>CAMQGK010000341.1:15312500-15912500 GCA_947000775.1 Pterois miles
CGTGAAGCCATGGGACAGTCCATTCCAGGGGGGAGTGGATGGTGGGAGGGCATTTACAGCTCGTGGAAACTGCCTGTTAACCCCTTGTGTACAGTACCATGTTTGAATGTGCGTTTATGGTCATCACCTCTGCTTTGACAGCTCTTCTTTAGTGGGAGCACCTGTTGGATGGGAGCAACAACATCCTAATCATGTTCCCCTCCCCCGTCTCGCCTGTGGGACAGCTCTGTCTGCTGGGACTCGGCCAGGTCAGGGCAGCCTATGGACAGAGGGAGGGAGAGAAAGGTGGTTGTTGTCAACTTCAAAAAAATGATGCAATTACTCCTGTTTTTTTTTAACGGATTAATCCTCTAAATCATTTTTCAAGAACTTACATTTTGAAGTACCTGTACTGTACTTGCACTACATTTCAGATTTTTTTTTTTTTACTATATATACAGTCCTCTCCAAAACTACTGGAACATTGAGGGTAATTCCTTTATATTTGCTGTACACTGAAAACATTTTGGTTTGACATCAAAAGATGAATATGAGACGAGATCAGTATTTTTCATCTTCTGTTTCCAGGTATTTACAGCTAGATCTGTTAAACTTAGAAGATAGCATCATTTGTTTGAACCCACCCATTTTTCAAGTGAGCAAAATTATTGGAACGTGTGACTGACAGGTGTTTGTTGTTGCTCAGGTGTGTCCTGTGCCCGAAAGGATCTGCTCATGATCCCGAACACACAAGCTCATCTGTGAAACGCAGTGGAGGTAACGTCATGGTTTAGGCTTGCGTGGCTTCCTCTGGGACGGCTCATTGATCTTCATTGATGATATAACACATGATGCCAGCAGCAAAATGAACTCAGAAGTCTACAGAAGCATTTTGTCTGCCAATTTAAAAAGAAACGCAACCAAACAGATCAGGAGATCCTTCATCCTGCAGCAAGACAACGACCCAAAACACGCGGTCAGAACAACCCAGGAGTTCATCAGGGGAAAGACTAGGAAGGTTTTAGACCGGCCAAGTCAATCTCCAGACTTAAACCCTATTGAGCAGCATTTTACCTGCTAGAGAGGAGACTGAAGGGAGAGCATATATATAAAAAGTCTATGATTACAGCACATAGAGGGAGAGTGACTTCATTCTCTCTCTACTCAGGCAAAATAGCAAAAATATATGTAAAGTATCAAAATTACAAATAGTCATTAAACAGTGTGCCGCGGGTTTCTAATGTTCGCTGGTTGTGGTAAAGCTAATGTATACAGTGCTGCTTTATTTAATCAAACTAATAGAAGTCAAATAATGTAAATATAGTGAAGTAAAAGTATAATATTTCCTTCTGAAATGTGGTGGAGTGAAAGTTTAAAGGAGCATAAAAAGTATTTCAAGTATTTGTACTTCTGTATAGTATGTATATAATTAGTTACTTTCCATCACAGCCGATAATTAAATTTGGAGCAGTCGCCTGTTCTCTAAATGCTCTTCTCCATCTAAGTCGCAGCCGGAGGCTCTTGTCTCTGAACACAACTACAGAAAATATCCAGCCATTTCCTAAGAGAAGATCAAATAATGAAGATGTGTCCCTCAGATATCTGGTGGCCTTTAAGGTGACTCACTGTGCCTGTGTTTTCGTAGAATATCAGGGACTGCATAGGACTGTTTGTGCAAGTGATGCTCACAGACATACAGTCCTGTGTGTGCATGCACGAGCATACACCTGGAGAAACAATGGGACTGTAAACTGCACACAGACACTGACTCTGTACCTTTTCATGTGGTATACAAGCTCTGCAGACAGTGAGAGGTAAACAAACCTCTCTTTATTGTAGCATTAACAGAACATAGGGACAAACCTTTTCTCTCCATCTCTCTCATCTGGCTCTAATTTCAGCTGGCACTGAGTTGGCCTCATGAAATGAGAGGAGACTGTTATCTAGCACTCAGTAGTGAAAAAGTACCACTCTTCCTTACTGCTTTAAGCCTCATTTAAAGCAGATTTAACCAGAAACGCAAAAGGTACAGTCTACGTTAACCACAGAGCCAATGTAAGTGGTAATTGCATGACCTGTTTTTATTCACAATTTTACAGAAAGTTTTCAGAGTATTTGCAAAACTACAGTAACTGTGCAAACTGTGCACAAAAACCAATTGATATTACAGGACATTATAGCATCACACACATTATGTAGTACTTTAGTGTTGAAAAGAATTGGTGCCAATTAGAAACTGCTGTGTTAAACTAAATAATAATTTAAAATTAAAATAAAATAAATGCCACTTAAAATTGCAGAGCATTGAAATGGAGCAAATATTAAAATTATATCCTAACAGTAATGCATGAGACAAGTAATCTGAAAAAAAAATCCTCCAGTGCTCCTAATGGCATCTGCAAGATTTCACAGACCGGAGGAAAACAACCAATCAGAGCTGAGCTAAAGCCGGCCGTCAGTCACTCGCAAACTCCGACCAAACGGTCAAACTAGGCAGCGCTGATCAAATATGAATCAATATTCTGAGAAAGTTTGCTCCGGCTGCTGGGCGGTGCATAGTGTTTCCTCAACTGATATCAACACGGCTGCCGGGTCACAAACTTTCTCATTTTACAAGTAAACAGTAACAACAAGATGTTTCTGAAAACATCTGAGGAGAAAAATAGTTACTACAGTAACAGAACGTTGATTCCTGTTTGATCAGCGCTGCCTAGTTTGAACATTTGATCTGAGTTTGTGAGTGATTGACAGCTTGCCGTTGAATGAACAGCCAATCTCTGAAATGACCTGCGATTGTCCAAAGTCTCCCGACACAGGCTAGAGGAAGGCATGAGGAAGCGCAATTATAGTTAGTTATCGTCTAGTTTTCTCTCAGAACATTTGAATTACAATATGCTGAAAGGTTATTATGGATTTTTTTCCTCAATGATGCCAGAAACATTCAAATTTAAATGAGCATCAAACTGATCTAATCTTACCCGAGACCAGCAGACTTATCCTAAAGACTATTCACATACTAAAAGAAATGGATAAACATTTGAAATAAGTAGCCTAAAGGTTTAACTGTAATAATTACGAATGGATAAACAGGTAAAATACAGTAGTTAACTAACCCTAGCTAAAAGTAAACAGTGGACCTAATCAGCTAAAACCCAGGGTCCCCATACAGGAACCTTACACTCACTACTGTATTGTCTAAGGCATAAAATACATGGAAAAAGTCAACCCTCTATTGTGGTTGCATAGTGGTGTTCCTACAGTGAGGTCTGCCTGGTACCCCCTGACCCTTATTATGTCTGTTTTGTAGACTTTAAAACACTCACCCACACATTTTTTAAAAAAGGCTTAATTTCAATAATTTAACTATTTTCAGATTAGACACCAGTTCCATAACAGCTATGCAGACCGTCCACCTGAATCCCGGTTTGCTTAGCGAAGCCTTGTACACTACACGAGGTCTGACATCTTCTGTTTACATTATTCCAAGCAGTGACTTGCCAATCTATGATAAGATTGATGAAAAAAAAAGGAAATAAGATTTTGAATGCAATCATGACAATGCCAATGGGTGAAATATCAGTATGGAAATGTGTCCTACTGTGCTCTTATTGTACTACTTAATGCTTCTATTTTTCAGTTGTGAATGAGGGGCTGGGCTGGGGTGGTACAAGGTTTCCCTGTTTGTGTATATTTTTTATGGAGAAGATGCTATTTTGCTTAAATAAAAACATCTTTAAAAATAAAAAGGCTTAACTGTATAATTAATTTGGTTTGATATAAGTTCTAAGTGGCAGAATACTGTATATTTGATGTAAATCTCTTTTGAGGGATACTATGCTTCAGGCTACAAGGGCTGAGCTACAGCGAGATGAAAAAAAAAATCATGTGTGCAGATACTGAAAGACAGAAGCCGTTTTTAGGAAGTTTGCAAGTATAAAAGACGAAGGATGAAAGAACACAACTGGACATTATCTTGTATTGTTATTTGGAGATAAACATAAGAGACCCGCGGGGCTGAGGGTGACTCCAACCCACTTTACGGTCTTTCAGAGACTCAAACAGGTTCAGTTTTAGGGCTAGAGGCTAGAAGCTACAGCTATCATATGAGAGTAGAAAACCTAAAGAATCCATCGGTACAACCATGTCATGCCAGCATGTCAGGAAGGAGGCTTCATAATGCTCTAAATTTGGGATAAATTTTTGTGAGGAAAAACTGGCATTGACCTCTGACCTCACAATGTCAATGAAAATAGGTCGTATGGGTATCCACGAGTCTCCCCTTTACAGACATACCCACTTTATGATAATCACATGCAGTTTTTTGCTGCAGCATTAATGTGTTATTTTTCGCCTATTCTAAAAATGGCGTGTTTGAATATTTCTGTCCCTAAACAGTCTTGGAACTGCATAAGTTGGGTATCACTGTAAAGATGAGACTTGGATCCAATGAGCCCAATTGTGTTCATGTGTGATGGTGAGACTATTTTTTGAAACTTGACCTCACCAGTATAAAATGACCTGTGGTGACCTCTAGGATAATCACAGCCTCATGAAACGTTACAGTCACAAACTAGAGACCAGGAGCATTCAGGAGATGGATGGCTTTCCTAGGTAGACTGACAATAAGGGGTTTATGAGCAGAAAATTTCTTGATACCAAATCACAGCCAGGCTTTTTCTATGGTGTTCTGCAAGGTCTTGGTGTCTTAATGTGGTATCTTGGAGGGATTATTTGATAGATGAGATATAATAGAGTATGGGGATGGTCATCATTTACATATAATCTTCTAAACCCTTATACACTTTTACAATTCATTTAAAATAATTCATTCATCCATTCATGTTTATTTCTGATTTACGACTAGAACAACTTGACACACAGTGCTGACCAGCATCTCAAATTAATCTTCATGTTCCCAGCTTTCAGGTGACATACACCACTTCTATGTGACGTCTACTGTTGACCTACTATCTCCCCCTAAAGACCCCCTGTGCCCCCTAAAAAAGACTAAAATTGGTCTATTGTGGGTCTCAGAGGATTAGCTGAATAATTTATTATCTTTGAAAAACACAGAGATAAAGAGTGAAAGAGTGACAGTGTGGTGGATTCGTGGCTGCAAGACTGTTCTACTAATCTTAGTGTCAAAGTGTTAACAGTCAGGATGATATTTTTTGTTGATGATAAATTGTTTATTGATACGTGTTTTGCAAGTAACTCCTCCATTTCCTTTGGGTATTGCATTATGGACAGTAACAGCTCACTAAAAATCAAGGCTTTGCTGTGTCATACTTTATTTTGTCACTTTGTAACACTCCTGCTGAAAACCTGGTTAGATTAGTGATGTAGTATGAAACTGGGACACAGATTCTGTCTACAGGGAGACTGAGGTCAGAGGTCAGAGGTCAGGGACAGTTAAATGTGACAAACATGAACTGGATTAAACAAGAGAGGACATGAGCCAGCCTGATGGTGGTGGAGTGCTCAACCTCTATATGATACACCTCTGTTTATTTTGACCTGACTACAGTCTGTGTGCCAGGATGAAAACACTCAAGACAGCACACTTGTTTCAAAAACACACTTGAAACTGACTCCTCTCCGAGTTTGTGTTGTTTGCCTCTAAACGTCTGTTAATGACTGACCAGGAAAAGGGACGTTTTTTTGAACTCTAACAAGATCATTCTGGTTATGTTGAAAGATAACTGCTATCAGAGCTTTGATAACATGTCAGCATGAAGAGGATGAATGTGTGCTGGAGAATTGGGAGACATATATAATCTGGATAATACTGTGACCCTCAAAGTGTGACTTATTGACTTTTTCTGTGCTCTACATGAGGCTAGTACAGTGAAACACAGACTTCCAGGGGCTTCAGCGACAGAGGGTAAAGTCTCTCAAGGTCAAACATCTGATCTCTCAGTGCGCTTGTTATCATGCACAAGTGTGTCAGGAAAAACAATTCAATCATGATCAACAAGGTCAGGCGATATTTCCTGCAAATATAGTTATTTGAAGATTTGAATCATTTTGTGAATCTACAGAGCGAATCTACTTCATATTTATCTAACTCAGTTTTTTTCTCTTTAGCTCTGTTTTTATGGAAGACCTGAATCAAACTCTTAAATTTAAAGTTCGTTGAAGTTTGTGGGAGACCACTCATCTTCCAAGCAAATAAGCTTTTGGCTATATCAGTCTATAATTAGTGACACGGGGCGAAGCCCCAGTCACTATTGTAATCCTGCGCGTTTTTTATTATTCTGCTTCCTCATTTATCTTTACAATACATTTCTATAGTCATTTAGTTTTACACCTCTGAAACAACATTGTCATCCATATCAGGTATTTTTATTGTATATCCTGATAGATTTAACTTGTCCTGATTTTCAAACCACTCGATATTAATGATTTTCATAGAGAAAATAGAAACTTGATGAAAAAGGTGTTTGCAGGCATCACGTTGTGTGCACAGTTAAGCCATCCCATAAAATAGTCAAGGATGCAAAAATATTTGAGTGAGCGGCCAGATGTACTCTCTATCATCACTGGAAAAAATACTCTCAATATATATATATATATATATATATATATATATATATATATATATATATATATATATATATATATATATATATATATATATATATATATATATATATATAATATGAGATATATATATGTATATTATGTTACTGGACTATAATTATTGGTGGATTAATATGAACATTACTTTAATGTTGCAGCCAGTAAAGGTGGGACTAATTTAATTTACATTATATTATAAAAGGTAAACTATGTAGCTTGTGAATTCCCCCAAGGATCAATAGTCTTATCGTAATATATAATATTACATCATAATATAGTTCTTGATTATATTCCGTAATATTAATCTGAATCTGCAAAATAACTAGTTATCAAATAAATGTAGTAGAGTAATATTTCCCTCTGAAATGTGGTGAAGCTGAAGAGCAGATAAATACCTCATTGCACCACTGCTTGCTCTGTGCGTCATGACTTATCAGATCAATCAAATTAATTCTAATGAATAATTAGAGCTGCAACTAACTTCGTTTCATTTTCAATTAATCTAATGATTATTTTCACAGTTAATCGATTAGTTTGATCTATAAAATGTCAGAAAATGGCGAAAAATTGAATTGAAGACGATGTCCTCAAATGTCTTGTTTTGTCCACAACTCAAAAACATTCAGTTTACTGTGATAGAGGAGTAAAGACAACAGAAAATATTCACATTTGAAAAGCTTTTCTTCATTAAAAATTACTCAAATCAATTATCAAAATAGTTGGTTATCATTTTAATAGTTGACAACTAATCGATTTATTGTTGTAGCTCTAGAAATAATATAAATTAAACTACATTTACAGCGTGCTATGTGACCACTGTGCATCACTCAGCGATGAACTGATCCTATAGGAAAAGAGGGAATAGCTGATGTTTTTAGATATCAAGTTTATTTATTCCTGCCAATAGGTCAGTATGAAGAGGTGGATTTATGAAACCTACTGAGCAGGACACACTCTAGATAAAGTTTAAAGGTCAAATCCTCCTGAACCTTTATCCACAGAGCCACTGGGCCCCTCAGAAGATGAAGAGCAAATTGATAAAGGCCTGATGACCTTTGTGTTGCTGCAAAGGGGGTTTACAGTTTGTCTCAAATCTTCACCTAATTGTTTAACAACTAGAGCGCAGTCGATGGCCACACTACAAGTATGTGAGAGGGCATGAAAGTCCCCTTGATTTTAACATGTAATTCATGCTGACACCTTTAATGACGTGCAGCTGAACTAAACTAAGTGAAAAAACAAACACATTTGTGAGTTAATCACTGACTTCTATAATTCAACAGCGTAAGGTTGCACAATTTTAAAAAATATATCATATGGTGATTATTCTGACTAGAGGTTGATTAATCAGGCAGATTTTTTGACATTTCTTCATAATTGGCATTGGCCGATACCTGAGCAAATGAAACCATTAACAAGCAGGCAGCTCTACGGGCAGCCCAGTGTTGTTGCTGTGGAACAGGTGCGACGCCGCCCCTTGTGTCAATCAAACTGCCATTCTACCGGCAGACCTCAGTAGATGTCGCCCAGTGGGTGAATCTTTGCAAGAGTGTGAGAGAAGAACAACGTCCTCAACCGTGTTTATTTGTTGTTCAATTGTTGTTCAATAAATGTTCTGAAATTTTCTGTATCGTTTGTTATTATTAAGATGAAGGAGGAAAAAAAGGAAACCAGCCAAAGATATTGGTAAATGAATCGGTGACTGTACAAAAAAAAAAAAAGGCATAAGTCATAAAAAAAAAAAAAAAAAAACATTGGTCGACCTCTAATTCTCATTTTCATTAAAAAACATATTAAAATGATTATGGTGCAATTTTTGCAAGGATCTGTGCCAAACAAAGATATTTTCTTAAACCTGCAGTAGGCAAAATGTTTTTGGCATCATGGAGTAAAAATACCATAATAACATTTCAGCATATTGTAATTCAAGTGTTCGGAGAGAAAACTGGACTTCTGCACCTCCTCATGGCTCTGTTTTCAGGCTTTAACAAATCCAGCCCATGACAGGAGACTTGGACCAATCACAGATCATTTCACAGAGAGCTTTCCTATTGGCTGTGCTCGGCTGGTGGGCGGTGCTTGGTATTTCCTCAACTGATCTCAACATGGCTGCAATATTTAATTTAAATTGGTATTTTGACACAGATTTTGCCTTTAATAAATATTGTGCCTACAGTGATTTGAAAATTGCAGGCGATTTTGATGAAAAATTTGATTAATTGTGCAGCCTGAACAAAGTGTCTCATATTACACATTATAAACAAAAAATCACAATGTGGCTGGACCAATCGCACATAACGGCGTCTCCTCTTGTCTGATTGGCTATGTGAAACGGGTTATATTGAGCACCCTTTGTGCTTCAATTTAAAAGCAGGGGTCATGGTTTTGGGGTTTGAGAGTCAGTGAGACTCGAACTTGCCAGAACAGGATGAGATAAATGAACCCTGGCAGCGTCGGGGGCTGTTAACACCTGTTTGTCTTTCCCCAGGTTCAAGGACACACAGTTTGCCTCTGCAGCTCCGAGCTCTGAGCTTATGTGGTTACCAACCAGTTTCATCTGGACGGCAGTCACAGCAGACAGGATGAGTTGGATCCTGCCATGAACTTAAGTCTTGAACTTACGTATTGCACAATTGACAGATTGTGTGTACAACTTGTTATATAAGGATTAACATATCAGTAAACAGAAGATAATCCACACTGTCTGTCACCGTAATTGGTTGACTGTATGTTTACAGAGGTTTTTAATCACTGTTGTTGTTCTGTTGTTTTTAGAGACTTTTACAGCTTTAGCTGTCTCTCTGTGCTCAGGGTCATGTGTTCATTTTGTGGCCTGAAGACTGTTTACAGTATAATCAGAAGGAACTTTGGTATTACAGAAATATTTATAATGCCATGTTTCTTCACTCAAAACACAAAAATGGAAGTCAGTTCTGCCATCAAACTGATCCAAAAGCAGATATCTCTTCTCATTTGAACTCAGACAGTACGCCATGTCCTTTCTTTACTACTGCCCACTGCTCTCTGATTGGCTTCACATGCACAATGAGAATCTGACGTGTCAACCAATGCCTGCGACCGAGAACACCACACAGGAGGTGGGGCGCAAATCCTCAGCTGTGATTGGCTGTTGGTTCGCCACACTCCCCACTAGAGCTGCATTGGTCCAAGGAGACATTATTATGTATTTGTGTGTATGTTTGCGTGTTTGCGTGTGTGTGGGTGTGATGAGAATACCAAAGGCAAAAGTCTAATCAGAGACCTCACTTGAACCTTACAGATGTTTTGTACATTGTGATGAGTGAAATGTTTATGTTACATTGACTTGTCTTATTTCAATCACAAATGGCTGATTGTCTGAAGGAATTACAAGCCTAAGCTTCACTTTGTCATGTACGTTTTGGGCAAAAAAATCCAGTGGCCAGCCATTATACTTTATAGTTGATGATATGAAATAGTTTACAACAAAAACAAGCATTCAGGCAGACTCTATCACACACACACAGCCCAGTATATGGCCGAGCAGAGCAGCCAGAGGGAGAGCAGCAGCTGGGCTCGTTGAGCGTCATCCTAGCCCGTCTCTATTCCAGCCCTTTTTGGACCCTCAGCACATTCCTCTGAGAAGCTGCCGCCAATGAGTGTAATATTACCATTCTAGCAATGCACTTTTATCCCATACATTATACAGGAGCGGGACAATATGTTCACTTCACTTGACTGTAGACAAGTATAATTAAAAAGCAATAAAACTAAGGTGAAACAATGTAAGTTGTCCCACATCACACACCCACCTCTCACCTTGAACCCCCTTTACTACACCGCACTGGGGTGGACTCTGTGTTTATCAATGAATCCTGAATGAAAGCTGCAATCTCCATGGGTAATGGTTGTAAAAAGGGTCATAAAATAGAGACAGGAAGTTTTTGAAGATGGACCCGATCTATCTATAATAAAGAAGAAGGTTTCCCATTCAGTCAGATAATGTATTTATGTAATGTAAAATTGATTAGATATAGTTAAAAGGTGCAGTAGGACATATATTTTGGCATCACTGGGAAAAAAATTATGTAATAATCTTTCAGCATATTGTAATTCAAGTGTCTTGAAAGAAAACTAGACTTCTGCACCTTCTCATGACTGTTTTCAGGCTTTAAAAATCTAGTCTGTGATGGGAGACTTTGACCAATCACAGGTCAGTTCAGAGAGTGAGAGAGAGAAAGAGAGAGATCCTATTGGCTGTGCCCCAGCTGGTGGGCGGTGCTTGGTATTTCCTCAACTGATCTCATGGCTGCCAGGTCACAAACCTTCTCATTTTACAGCTAAACAGTAACTACAAGTTGTTTCTGGAAACATTTAAGGCGAGAAATAGACATTACAGTAACAGAATATTGATTCATAGTTGGTAAGCGCTGCCTAGTTTGATTATTTGCTCAGAGACGGCAGGCGCCGTTTTTTTTTTCCTCCGGTCTGTGAAATCTTGCAGATGCCATTAGGAGCATCGGATGAAACAAAGGCACAAGATTTTTTTTTTCTGATTACCTGTCTCATGCACTACTGTCAGGATATAGTGACTGTTTTATAAAAATATATTCATTTTTAGCATTTTTCTCCAATTCCACCCACTGCTGCTTTAAGGCCGCAACTATTTTGATAATCAATCATTTTAGTCATTATTCAACCTAAAATGCAAAAAAAAAAAAAAAATGCAGGTCCCAGCCTCTGTGAGGATTAGGTGCCAAATTTTGTCATGTATGACAGTAAACCGAATATCTTTGTGTTTGGTGGTTGGATCAGACCAGCTATTTGAAGACGTCAACTTGGGTCCTGGAAAATTTCAATGGCCATGTTTTTTCATCATTTTCTGACAGTTTGTAGACAGAATAATTATCAATTAACAATATTAATATTAATATTATCAATTAACTGGCAAAATAATTGTGAGATAAATCTATAATAAAAAGACATGAGTTAGTTGCAGCCCTGAATTCAGCCACTGAGCAGAATCTCAGTAATGTCACTAACCTCCTGCAGGGGTCGGTCTTGCTCTGAGCCATGCCAGCTGGAGTGTGATCTCAGGATCTCTGCAGCTCCTTTGGGACTGACCTGAAGAGATAATAAAAAGTCAGATCTTACAAACACATATTTATTGCACTCCACTGACAAAAAAATAAAGATAAGTTAAAATAAGAAATTCAGATGGTGATCATGAATGTGACTAAAAAGATCAGGAGGTTGGAGGGTTATGTATACTGGTATTGTTCTCAAATACTGATTTACATGGGCTATTTATTATCTTTATAGATGTTAACAGCTTGATCATCAAGGCAACATAATAGTCAAATATAAAATATAATATTCAAGACATTGCTCTCTGATGCGAGCTCCACTCTGCACCATGCTGAACCTGGCACTGAGGATTCGGCTCAACGAGAGCCTTGTTTCGCCGCAGTCTGAGGAATTTCTAACATGTTACGTTCACATAAGCTTTCAGTGTGATTGGACTGATCAGGGATTAGATGGTTTAAGGGGCTGGTTGCAAACATCAGATTCCTCCACATTAGCAGCGAGGCACAGTCTGGTGAGTATCACTTCTTTATATATTTGGTTGACGTATTGTACAAGTTTAAGGTTAAGCCGTTAAAAACTAGACTGTTTCATCATATTGGTATTTTCCTTTTGTTAAAATGTGGACTTCATGCATGTTGTTTAATCCAATCAAACGTAGTCACATGGAACAGTGCATAAGTTTAATCAGTCCTTATGAAATTTCTACATACAAAAATACACCTTTGTGTTTGGGGTTCTTAAGAAATCTAAGGCAAATAGTCTAGTCTAATCCAGCATGATTAGATAAAGAAATTAACAAAGCATGTATGAGTGCACAGCGCAAAGATAAAAAAAAAAAAAAAAAAATAGCAATGCTAAAATGATCTGACTGATAATTTGAGAATTTTTTTTTTTTTTTTTAACGTTATCTCTCTATGTAGCCCGCGGAGCGAGTTTAGGGGTCATGGTGAGTGTGACCACGGTCCTGAAGGCGGTGAGCCTGTTTGTTGCAGAGCTCATCAGCTCTGTCACAGACTGGTTCCAGTCCAAACCAGCATGGGCCAACCTAGAAGTGCTGGAGGACACAGAACTGAAGACCACTGGAGGCGGTGAGTCGGAGAACAGAAACAAGCAGAATCTACTAACTTGCAGACAGGCTACAAATTAAAAATTGCACTGCAAAGTTACAGATTTTTAGTATTAAATTCCTTCTTTGTGTTGCCATTCTTCCATTGCAGCTCAACAAGGAAACACTGTCTGGGAAAACCCAAAAACAAGAATCCTTGATTGGACTATTTTAACTCTCTGAACTTCTTAAAATAATACATCTAATAAACACTTTACACAAAGGTGAACGCACGACTGGTCAAAATCCAACTCTTGGTGTCTGAGGTTATATATGACAGCACACAAATCATTCCACAATCTCTTACCTGGCAAAAACAGCGACTGCATCGTTTGTAAGGGACAAGATAATTAATCAACCTCTTCAGTTCACGAGAGTCAGTGACATTTAGATTCAATAACGCTCTGCTGTCTCTTCCAGTCCATGAGCGACACAGGGCCAAAACTTTGTGGGAGAAGACGGGAGCTGTGGTCATGGTTGTACGGCGACCTGGATGATTATTGTGCAGAGAGGTACAGAATCTCATGCCTGTATATCAGTAATAAGAAGTCTGCAGTCACAGAACCATGCTGTTTGGTTCTCTCTGTTGTTCCCTCTTTAGGAGGCTGCTGAGCTGTCCTCTCTGAAGTCCCAGCTGCAGGACCTTGAAGTCCCTCTGCTCGCCGTGGTTAAAGAAAACCTCGGCAAAGAGCTTGACTGCTTCAAGAAGTACTTCTCTGGGAAGGTCTACGTGGATCAGAAGGTCTGCTTTTTACGTGTGACTTTAAGACATTAAGTGAAACATGGAGGGTTACATAACTTATGACAATAAGATGCTTTATTACTCTCATAGAGAAATTTCTACGGCCCTCAAGAGAGGTGGATGTTTCTCTCCATGTTTCTGCGTATTGGCGTGTGGAGGAACCTTTGGAGGGCCTACAGGAGGGGCTTCACAGGAAACCTAAGAGGTGAAGGACTTATCCTGGGTGGACTCTTCGTCATTGGGCCAGGAGATCAGGTAGGCAGTAACTTCCAGAATAAGTATTTTTTGACAAGTGTATGTGGATGTTTTAAGAGTGTGTTCCCCCCCCAACAGGGTATTTTACTGGAGCACCGTGAGAAGGAGTTTGGGGACAAAGTGAATATGCTGGCAGTACTCAGGACAGCCCGCAAGATGCAGGAAGACAAGGATAACTAGACCTCAAATATGTGAATGAATGGACAGTTTGTTTAGTGAGGCCTTATGTAATAATGGTTGCAGCATATTTCCATATGCATGTCTGTTTTCTTTCAGGCTACCCCAGGAGTTTCTTTCTCTACACCAGAGCATTTCCTCTTACATACTGTGCTCCACTTATGCTGCATTTGTAACTTTATGTCTTTGTGGCTGCATTCACCTGTCGCCGATATGCCACAACCCTGAGTTAAAATGTGCCACTTTAACAGTTTATTGACCCAATGTCAGTTCTGGTTGTGGTTGTGGGACGGTCTTTTGTGTGTTTTAATGAAGATTTGTTTCTAAACTCTGCTGAGAGAACAGATCTGATGCTAGCACACAAATCCGACTGTTAGCTAACAAGACAGTCTTGACCTGACACGAGGGAGATTAAACCGCTGGAGTGATTAAACGCATGTTGTGTTGTGCCTGGTAATAAACCACTAAACCCAGTCATGCTTAAAGAAACACTTTCTGAATATTTACCTGTCCGTATATCGTGTTTTGCCTTGTCTTGCTCCTCACAAACATTTCTACCAAAGTTCAAATCTCCTTTGGCAGCCATCTTCTTCGTCGCTGAAGTTTATGGCGCTTGGCAAACAATTTTACGGTGAATTAGCATAACCACCACCAGCTGGTATCGTGCCAGATCGGTGCTCGATTAGTTTCCCTCCCAGCTTCCTGGATCGTTTAATACGCCTGCGCCGAAATCTGTTTACAAAACGCTCGTTCAGGTCCAGAGAGGCACTGCCTGACGCTTCATTTATTCTGGTGAGTGTGTAGTTATTACAAAACTCCTCCATTCACTTTGTATCACAATAACAGCTTCTGAAAAGGTGCACCTGCTTCAGGAATCCACACTAGCTTCTAGCTCAGACTCAATGAACTAAAAGCTAACCTGTTAGCTAACTGCTAATTTATCGATGTATTATCGCTGCTGTGACACGATCGTCATCCCTGTCTCCGTGCCAACAGTGTCTCGCCACAGTAACTTTGTAGGACACTGAAAGTATGCATTGGTCATGTAACCGCCACCGCCATCACAAGGTGTTAAAATATCATAGTCCTGTTCGGTCACAGTTGAGTACAGTCTGTAGATCCTTCAGACAAAGTCATTGATTACACATTGGTAGTCTGAAGGTCATTATCTGCATTATCTGCTGTCTCCCTGCGGGCTAAAGGGGCGGCCACTGGTTTAGCTTTTAGCTACTCAACTATTAGCCTCATCTTTACATGTAAGGTTAGGTCAGGCCAGCAGTGGAAGAAGTATCCAGGTCATTTACTAGTTAGTAGCAGTTACTAGAAATTAGTAAAAAGGCAATGTTAATAAAATGAGTTACCGTGTTATTATTTCATAATGCATAATATTAATCCAGCCAGAACAAACAGAAAATAAGATATCACAACTACACACAGCTGCTAGACTAATAATAAAAATAACAGTACAAATCGATAGGGGTATGCTGGACAATATTTATTAAGCTTGCTTACAAAAAAGGCAGCTTTAGCAACTGGTAAAAATGTTTTCAGTTAAGTTTAAGTATAGAAGTGTTACCAGCTAAATTATCAAAAGTAAAGTTCATTTTTCAATTCAATTCATTATTGGGTTAGTATAACAGATGCATTAATATGTATTCAGCACTTAAATGTTTAACTATTTCATATACTGTTGGTAGTTAAATCCTCCTCTCTCACATTCAATGAATCTAGACTCTTCCTTAAGTTGCAGGCGTGGACGTCTGTCTCTATTGGCTGCTGCTGTTAGCATTTTTTTCAGCCCTTTGCCCTCCCTGTCCTTAAATGTAAGAGCACAAAATGCAATTGGGTGATTTAGTCTTTGAAACTGGATGAGCTACATCCCAGGGGAGTTTTTCTTCAAATTTTGGAAATGGAGACAAGTTAGTATAAGATGTTCTTACTTTTCAGTTGGTTATAGACAAAATATTTTATATAAGGTTTTTCTTGTGTAGTATCTGCAAGACTGGGAATATTTAATACTCAGTGCGTGAATTTCTCTGTGTAGCATATTGCAAAATTACTATATTAGTGTTTTCATTGTAATTTAAATTTAAATTTATGTGTTGGTGTGTTAACCATACACAAAAGAACTTAGGGTGCAAGAACAGGAAGTTTGTTTGCAAATGGGGAACTGTCATCATACCCCAGTAAGATTATTAAGATAAGAATCACACCTTCATGCTTTTATCGTTCTTACATTTTGACATTGCGCACGCTGCTGTGTGGCTGCTAAATTCCTATTTTAAGTTTGAATAAAACTTGCTTAACAGGTTTAACGGTAGGTGTAATGTTTTGTCTGGGTAGTTATTCATAATGAACGATGCCGAGATATTATATTTTTCTCTCTTAAATCTGTGAAATTAAATGCATTCTCCTTGAAAGCAGTGCTTGCTGTAGAGGTGGGATGTATTGTTTGAAACAGTCTGTAGCGTGACACAAGTGGGTGAACTTTCATAGAAAAGACTTGTGTTTCTTTCTTTCAGTGAAATCTTGAGGGTGTTTGTAGTCAGAGGGTCAGACTTTTCCCACAGTCCCGATGCTGGCTCTGTCCAGGTGTCCGACAGCTTTGAGGTGGAGACTGTCCCAGCGCTGCTCTGCCCTCTCTCTGGGGAGTGCTACCATGAGCAGCCAGCCCTCCACCGCAGCCAGGCCCCAGTTGCTAAGAACCCAGACTGCTCTGTTTCACCAAAGTAAAGCCAAAGCCAGTCCTGACCCAAACAAGCCCGCTTCAGGCAAGGACATATTTGACAGCCTACACAGATAACTGTTCCCCACCATTACCCAAAGCCAGCTGTAGAAACCATGTTTCAACTTGTTCCTCTGATTTCCACACACTTTGTGCTGGAGTGACACTGAAGAGTGTCATGAAAATAGGCTAAATAAATTTGTCATTTTATAATATAAATATTTTATATGATTTCTCTTATGTTTCAAGCAATGTAAAATGTTTTGATTAAATTTCATCCACAGTTTTCGAAGATAATTTGCTTCACTAATTGAAAAAAAGCAGTACATTGTACTGGAGCTGAAACAGTAATTTGAGCACTGGGAAATTGTTTTTCAGTATCTTTGATATTTTATAGACAAAACAATCAAGAAAATAATCGACAGATTAATTAATTATGAAAAAACCATTAGTTGCAGCTCTACAATACACTTGCTGCACAATTTTCTAAAGAAATAAACTATAAAAAATACTAATTAAAGCAAATTAAACTGTAAAAACAAAAGGTTAGCTGTCAGAGTGATTCATTAAGAAACACACCAGCTGCAAAATGGTTCTCGTCATGTCGAGCAGTACCCCATCTCCTTTAGTATATGAGCTATTTAATCTCATGGATAATCTTTACTGTAGCTGAACATAAAGTGAGAAGAGGCTAATCTGGCAAAAGGCACCACGTACAGACAGATCATCACGCTCAAACCCAAGGCAAGAATCTGCAAGCTGGGTCTTGTCTCTCGGCCTTCGAGGTCTCCTTGTGTAAGCGATGAGTGACAGAGAGTGTAAATATCAACTAGTCTGCACATCTAGTGGCTCATTTACATTATGAAAGAAAACTGCAAAAACTGTGTTGTCAAATAAAATAATGTGTCTTTTTCATTCTGATAATGTCAAACTTGTAACACATTTTTCTCCTCATGTTGTTTGTGCTGCAGTGTTGTCCTCTGTGTCCGGACTGGAGGGTGATCTTTTCGGGATGGGGATGTGGTCACTGGGTCTGGGTGCCGTTGGAGCTGCGCTCGCCGGGATCCTGCTGGCCAACACTGATCTGTGTCTGCCTAAAGCTGCTCAGGCGTCGCTGGAGAACCTTGAAGAGGCTGACCTGCGCTCCACCATAGGCGGTAGGTGGGCTTTCTGATTGGCTGTTTAATGTCGCCCACCAATAAGCCTGTTTGTCTCAACACCGGCTGTTGTTAAACCCATTAGGAGGGGAATTAACATTACATCAGTGCAGAATCAGCTATATCCAGTTTTCTTTACCATTGCATGTTTGAATGCATTGTACAATGAGGTTTTGTGCAGCATTTAAGGCAAAGCTGCTTTCTCAAATCTGCTGGTATTACAGTTTAGATCGCTGTAAAGGTCTTTGTCTGTAGCTGAAGGTCGAGTTACTGTTATTCTTAATACATATAGGAGATGTTCCATGTGACCATGAACATTTTGTTTTTTCTCCATTTGAAAACTGCATCTTCCATTCTCGACACACCAGCTTTACAGACTTCTTGCAGCTGTAAAACCCATGACATTCTTGGGCTTTCTTTTTATCAGAGGCATGTCAGATTGGGGCCTTGAAAGATTAGTTTCTTCTTGTTTTGTCTGCAGATGACAACGTTATCAAAGCAAAGAGCCTGTGGGACAAGAACGGGGCTGTGATCATGGCTGTACGACGACCTGGATGATTTTTGTGCAGAGAGGTGACACAAAATGTTTCTGAATGACGGAGGAAAGGGTCTTACACGTGACTCTGAGTTGAAATGTATACTGTGTATGTAAGTAATATTTACCCTTATCGTATAATCCGTCTCTCTCTGTGTAGGAAGCCTCTGAGCTGTCCTCTCTGAAGCCCCAGCTGGAAGAGCTTGGGGTCCCTCTGGTCGCCGTGGTGAAGGAGGATGTCGGCACAGAGATCCAGGACTTCAGACCGCACTTTGCTGGGGACATATATGTAGATGAAAAGGTTAGTGGTGGTAGATAACATCAGATCTTCCAGAGCCACTGTTACTCAACTTCCTGTCAGTCCGTCTAAACTACATTGCAGTTAAAATGGTCTTTAAGGTTTAGTTAGTTACGTTACGTTAGTCAACTCCTACATTTTTAATGATGGCTATTAATCATCAATTATTGCTGGAAAAGAAAGATGAGTGGCACATCTTGAGAACTAGACTTTTTTGATCTGCCAGGGAGCAACTTGAGAGTTGACAAGTGAGGTGATGACGTAATTTCGGCTGTAGTAAAATAAATCCACAAGGACATTTCATTTCCCTTGATCAGTCTGTCTGAAACTTAACTGTGTGACTGTAGAAACACTTCTACGGCCCGCTGCAGAGGAAGATGGGAGGTCTGGGATTCATTCGCCTTGGGGTGTGGCAGAACTTCTTGCGGGCCTGGAGGTCCGGTTACCAGGGCAACATGAATGGCGAGGGCTTCATCCTGGGGGGAGTGTTTGTCATCGGAGCAGGAGACCAGGTGAGTGCAGCAAACATCTGGCCTGCGCAAGGAGATTTGACTTGATAGAGCTTCATAAAACTGTATTTTAACTGTATGTTGTGTTTGCAGGGGATTCTACTGGAGCACCGTGAGAAGGAGTTTGGCAATAAAGTGGAGATTGCAGATGTTTTCGAGGCTGTTAAGAAAATTGTGCCAGTGAAGTAATTTCTTTCCCTCTAAAACAAATGACATTAGACAAAGGTACACTGTATTTAGATAAAACATATCTGCATGTTTAACTTGACACGCTGAGATGCAAAGTCTGTCCATCACTGAAATATTTATATTACAATGACATTTAAGTCTGTTTGCGGTGTCTCATATCACAATTTGCCTCTGTCTTTTGCACAGTAATTTATTGTTGGTTACGAAAGTAATGCCATGAAATGCAGAACAGAGCTAATATTATTTCAGGATTTGTCAGCGACTTTACCTCTGCAAAGTTTTTGAGACGGGTATTAAAATCAGGTAGTAAGGGACTTAAAGGCCCTTAAATTTGTGGCCATTTGAAATTTTTTTTTTTTTTTTTTAGAAAGACACATGAATCAGTGTAAAAGCTGCATTACCATTTGATCAATGATTATATAAGCTATCTGTTAGTGGTACTTTTGTAATAATGTTCCTACATTGATCTCTTCATTTGCTTCTCCTGGTCAGGCACCAGAACCTGCTTCCAACATGGCGGACGAGTGTGTGCGCAGTCTGTGTGTGTGATAATGACAACTTGACTCCAAACTCAACATTGAGAGGATCAAGTTTGATGCTCAGACACATACAGGTTCAGCCGCCGTCGTCATGTTGAGGAGCATTTGTGCTGCCTGTGAGGCGTGTGTGTTTGTGTGTGAGCTGTGTACCTGTACATGTGAATAATAGTTTCAGAAAACAGAAGTAATAAATAAAGACCTCATCACCATATCTTCACTGTGCGCCCACGTGACTCTTTTCTAAGACACTTTACAGGACCAGTTTACAGATGTGTTGATAGATCATACCAACTCTTATGGGTGTCTTTGGATTTCAGCACTTCACACTTCTAGTTTTTCCACAAAAACAAACCACCGAAAATTACAGATTTTGATTAGCTGGCAACTGTATAACCAGACACACATGACACAGGTAATTGTTTGCAGTATGCTAGTATACAGGTTCTCAGCATTGACATCCTCATTACAATCACAGAACATATAACTTGTCTGGTATTATGTATTTCATGCATTTATATCAGTAGAAGTTTATTTTTACAGTTGGTAAAAATGTGCAGTTTAAATGATTGGGATGGAGTATGATTATTCTGATTAAAAATGCTGAAATAATTAAGGCCTTCATACTTATTATTCTACTGTACAAGACAGCTGTCTGACTTGGTCTAGTTTGTGTCTGATTTATGGAAATGTATTAAAGAGGACCTATTGTGCTCTTCTTCAGGTGTATACGTGCATTTTGGATTTCTACTAGAACATGTTTACACGCTTTAATGTTTAAAAAAAAAAAAAAAAAAAACTCTTGTCACCCTGTCTGAAATGCTCTGTTTTAGCTTTGGCTCCCAAAAATCCTCCTCTGATTGGTCAACCAAACCAAACTCTTCAGACTCTGCTCCAGCGCCGCTCTAACTGGCTTTGTTTGAGGCTGGGCCAAACTAGCTGCTAGGCAAGTATTATGCAAATGTGTTACTTTTTGACATCACCATGTTACAGAAGAAAAGGCGGGACTTCAATTAAGGTGTTTCAGGGAGTCCAGGAACAGTTTCTGTGGGGGAGAGTAACATCCTTTGACGTGGACTTTGGGCTTTGTGACTTTACACACTTTTTACATGCACAAAAACTACATAATACACTAAAGGGAAGGGAAAAAGCATAATAGGTCCACTTTAAATCCATCTACTATAATTTCAATTACATGCACAATCCCTTTACCATTTAGTTTAATCAATAGTCCAATGGCCAATTAATCAAATCCTGTGCATACTATGACTAAAATAAGCAAAAACACCACTTTGTATTTTAAGCACACATTTTTTCTGGCAAATAAATCTGGCCTCTATTTAAACCATGAATTTATTATAGCTACAGAAACACATACAGTGTACTATAGCACAAAACTGAAGGCAAATTTCTCATTTTCTGTTGGAAGCACAGGACAGGCCCAAACATGTCAACAAAAATTCACCGATTATCAGATTTACATCACTAATCCTGTGAATCATTTTATCCTCAAGACATCTGAACCAAGACATTAGTAGTCTAAGATTTATAATACACAGTCATGCAAGCTGGGTTGGTCACTTTGTGTGTGTGGTCAAAACATACTGTAACAATACGGATGACATTCCCAGTTTTATCTTAGTTTTATCTGATTGCCTCGTGCGTTCCTGGTTGTTGAACAAACAAGCCTTATCAGATCAGAACTGGGTTTTTGTTTAGTTTATTTTCTGGCCTTTCCTCAAGACCAGGAGGATGATATATTTAACAAATATTTATCATACACGATGTTTAACAATGTCAAATTAAGCAGACGGGTTTGGACTTTAACATTACATGTTTATTCTATTGCTCTGAGTAAAATACATCCCACATCAAGGAAATATATTTCAACACAATACAAAATAGGAGAAAACACTGTGCACCAACACTGACAGGACTACATATGTGTAAGTTGTATCATGGAAATGACATAACCAAAGTGTTCATGGAGTGTAATAATAACAAACTGTCTTTCCTTCAGTATGCAAAGATTTGACATTTGTGGAACCAAACTTATAAATTAGAGGGTTTTCAACCAGTGTGCCAAAAACCACTGGTGCTATGAAGTGAGATTTTATTGCAATGTCAATACAAGCTGATGCCATTTTGGTGTGCTGTTGAGTGACACACTAACAAAGTTGAGGACCGTCATTGTAAAAAAAAAGAAAAAAAACAAAAGAAAACATGTTTTTGCATGAGAAAAGCCTGGTAAAAGGTCCGTACGTTAAAGCTGAAATGAAAACTTTAAAAGCAACACACTTCTTCTCCTCCATCCTGTACAATTCATACCCGTCTCATCTTTGGCTAGATCTACTGATGCGACATGTTACGGTGGTACATTACAGTCGCAAGCTGAGATACATGTTTTCAAAGGTCTTTAAATGACGACTAAAACCCTCCAGTTTTGTTCTTGACATTTTTGTGCCATAATTCCAAGAGAAGTAAAACGTAAAGGGAAAAAAAGCAGAAGCTAAAGCAACTTGGTTATGAGCAATGAAAGCAGCCAGGCAGTAGCAAGTTCATTCAACATCATCCAGCACCATAAACAAATACAATCTTCAACATGCACTTTAAAAAGCTCCCTTTAAATAGCAATAACACAAATTCATCTAACTCTTACAGCAGCACAGCAAAGGTTATATAGTGCAGTTTCACCCTCAGCAGGAAAACACCCCAAACACATGTATATATCAAATATTGGAATACAGTAGCCATGCTAGTATGCTAATAGCTCTGAAACACTGTCCTGCAGTGCATGTGATTAAGTCTCAGTGTTTCAGAAGGAGGCAAGTGACTTAAACAGTAGCTACTGTCTGGGGGTTAATATGAAAATATGAAGTGACAACGTAGAGTTAAAGTTGAAGAAGAGAGTTTCGGGATCGGCTTGTATGAGTTCATAAAACGATCTAGATAGCACTTTGGAATTAAACTCTTCAGTTTTAGGATATAAACACAATCACTGTGCATTTCTGTACAGAGGTTGATATGTGCAGTTGCTACAATCCCTTAACACCCACAATCAGTTTACTTTAAATGTATAACTTCAAATTTCAGAAACATAAACTCGAGTCACTACAGTTGCTTGATGGAGGTGAATTTAAGTCTGAACACAGTCGGCACAATCTCACAGTTGGGTCTAATTTTCTTTGACCTACATACACAAAAACATCACTTTACACAAACATTGAATCACAGTTGGTTGCTGTGACTGTGCTCACTGGATCAAGTTAAGTCCCACTAGACTCAAAGATCACTCTTCTCATCTTCTCATATCATCTCATGATAACTCATTAGCCCTGAAGGTGCAAACACTCACTGGCAGCAAACTCTTGTGCTCCTGTAAAACAAGCAGCTGTCATCTGATGCATGTGTGGGGCCAACTGGTGGCTTCACTAACAGAGGCACGCCTTGAAGATAAAATATCTAAAATTTACCATGCATATGTGGTCCATAACATATTGTACATTGTATATATATATATATATATATTTATAAATATATCCAAGAAAAATATACTTATTCTTGCATAATCCAGACAGACAGCACTGGGATAAAGTCAGCTGATATTTCCTCATATACACCATCGTCACTATCTAACCACACTGGACAGTCATGTGTTCAGCCAACAATGTGAATGAATTTGTTTACAGAAGCTCAAACTCAACCAAACTGTCCACTTTGACGAGGCAACAACAAAGACTGTGAACACAGTATCCACTGCCCTACCTAGAAATAAGCATTTAGATTTGGATTTTGTCACGCAACATTAGCTATTTTCATTTGGTAACAATGGGAAATCAGTTGCTTTAGTGCAAACGGCAGTTTTGCAGATGGCTAGCTGGCTGTTGCACATAAAAACACTGGATTTCCAACTTTAGAGAACTGAAATTAAACTTCTTTCAGTCTGCTTGTGCAATCCTTCAGTTCAAGTGTTGACATTAAAACAAAGAAAATGAGTTACAAAGTTTTCACATGACAACCGCAATACATTGTTTTCTGAACACACAAACGGCAAAACTCAGAAGAGTTCACAACATTTCATTTTAGACACAACAAAGGATATTCTCCACCTGACACAACCACCTACAACAATCAAATATTTCATTAATGTGCCACCAAAGATAGTAACTAGTTCAAAAAGTGAACTCAACACGCTGAAAAGCCTTGAAAAACAGGCTGCCACTGCCATAGCAACAGTACATAATTATGTTGCTAAAAGCACACTCATAATAGTAGTCACTACTGTGCTCTATGGCTGTGTTTTATGAGCTTTTGCAGTACAATTTCTACATATTTCCTTAGCCACATTGTACCTAGCACCTAATTACTCAGTCTGTGAATATGAAAGTACATGTAAGTACACTTTAAGGAGCACTGAAGAGAGAATGAAGCTGCACCAGTTAATAAAGAGTACAACAAAAGAGGAACATCAAGGGTTGGACTATTCAGAGCCAGTTAACACAATGCCTTTTTCCAGTTAAACTACATTGTTTGACATTAATTGGTGGCAAGAATTTCAACATATAGTCAGTGTTATATTACTGACTAGGTAAGATTGGAAAGAGGAAACCTAAATCAGAGTGGAACAAGCCAAAAAAAATTGTGTGTCATTCAGAAGCAATGACTTAGAAGCACGAGCCATCATTTTAAACTGCAGTTGCGAATAATTTAATTTACCAGAAGATTTAAAACTTACCTGAACGCAACATGAAATATTGGCGAGTGAAACACAAATTAGTAACTTCATGAGCTGCCACCGCATAGGCAGTTTTTAACCAAAGGAAGACACAAAACACAACCCGACAACCCCCCCAAAAAACAAACAAACAAACAAACAAAAAAAAACATCAGTTAAAGTTTCTTCTTTTGTAATGAGTGCAATCTGCTGGTATGTACAGAGAGAACTGTGAATGATCTTCCTTCTCAAAGTGTTTTGTTTTCAGTCTACAATCATTGCCCTAACCCTCCGCTGTTACACTTGGGAGTTGCTTAAAAAAAGAAAACGAAAAAAAAAAAAAAGCAGCATCACAGTACACACAACAACAACAAAAAACAGAAATAAATTTAGTTTTGCCCTCCCTCTTGTACCACATGACCGTGTACTGTATATAGCATGTGCGTGTGCATGTACTGTATGTTTTGTGCGTGTGCATGTACTGTCGGCTGGTCCTACAGGCCCTTGTTGAAGTAGACGGTGGTGGTGCTGGGGCTGGTCTGTCGTATTCTCTCCTGCAGATCTGCTTCCAGCCCGCTCACGCTCATAGAGCTACAAAGAGATGGATAAACAGGATTAAAACGCTACTACATGTTAGATCACACTGCATCTACTGGTATAACGAGAGCGTTGGTACCTTTTCTGTGGGAAGAGGGCGCAGCACAGAGGAGTTGCAAACACCAGGCTGAAAACAAAGATGGAAAGAAAGGTTTTAGTGTCACTCGTTCCTTTTGGAGTACAGATAATTGAGTCCATTATGTGTAATTTACTTACCACAAACCGACGAGCCCCACCTGGACCGGAGCGTTAAGAACTGGGAACCGCTGCAGGGAGACAAAATCAGAGAAGGCAGAATTGCAGTGAATCGGGCAGACACGCTGTCTGCATGGACATAAGCATTCAATGTTTACATAATATGTGGAATGCGACAGGACTCTTTTCAGCCTCACAAAACACCGGCAGACCAGTAAATCCACTGACAACAGTATGAGAGTCATGCATGCAGTGTGCTTACCTTCATGAAAGCTCTTTTCTCCAGGGCATTCATTATAACAGGGGGAATGGCTGTAAACATAAATAGTAGAAAGATCATTGAACTGTGTGCTGTGGTAGTTTGACTGGTACAAACAAAAATGGCGACAACAGATCACAGATCAGTGGGGCCGTACAGTATGTGGTTGCAGCTTGCTGGAAAGAGAACAAATGTAGCTCCCGCAGACAGCTGGCTAGCTGGCTAGTTAGCTTGTCCCCAAGTGGAGGGACCATTTAGACCCGGGGCTGCCACTGGCCACCAGTCTAGCAGCCACTCGCAGTCCACTAGCTAGCTAGCTGTCTTGCTAATTCCACCATGCTGCAATGCCACACTACTAACAGAAAATGAGCCGAACAAAGTCACTCATCTAGCGATAGTAATGCGCTTTTTCTATGGGTGTTCTGTTTCATGAAAGAAAAATTTCACACTTAATTATTCTGTAGTTTCCGTCTTCCAGTGATCAATTATTTTATTCTCATGCCATCAACTATGGTATGATTTTAGCTCCACAAGTAAAGTAAGGACTAGCCCAAAGACTTACCCATGGCTGGCACCGCCATGCCAATCCTCGACACCACCACCTGCACGATGGCCTGCTTGGCGGCATTGGCGGACTCTCCTAACCTGTTTCCATTTTCATCCATCACAGGGATACCGTACTTCAACTCCCTGGAAGAAACAAAAACAAAAGTTCCTAAAAGCTCCCGGGCGTACAAAGCAGAGGTCTTTGGTTTTTAATTTAGAGACCTCACCTCTGTCTCATGAAGGGAATGTTGATACAGTTAGCAGCAGCAACAGCAGCAAAGGGGACAAACCGGCTCACGATTGGAGGGAGACGCTGAGGAGGTGCAGAATCACAAACACATTCAGACAACAAAATCTGACACACAAATATACATGCAGAGCAGCATGTCTGTATCTGAAGTTACTTAATTTTACTTCATCTGACAAAAGACAAAGACATTACCGTAGCTAGAGACTTGAGACTCAAGGCAGTGACTACGGCTCCAGTAGTAGCACTGACGTAGGCTACACCAAGCTGGCTGTGAAGAGACAGATGCATATCACACATTAATTTACCCACTTCCCTTTTCAACATTTTCACACATCATAAATAGCTAACTTATGCTACAGCACATGGAGTCTGTGGCTAAAGATCTATCAGATTCACTTACGTGGAACATTTCAAAGTAAGTGTGCAAATTCATGCTATGTGCAAAGGTAGAAAAACAAGATTTTCCAAAATAATAATGCAGAGGAAGTAACATAACATAACATTTATCCTCAATGACATGCTTAATACATGAATATGTATTTGCATGTTCTGTGAGCTCTGCCGTCTCACAGCAAGAGAGTCGCAGGTTTGAATCCAGCTTGGGGCCCTTCTGTGTGGCATTTGCATGTTCTCCCCATGTTAGTGTGAGTTTTCTACAGGTTCTCCAGCTTCCTCTCACAGTCCAAAGACATGCAGGTTAACTGTTGACTCTAAATTGCCCGTAGGTGTGAATGTGAGTGTGAATGGTTGTCTGTTTCTGTGCGTTGGCCCTGTGATAGACTGGCGACCTGTACAGGGTGTAGCTTGCCTTCAACCAATGTCAGCTGGGATCAGCCGGGACCCCGAATGGGATAAGCGGTTGCAGATAGATAGATAGATAGATAGATAGATAGATAGATAGATAGATAGATAGATAGATAGATAGATAGATAGATAGATAGATAGATAGGATGGATGGATGGATGGATGGATGGATGGATGGATGGATGGATGGATGGATGGATGAATGTTCTGAAGCCAAGCCCCAAACCCCCCACCCATTGTTTGTACATGCATGCATTCAATGCATTTCTGCAGCACCCAAGAGATGCATTTCATGGCACAATGAAAAGGGTATGGAAATGCACATTAACTTGACAATCAATTTGGAGCACATAACCTATGTCAGCATGGCTGCATGGTGACATGGGGCATGCTTAACAGTGGGACACAATACCGCTGTGAGGGAAGGGGAGAGGACAGCAGCTCCCACCGCCTCCTTACAGACACTAGTTTAGAGGGAGGACAGGAATGATCTAGATTGGAAGTGAAGTGAGAAGTCCTCCCTACTTCACGGTGATGGGGGCATCTCCACTGCGGTTGGTGTAGTTGACAACAGCGTTGAAGGACTGGTTAACCCACTGCCAGAACACCACTGCTGGAGTAGTCCTGTAAACACAAGGGGGACAACCGTGCGTTTCAGAAAAAGAGATTTTACAGTGTACAGTACAAACTATGATTTTTAAAAGAGTTTGGTGAGAATGCAAAAACTGTCATAGCAGAGCATATAAGCAAAAATATCCCACGGTGTACAGATTAGATGTTTATGTGTGCTGTTCACCAGTCCCCACAGCTGAAAATTATAAAGCAGGTATTGGTATGAAAACACTGAAATGCTCAATCCACAGAGAAATACACACAGCCCGTATTCAGAAACTGTGCCTTTGATTCTGTGATTTTATGATGTCACAAGTATAGACTACCACCATTTCACAGTTTTTAAAGTAGTTTTTAAACGTAAACACTGACAATAATTCTATTGTCGTATTCTACTGAAATGACCTATGTTGAACAATAAAATTTTGTAAATATAATAGGTTACATAACTTACTTACTTACATACTTAACATTACAACATGTTCTAGTAGAAACATAAAATACAAGTATGAACGTGAAAATGAGCATAATATGGGACCTTTAATACATTAAACACACTGCAAGTATCCTCGATCAATACTTATTTCACACTGCAACTACTAATTATTTACAACCCAGCAGTTTAGTTTTGATTAAAGCTGGTATGCATAAGATAAATAAAGAGACAACTTGTCAGTTGAGCATTGTATGCCACAAAACCACATGTAGCTCGAGGTGTTTTTTTCCTTTTTCCTGCTGCAGTGAAATGTTAATCATCTTGTCAGGTTTGTCTGATGCGTCAGGCCACAAGTTTATTTATTTAGAGCAAACTCTCAGGTTTGGCACAGATAGCTTTGCACTTTGTACAACATACAACAACCTTGATCCATGTTGCTGTTGACCAGTAAAAAACATATTTATACTTTGTCCCTTTGGGACTAAATTGTGTTTTGAAGCAAAACCTTCTCCCTGATTGGGTATTTTTAATCACTCAGTATGGATTTGAGTACAGATCGATAAATAATCTGATGTTTTGCCTTATCTTTACTTGTTGTGCCTATTTTTAATATTTACAGCCACAAGGTATAAAATTTCAAATTTCAGATTGTGGCTCCCCCTAGTGGTAGTATACAAAAATGACTTTGTGATATCCTACTGATCATCATTCTGATGATGTAAAATATGGAGGTCAAACATGTTGAATATTAAATGAACTTGACATCATAAAAATAATAAAATAAAATAAATACATATTATAGAATACAGCCATGAAATATATTATAAGTATTATGAGATTATTTCATCCTGCTTATTTTTGTGAGAACTTTGTTTATTGCAGGTAATTTCCATCTAATTCCAGCACTTTTTATTTGGAAATGTTGCATTTCCAAAGCTTGTGTAAATATTTAGATAATGCTGTGAAGCTTTTATTTCACATTGTTTTATTTCAGTATTATTCCACTTAATGCTTTAGTCTAAATGAGACAGAATAATTTCTGTGAACAGCTATTTTTCACTTGATAATATTTCAAACTATTACATTTATTACTTTTTGTTGTTAATCAATTTGTTGTTTCAGCTCAGCATTATCACGACTACACTGTCCTCTCAGCTGCCCAGTGATTTATCAGTATTCAGCAGTGAGTGATATTTATTATTCTTTAAGAGGATTTTCACTCTGTGCAGGGATTAAAATCTCTATTGTTATGCAGTGCAGTGTTACAATTAAATCACATGAAAACTGCATCGTATTCCGTTATTGTACTTTTTTTCTCACTTTTATTTTGGTGAAGCCATTTTCGGGGCGGCAGTAGCTCAGTCTGTAGGGAGTTGGCTTGGGAACTGGAGGGTCACCGGTTCAAGTCCCGCCATGGACCAAGAACTGAGTGTGAACTGGTAGCTGGAGAGGTGCCAGTTTACCTCTTGGGCACTGCCGAGGTGCCCCTGAGCAAGGCACCAAACCCCCAACTGCTTGGGGCGCTTGTCAGGAGCAGCCCCATCACTCTGACATCTCTTCATTGTTGCATGTTTGTGCATGTGTGTGTTCGGGTCTGCATGTACCGTGTATAAGTTAACAACAGAGTGAAAAAAAATTGAATTTCCCCTCGTGGGACTAATAAAGGACTATCTTCTTCTTCTTTTCAGTTTGGTGTTAAGAATACACTGAATCATGTACTGAAACGTGTGCTGTACCTGTAGAAGGTGAGCATGCAGCCTGTGATGGACATGTTCATTGGCACTTGAGCAGACATTCGGCCAATCACAAACATCTTCTCCCCCGTGTCGGGGTGGAAGGCGGAGTCGTAGATGTACTTGGCTCTCCAGAGCTCATCCTCCGTCAGGCCAGGCTTCACGATCCCGGCTCTGAACAAATCAAAACAGTGGAGTGATGTAGTATTTCCATATGTTTAAAAGCAACAGTTGTTACACAAACAGCATTTTCTTTTTGCATTGGAACACGAATTTGCAAATAAAATTAACAAAGCATGCATTCCCCACAACCCAGACATGCCTTCTTACTTGTACAGTATGTGAAACTAATTTATCTACACAGAACATGATACTTATTTTTAGATTTATGCCCTCCCATTACGGAAAAGACATTTCTCCCATTGACAACTCATTTCAGCGTAAATGGCACAACTAGCCACACTGGTACCATTCATGCCTCACACCACCACAACCTCTCTAACATTGTCATGTATACTTCTACTCCATCCTCTCATCTCCTGACCCTCTACCTGTAGTTCTCCATGATCACTCGGGCGTCCTCCAGAGTCTCAGAGGACAGCAGGACGTTCCTGGGATCTGTGACCATGAAGAAGTGTTTGGCACGCCCCATGAATGTGCCTTGGTCCCATCTTGGCTCCTTGATGTTTATGTTGAGGGACAGCTCTTCAGACATCCTGGCTTTCTAAAATTAACAGCAGACGTGTTCATTAGTTTTCACAATAGGTTACAAATCCATACAGGATCACATGTAAATGTACGTGTAACCTTTTGAGAGGATTTCAGAGGGAAAAATGACGAGACGCAGACTTAATTTTGGAATAAATGTTGTATCAGATGGATTAACAAACAAGGAGGTCCAGTTATGTACCGTAATAGGGCTGTCAAAGTTAACGTGATAATAACGTGTTAACACAATGCATTTTAACGCCATTCATTTCTTCGACACATTATCAGGCTCAGATTAAAAGCTACGTGAAAAATATCATATCATATGAAACTATGTGACTAAACATTTTAATTGATTGACAACCCTGGCACTGTACTGTACTGTATGTCACAGGTTGGGCCTGTAATTATACCAAAACCATCTTATTTCGATACTTTACTGGGGGCGGAGTAGCTCAGTCTGTAGGGAGTTGGCTTGGGAACCGGAGGGTCACCGGTTCAAGTCCCGACATGGACAAAAACTGAGTGTGAACTGGTAGCTGGAGAGGTGCCAGTTTACCTCTTGGGCACTGCCGAGGTGCCCCTGAGCAAGACACCAAACCCCCAACTGCTCGGGGCGCTCGGGTTCAAGTCCCGACATGGACCAAAAACTGAGTGTGAACTGGTAGCTGGAGAGGTGCCAGTTTACCTCTTGGGCACTGCCGAGGTGCCCCTGAGCAAGGCACCAAACCCCCAACTGCTCGGGGCGCTTGTCAGGAGCAGCCCCCTCACTCTGACATCTCTCCATTAATGCATGTATGTGTGTTTCAGGTCTGCATGTACCATGTACGAGTTTAACAGAGTGTAAATTGAATTTCCCCAATGTGGGACTAATAAAGGTAGATCTTCTTCTTCTTCTTCTTCTTCTTTGACAAATATACACAGTACATGCTTTTCATCAAAATATAAATCTCTGTCTGAAAAATAGTAGAAAAATGTCAAAATTATTATTTCAGGTGGGAACTTTGTCCTGTACACTCTGTTCTATTGACACATTTTGGAGGACATCAAATAAATATTTCTGACACCCAGCCATACAGATGAAATTATCATTATCAGAAAATCATTGGATGCAGTTAATCCTCCACCTCTGCTCCATTAATAGCCACAGTACAGACCTGCATTGAGGTGAAGTCCCTCCCCCCTTCACTGAACAACATACAATCTTGTTGTTTTCACAGTGTCAAATTCAAACCTGTTACAGGCCTACTGTTCTTCTTCGACAGGTTCTCTAAAAGCACGTAAGCTACAGGGTTGAGGCTGATCTCAAACATCTCGTATCAGCTGTGGCTGTGAGTGCAAGATAAAGAGAACTATGCTGAAAAACAAGCCCTGCTAGAAATGTAGGTCAGCAGCACTTGTGGTGAATATAACTGATGAATAGACAGTACCATCATTTAGGACTACAAATAATCAATGATTATTCTCTTTATTAATCAATTGGTCTAGAAATTTTAGGTGTCAGAAAACCGTGAAAAATGTCCATCGTGATTGACTTTTTGAAGTTGCTTTTTGTCAGACTAACAGTCCAGAAGCCAAAGATATTCAGTTTAATGTCACTTAAGACAATGAAAAGCAGCATATTCTCAAAGTTGAGGAGCTGGAACAAGTAAATGAGACATTTTGCTCATTACTTCTCTGTCAATCAACTATTTGAGTACTGACTAACACTTCCAGTGCACAGGAGACACTTCTGTGAGTCATGAATGTGAGAACAAACACTAAACTATTACAGGAATGCACTGTCTGTACATATTTACGCAACACTCCTTCAGAGCTCAGGCCATAAGACCATAACCACCTCTGGTAATATCTGCAAATGAATAAAGAAAATAACAACTGATATGGTGGATTCAAAGACACAAACGTTGGATATTTTGCTGAAAAAGAAAAGAAAGTTCTGATTGTTTCGATCATTTCAAAGACACTTTAACCTAAAGGTCAATACGTCTGACTTCCCAGAGAGCTAAACAGGTGTGTCATATTGAAAGTAGCGGATCAAAGAAATTGCGACACACACACACACACACACACACACACACACACACACACACACACACACACACACACACACACACACACACACACAGATGGGACTGGGGAAGTCACGACACGCTGTTTCTGTTTCTGTTCCTGTCAGCAAGCCGGCTAACGAATGTAGGCTTGCTAACAAGCTAGCAAGGTAGCCGATGGTACCATTGAAACACACACACTCATACTAGAGTTAGGAAACATTCAACAGGATATTAAAATTAAATAAAATCCCCACATAATCAAATGTTAAGCTAGACGGGACAGTAAAACCGCCTTTTCAGGCCAGTGGTCAGTGGTGTCTTGGCAAATTATCGTCAACCAGCCAGCTAGTTCACAAGCTAGCTAACGTGCTAGCTAACACTGTAGTAAGCGGTGCAAGGACACACATCGAGGCGGAGTTAACGCGGACTTAGCCGTATTCTCATGTATCATTTAAATTCATTAAAGACATGAATTCAGTCAGCAATGAAACGTACCTGGTTTGCTTTCGTTGTTTCAGCGTAGACGTATAACCTCTCAATATCACAGCAGCACCACTACAGTGGACCCGTGCTGCCTTCTGGCACATTTACAGTTGTCGTAAATCATAACTTCACCGCAAATGACAGCGAGGTAAATATGAAACGCATACTGTACATTTTCTGTTTCACCTTACAGTACTATATCTTCTATCCCATACTATAATCATACTAAACTATACTATACTAAAATTTAAAGTTATAAGCTTACTATTTTTCTATATTTACTTCTACATTAACAACAGACAAACATTAAGTTTGATTATCCTTAGACTACTTTATTGTCATTGTAAGGAGACTTACATACAGGGTAACGAAATTATGTTTCACAGGGACCACAGTGCCACATAGTGATAGTATAGTAGTAATAGTACATAACACACAATACTCAGGACATTACACAGAAATTAATGAATAAGTATGAAAAATATGTACAAAACTCTATGCAACTGTAACTCACATTAAACATTATGAACACACCATTAAATACTCGTTTAAACACTAGGTACTGTACACATGCACTATACACATTAAATATGAAATACAGACTGTACACATTGAACATTTTAAACACTAGAAAAAATTCACAGGTACATCTGACACTGGTAGAGTCATTTTACTTAATCACATCATATATTAGTCAGATGAATACTGTTTACATTCACTATTAATCACGCCACTGCCTCTTCCCTATAATTGTGTCTTCAATTGGTCTTGTATGGTTTGGGTTAGGGTTAGTATTGTAGTATTGTTTGTATTTTTACTTTTATTCTTATTTTAATCTTATATACCTCATTTTATTAACCTTCTCTATTTATCTGTAGCCTAAATATCCTTGTGTTGATGCTACAGCTACCAAATCCCCCCTGAAAGGCTTATCTTATCCTATGATTGTCTTCACTCTGTTGCAGCATGATGTTTGTTTTTCAAATTTCAGAGAAAAAAAATCTATCAAACAAGGTTAAATCAGTCGCACGGAAGTTGGTCACCGAAAGCCAGAGTTTCGTAGAGGTCTTGAAAGCAGCACCGTGCAGTGCCATGAGGAGGCGGTGACTGGAGGACGGGTCATGGAGAGCCCCTGGGCGTCAGAGGGGGACGACACATGATTGGTTAGAAAACAGCTGACTGACTCAAGGATACGTTATCCTTCAAACACTTTCCACAAGTTGTCCGTCGGGTCAGAAAAAGTCATATAAATGTGAATAAAACAAAACCCTTGAATTATGTTTGACAAAATTTCGGTAATATTTACAGGACTATTTATAATGTAGGTCACAACATGCAGCTGTTTTGACTGTAATCCTCCCATTCTTACAGACATTTGTTTAATTATACTGTAGCCCATGTATGTATTCGGCCGTAAAATTATCTGTGAGCGTTTTTGTTTCCATTTTGTTTCATGATAGGGAGACTTGGCAAGAGGTAACCCGTAAAAATAAAAATAAAAAACTTACGCAGCATAAACAGGGCCGGCATGTTTATATTGGCTATATTTATAGTATCTATCATGAAAAAGATATATTATACCATATATTCCTGTAATTCCTCTCTCCTTTTGTTCAAGCTATTGTGTCTAATGCATTAATAAACTCGTATAAAATAATAATAATGTCCAACTAAAACAACCTTTATGATTCCTGGGTGATGACCTGACTTAAAATGAGATCTTTAGTGATTTTTTGAAGATTATAATCCTATGTTTTAACAATATTTACACTAATCATCAATCAGAAATGTTAACACAAAAATCACATGTTGAAGTTGGTTTACTGTGCAGCTACACTGACTGTTATTTATATGACTGATGAATTTCCTGGAGGCTCAGTGGATCTGCATGTGACCACCGGGTGGGGTTGTTTACCCACCCACCAGGCACCGTGAAGGCAGTCGGGAAGATCCACAGTTCACTCTGCACACAAACACACACAACTCTCTGCAGTTTTGCGGGAAAATATTGACTTAATTAACACATTAGTAACCTGAGGAGAAACCGACGCAGACTCGAGGAACTGTTACGGTAATATAAGAGCAAATAGTGTACTTTAATCACACTAGTCCAGCGCTAATGGCTGCACAGCTGCAGAAGCTTATGTAAAAGGCTTACACCTCATAAGACAATAACTGTCACCTGGAGAAGGTGGCACTAATACTCCGGAGGTGTACGATTATGCGTCAGCGAGGCGGACCAGTGCGCGTCTGTCCGAGCTCATCCGGCACAACATGGACACAGCAGGTAACTCTCTCATGCCTTGTTCACTTTGAACGCCGTGTCACGACGCTTCACACGATTCGCATGCGTTTTATAACGTTTCGTGGTTCGAGATGTCAACAGGAATAAGTTCAGACCGAAACGAGACGCGTTAAAGTTTAACAATGTCAACAAGTAGTCCAGAAGTTATTTAGTTCCTTATGTATGATAATAACCGTTAATAAGCCACTTGTTTGTGTTTACCATCTCTTAGTCGCTGTCCATGGTGCTGACTGAAACAAACAAGTTCAATGAGACTAGGACAAGGTTATTTCTGTTGACACATTATGAGGAGAGATATTCCACTTTGCTTTATTATACCCAAGGTCCCAGCAGGTTATAGGTTATTACTGTATCAAAATGAGTTTTATTATCCCATCTGTTAACTTCTGACATCACATTACTCATCACAGCATATTATCCTCACAACAGATATCCATTTAATTAAACATGACCCGAGGGGAAGCACCATGCGCCGCTGACTTCGCTGCAGACCGACCGGCAGCCTCTCAGCTGAAGCAGTGGGGAACAAGGCACCATCTTTGGAGATGGATTCAACTTCTTTAACCTAAAAAGAAAACTCAGCACTACTTTTTGCCACCGTTTTTTAGCCGACTATATTGTTTTTTCATTGAACTTTGAATTTTTCTATTTCACAATTTCTAATTTGGATCTTGGCATTGTTTTATTAAGCTTTGTTTATGGAGATCAAGGATGTTGCCTACAGCTTTGTAAGTTGTCTGCTCTAGTGGGGACCAACTCCAGTATTTTATCATCCACTTTGGACCAGCAAGAGCAAAAAAAAAAAAAGGGCCAGTTCCCCACCACACTCGTTCCCCACCTCCGTTCCCTAAATCTGAGGCTGCACCTCCATCCTGACAGCGGACCCCAGATATCCTCCTGTCTGGATGACTAAGGGAAGACCTGCCAGACACATAGCATGGCTCGCTCCTCTCACCCCTCTGGCTGGGGGGACATGACAAATGGAGGGGGGCACCCCCACTTCAACCAAGGAGGCCAGACCGGGGGCTCCCACAGCACCACGCGCTACATGCTAAAGAAACAGCACCGCCACAGACGCAGGTCCTCCTCACCGATGGGCAGGGTCATTCTCATCAACGCACCTGTTGATGGTGAGTCCTTCGTTACCATGGTAACATACACAGTGTCACTGGTTGCAGAGGCACACTTGGGACTCCATGAGCCAGGGGGTTGGTCGTGCCACTTTGGAGGGACCATGTTTCATTGTGATGTTTTTTTGTTTGTTTTGTTTTTATGTCCCTAGTGTTAGAGAATGCATGTTAGCATGACAGCAATGGTAGCTTTCTATGTGCTATCACTCCATTTTTCATCCCTCCATCATTACAATTTTCAATGTTTTTTTTCACCATCTTACACATAGATCTGGTATAAAAGAGGGTAACCTTCTCAGAATATAATGACGCCATATATTATTGTAAAGTTTAGACTATAATCTATCTACCATTCACATTATGACACATAATTTGACCTTTGACCTCTAAAACTGCAATAGGTCAAATTCTGAAAGCCTCTGCAGATGCCCTTATAACTAACTTCCTATTGATCTGATGTGCCTATGGATAGCTCCATCATAAAGAGCGCAAAAAGAACTTTAAAATAATATATTACATGAATAACAACAACATTTAACTTAATTTGTGCAGTTTATTTCAGTGTTCACAAATTTACATTGGATTCTGTTATTGGGACCGTTGTAAATAGCTTTCTAAGCAGCAGAAACACAAAATAATAATAGTGACGGCCAAATGTTGGGGGTCAGACTTGTTAAACTATAAGTCCAAGTTTAACAGTTAGTAACAATACAATATACTGGAGATGAATTTATTAGTTGATTGATTGTTTAGTCAATCAAATTTAATATTCAATTAGTTGTCCACCTGTGCCTAAGAAATGGAGGCTCTGGTTGCTGAAATGTAAATATTTGCTGGTTTTCTTATTCTTCTATGATAGCAGACTGAATATCTTTGAGTTTTGTGATCGGTTCAAATAACTCAAGGACCACACTTTTGGCTCTGAAAAGTTTTGATGGACATTTTTCTCTATTTTCTGACATTTTATTGACAAAACAATCCATTAATGAAATTCAAATCACATCAAATGATAATTGGCAGATTGAACAATAATAAAACTGATCAATAGTTACAGACCTAGACCCATGAATATTACTTATGACTTATGGCTGAAACTTTGGACACAACTTGGAGGAAAAATGAATTAATATTTCTAGGTTTTGGCATAAAGTTGGTAAAATGTATAGGTATTAGATATTAGAATATTAATAAAATATTGATGTGTCATTTCTCATTACCCCACCGTAACCAAGTATCAAGAATTTCTGCAAATTATCTGGTTTTCATTCAGTTCAGTTTTAAAATGTCAAAACATTTGCTCTGCTCTGCAGGAGGGGATGACAGTGAAGACATTCACACAGTGACAGTAGATAAAAGTCCAGATGGGTGTCTGGGTTTCAGTGTCCGCGGGGGCTCTGAGCATGGACTCAGCATATTTGTCAGCAAGGTGGAGGATGACAGCTCTGCAGGTTAGGAGGAAGTGTGTGTGTGTGTGTGTGTGTGTGTGTGAATGAGTTTCTTGTGGTGACGGCAAGCTTATTTTTCAGTGCGCTAACATCTGGGTATGTGGTCCGCTGTTTCCATGTGACACTTCCTCTTGTGTATCACGCTGAGTTCCACCTGTGTGTGCAGCGCAGGCCGGGCTGACTGTGGGCGATAAGCTGATGGAGGTGAATGGGGTCAGCCTGGAGAGCATCACCATGAGCAGCGCGGTGAAGGTCCTCACGGGCAACAACAGGCTGCGGATGGTGGTGAGGCGGGTGGGCAAGATCCCCGGCATCCGTTACTCCAAGGAGAAGACCACATGGTGAGGCCAAACACCTCAGTACAGGTTGTGTCAAAGTGAATACGGCTGCCAGAAATGATATCTTACATCTAATCTACAATTAAATATTTCCATTTCATAGTTTAATTTAACAACTTTACCAAAGAGTAACTGAATATTATGAATGTACTTTTCTATATTGTTATGTAAAGCAGACTACAACCTTGTTGTTACCGCCACTGACCTTTGCATGGCACTTGTTTTGTGAAGTCTCGTCACTTGACTGTGGCTCATACTGGTTATCTTTCTTTTGGGATATACTGTATCTTGGTTTCATGTGGCAGCAGTGGATGGATTACCGCTGTGACCTTTATGGCTATTTGATTAACCGATACTGACAGGGCTGACTGCAGCAGGGGAAGAGAAAGCCGTGTATGTAAATGTTTTCATGTGTGCATATACTGTACGTCATCTTTTGCATATGTGTGTGTGTAGGGTGGATCTGATTCACCGGCGGATGGTGGTGGAGGAGAGCGGCCGTACACCATCAGAAGCCAGTTCAGACAGCGCTCTCCGCAGGATCGTACATCTCTTCACCACATCAGATGACTACTGTCTGGGCTTCAACATCAGAGGAGGCAAAGAGTTCGGACTGGGAATTTATGTTTCCAAGTATGAACCAAGTGTGGTTTGAAACTAATGCTGGTTTTACACTTGAAGAGGCCATCAGCAGCATCAGGCAAACAAAATTATTCAGGGTGGTGCAAAGTGTGCATGCAGTGGAGCCCAGCTTCACTCCCTCCCTGTTGAGGTGTCCTTGAGCAACAAAGAGGAATTTGAGGAATTCCCACAGGAATTAAATATAACAATCTCATGTGCAGTTTTGTTTTGTTTGTTTTTCTCCTGTTTTTGCATTAAATCAAAGCAACGAGGCATTAATTAGAAGGCAGACTTCATTGCCATTATAACAAAAGTTGTTAAGAAACTGCTTTAATGAGCTTGTAGTGTGAATAAGCAACCTGGTACCATGCCAAAGTGTATAAAAAAACTGGCCTGCCCACCATAAGAGAGTGCGTCACATTTTGCCTTGCCTGTGTGTTAAACTTAACTTAAAAAAAGTTTATGTTTACTTATATTACACGCATGTATGAAGGTGCAGTACTAGCAGGAAGCAACAAAACCACTTAGTTTTAGAAAAGCTGTCATGGTTGGCCAAAAAACATCACTAAAACACACGTCAAAAACATCACTCACATAACTTACAAAACAACACTAGTCTCGAATATCGGTACCAGCCTCTTGGTTGAAAATCCTGTTTGTTGGACCCATCCACCTCCCCACCAAACCGCCATAAGCAGTCATTCTCACTTTGTAAGCGGATGCATTTACATTGTAGTCAGTACAGACTGCATGGCATACAAATGACAAGCCAAAAGCAAGAACGTCTTATTGCATGCTTTTGCTTTGCGCATTATCGGAAATGGAAATTATTCCAAATACTTATATCAATTAAAGAGAGTAGAAAATGAAATGAAAGTCTTAATTTATGTAAAAAGTCAAGTATAACCTCATACTATGTCCACAGTTTAACCACGGATTTAATAAATGTTTATGTCTCCTGTGTGTGTCTGCATGCCTTTCTGCATTTTCTCTTCAGGTTGGACCCGGGTGGGCTCGCAGAACTACATGGCATCAAAATGGGCGATCAAATCCTCGCAGCCAACGGAGTCAGCTTTGATGACATCACCCACAGCAATGCAGTCGAGGTCCTGAAGAGCCACACCCACGTCATGTTGACCATCAGGGTGAGAGACGATTTCACAGATAAACACTTGAGGTCAAATTTAAAGGTGCACTAATCAATAGTTTAATATTAATAATGGATAAAATGATTATGTGTATATGAGAGGAATTGCTTGTAACGACGAGCTGGCAGAGAATTATTACCCAACTTTGCAGTTCCCCTTGGCTCTACGGCACATTTTAACTTCTCTGTGTTTTTGTTCACTCTCACTGCTCTCATCAGTCTTTTTTCAGCTAAAAAGCTCTAAAAACCCACTTTACATTGCCAGCCCAACATCAAACAGCAGACAGCCACACTTAGTGGTGAAAATACTGGAGCATTTAGCGGCTAAAGAGCAAGCAGAGAGTTGGTGGAGAACAAACAAGAGCTAAAAGGAGAGTAAAAACTGGACTTACGTTCAACTGGGAGACACAAACACGATTCCAAATAAATGCTGATGTTGCTCTGTGTCTGCTGGTTCTGTAAAAAAGCAACAAACACATTGACCACATCGACTTTATATATCAATGTTGGGTTTACAGCTTGTTCCCCTCAAGTGGCCAAAAGATCAGTTAATGCAAGCTCAAGTCTGATATCACAAATGTGTCCCCTTGGTCCTATACACATCTGTGGTGCAGTGTTGTGTGGCAGTGTTAATCATTTGCTCAGCTTTAAACACAACAATTGATTGGGTGCTTTAAGTGCTTTGACACAATAATAAGTGTTACAGCGTGTTAAACAACACCAGTTCTTCTCAGGACAGAATGAGCCGGCAAAGCAGAGCAGGCAGCTGGCTCACAGCCCTCGACTTCTTTATGTGTGTCTGTGTACGCATGCATGTGTGCAAGGCTGTGTCACTTGACCTGTGTCATTTTTAGATAAAGGAACTGTGTGCATGTTTGTGTGTATGAATGGGCATGTGTGTTGTTGTGCAGTGTGTTTGAGCACTCTCTTAGCTCGCTAACATTGCTGCGTGCTCATTTTACTCCTCTGATCTCAGGTTCCACGTGTGAAAAACAGCCAGGGACGACGTTCATTATTCAAAGGCAGTCAGGGATCAGGTTATAATCAACAGAAAGCTGAAATTTATGTCTTCCTATTGTCATGTATTAGACCCATTTGTGGGTCAGAGTCACACTTAGTGTGTATAGGGTTCATATTAATTACTAACTTTGTCACACAATCCAAGGCTTTTGTGGGAAATTGTAGATGTAACCTTGCTACATCTGCATGTCTTCTCTTTGAGCTTAAGCTGTGCTGATGAGACAATCATTTAAAATGGACTTGAGATGCTATTGGAATTTGGAAACAAATTATTGATGCAAAATGGCACCTTCTTTTTAACCTTGATAAACTATTTATGGCAACCCCCCATGCCTGCCCCACACAATACATGTGCCTGCACCCTTTTCAGCAAAATCATCGTGGATATCTGTTGTAAAAATTAATTTTAACAAACAAACAACATAATTGTGTCTAATGGTGTGGTTGCAAATTGCAACCGACTGAGTGTGCCTTTGCTCACACCTCACTTTCCAAGACAGCAGTACCATGAGCTGCCTAGTGCAAAACGTTGTAATGCTATTCACCTCACTTAGAGGCCATTCTTACAAAAAAAAAAAAAAAAATACTACTTAAAGAGTAATGGAAGTAATGGGCAGCTACAGACAATAACACGGTTTTGCAGACTGTGGCTCACATTACCACAGTTTCACAAATGTGTCGGAGAGCTACAGTGGCCTTCAGGTAATGTAAAAATTTGAAAAGCTCTCGGTAGAGCAAGTGTTTGGTTTGTCCATTCTAGGCTACTGTAGAAACATGATGGAGCAACATGGCGGACTCTGTGAAGAGGACGTAGGAGGATGTAGATATGAAGGGCTCATTCCAAGCTAATGAAAACACGATTCTTAGTTTCAGGTGATTATACACGAATGAAAACATAGTTATGAATATTATATTCCATTTCAGCTAAAAGATCCCCTGAAATGCTACACAGTGGTTCTTTAACACTGATGTAACATGTGGCATACAGTATATGAACTAATAAATATGAAGTGAAATAATAGAGGCTATGTTGCTGTGCAGAACTGAAGATATCTGAGAAAGCACAACCTGGAGGTCCGACCCTGACAGATGATTCCCTGTCTTGTTTTTATGCAAATGTTGGTCTGATGGTCGATCCACCACTTTGGTCCTGACTTGAATATCTCAGCAGCTATTGCATGGATTGCCATTCAATTTGGTACATACATTCATGGTGCCCAGAGGATGAATTTCAGTGACTTTGGTGGTCATAACTTTTTCCTCTAATGTCACCATGAGGTTTACATTTGTGGGTTTCAGTGAAATGTCTCAATTAACAATTAGCTGCACTTTGTGTTTTGTGGTAACGAGCAAATGCTACCATGTTAACAAGTTAAATTAAGATGGTGAACACGGTAAACTTGCTAAACATCAATGTGTCAATACTGTCATTGTGGGCATGTTAACATGCTGACATGAGCATTAAGCTCAAAGTACAGCTGTGGCTAAATTTAGTGATTCTACTTCATGTGCATGAGATGCAGACATATTTGTAAAATTTGTAAATTTGTATTTTTCTCATATGATTATGTTCTTGCTGAATATTTCCTGTTTTTGCACTTTGACAGGAAGCTGGGAGATACCCTGCATACAAGGAGATGGTGGCAGAGTACGGCTGGCTCGAGAAATGTATGATGAGCACTATAAAATATGATTTTACAAGACAGAGACAGTGTTTTCAAATGAGTTTTAAAACAGATGGTGACTTGAACAATAGAGGGAAAAGAATTACCTGCATCAAACTAAATATTATAGAAACAAAATATCAAAAATGTAACCTGGTGATTTAAAGCCTTAACTTCTCATTTCCGTTTGCAAGGCCATCCACATGTTTTATTCTACTTGGAAATCTTATATAAGAAAGTGGGACAGTGACCATATGTAGCCTGCTTATACTAAAACCCTGTCAATCACTTTCTTCATAGGACTCAAATTCCTTGTTTTCCAGTCTGATATGAGTATTTCTGAACACAGGGATTAATTCAGTGCACTCAAGGGCAGCTCAGTCGTCTGGAACAAAGCACAACCTGACATCTGGGTCAAGATGCAGAGTTATTTTTTAGAGTTTCATTAAAAACGACGAAGAAAGAAACAGAATAACTCCGGGTCCATGTTCATGTTTCTCAAAAGTTTAGAGGATTAACAGGACACGAGGGCAGACAGACTTTGATCTAAACAAAGCAGACTGTGGAAAATAAGGAAATGAAGCTTCCTGTGCAAATCTTATTTACTGTGTAACCTAGCAGCTTTGTGTGTGTGTTTGTGCTGTGCTCAAATTTAACAGTTGGACAGTTTCATTTGTGTTGCACTGACAATAATATTAACTCACTAATCCCCATAATTTATTCTAATTATGGATTGTCTTCTACAGTGGCCAATGGGGGCCCTGCACCTTTCTCACAGGGTTCAGGCTCCAACTCCTCAGCCTCCTCATTGTCCTCTAGCACCCCTCTCAGCTCCCTCAGTGGTCTCTCCCAGGTCCTTTTCCCTCCTGTCTTTGGCTCTGAGATGGTAGACGTCGCCATCTCCACAGAGGACCGCTCCCGACGTCAAAGCAGTGCAGAGCGAACTGCTGACACCGCCATACAGACTGACCCTCACCCTTCAAACTACCCGGACCACCCCTCAACTAATGGGTCATACCCCGACAGGCTGGTCTCCACAGAAACCAGTCGGACTGTAGGCGCCACAGTGCTGCTGAAGGACACGGTCATACGTGGGAAAGGGGAAGGGCCAAGGGAGATGGGAGGAGCTGGAGAAGGAGGGCGGTCTCGTACGAGGACACTTTCATCTGGGGACCAGGAAATAGTGAAACACTCGCGTAAGACGGAAGCGCTGATGGCCCTGAGCAGACCACGGAAACCAATTAGACGTTCCCAGAGTCACATCACTGCGTCAGGTGAGCCATGCAGACTGGGATTGCTTTATCGACTTAATTGCCCAGTGTGTAACATTTAGGGGATTTATTTGAATAAATGTAATATAATATTATAACTATGTTTTCCTTAGTGTATAATCACCTGAAACACTAAATCATTGTGTTTTCATCAGTAGGGGGCAACTTTGGGGTCTGAAAAGTGAAGCCAACGCTGAAGTGCCTTAAATTTGCATTCTTTCTAACAGCCAGCAGGGGGCGACTCAGGTTGCAAAAAGAAGTCTGATTGGATGGATTTATTACCTCAGAAAACACTATAAACATGAGTTTATGGTCTCAAACGCTAGTTTCAAGTCTTCTTCAATACAGCCTGATGTTAATTTAGGAAATTATGGTCCCATTTAGGGTTAAATAGACCATAAAGCAGGGTATGCTTTAGGATGTGGCTACCTTGTGATTGACAGGTTGCTATCACAGCGTTGTCTGGACTGGGAGCTGTCCTTGATTTCACCTTACAACTTTAACCCTTTCAAAGTGTGTTTTCAGCTTGTAAAAGATAATTACAACCTTTTGGTCACCTACAAATGTCTTATTCGGCATTTTTACTTCTTTTTTTGGTACTTAGGTCCACCCTTCCATGCCCCCTCTAGTTGCAAAAAAACAAGATGGTGACAGCCAAAAGGCCAATCTCGAGGCTTCAAAACGTCCGTCCACAAACCAATGGGTGATGTCACAGTGCTATGTCCAAGTCTTCTGTACAGTCTACGTATACCAGTCCATATTAGCCTATTGCAGATGTGGTGTTTTATATGATTTGCAGTACAAAACTGTGCAAATATGTTTGAGGTAGGCAAGTTCAGTATCAGGCAGGCTGTACTCTCTATCGTGGTTGTTGACTGTAGTGGTAGTGTCATTCATCTCAGTTGAGAAATCAACCTTTCCACCGTCACAGCACAGTGAGTATTGCTACCACAATGAGATTCAGTTCTTTGGCTGACTTTTGTGACAGTACCTGCACTCACTGTGTAATGAGAGCCGCTATCAAATCCTCCAGAGATCTTTCTGCAAGCCATCAGTCAGTTTAATGATCCCCCATCTTTCTATCACTCCAGGAAGTAAACAAGAAAATTCAGACTCCACATGGCTGATTTAAGCTCCAGACACAATTTGTTCAAGAACACAAAGTTCAATGCACACTCATGATTAATCGCTGCCCTTTACTATCACTAGTTCGTAGCACTAGTACGTCTGTGAGAAATGAATAAGAACAAGCACATGGAGAAATATCTCATCCGGGCCTTGGCAGGGCTGTTTAGTTATTGAGCCTTTCCTTTTCAATTTATCCAGCTCATTCATACCTCCAGGACCTGGCGGGGGCTTGGGGTGAAGCTCGAGGTTGATTTTACATTTGTTATGTAAGCTAGAGCACTTCGCCATAGTGCTTTCATTAGATAGGGGTGTGTTCAGGTCCGCGGAGCTGCAATTCATCAGTATTACTGTGTTACTTTCCACAGTGTCAGATTTACTGCAGTGAATGGAGGAGCCAACTGGAAGAGAAATGAACAGTCTGTACTCATAGAGGAGAGTGTGTATCACCCACTGTTATTGGCTAACAGTTAAACATGAAGCAGCACAAAGCCTAATGAATTATATTTTCAACACTATACACAGGGATGCACAATGTCCTATTTTTGCTATGTTTCAACACCACTTATGGAGGATTTTAGTTAAATGACATGTTTGCGCTCATTTACATAATTTAGCAGGATAAAAACAGGCATGTTTCACAGCAATGTTGATTTGAATGTTATTTTGTCTTTTTCCCACTTTTAGAGGACAGACAAAAGAAAAAGAAGCAACAGAAGGAGAAGCACTCGGGAGAGGGTAAAACAAGCCTGCAGCGATCTAAAACCTTTGTCAACCTGCTCTTTAAAAAAGACCGTAAAGAGAAGAGCCGCTCCAAGTCACCGTCTCACCATGTCGACAAAGGTGAGGGCATGGTCACAGGACTATTTTTTCTTTCCAGGCACATATTTTGCATCACATGCAAAGAAATACACTGACTTGCCATTTTGTTTCTCTTCAGTTATTATAAACTCAGAAAAAAAAGTTAGGAAATTTGTGTTCGGTCGGTTATTTCTCTGTTGTGACAATGCTAACTGGCATTGTATTTTACATTGTTTGAAAGCCTGTTTATTTAACTTCACATTAATGTCCAACTTGTAAGGATCTTATATTTGTGGGATGAGCAGCACAGCTGATTATGTGGGTAGCACCAGAGTGAAATTTGCCAAAATTCTCTGCCAATCCTAAACAGTGTATTCAACGGTTGGTTATTGGCTCTTGTTTTGAGCTCCAGGTGCTGCCAGTCATGCACCACAAGACCACAGGATCGCAGAGTGATTGGTTTCATTCTGAAAAGTCAGCTTTTTCAAAGCCGACAAGACTCAGTTCAAAATTTTGTTTCAAAACAAAACTCCTCATCTCTTCTCTGACATGATTTTGACATTAGCTGATCTGCTACCAATCAGTGCTGCCAATCAGGTAAGTATTAAAAAAGGTTCCAATGATACCATATCGCACTGTTTTTTGTTTGTTTGTTTTTTTAAGATTATTTTTGTCTTTTAGCCTTTATTTGGAAATAATAGGAAATGGATAGTACTTTTTTAGATTATTATATATTATTTTTGAAAGGGGAGGAGAGACTACGACATTGTGGAAAAGGCCACAGGCTGGACTCAAACCAGGGCCGCCGCAGTCAGGACTCAGCATTGGGACTGACTGCCCGCTCTACCTTCTGACCAATCGTGACACCTGCATATCGCCCTGTTGAGCCAATCATGATCATTGAAATTTCTTCACCATGACAGCCCTAGGTGCAGATGTTTGTTTGCATCTTGTTTATTTTAGTTTTCACATGAATTGCGTAGATAAGGAGCGGGGTCGTCCCTTCCAGCTCTTGACCTCCCCGAGGGAATCCCGTGCAGGGGTTAAAGACACCAGCCCACTGCCCCGACCTGAGACCCTGCAGCACGTGGAAGACATGGCAAAGAGACTGCTCAGCCAGGATGAGGTGGCTGCTGTGATGAGACACTGTCGGCGGGTGAGTTCCTGATCTGAAATTACCGTCTGCAACACCTCAGTGGCACTCCTGGTATACAGTATGTGATACAGTATGTGTGTGTGTCTTTTTCCTACCACTGAATGAAGACAATTGGACTATTTGTAGACTTAATTGTGCAGTATTGTTCCTGGTGTTCCTGAGTGTCCTTTAGTCATAGAGGTGTCTGGCAGCAACTGTGACAAAAGATGGATTTGACCTGTCATTTATGATTAGGATCAAATATCAGCCATCATCTGATCCCCTTGTCTCTCTTGGCACCTTCTCACACTTAGCAACTAATTTCAGGGGATCAGCTCCTCAGCCGGCCCTTTGATATGGAGTCTACTTAGAGCGCAGTATGACTCACCTGATAATACAGTAATTAAACACCAAAGCCTGAATACAGCACAGTGCAGTAGTGTTCTTGGAAAAGTTAATATTTAATGTACATGCAACATATCAGACACCCAACTCCCAATCATGAAAATGTACAGTTGGGATTTCCTGTTACGCATCAACATTTTTAATGTGACATGTTTAACTGTCATGAAAACACATTGGTCAATCTCAGGCACTTGGGCAATAACCCTTATGTGTGGGCTGGTTTGCATTGTCCTACAGACATTAGAGGGTGGAAATTTTTGCGCTAAGTTAGCCTAGGCTCTCAGTGACCCAGATGTAGCTACATGTAAACAGACATTTTATAACTATATCACATACGTTTTTATGTTGTTTTTGATCAGACAAACTTTCTTCATAATTTAACCTAACTTCACTTCAAAAAGAAATTATGTCACCTCCTGAAATGGTCTCAAGAAACTATATCAACAGAGAGAGTTTAGCATGGCCCAGATATTAAAGGATATTTTTGAATAATTTATAATTTTATGGCTTATAGTTATTGTAGAGGTTGATGACTTTGCACTGGGGGCATGGTAAAATCACGCACATGTACTTTAATCTATAATTTAAGTCATTTGTTATAAATATTTGACACGTGTTAAAGAAAATATGAGGAAGAAATTCATAAAGACAGAAATGTTGCTGCATAACAGGACTGTCACAGTTATGATTTAACCACAGTTAAATGACTACTCCAGCAATTTAGCATTGCACTCCCACAAATTTTGGGGGACTTGCAAGAGACATATTTTAAAAAGAAAGGCAAAAATTGATGCTGAAAAGTACAGTGGATCCTACATTTCCCATGGCGTACCTGGATCGTGTCTCTCATTCGACACTCCTTTCCTAGTAAATGCTCTCTTCTTTCAAGCCCCACACCTTCGGTTTGCAACACAGACTTATGTTAAAAGACTCGAGCACAAGTCGAGATAACTAATGACATCATCAGGGTTATTTTTTTAAACTTTGGAAAATTCCCTCCAGAGCCACAGAGTAGTACTCCTTGTGACAAGTAAATTGCACTTCATGTGGAAAATTGGTGGCGTGCCCCTTTAAAAATCACCTGTCTTCATACACAACCACACTAGTTGGCTCTTCTTATTCTTCTCCTCTAATTTGTGTACTAATGTAACCTTTCCCTCAGTTTTTGTCCGACAATGTGATTGAGGATTTAGTGCGTCCCCTTTTGGCAATCCTGGACAGGCCAGAGAAACTGCTACTTGTCAGAGAAATAAGGTGAGAGACATTGGAAATATGTACAGTATAATACTGTTTTTATATGCACGTAACTGACTCTGGTCAAATCCTCTGCAGGATGCTGATACCTATTACTGAGCTGGGTCGGTTTGACAGCATGGTCATGCCCTTTTGAGCTGGAGGCATATGATATTCTCAAGAGTCGCTCTGGTAAGCACAGGAAAGTTTTTTTTATCCATGCTGCTCAACATAAATTAACAATTTCCTGTTTGCATGAGAGAATCAAAAGAAAGTACTCAAGAGATATATGAAAAGTCACTGATAGATCTTTGGTTGTTTATTTCTTCTTAGCTCGTTCTCCAGCTCTGCGCTCCCCTCGCAGTGGAACCCCTCGACGTCACCTCATCACCCCAATCCCAGGTACATCTGCTGTATCTTTTCCTTCCTCTCACACTCCTTCCCTTCATTTTTACTCCCTCTCCATGTACTCTCTCTAATCCCAGAGCAACACAAGATACACGAAGGTCTTAAACCTTTCACCTTTTGTCTCTTTTCCCCTCCCGCTCTTACTTCTCTTCCCTCGGCCTCACTTCTTTCCTGCCTCATCTCATATATGTAGCGTCAAACTGAAACACCTGCACACACAGGCCATATCCCATCCCTGGCACGATCCACACACACACACACACACAGTCACCTCCTGACCTCATATAAAACACACTTAAACACACACACATTGCCAGGCACAAAATATCTCGGGTTTCCTGTGCCTGCGCTGACGCAGAGGCTTGTGTTACATCTCTGCGGCCAACAGAAAGGACTGAGACGAGGCTGGTTGGCCACTGTGACACTTCAACAATACAGAGATGCTTTTATCCTTCTCCTCATTCAAGAGTCATTGAGACACAATCAATACAGTCTTACTTTAGACTGACTGCAGCCATCTCACTTTCTAAAATCACAGGCTAGGGGTCACAGGGTCAACATAAGTATTTCAGTTTGGTGCTCACTAAAAGAAGTTGGATTTATTGTTTTGCAAAGAATTATAAATATAAGAATACGGTGCCATTTCAAAGAGCTTTTAGTGACTGCTTTTTTAGAGGATGCCCTTGAGATGCTTGCGTGAACAAGCTTGTTCTGATGTTTTCGTGGCATCACTATTCCAAGTAAGTAATCCAGTATGTAATCCTTATAGGTTACAATATTGGTTGCTTTTTATAGTGATATGCCCAGTTGAGGAAGTAAAACTCTTCTGCTAGAAGGTACAAATTGAGCTGGTTTTATCCAGTGGGCAACCTCAGCATCTGAAAAGTTAATGCAGAAGTGCCTTAAACTTGCATCCTTTCTAACAGCCAGCGGGGGCGACTCCTCTGGTTGCAAAAAGAAGTCTGATTGTATAGAAGTCTATAATCCTATTTCTCACTTGATTTTTTACCTCGTTAAACACTGTAAACATGAGTTTATGGTCTCAATCACTACTTTCAAGTCTTCTTCAATACAGCATGATGTTCATTTAGTATGGTCCCATTTAGAGTCAAATATACCATAAAGCAGGGTATGCTTTAGAATGTGGCTTCGTTCTTTAACCCTTTCACTGTGTGTTTTCAGTTCATGAAAGTTAATTGTGACATTTTGGTCACCTAGAAATTTCTTGTTCAGTGTTTGGCTGTATTTCGCTCCACCCTCTTGTGTCACTTCTGGCTGCAAAAAAAAAAAAAAAACAAGATGCCGACAGCCAAAATGCCGAAATCCAGGTTTCAAAACGGCAGTCCACAAACCAATGGGTGACATCACGGTGATTACTATGGTTTTATCCTCAATATCACACCCATTTTACACACCACAGTCTGTTTACAGGTCTCAGGGAGTATTACTGCACATGTGAAAAAAAAGTTGCCTAAAGCCTTTGTGTGTGAATGTGATAAATACTAAATCAGTGGATTAATCTTTTAACTCACTGTGTTTATATGCAGACGTTCTACAGACGTTCTGAAAGAAACATCTACTTTTGCAGGAATAAAGCTGAACTTAGTTTTTATGTTTGTCCAGACTACAGGGGTGGGTTCCACCTCCAGCCGGTCCAGGACACACTGCAGGAGCGTCAGCTGATTGAGGAGTTGGAGAGATTACGTTTGTCCAGCCAACAGTCAGGCCACCTGCCTCCATCCCGTGCCTTCACCCCTCTGCTTGATGTACCTGTGGACAACTACGCCTCCCCCACTGTGCGCTCCCGCTCCCTTAGCCCCTTACCCACCCACAGCTTCCTCCTCACAGAATCGCCACACAGTATCCAACGTGGGCGCCAACCCCATCGCTCCCCGAACAGAAGACAGAACAGGGCGTCGTGGTGTGACGAGGTCTCCTTGTTGTCAGTGTCTGACCGAGGAGACGCTGCTCCTGAACGAGGGAGGTCGCCTGTGAGGAACGGCCATGGAAGAGCGAGGAGGGAGGCGAGTCCCGACAGCATAGATGGCAGACGGGGCAGGCAGGAGGGCTACACAGAGGTCAGCGTACGTGTTCCTTCCCAGCGGCAAGCGAGAACCCCACTGGTTGATGTGTTTGAGCCCAGGAGAGACAAGAGTCCTTCCACAGGCAGACAGAGTGGTCAGCAGCTAAATGGACATTCGCAAAATGGTCATGGTGTGAAACAAAGACCAACTCTGCTGCCTGAAGAGTATGAAATCCACACTTTGACCATCTGTAAGGCCAAGCAGTCACTTGGTGAGTTAAATACAGAAACGTGTATTTTTTATTTAGTTTAAGTGTAATTGATTAATTTAAGTGTTAGCACTTTAAATCTGTGAACATGTTTGTTCAGCATGGTTGCAAGTAGAATAAAAACTTAAAAAAATATCCATTGCATCACCAATAGAGGTCAGGGTATCACCTACTCCTAAACTGAAAGGAAGACTTAAATGCTTTAATGACAACTGAAAAAGACCAAAGAGAGTTTATACACTATTAGACTAGTTAAAAACAATGCTTTCAAGCAAATCCTTGGTTTATTAATGTATTATTTCCCTGTATGTTTACAGGTATTAGTATCTCTGGAGGTGTGGAGTCTAGAGTCCAGCCCATGATAAAGATTGAGAAAATCTTCCCAGGAGGAGCTGCATCAACGAATGAGGCTCTGAAGGTGAGTTAGCTATGGCAGAGACAGGAAGCAACACCTCAATATATCACAAAAATGGGTGTCAATTGAATGACATAGAGTTGATAAAATAAGAAAAAATGTGAGTATGATTCTAAGCCTTGAGAAAAGGTGGCAAAGATAATGACATCTTTTCATCATAAATATTGAAAATGTGCTTTTGTTCCCTCGTAACACCCCGATTTAAAGCACATTAATGTCCATCCTGTTCAGAGTGTATTGTAAGTACCTGTCAGACCTCTGTTCTGTGATTATGAGCTGTTGTCGCTATAAGTAAGCATGTCAGTGGCGGAGAAGTTGAAGGTGCGCAATGAGGAGTGGAGACGAGAAGAGTGGAGAGCCATCTCAAGTAGCCCATCGCTTCCATTATTGATGAGGTACACAGGTGCTGCTCTGCTAATGTATTGCTAATATATTGCCTGCACAGTAACTTAACAGTCATCCATGATCTTGGCCTGGTTCACTTAAACACATGATACACACACTCATTCACTATGGTTAACCACAGGCTAATAGAGTCAAAGATACGGCTGTCAAACCCACTTTTATTAAGATACTTGAGAAAAAGTGTGTTTCCTAACAGCTAGCTATCAGTACCCAGGTCTAATGCCTGATTAGAGTGTCAAACATAGGATCCAGTATCTGCTCGGCCTTTCAAATTCAAAGAACTTCCCTCGACAGTCCCTGTAGTCACGCACACGACTGCACTCACAGTCACACAATACAAAGACAGTTATGCACCCAGTCTTGGAACAAGGGGGCGGCAGTAGCTCAGTCTGTAGGGAGTTGGCTTGGGAACCGGAGGGTCACCGGTTCAAGTCCCGACATGGACCAAGAACTGAGTGTGAACTGGTAGCTGGAGAGGTGCCAGTTTACCTCTTGGGCACTGCCGAGGTGCCCCTGAGCAAGGCACCAAACCCCCAACTGCTCGGGGCGCTTGTCAGGAGCAGCCCCATCACTCTGACATCTCTCCATTGTTGCATGTTTGTGCATGTGTGTGTTTCGGGTCTGCATGTACTGTGTATAAGTTAACAACAGAGTGTAAATTGAATTTCCCCTAGTGGGACTAATAAAGGACTATCTTCTTCTTCTTCTTCTTCTTAAAGACAGATAAGATACAGTACAAACTGAGAGAAAGCAACAAAAAATCAGCAACGAGCAAAGCGACAAAGTGGCAGGAATGACAAAGATATAAAATAAAGCAGGATATCGGGTGTGTGAAAATCAGAACCGTACACAGAGAGACTGCTAGAGTCTACAGTCACACTAGCAGGTTGGTGAGGCTGTACACAATACACAGCTGTACTTTGAGCTGAAGGCTAACATCAATATCATAACCAAGTTATTACAATTCATCACAAATGTCACCCTCATGGTCGCACTAGAGGTAAAGTCAGGGAATCACTAAAGTCAGTATGATTCATCCTCTGGGAACCATCAACGACTGAACCAAATTTCATAGTAATGCATGTAATAGAATAAAAAAAATAAATAAATAAATAAAAATAATAATAATAATAATAATAATTTCAGTCTGGCTCAAAGTGGTGACAGAGCAACATATCAACATGCCGTTAGCTTGGCTAAAAACAGCAGTTGTTGTTTAGTAGCTTCAGACACAGATATTCTGTATGGCCGCTTGCCAGCACCCATACTGCAATCTGTTGTCTCTACCTCACACCTCACAACTAGACATGTCAGCTCTCTGGCTCAGTGATATCTCCCTACACTGCAGAGGCAAGTCGGACCAGGGCAGCTTAACATGCATCCTGCCTCCTCAGAGGTGGAAAGAGTGCCAAAATATTGCACTGCAACAAGACCCCATGTGTCTAAACATACGGGCACTCTGCAGTCTCTGCACTAATTATCTATTATAAATATTAACTGTCTTCCTCAGTGTAGCCTCACAAGAGACAAACACACAAAGAGACAAAACTAGACAATTAAGATGATAAAACAAAAATGATTGACAATAATTAAAAAAAAAAAAAAACTATGGACACCAAAGCCCATGACACCTCCGTTGAAACAGTAGAATAAAACATCACCAAATGTAAACATTATAAATACAGGGGCTAAGCCAAACAGTCTATGGGCAGTTTTTACAAATAACTACGTTGCTAGGCAACAAAGAGGATGACGTTCTCATCAGCAGAGTTCAGCTGCGTGCTGTTGTCATAGTTACAACGTTAATGACTGTACTCACCTGTCTGATGAATGGCACCATGATGTCCTCCACAGTCTGATGCTGGTTCAACTTGTCCACTTGTTAATTCTGAAAGCAGAATATAACCTGTCCACTCGGCCTCTCTGGTCCTAGTTTAACTCGTCCACTCGGCCTGTCAGGTCCCAGTTTAATCAGTCCATTCGGCCTCTCTGGTCCCAGTATAACCAGTCCACTCGGCCTCTCTGGTCCTAGTTTAACTCGTCCACTCGGCCTGTCAGGTCGCAGTTTAATCAGTCCACTCGGCCTCTCTGGTCCCAGTATAACCAGTCCATTCGGCCTCTCTGGTCCTAGTTTAACTCGTCCACTCGGCCTGTCAGGTCGCAGTTTAATCAGTCCACTCGGCCTCTCTGGTCCCAGTATAACCAGTCCACTCGGCCTCTCTGGTCCTAGTTTAACTCCTCCACTTGGCCTGTCAGGTCCCAGTGTAATCAGTCCACTCTGCTTCTCTAGTCCCCATATAACCAGTCCACTCAGCCTGTCAGGTCCCAGTTTAACCAGTCCACTCAGCCTCTCTAGTCCTAGTTTAACCACTCCACTTGGCCTATCAGGTCCCAGTTTAACCAGTCCACTCAGCCTCTCTAGTCCTAGTTTAACCACTCCACTTGGCCTATCAGGTCCCAGTTTAACCAGTCCACTCTACCTCTCAAGTCCCCGTATAACAAATCCACTCTGTCTCTCAGGTCCCACTGCGCTCCAAAAACAAGTTTGTTACAGTAAAAACAGTAGGTTAAATGTAATCCATTACTTCCACGTCACATGATTACATACAATGAGTGAAGGATGTTGTGCGCACATAGTTTCCTGTTCATTAGACTCCCGCTTAGCCACCTGCTTTTATCTGGATGTGAGTGTGTCATGTGCCTGCATTTAACTAGCTGTGTAAGAGGGCGTTGTAAATAGTGCAACACGTGACAGCTGAATGGACCTGCCTGTTTTGTGTGTGGAGAGGGCTGGTTTATCCACATTATAAAAATGTCAGTGCATGGATATATGTCTACTCATCTGTAGAGATTTCACTTACAATAAATAACACACAGAGCCAATACTTCTCCTGTTCTCAGTTAAATAATCTAGTTGAACATATTTGTAACGGCCTGGTAAACCACATTATGAACGATTCACTGATCCTTCCATGCAAGCTGTAGTCATTTTTACAGGCCGTGTTATTTTTGGATCGTGACGTCCATTGGCTAGAAAAGAGGAAACCTCATAAATGCACTCCATAAATGGCTGTAAAGAGGATGGGGCAGATTAGGTTGCGATCTATTTAATTCAAATAAATTACTTTTCAAAAATGAAAAAAAAAACACTTAATCTCCTGTTTGGTTAAATGGATCTAAATCTTTTGATACTGTCCTCACGGAAGGCTATAAGGTTATTGGTGAACACCACGAGCTGCAAGAAAACCTGTCTAAACAAAGGACACAAGTCTCCCCGCCTATACAAATATGTTTGATCCTTAATATATCAAGTGCAAAATGAAGGGAAAACAAATCTCTTTGTGTCTAATCACTGGAAAGGAAAAGGGAAAGGGAAAAAATGGAAAATGCATTAATGGCCATTGGCCTTGGGTGTGTTGCCAACCTTCACTGAGGTTGAGCACATGAGGCAGGTGCATCCTCGTCAAACGCTGATGACATCAGAGGAAGTTCCTCTCCTCAGGCCTCCAAAGTTTTGCCACTCTGTGCTCGCATCCTGCAGGAAACAGAAAGAAAACAGCCCAGCTGTGTGTGTGTGGTTGTCTCAGCATATGCTCTTTTTTCCAACAACCTTGTGCTGAAGGGGAAACTTTATATGTGCACTAGTGACGGCCTTCAGTGTGAATATATTAAACTAACAGCAGAGCCCCAATTCTCTCTGGCATAAATCAGGTTCCCGCTTAGGGACACAATCACTGCAGATTTATGGAAATGGTGCATAAGGGACAGAAAAAGAGAAACAGAGGGGGAAGAAAGCATGCAAAGATGTACTATATGCAATCATGAAATATGAATCTTATATTTTGCTTACAGAGAGTGTTGCATGTTAAACTGTCTCCCCGGTGTTTGAATTTGCAGGCAGGGTACGAGCTGCTGTCCGTGGACGGCGAGAGTCTGCAGGGAGTGACTCATCAGCACGCGGTGGATGTAATCCGCAGAGCGTTCAGCAACAAGGCCAAAGATCCGATGGTTTTTGTGGTCAAGGTCTCCATTGCCCCTACCACCCCCACCGGCCCCAGGAGACCTGCAGACTGACCTCTGTGTGCATCAGTCGGACTGCAGTTCTTGCATGAAGGACACCAAAACCCTGCAACTCCTGTGGGAGCGAATAAACTACAGGACACAAAGAGGATACGGGATGGGTAGATCTCCGGTCATAGTGGAGAGGAATGGCTGCACAGAAGCAGTTGTCCTGTGAAAAGCAGAGTCATGACAGTAAATATGACAAAGAGAAAGGTGGACATGTTGAAGCAACTTATTTATCCGGGTTAAGATTGTTATATTGTTATATACACTTTTGCTACGATGAAATGTAAGTGTTGAAGTATAACTGTTGCAACTTTTATAAAATTCTTAATGTTTTTACTAAATGCATACATTGCACATTATCTCGACAAAGAGTATGTTGTATGATGAGATCATGGTTCATGAACTCCTCCTTGGTTGAAGTTGTGCCACTGTTTGTTGTATGGCAACTTTGCCGTGACCTCTGAGTGCTGCCTGATTGTGGAGCCAGTGGTCTGCACTTTTCAGTTGGAGCATCTCAGTCCTGCAGCCCTGCAAGCCTACCAGAGGGAGATTACTCCAGCCTGCGTTATGAGATTCAGAGATTTATACCCAGATTAAACCCCTGTATTATGTCAAAACTGATAGTTTGGGTTTAGTGGATGTCTGGGGGGATTATTACAAATTGCTGCTCAGTATTTTTGTGCTGTATTTTTCTGGCAGAAGTGCTTGTGCTCTGTAGCAATCCGCCACTTTAGGGGTTTAATTACACCACGCTGTAGACTGAGCTTACACAGACATGTGGAGGCGTTGGAAAAACAAGTCAATGAGAAATGCAGTACATGAAGGCCAGTGGCACAGTTTATACCAAAGTAGGGTAGAGGAGATATGGGCAGCAAGGTAATACTGTGTGCATAGTGCCTTACTTCTGCAGACGGCCAGTGGGGAAAAACATTGCTAAATGTTACACAAGAGAGAAGCTGAAGCGCTCAAGGTGAAATGTTTCAATTCACAGGCAATTCAATTTAAAGATGAAATTGAGCGTGTCTTTGAGTTATTACAAAGTGCTTTGGGTATTTGACTTTGCTGCAATAAACGCTCATTCAGTATATTTTGCTTACACTTGATGTGTTTCAGGTAGAAAAACAGTTAAATCAACTTTAAGGTGTGACAACTTGTTCTTTAATTAAAAACACAGTCATTTGTACAAGAAATGTACACATAAAAATATACATAGACAACTACCTACTTTATGAATTACTAAAGACAAAACGTAAGTAAACAAAAAAATGCACACGAGGATGAGAAAAATGCCACAAAAAAAGAAAAAATGTGTTACGTTGCTTTGGTCTAGTCACAGTGGCTACATTTGAAATAGATATTTTGTCTAAATAAAAGACAATGTCACTCTGTTATTATACTATTTAGTGTTTTACATATTTACACAGAAAACGGTTATGCAACAATGAAGAGATGCGGGTGAAAAGACGGAAGTCCGGGATGCACACTGTACTTTTTAGTTTGGTTGCCTCGCCTGTGTTTGTTGTAGATCTGTACCTGTGCTACATCTGTGGTGAAGTGAATAACAGTCTAGGTCTGGTTAGCAAATTAAATATGGTTGGACAAACCCAACTTGTTCCATTCAACGTCACTTCCCATGGCTTCATGTTAATACGCAGAATTTTAATAATCTACAAAATCTCTCAAACCACAGTGAATGTGGTGAGGTCATGCAAAATATAGACTGATCAAACACTGATCAAATTTTCTGAGAGGGGTTCGACTGAATTTCCAAGTACAGGAAACATAACACTATCTCGGTTCTGCATCAGCTCCGACCTCAAGAAATCACTCAAAAATGACTTTTTATAAACTAACGAAACAAGCACGAAACCCAACGATGAACGAACATGAACCGGTGCAATATTATGATACTGACGATCAAATGAATGATCAATCAAAATGGAGAGACAACAGCTCAAAACTGACCCTAAATAAAAGCTCCAGACTGTGTTTATCAGCTGCAAAGTTTGGTCATCAGAGAGTATGTTTGTGTCACACGGGTTATATAATGTAAACATATTGTCATGCATTACAGTATTAGGTGCACTCTTTCTATGCTGCCAACTCCATTTAGAACTGATCCATCATTTGAAATATTGGTATGTGATATATACTGTATATATATATTTAGAAGTCTTTATATTTTGTATATTAAACCCACACTTATATCGGTACTACAACAAAATATCTTCAGGTGCTATATATAAAAAAATATACAACATCTCCTCCATTATATAGATTTCCATTTAACTATTATTCCTTGATATAGACTCTTTGTAAAATAAAAGTTTTCAGCCCGCTACTTCTGTTTCCGTTGAGACCCGCCATGCTCAGTGTTATACACAGCCCTGCATATACTGTGAGAAAACAGCTTAACAAGCTCCCCAGCCGACCTGCACTGAGGACATTCAGCGCTGGAGCTACTGCATCTGCAAATTCTCTCCTCACCTCTATCTGAACCTCTGAAATCTGATACAACAAAGACATGCAGGCATGCCAGTCTTGCTACCTGTATAGCAGTCAGTGAAGATTATAGTCTAGGGGAAACTAGGAAGACTTTAAAAAGTGGTATTTGGCTTTGGGCTGCCAAGAGCTAAATAAAGAGCATTAATGGGAATGAAGGAGAATAAACGGAAACTCTGAATAAGCATGCCTTAAATCTTTCAGCGACGTCACGACAAAACTGGAAGAATATGCTCCATTTTTAGTTTCCTGATATCAACTGTTATAAAAATAACTGAGTAAGAAGCAGAGATAGAGATGGAAAAATAGAGAGCAGACATAGAGACAAAGGCAGAAAGAGGAGAATCAGCAGCATCCTGCTGATATCTCTCATGCTACAGTCTGCTTCCTAGTGCTACATAATAGTAAAATGAAAATGTTTGTCAGAGCTGCGTTGTCTGACTGAGTCGAGAAAACGTGAGCAGTGTCCTTTGAACGTTTCTGTGGTTTCTGTGTTGTTGGTGGTTTTGGGAAAATGACAGCTTAGGATGTCCACGTGTGAAACTGGTTTGTTGAAGTTTGACGATTTGCTCCACAAGAACGAACAAAAGAGCGCAGAATAGTTGTGCAAAAATGACAATGTGTTTCCCTTGGTGAGCAGATTTCTTTCATTCCCGTTGGTGACGATTTATACTGCATTCATCCGGAGTGATAACAGTCACAATACATTCTTATTCAAATCCACTCTGCTGAGGAAATAGAGCACAAGACCAAAAATATTCTCATCCTTTTATCATTTGTAAAAATGAGATAAACTGCTGATAATTATTTTCATTTCAGCAGTTACGTGGAGGACTAGTAGTGCAGCTGTTGTGTGGACAGGTGATGAGATCATCATTAACAGCCAGCAGCGGTTGATGGGACTGCTGTCATGATACATGCTTGCTGGTGGCTGGGTGTTTCTGTGCTACCGAGAAAGGGGTGACTGCTGTGGCTGGAGTACCAATTTTTTTTTGCTTCAAGTCTCCGACGATTTCCGATACCCTGATTTGAATGTGGTTTGAGGAAGAAACACTGTCTTCACCGCTTTTGCTCCCACAGAAGGAAAGAAGTCTTTGTGCTGGCTTTGTAGTGGAATAAAACCCGTTAAAAGCACCCGTGGGGACACTTTATATGGATTTATTGGAGTACTTAGCAGGAAGTAAGAATGCACCTTTGGGAGATCTCCCTTTTGACAGTGATGAGTGGCGAGTGCTCACTCAGTGGTCCAGCTAAAGCCATGTTAAAGGTAGTGCAGTGTTTGGCCCGGAGTTCAATGTTTGGTTAACGACCTCAGAGTCTTTTGTGAGTTGTGTTTCCATGTTTCTGTGCACACATTACTGTGTTTTTTAGATCTCAGTGGCGGTGATTTCTTCAAAGTGGATGTCGTTGCTGCCACTGTGAACCTCATAGTCCTCCATGTCCCTGTTCTCCAGCTCCAGACTCAGCTCCCTCATCACTCGCTCAAGATCTCGGTTTCGACGGTACATCTGGATGTAGTTCTGCTGCAGCTGTTTCTGGTAGCGGATTACCTGGGAGGAAGGAAGTACGGTGAAGTAAGTAAATCAGTAGGTGGATTGGAGGAAGCTTTAAAATGTGTTCAATAGCCCTATCCATGTGGACATGTGTAACACTGAAAGACAATGATGAATTGAATGTCAATTTTCCTTCCTCTTTTTTACCTTTTCCTTCTCCTCCTGCCACACCCTCCTCTCATTCTCAAACCGTGACAGCTGCTCCTCGCTAGTCCTCCTCTCATATATAAGTTCAGCCTTCAGCCTGTCCACCTGAGAAAAAAAAAAAAACAATAGCATGTTAGAAACTGCACCCTTTCAATGGTGGAAGACGTATTTAGACAACATATCCTCAAGGGTTCATATGATATCTTATGAAAAGTTCTGCCTCATTTTTCATGTCTTTTCCTACGAATGTCCAGGAACACGTCAATTTCTGCTCACTGCATGCAGTCTTTTCAAAATAAACTTCCACCTTCACAGGAAACTACTCAGTTAAGTTTAAGAAAAGATCCTGGTTTGGGTGAAAATAACTACAAGTGGTGTTACTGAAGTACGAACGTTACATGACAAATTAACGTTAACTTCTGGTTTCGCAAGGGACATAAATGCCAATTTCCTAGGGGAAAGTCCAATGCATCTGTCGCTGCTCATACTTCCTGGTTTACGATTACATCTAACATACAAATTGATTGCATAAGATATATATGAATTATAATGTATTACTTTTCATAGCTATAACTACAAAATGTTTAAGTGAACAGCCTGATTTAGTTCCTTTACTTGAGCAACAGTAATAAGACAGTGTAAAAAAACTACATTGCAGGTAAATCTTAATTTTACTAGCATTACATAGCATTACAAATATTAATACTGACTAATATATAAGCAGCATTTGGATGACATTAATAGTCAAGGTGGAGATTTTTTTTGTACCATTTTGTGGTTTAATATATAACAATGGACCATATCTTATAAAGCTAATCATATTTTTTTACTATAAGTGTGAAAGTAAAATGTACAATATTTTTTTCTCTGAAATGTTGCAGTTGCAGTATAAATCTTGTACCTGTTGTCTGAGGCCCAACACTGCTTCTGCATTCTGCCTCTGAGCTTTGGCTTCATCACTCTCCCCTCCCCAGACCAGATGCGTCTCCTCTCCGTCCCGGTACAAAGATGGACTGGGCCCGCCCCTCCCTGCCATGCCTCTACCCTGCTGGAGGGACAGGCTCATGCATTGCCCCTTCATGGTTAGATTTCCAGGTAGGGAGTGTCCACTGTGATTGGACAGAGTGTCACGGAGGCGGACAGACTCCTCCTCAAGACGGCCCACTTTCTCCCGGAGCAGCTCGGCTTCGCTCTTACGCCTCTGGAGTTCGTTCTCGCAGACTTCCAGCTCCAGAGATCGCGTCCGCAGGGCCGTCGCGGCCTCGTGAGATCGAGCCTGACTGGCTTGCAGCTCAGAACGGGCTTCCCTCAGCTGGGCCTTCAGCACCACGATGTCTCCGGCCTTCTGGCTGAGCTCAGACTGGATCTCCTTCAACTGCTGCTTCAGCAGGGAGATCTCTCCTGACTTCTGACACACCTGAAGAGTCAAGAGCAAGCAAGTTAGAGATGTTGAAGTGCTGAAAATACAGAACAAATGGTCTCTGATGGCAGATTACAAACTGACATTTTGGATTTACTTGCTCCTTTAAGGTAAACTTCAAATTCTTAAAAGCTTATAAGCTTATGAGGTTACTTTAAGCCTCCCAGGTGTCTCCTCTGTCACCTTTCTTTTGGGGACATTTTATGTTTTAATTAGTGAGTCACAGCAAAGATCCCAAGCCAGACTCAGAGAGGGAGGTTGCAGTTCACAGGGCACCTTTAATCGCTTTTAATCACCCAGACCTAACACCTCTTCAGTGTCTGACTCTCCTCACCTCCCACTTTGTCTCTTCCAGACGAGGCCCCAGCTGGGTCTGCTCCCTCTGGATGGTGGCACATCTCCTTTCCAGCGTCTCTCTGTCCTGCAGCAGAGAGGAGAAGTCCTCCTGCAGCTTCTTCTTCTCTTGCTGTAGTTGAAATACCTGACAACACACACAGATCCACATTTTACAACTGCCTGGAATGCTGAAACAGAAAACATGCACCCTCAAAGAAACAATCTCCAGACTCAAAACTAAAGCCTAAGACTAGCAAAGAAACATTTTTAACATCTCACTGTGTTAAAAGGGTTTTAAGTACTTAGCATACCTGTAACTGTAGCACCTGCTGTGCCCTCTGGGCCTTCTGAGAAGCCTGCTTCATCTTCGCTGCACAGCTCTGTCTCAGCTCCTCCATCTCTCTTTCACAGCGACGCTGCTTCTCCTCATACACCTTTCAGAGCAAAAGACATGGGTGAGAGGTCAGAGGTCAGTGTTTTGAAGGAAGGCTTGGAAGATTTAAGAAATATTTTCTGTTGAATTAGTTTTTTCGGCTGGATCATATTTAGAAATCTAACCACACATCTTGCTAATTTCTCAAGATCGCCCACCTTGCCTTTGAAGGAAGGTTTGGTCAGTGTGGTGAGATGAGAGTCTTTATGTCTCACCTGGCAGATGGCAGCTTCATTTTCATCCAGATTTTCCCGGAGCTGCTGGAGCTCCAGGTCTCGTTCCCTCAGCTTCTCCTCCAACTCCCTCACCACCGCTTCGTAGCCCTCCACGGGTGGTGGCGAGTGACCACAGGACCCGCTGTCCGACAGGGGCTGCCCGCGCCCGCTTAGTGACCCCGAACCTGTGCTCTTGCTGGAAGAGGAACGTCCACTGTCTGAGTTAGTGTGGCCGTGGCTCCCACTTCCACCTGAAGTGTTTCGGCCCACGCCTGACACGGGCTCCAGCTGGCCCCCGGAGGCAGAGCCCGAGCTGGAGCCTTCACTGGGAGCCAGACTGTACCCTGTGCTGCTGTGAGTTGGGAGGCTGGAGAGGGAGTTCCTCCCTGAATCTGACATGGAGCAGGACTGGCTGCTCCTAGCATTGCGACCTCCGCTGTAGGAGTTACGCTTCCCTTCAGTGTTGGAGCCACTGCTCCCTCCGACGACGTTGGTGCCGCTGGTGCTGCTGGATCCTCCAAGGGGCAGCAGGAGGTTGAGGCTGGCCTGGCTCTCTGACAGACTGCTGCCCCCTGGTCGCGGTGACAAGTACTGCACAGAGTGTCGGTTCTTGGGAACAACAGGTTTAAACGCTGTAGGACGGATCAGCACTTTCTCCATGTTCTGAAAGTACATAATTATAAAAAAAAAAAAAAAGCATTAGTGATTGATAAAATTTAAGCTGTGCTAATTAGCAATGGCTGAATAAAACTCATTAGAGAGGGGTGAGTGATATGCGGCAGGTCACCCCTCCAGGCTCTGATTAGTTTAATTTGGTTTAATTGATATTCATGGGCTTTGCTAAGCAATTTTCTTAATGATTTTCATATCATCTAAGATATAGAGAGACAGGAAAGAGGGAGAGGACAGAGAAAATCTCATTAAAGGGCAGAAAAACAGAGACAAAGACAGTGGGCGAAAGCTCCTCACATGTTCTGTAAGCATTTTTCTTAATGATCTTCCTCAGGGTTCACTAAATACAGTGAGTGTAAGCAAGTTCTGACATTGATCATGATGTGACTGCAAGGTGAGGAGCTGTCAAATGATCCATCTGAGCCTGGCAGGCCAGTGATTAAGCTTCCCTTCTGATCGATGGAAATAAATAGCCAATTAGACAGCTGAGGTAATCCGCTGTAAAACATGTCAGCACATGCTGCAGAAACGCTCAGACTGGTGTGTATTCCAGGGAGAGCAGAAGGAAAATAAGTCTTCACTTTGATATTTAATGTCACAGCGGGTGGCTGTGAGCTGTAATTAAAGAGGACACTTTCCTATAAATATCTTCAGGTCAGAGGTCATGCTCATCACAGTGTCACGCTAAAAGTTGCTTAAACCCTTCCGGTGAGGTAGTGTTTCAATTACACTTCATTGTGCCAAATGTATGTCACATTCAAAATATAAAAGGAATAGTTCAGGTGTTTTCAAGTGGAGCTGTATGACGTTTTTATCCATAGTCAGTGTATGACCTACAGTAGATGATGGTCGGCATGCCCACAGTTTGAGGAGGCAGACAGGAGTTACCCCATGGAATCAAATTAATGTATTGCTGTGGACACAAAATTTTTAGCCACCAAAAAGAAAGGCGCATCTAAAAAAATCAATATCAGAATATTTTAGCGAGTTTACCTTGAGACAGCTATACAGTCTGTGTTTCCGACATGGAACTGAAGCAATTAACTATGCTCTTTCCAAAGCAACCAGCCTCCTTTGAAAAAAAAAAACCCAGTAATTTTACTGTTTTGAGTTGCTGGTCTACCGCTGCCTCAGTCGGTTAGCATGTAAAATTACAGTTTTTTTCAAAGTTTGGTGGTTTTGGCGAGAGCATAGATGGATACAACAGCTTCAGTTCCCCATTGGAAAAGGCTCTCTGACAGCAAAGCAAAGCGGTGAAAATCTCCTAAATATAGTGAAACTGATATTGTTTGTTTTTTTAGGTGAGCTTTTCTTTTAGGTGGCTAACATTGCTTTGGCTCTGTTTGGTAATTCCTGTCTGCTTCCACCACATACAAACCCACTTCATAACACCCAAACTATCCTGTTAATATCGGGAAACAAATAAAATTTGTTACAGCTCACCTTATGTAGGAGTTTTGAGCCAGATGCCAATAGGTGAGTTTTAGAAATTACATTTTATTTTTATTTTTTAACATAAACACATCACAGTAACACTTACTAGCTTTATGCAGAGATTTTGGGCGCATCTCACAGACTTTATCAGCAAATAGTGTAACTGTAGCACAATCTACTGTATCACTACTACAGTATATGACACTGGATTTTTGAGGCTGATACTGATATTGATATTTAAATGTTTAAAAAAGTAACAATATATATTCATATATTATCATCTGGAAGTAATATTTTAAACATTAACATTTTTTTCAATAATTTTATTTTGACCAACAAAATCAACTTTCTGCTGGACAAACTCTGTAATGGTAGGGTCGACCGTTTGGAGGAATATATTGGGTATCCGCTGAGTACATCGGCAGTTGTTTTTAGGTGATTCTTTGGGTGATGTTTGTCGTTTTATTTTGCTAATTTAATGGTCTGCCTCTGAAGAACAAGAGCCGCTCAGCTACTGCTTCAGTGGACAGAGAGAGACAGCAGGGGAAAAACAAGATGCAGTGTGTGTTTACGAAGCTCTGCCACTAGAACAGCGAAACTAGGGCAGCGGGGGAGAGGGGCCATTTTAACATTTTGTCCAACCCCATGTAATCGAGACAGTTTCTAAATCATCTCAAACCTAGTTTTCCATTTCTGTACTGCAGGTTCTTGTTACTTATCGACCAACATAGACAGTACTTGACATACATTCAATAAGCTAAATATATCTCCCTGACTGATTTATCTCTGTAGCTCTACAGTCTACTCGTTTTACCTTCTCTAGCTGTCCGGACACTGGGATGAGTTTGGGAGGAGGCCCTCCAATGTTGCCGTTCAGAGTCCTGTTGTCCCTTTGGTCCTCCGAGTCGCTGCAGGGGCTTGCAGCCACCAGCACTACATTGTCGTTCCAGTCTCCAACCACCACCTCGTCACACACATACCCAGAGTTCCCATTAGTGCCTCCACCTACTGCACCAGCAACTGTTCCACCGCCTGCCCCAGCAGAGTTACCAGGCCGGGGCTGCTTCTTAGTGGGCAGCGGTGGAGGGAGAACCTGGGCCTGTGGAAGCGTTTGGTTGCTGATAACCAGCAGCTGCTCCAGGGAGCTCCCGCTGCGGAGGGTGTCATCCTGGAGCCGGAAGCAGCTGGTAGCCGGCGTGGAGCGGCGGGACTTGGTGGTGAATTCGCTGCCGGCCCGGCAGTGTCTCTCCTGATACGTCCGGCCTGATATGAGGCTGCTGACAGAACCCATGGCTGTCCCGGGGCTGCAGGGTCCACAGGGGCCAGGGCAGAGGCCTGAGGGGGAGTGGGATGATAGTGGCCGGCACTGCTGGATGTCGAGACCTGGATTTGGGTGGTCAGTCACGGTCACAGGTAGTGCCTGAACCAGAGCCATGGCACCCTGACAGCGTCAGACACACCACACACTCTGAAAGAGAAAATAAGAAAATGTATTCATACAACAGTAGTGACTACTACACATGCTCTATTGGAGGGTTGTACCCATGCATACAAGGTTTTTCATTCAATACTTATAAGACATAATACTTTCTTCTAACTTCCAATGATATCACAAACAAGTATATGGCCCTTTAGCACACAAAATATAATACAGTTCTCCCAAATAATTTGTTCTGCCTTTTCTAATTTATAATGTAAAAATTGAAAACTGACACATACAATCAAAATATCTTTAAAATACGAATATCACCAGAGTGTAGCGACACCAATGACTAATGATGTTGTAGGTGATTATCTCAGAGCTTTTTCATTGATTTGTCTAAGCAGTAAGTAAAGTAAATGTGCAAGCAGTTTAAAAAAGACACAAGAAAAAGAAAAGTGTTTATATTCTGAGATATTTCTGACCAGCAGCTGGTTTTACTCAGTAAAGATTATAAAATTGAGTTTTCAATTGGGCTGTATTTTCCATATAATTCCAGAGAGCGATACAGATATTTAGGACAGTGAGGAAAATAATAGTGGACAGCTTGACTCATCAAACAGGCGCAATTGCATTGCTGTTATTAATGGTTCCATCTCCGAAGGTCTTTTTCACAGGAGACATTTTGAATTGTCACAGAAGGAAAAGCACAGGTATTAATAATTAGATTAATGATGAGTGCATTTCATTTAACCAATGACCATACAGTATATTGCTAACTAGTGAAAGTCAATTGTTTGCTCTATTGCAAAATCAGCACCCAGCAGCAGAGCTATGCTTCCGCCATTTTGGACTGAAAGCGGCTACCAGACACCAGTAAAACATTCACCTACAAAGAGCCACACAAACGTAAAGACAAAATAATTTATGTTCTTCTTTACAGAAATGACCTGTGTAGAACAAAAAATATATAAATATACACACTATTATGACTATTTAAGAGTTATTAATTTATTAAACTTCTTTGCTTGGCTGCTTCCTGGAGGTACATAAATAATCCAGCACACAGACTTTAAGAGCAATCTTAAACTTTTTCATATCAAGGACTTCCCAAATAGACATTAAACAGACCACAGACCACAGATGAATAAGAGGTTGTGCCTGAGTTTTAGTAAATATCCTACAACTACATTAAACTCTGTTTATGTCATGCTACTAGCACTACTCGTAACCAACGTTGATACGTCCACCACAGTACAGGCTTACAGAATACAGCCCATAGGTGTATTATAAGATAATAACAGAGATGAATTACAGCCAGTATATCAATTATCACAGCTGTATACAAGCAGCTAACCGTATATGTTATGTGAGCGTGCAGGGCGGTGCAGTCCCGTGGGTCTGATGCATGTTCTTTATACCGAGGAAAGTTACTCTGGATTCTGCAATTAGTTAATTTCTTTCCTGCATTATGTTACCCACTTGCTAGCTTGCTAAATTGTAAATTCTCATCTCGTAAACATGGTAAACACGACCCCATTTGACAGCAGCCTAAATCCAGATGATTTGTTAAGCTGTGATTTCACGTTTTAATATAGATTCCCTTTCACGATCAGCAGAAAACAAGAAAAACAGCTGACATTTGGACTTCTCATAGCAGGAAAACACTGACAATGAGCTGTGATGGTGTGACAGTGAGAAAGCATGCACAGCATTTTCACCTGTTTCCTACTGTAGAGGTAATATGCTTTTACTAAATAATAAGTGTGAGAGTCGCTAATGTGATTTGTGCTGAGCATTTCATCCATGTGTTAAAATCATGTGAATGAGACACTGAATTGTAGGATTAATTATGTCATTATTCTTAATTTTCTCAAATTAAAATGATGAAATGCATCATCTTTATTGTTTGCAATATCAAAATGTGACACATTTACTTTACATAAAAACGTATTAAAGTTGAAAACAATTGTCTTTGCAACAATGACGCTGAATGATTTGTTGATTTTAGGCCTGTTGCCACTCGCAAGACTCATTAGCTACAGCCACTTAACAGCTGTTTATCTGAAACAGTTCTCATGGGGGAGCACGTCCCCAGATCCAGTAAAGGCTCATCCCTCATTAAATACACTCTATGTCTCTGGTGACGCCACTGATAACTGTCAATGTCATTAGCGAGGCAGGAAGAGGAAAAAGAGGATGGATTTAGTCGAGACTGAGGATGACAGACAGAGGGAGAGAGAGGGGGAATGAGTCACGGTCATCGCCATCTGCAGCTGCTCTGTGATTTTCCTGAACGTCCCTGTCTGAACCTGGTGAGCAGTCATCCGTGTGTTACTTCTAAAGGGGTTTGAAAACTAGTCGCTTCACTGTTTCATGATCACAGTGCTCCTACGCCTATCAAAAAAAACTTTGAAGAACAGAATAATAGCCTCACTTGGTCACTGCACTATTTTTAGGATGAGAAACATGGATACATTGTCTTAACAACACAGAAAAGTGGCAGCAGATTAAGTCGTCCATTTGCAGATAGTATTATCAGTGTTAGCTTCCCGGGGGGGACGGAGAGGGGACACATATCCTCAGTCTGTCGTGCCAAGCCCAAATCCGTCTGGCCAAGTGGAATAATCCATGCCAGCTATGTCTGCCAGGACTAACACAATCACAGAGATTGACACTCATACACACACACAGTGACGTGCATGTACATGAACATCCACACTTGCGCACACACACACACACACACACACACACACACCCAAAAAAACCTCAGGGTGCATCAACAGGGTGCACATCATTCATGCAAGTCCTGAATACAAAATAGTCTGATGATTGAAAGTTTTGGATAAAAGTTTTTGCTTTTTTACCAAAGCACAATTTTACCAAACAACACAGCCCTGTTGCACAAAAAGACATGTAAATGATACAATAATGCACAAAGCCATTTAGCCTGTACTGGCTGCAATGTAATGACGTAGAACAAAAGGGGCGAGTGACTGCTTATGGCTGGTGGGAGGGGAGGTGGATGGGTCCAACAAATGCAGGACTTTCAAACAGGAGACCAGTGTTTCAGACCAGTGTTTTGTTTTGCAAGTTGTTTGTGATATTTGTCACGTGTTTTCTGTAGTGATGTTAAGCTATTTCCGTATGTATTGTATGTACGGATTTTAAGGCCAACCATGACGTTTTTCCTAAACCTAACTAAAGGCTGGCCCACACTAAAAGATTTTTCAAATCTTCAGATGTTGAAAATGTTAAATTTAAGTTTGTTCCCATCCTGTGTGTCCTACTGCATAGTTATCAATGATTTGGCCAAAACAGCACACCACACGCTAACCGATTCTGAGCCGCCTAAAAAAATCTAAATAAAATCTTTTTGTGATCAAAACATGACTTTAGTGTAAACAACATGACAGACATCACTACTTGATGATGAAGGATGAAATCATGGAGGCATGTTACAGAAACACTGTGTTGTTGCCACAAATCAACAAGCTGGTCCTTCCTGTCCGTCATACTACAATTTTATACTTTGAGTTTTGCATTAGCCACAGCCGCCATGACGGCAGTTGTTGTCCTTCCTTCTTCAGTCATCTTTCTTTCCCGTGTGACTGTGTAATCTGCTGTCCTCACACAACAGGCTATCCGATCGTTAATACTGAACATGTTTAATATTTATGATTTGAAATTAGTGTGAGAAAAATGAACTTCCAAGTCGACCAGGGGAAGTAAATTCAGACTCTCAACACAGCTCACACCACAATAATATCTGGAAAGATAATCTTCAAAAAATCTGTGTTTTGCTGATGATTGTCGGGAGGGAGGAATCTGCCCCAAAATTGGCTTGATTCTTGTGTAGTGTGTGATACTGATCTGTCATACATGCGTGTAATATTCACACAGGTGGGTCTATATCGGTTTGAACAGTTAGATTAGATTGAGATTTATTGCCAGAATCCACTGAAATATGTCTTCATCTTCCAAACGAAGTGGCCGTCGGACCAAAAATTGTGTGATCCAGCACTACATGAGAACTGAGGAAAGAAAACAGATTTGGTGTAATTATTCATTAATCAGTCTGTCAGCCAGCAGGGTGGTTCAATTCCTGCCACTTGACGACATATTGACTAAACTGTGAGTGTGTCTGTGAGTGTGTGAAGGGAGTGAAAAAGAGGAGACAGACTTCATGAGTACACATGACTCAAGGAGATTAAGATATGTGTGGTATGTGATCTCTTCCCATGCCTAAACAATCACGCCTCACAATCTCTTTTCACCTTTTATGCAGCCATGCCCACCTCTTCTTCACTCCCAGCCCTGACAAGGACCTCTCAGGCAGAGATAATAGAATTAACAACCCTCAACCGTGACCCCCCCCTCAGCCCTAGCCTTGTGACCCCTGATGAGAGGAGGGGAGCTGGTTTGATTCTGCCCTCCCACCCCTGTGACCTCCGAGGGTCTGTTTTTGTTCTGGCTACTCGGGCAACAAATCCCAAAAGCTAATTTCCCCGTCTGATGTTGCTCACTGGTTGTTTCTTGAAGTTATTGAAGCCCTCCTTACTTCTCCTCCCCTTCTTGGCTGCATTCCTCTGACAAAGTGAAAATACTTTTGCCATCCCTCCATCTCCACCCGCCCTCGCCGCTTCCTTCACCTTCCTCATTACACACATCCTCCTCTGCTGTCAGCAGCACAAGACACGCAGAGAAAAACCAGTCATCGTCACTAAAAATAGAAAACATCTCAAGTGCCTGAAATCATTGTGATAGTCTTTCATGAGGCGTTTCTGTCAGCGAAGGCATTCGATTCGACGTTCAAAAATAAACTCCAATAGTGTTGCAGCCAGCTATTACGGGGTCAACCCAGGGCCACTTTTTACCGCTTCCCGACACTTTAAAACTATCAAATGATGCTGAATATCTTACATGCTTCCTCACTGCTTCTGACAGGAACTGGAATTACACCAAGTGGTTGTGAGAGTTTATCCTCCCAATGCCACCAACTGGCCCAGGATGAGTAAGAGCAGGACTGACAGAAGAAAAAAGAAGTTCCCAGGTAGTGCTCTAACAAGATCCAGACGTGAGGTCTGTGACGGGGAAATAATCCCGTTATGATAAGTCTGTTCATAGCGGCAGTGTTACCCAGGAGAGGAAGCCCATTATTCCACAGCAGCAGATCACCCCTTACAATCACACACAACCTCCAAGCTGTTCCGGAGTTAGAAAAGTGAGAATAAGGCAGAAGAAAAAGAAGTGGGTTTAGGGGGGCGATAACAAAGGCAGTCTGGACGGGGGCGATGGTCTGGGGTTGAAGGGAATACCACTACCAGGTAGCCCAAAGAGAGGCTCCAGAGAGGCCGGAGCTCTTGGGAACACTGGGCATCTATAATCCTGTTTGGACATTATTTGGCCAGCACAGACATCAAGGTCTGAGCACCTTAAGATCTCCCAACAGGAAAATCAACCATCTCCTCCTCTGCTGAACACTGAACTCTCCTCTATCATCTTCCTTCCACATTTCTGCCTTTTTCAGATATTGTAAATTGATAAGAGACAAAAAAACCCCAGCTAAAATCTACACTGTCAGTTTCAACTGATGTGAGCTATCGCTGTGAAAACAACCCAAGCTGAAGCATCCTCAGTCCTAGAAAACCAGAGAGGTTATGGGCACATGTCATGAAAAGATAGAAGAAGAAGAAGATATTCCTTTATTAGTCCCACGAGGGGAAATTCAATTTTTTCACTCTGTTGTTAACTTATACACGGTACATGCAGACCCGAACACACACATGCACAAACATGCAACAATGGAGAGATGTCAGAGTGATGGGGCTGCTCCTGACAAGCGCCCCGAGCAGTTGGGGGTTTGGTGCCTTGCTCAGGGGCACCTCGGCAGTGCCCAAGAGGCAAACTGGCACCTCTCCAGCCACCAGTTCACACTCAGATCTTGGTCCATGTTGGGACTTGAACCGGTGACCCTCCGGTTCCCAAGCCAACTCCTTACAGACTGAGCTACTGCCGCCCCCAATGAGATGTACAGTAGTGCAAAGGCAGCGGATTTGTTGTGGATGCTTGTGTGAAAGCCTGTTAAAATACTAGCAAAGCTACAAACAAATGCAATGTTTGCAATGTTGGCTCATAAAGTTGCAGAAGCTGGAACCAGAAAATGTTTAGGATTCTTATACCCTTTTTACACCAAAATTGGCACATATATATGCAGTTTTTTTTAAATGGAAAACCTGCTAAAGCTAGGCGATAGTCTCATTTCCCATTGTCAGTACACAAGTATGCCTTTCTGTTTGTTTTCTTGTGTGTAGCATTCAATGTGACCACCATGGGAAGCAGGGTTAGTAAAGTTTGGTGGTTGCGGTGTTGCGATTGTTTTTTTTGATTTTTTTGATTGTTAATACATGTTACTGATTCGGTCACTCTTTCAAACATTTCTTCTCAAACCAGAGTTGGTGAATATTGGAACAGTGATAATAAAACAATAATTGTCCAAATCCCTATTGATTTTATTTACTATATATTCACTTCAAGGCGTGTCACATAGGGTGTCACGTTTCATCACTGCCGATAGAAGATGGAGCCGATAAATTCCTGTGACTACTGCAGAGTCATTTGTCCAGGGAATGGATGCTGATTGTAACCTTACAGACAAAAGCCAGATGTTAATGGGTGTTAGTGTGTTTTTTTTGTCCAGTGGATACAGGGCTTTACTCACTTAAGAACTTCAAATGATAACTCAATTAATACTCTCACATTTCTGTAAAACTTTAACCAGCATTCTTTGATTGTTTTTGGCACACAATACTGACATATTAAGTCTTACTGGCCTTATTAAGTTTATATGGCAAGCATGTTAGCAAACATTTGCTTACTTACATATCCAGCAGACAAGGAGCAACATTAGCTTTCATTTGGAACCAGCTGGAGGCTACCCAACACACATACTGTACATGCCCAATATTCACTTTTAACTCTGTTTTGGTCTCCACCTTTAGCTGCTAAATGCCCCACTATGTCCACCAGCATTTCACTAACTGCGTCTAACTGCTGTTTGGTGCTAAGCAGGTAGTGTATAGTTGTTTTTTTTTTCAAGAGCTTTTACACTAAAAACGCAACACTGCTACAATATTGAGAGTAGTGAGAGTGAACCAAAAATAAAAACCAAATAAAACCAAAACAATGAGCTTAAAGATGCTAAAATGCTCAGTAGAGCTGAGGGGAACTGCAGAGTTGGGTGATAATTCTCTGGTGGGTTCAACAAAACACATGACCCCAAAAATATTGATTGGTACAGTTTTAACCATTAGTAAAGGTGGCAACCTCCTGACGAACTGCCATGTTTTTTTTTAGGTCTTCCACCTCCTTCCTCCACTTTCATCCCTCTTTCCTGTCCCGACTTTTTCCACACGTATCCGTTTCCTCTCTTCCTTACCTCCTGTGGTAGATTACTACTCCACTGCTCTCCTGTCACTCTTTCCTCTTCCATCCCCCCACTCTGCTACGACTCCCTGCTCACTGGTCTATGCAGCTAGATTTTCATCTGCCCCTTTTTTAACAGCAACACCACGGCGTGACTAACCAAAGGCAAAGCCAGCATGAGGAGAGAGCAACAGGTGGAAAGTATAAAATTGTCAGATCAGAGCATGCACTGTATGGACGAGGGCAAAAGTATCAGTATGCGAGCAATAATAAGAACCATTCATAATAAAAAATGCCTTTGTATAATGTTACTGCTCCGTTAATGGGTGGTCACTGCCCGCGCAGTAGAGTTTCACTACATGAGCACAAAAACAGTAGTCAGCCAGTGGAATCCAAACACATAAAATAAAACAGGATATTGAAAGCAGGGCTGACCAGGTCCAGTCAAGTCCTAAGGCAGTTAAGACCAAGTCAAGACTGGGTCCATGGACAAATCAAGTCCCGTTCAAGACCATAATAGGCAAGAGTGTCTTTCCAGTGCTAGTTATTAAAACTGACAGAAATAATCAATGTATAAACAATATTGATTTATCTTTTAACGTCAAACTATTCAGTGCATAGAATTTAGGTCTGAGGATCATTACAGTCTTATTCATAAACCTTGAATTTGATCTGATTTGCTACTGATGTTTCAACCACAGGACTATGGCCAATATGCCCACAAGTAGGGACATTTTCATTAGATTTTCATTTTCAATTTATTCACTGAGATTATTACGTATGCAAATGCGTGGGTGAGGAAATAAGTGTGCTGCAGTGCTTCCTAAAATTCATAAGGTTTAAATTTAGTGTTAAACTATAGTGTTTTCCTCTTTCTTCTTGGGACACAGGCTATATCCAGTAGACAAGTAGGCAATCTGTGGTGGGAAAGAGGGTTGATTTTTATCTGTTTATTATCGTCCATTATCCCTTGTGATGCAGATTCTATCGTGCACAACAACACTGAGGAGACAGAGAGGACAGAAATGTTCACAAAAACTGTATTTGATCATGAACAGGGTTGGAAATTAACTGCCACTGTGGCTGGTGGATACCAAAATCTAACAGGCACTCAGTAGATTACCATTGTTATTTTGGTTGGTGAATGAAGCAAAACTAGCTGTCACTAGCATATTTTACCAGCATTTGGCTGATGGCTGGTGCTAATTTCCAACCCTGATCATGAAGCCGAATGTTACTGTCTAATGCTCAGGCTTCAGTGAAGTGAAGGGAGTCCAAGACAAGTGCAAAACTTTAAAAAAGTGGACTTGAGATCGGACTCAAGTACTACAGCCCTGACTGAAAGAGTGTGGTGTGAAGGTGAGAGCTTGTTCAGATATACAGAGCCTGGGTGGCCTTGATTAATCCTGAGACCAGTGATCCTAGTGGATGGAGAGAGTGAGGAAGACAGACCGAGGTAGAGAGAAAATCAGGTGAGTCACAATAATCCTCCACAACTGCTAACAAAAGAAAATCCACAAGTATAGGCAAGGCAGCAACACACTGACACACACAATACCTCAGCAGGGCAATCACTCCACACCTAATCCACTCTCCCATTTATTTGTCATGCATCTACTCACTGAAAGTCCACAATAAAACTTCAAACAGGCAAGAGAATGGTACTGGAGTGAAGTCAGCAGACTCCACTGTAGAATGAGTTGAAGTCTTTTCATGTTTTGCCAGAAGACCTGAGGTTATAATATCCCTCCATTCCAACACAATGACTGTCTGTCTGAGCGGTCGCTCACTGTCACCTGCCCCCACATGGCTTGGCTTTAAAGTCTCACACTGTGTGTGTGTGTGTTCGACATTGCTGAATACATGCAAACCTACTCAGTCCTCGTTAACCCGTCGCCTCACTGCCAAGTCTCTTTTCACTCAACCCAGAGAGATATTGTCCTCTTTGGCAAAGTAACATGGTCAAAATTGTAGCTCAACAAAAGTTGTGAGCTCAGATTTTTTGCTGTGATACAAACGGAGAAATAAGGTTTCTAAAAAGTGAGTCTATGCAGAAGTAATTGGCAACAGGTCCTCCCACAGACCAGTTTCCCCCCCTTTTACAACCGAATTGTTGCTGTTACAGACTTTAGCTTCTCACTCTGTTTGGGAGCGTTGCGATGGCAGCAGAGGCCCACATTCTTCATGCATGGGGCGAAATGAGATGGAGAGAGGCAGGAAGAGCGGGAAAAGGAAGGAAAGAAGAAAGAGAAAGAGTGAATAAGTGAATAAGTGAGTGAGTTTTGTGTGTGTGTGTGTGACAGTCTGACAGCAGACAAGTTTGGCTCTTTAGCATCTCAAAGCATCTGGCCTCAATTCGGACGTGAGAGGCTGCTGGAGAAGTGGGGTGAACGAAGCCTAGATTATTTTTCTCTATATCACACACACGTGCGCGCGCACACACACACACACACACACACACACACACACACACATATAACTGCAGAGAAACTCACAAAGTCCCTGTGGGGGTTGACAGAGAGAGCAGCCAGCAATCTATTGAAATGGGATGCAGTAGATGTCAATGACATGAAAGCAGCGACGCAGCCTTGTGAAAACACCATGGTCATTTGGGGACACAAACTGCCAATCAGATGCTTATTTAAGGGTCCTGTTTGAAATGAGTTGTCCTGTTAGTTTCTCCACAAAGAGTACTAGCTGACTAAAGAAACTGTGAGTGCATGAATATCCAGTCAAGGTAAAATCTTTACCATATTACAAAAAAGTAAAGTTGTCATCTGAATGTTACTCTCACTAGGATATCATCTGACTTTTTTATACTTGTTCCAATATCATACCAGACTTTCTGTAAGGTATCACATGTTTTTCGATGGCTTACGTTTATATTATTTATATATTTTTACGTTTATTATATTATTATGCTTACGTTTTATATTATAAATACAGTATCAACATGTTTTTCTGCAAATCACCTCTTTTCATTTAACAAAACATGCCAGAAGCCATAGTTAAAGATTTTGGGAAACATGCTTTCTCACTGAGTGTTAGATGAGAAGATCGATACCACTGTCACATCTGTACTGTAAACATGACGCCAGTTAGCTTAGCTTAGCATAAAGACTGTAAACGAGGGGAAACAGCTAGCCAAGCTCTGTACAAAGGTTCGGCTCATGTTGTTGCTTCATAAATATATGAGCAATTCAACTGGTCTGATTGGTTGATGCTTATTTTTTAGAAGAAGAAGAAGATCTACCTTTATTAGTCCCACAATGGGGAAATTCAATTTACACTCTGTTAAACTCATACATGGTACATATTTGTGGTGTGAAAGCTCAGAAAACCACCTAAACAAATAATAAGTTAATAAGATAAAGAATATGACCAGAAATTTGATGCTATCTTACACTACTTGACGGTTTTTGACACTGGATGGACTCTACGGACACATTTGGGATATACTTTCTGTCCCCAGCCCTACACAGCACCAGAGCTGAAGAGTTTGCAGTCAGCTGGCAAAGAAGGAGATTGAGGTAACATTATGTGAAAAAGGGGACATTCCTGGTCTGCTTCAAATGTTGGATTTTCCAGGAGGTTTTCCAGTAGCTGACAGTTATCCAGCGGCCGTCAGTGGTCAGACCCGCAGACACTGGAAATACCAAGAATGCCGGTGGTAGAGACACAGGGATTAGTCTGGCCGGTGGACTACTGTTTATCAGCATCAATGGCCAGTTCAGCCTTAACTTAATACAATAATTGGGAGCCACTCTTATCTCTTATCAGGTCATTTTGTCTTTAGCATGGTGTTTACTGGAGTAAATTTCGGAAAATCCAGGTCGTCAGGCTGTTCTGACTTCTCATTGTCCCAACTGTTGCAAGAAGAGTAAAGTTTTCCCTCCTAAACTTCCCGTCCTTTCTTCCCCCTGCTGCTTTGCTTGTATGAACAGTGGAAGACCATTGTTTTAGCTTAACAGAGGGCAGAAAGCAGAGCGACGGGGCCTGTTATCTCACACTGAAAGCAACACTTTGACTGACAATTGTGACCCACAACGTGAGGGAGGAGGGAAGAGACGGGAACCTTGATTGTGCGAGAGCGGCTTACTTACTACCAGGCTTCAGTGAGGAGGAGAAGTAGGCCACAATATCTGCTCAGCAAAGGTGTCACAGCTTTAGCGTGAAATCGCAGAATATAACACACACAATGCCGCCACAATGGCACACACACCCAGTGCTACTAAATACAGCCAGGCAAATGAGTTCCACAGCAGCTATTACATAAGCAGCGACGCCTCACGTTAACTGTGCCAGCCTCGATGTATAATTCACATTCACTCATCTGAGAAAATATCTGACATGGCAAAGAAGCACATGTGCAGACACACTGTCCATGCCGCTGTAATGATGAAGGGGGGGGGGCAGACTGGCGTGGAAAACACTCATTCAGCAGACTGAACAGAAGCCAGGCCGACGTCTAATCTCTCGCTGTCTTCCTGTGTTTCTGTCTGTCTCTCTCTCAGTCTCCCTCCTTCAGTGTTCCACCATGCTTCTCAACTCGAGGCTTTGCATAAATACCTGCCGTGACATTCAGTGCGACGGGATCACTGGAAAATAACGGAGCCGGGAGTGGGAAATCGAATCCAGTTTTGAATCCTTTCACAAATCTTTTTGGTGGAGGGGGGCAAAAAAGGAGAGCAATGAAAAGGTCTTGCCTACTTTTTATTTGGTGCTACTTTACTACCTTTTAAAGCAGCACTAGGCAATATATTTTTGGCATCACTGGGCAAAAATTATTAATAATCTTTCAGCATGTTGTGATTCAAGCGTTCTGAGAGGAAAAAAATAGACTTCTGCACCACCTCATGGCGCTGTTTTCAGGCTTTAAAAAGCTTGTGACGGGGTCTTTGGCCAATTACGGGTCATTTCAGGGAGAGAGAGAGAGTTCCTATTGGCTGTTCATTCTTCAGCTGGTGGGCAGCGCTTGATATTTCCTCAACAGATTTTAACAACAACTTTCTCATTTTACAGCTAAACAGTAACTACAAGATGTTTCTGAAAACATTTGAGGCAAGAAACAGGCATTACAATAACAGAATATTGATTCATATTTGATCAGCGCTGCCTAGTTTTACCGTTTGATCGAAGTGCACCAGTGACTGACAGCTGCTCAGAGACGGCAAAGCTCCAGCTTGGCTCTCATTGGTTGTTTCTTCCGGTGTGTGATATCTTGCAGATGCCATTAGGAGCACCAGAGGCATATGAACTTTGTTTTTTCAGATGCACTAGTGTTGAGATATAGTGAACGTTTTCTAAAAAATAACTTTTTTTTTTAAAAATCATATTTTCTCCAATTCTACCCACTGCTGCTTTAATGCTGTACATATACACACACACCATACACACCCACACACACAGGAATCATGAGTCAACATGGCTGGAAAGCATACGCAACCTGCAACACGTGACACACATTTACCTCATTGTTTTGTTCAGAGCAGATGAGGTAACCCATCTCCTCCGTCTCTGTCCCCCACTCCAGTTAAACTTTACGTCAGTGTTGGCTTCTCGACACCTGCCCATTTAAAGCTGCTAAAGTTTATGGGGTGGAGCGTCACTCCTTCTTACACCAAAACCCCAAGTCTGCGTAATTACAGTCTCCTCTCAAATGAAACCTCAACATGACACGGTTTAAGAGACAGCTACTATAATGACTTGAGTGAATGGAAGGCCCTCTAACTGCTCTGACTATAAACATATCTGCTGACACATCACTCTTGGGCCATAACAAACTTGATGAGAAACTACAATATGTGGCCTAGGGCACACGAGGAGTCTTGTAATTACATGCGAAGACAGAAGAGAAACAACTGCAGCCTGCGTCTCCCAAAGTGCTTCGTCATCAAAAGAAACAAAGATTCCCCTTTGAGCCCTCTGGATAAAACCATGTTTTGTACGGGTCACACTTCTGAGATGCAGCCTAATTGTGTGCTCTGGTAGAAATCTATCTGCTGCCTCATGCTCTTTCTTATCTTGAATGTGAGTGTGTGTGCAGCAGGCAGATTGAATAGCACCTTCCTCCTCCTCTTTCCTCTTCCTCCTCCAGGCCAACTGTCCAGAGGGTGGGACAGCTTTTCGAAAGGCTGAAATTTCAAATCAATAACCCAACAGTCTGTAATGAGCAGATTACCTAGGGTCGGGATTAGAAAACCTGGGCTCACACATCACCAAAAACCCATCAATGCCACCTCGATAAATCCAAACTACCGGGTCTGTTTGTCCCGGCTGGTGCAGGCCAAAAGTCTCCAGAGTCATTTAAAGCTACTACAGTCCTAACAACTTTAGAAACTTCAATACCAGTCAGCTGACTCTGAATCATCCAGCTGCCTTCAATCTCTGGCAAAATGACAAGAGGTTTTCCAGGGATCAGTATTCAAAAAGTTAGATCTCAGTTTATCCACATTTCAGAATATATCACCAACTTTCACTGTCATTCCTATACTTGTTTCCTATCCTGTTAAAATCAGTGTTTGTGTGTGAACGGGCCTGCCAAGCAACTTTTGTCTCAAACTCTTTCCATTACACGCCTTCCATTATTGGCATTTCCTCAACTGACACCCTCTTAAGTGGCTTCACACCGACTCAAGGTGAATACAAAGTTTCCTCAGGCAAATTTGTCTTCATGCAAATGAAGCTAATGTGGGTTAAAGGGGAGGGTAAAGGGGGTTTGGATAATTTAATACACATACAATACACTTATGCAGCAGACATATGCACACACTCACCCCAGTGAGAGCCCTGCATCGCTGCCTCCACTTGTCTCTCTTGGAAAAAAAGAAGCAAAAAATCACTCCAGTCTCTGTTGGCTCCCGGTCTCTCTGTCTTTCCCCCCCTGTCGTCTACCTCCTCTCTACAACGCTCCAGCTTCCTGCCGTTGCCTCTGCACCGCGCCAGGACTTCATATCCCAACACGAGGACTTTCAAATGGAAGCCCCTTATTTTCCTGTCCTCCCCTCCTCCTTCTCCTCTCTCTTCTCACTTCACTCCACTGTTCCTCTTCTCAGCTTTCCTTCCCTGCTGTCTGCCCTAGCACCGCCTCCCCCTCCTCCTCCTCCTGATTCCTCCCTCCCCTCTCTCACTTTTTGTCTGCCAGCCCCCCTGCCTCCAGTTCCCCTCTTTTAACACACACACTACTCTCCTCCCCTTTCTCTTTTTAGCTTCATCCATCCCCTCCTTTTTCACTCACTCTGCATCAACACAATCCTGCGTCATATTCAACATTTTGAGAAATTTTATCCACTATTTCTGATTATTGGCTGTGTGTGAAGGCTGAATGGCCCACAGGCATTCAGGGGAACACTTCCTGTCACCCCACTATTCAGCACCTACCCTTTGGTTAAGTAACAGTGCAATCATGAAACAATATCGACTTCATCGAGAGCTACAGCCGCTACAGGGGGAGGGAGGGAGTGGGGTCAATTCACTCAGATGGGGGTAAATTACATAACATGTTTCTGCTCATCTGTGTGCCTGCACGCTCCACATGCTCTCATGTGTCGGGTATATAATCAGCAGGTAACAGAAAGCAGGGAATGAATGTTTGCAAAGGTTTTACTTGTATTTTTTGTGATGTGTTGAAGCTGTTTGATTGGAGGTGAAGCTGAGAGGATGGTGGCAGAAAGAAAAGTGTGTATGCACGTGCAGTGAGATGCAGTGAGATTCTGTAGCTGTGCCAAGACTACAAATAGTGATTATTTTCATTATCAATCTGCTGATTATACAGTATTCTACCATTTTGGCTTGTGACACTGTCAGATGAAGCCATGTCTGCTTGTGACCTCTCATCATTATGGCTTCAGGTCAAACAGAGATTTGTCCTTCTCAGTATTTTTCTTAAATAAAGCAAAACATTATATGAATGTCAGATAAATGTCATGTTATCATTTTCATCATCTTGTGACCTCTCAGATTTATCTTGAAACCTGGTTGGCAACCAATGAACTAGTAAGTGTCAAAAGTGACAGGAACATAAGTTCACAGAGCCCAGGGTAATGTCTTGAAATTTCTTGTTTTGGCTGACCGACGGTCCAAAACCCAAGGACATTAAATGTGAAAAACAAAGAAGTCAATCCTCCCTTTTGAGATGCTTAAAACACCAAATATTTGGCATTTTTAGCCACAGTGATGGCGTGGCTCGTTGGTTAGTAATATTGAACTGTTCACTTTGAGTGAAAACTCCAGAAATATCTCAACATCTCTTGGATGGATCTCCATGAAATTTTGTACGGATATCCAGATATCTGGAGGATAAATGCTTAGTGACTCTGGTGATCCCCTGACCTTTCCACCACAACTTGGCCAATACTTTGCAAATGTTAGCATGCTAAAGCTGGGGACGCACCGACCCAACATCAGACAACTAGCGGCAACAAAGGCCACTTGTTGTGTCGCCTCACGTCACCTTCGTCTTGGCTGACAAGTTGTACCCAAACACACCACCACCGACTACAGGGCCAGTTAGCACACACGTTTTGTGCCTACATGAGAGGAAATAACTCCCCACATCTGTATTCGTCATTCAAAAAGCGAAACCGGAAGGACTGCAGATATACAAGCTGTTGTTATGATACTATTTTCTACCCCACTCTCACTCACAACTTAGCTTCATGTTGTGAAAATATTCATATACTGGAGTGATCAGATGAGATGAACACGAAAAATTAGAAGACTCTTTTGCGTTTTTCCTCTTGGCTCACTTTCATATAAACTGAGCAGCTAATCAGAGTGATTTCTGTGACCGATGGGTGCCGCCGCCAATTAAACATGCTGAATCAGTCGTAAAAACTCCAACACGGGCAGACTAGAGCTGACTGTGTGGGATACATCGTAAAAGCTAGGCCGACAGACATTCACCGACAGCCCCAAACTGTCTGACACTGGCTTTTTATGTCAGGACCTTAACATATTATGATGGTTAACATGGTAAACACACCTACACATCAACATGTTAGCACTGTCTGTTGTTAAAGCACTAAGCTACTTACAAATGACGCACACACTGCTCTGCTGTGTGGTACACAACACTAACCACCCTTTATTGTTGTGTGCCTCCATGGAAAACCAGTAGGAGGACTGAGTAATGCTGGAAAGGAGAGAAAGTGTGTGTCTTTACTGGATCTGCTTCGTACCTCCCTCTGGGTCCCACGGTAACAACTGAGAAGAGAGTTCACTTCTGTTCACTGACTTGGCACTTTACTGCCATTAACACAGCCCACCTCTCCACGCTGAAAATACAACACCAGAAAGCTTTTTGAGTCTGTTATGTATGTGTGCGACAGCAAGTGTGTGTGTAAGTCTGCAAGAGTTTCTATTTCAGCTTAAAATCATAACAAGGAGCTGAGAGATGCTAAAATGCTCCATAAAGCTGAGGGCAGACTAATTACATACAGTCTTTTTATTAATTGTTAACATGAAAATATTGATTTGTGCAGCTTTAACTTGCAAGAAACATGTATGAACCTCAAAATAAGCTACTGCGCTGGACTTATACGGAGTCCATTGTGTTTTGAAAGTGACCTTGCTGCCTAAGCAGGCAGTGGGTATCACTGTGGGACGACTAATGAAGGAAGGGGACAGCTGGGCTGGGCCACGCTGAGCCTGACTGGAGGAAAGACGGAGAGCAGAGGAGACAGTGGATCTGTAATGGAGACGGTGGAAAGAAGAGAGGAAGACAGCTGCTGCTGTGTGGACCACACATTATTATCACCCCACATATCTCACAAACACTGTGAGGCCTTGAGCAGATAGAAATGATAAGGAGCTAATGTCAGGACTCAGTGCTGTGAGGCTGTCCGTGGCACGAAAGCAAACAAAAAACCATTGTTGTGGCAGATTGACACAAATGAGTTGCTTCGTGGAAGAGGGAACGTAGAGAATTTGGATTTGCGGCAGCAGTAAACAGACAAACACACCTTCCCTGACTTCTTTGAGGTATTGCTGTCACCCGGCTGCCGTATGGAACAACACCGGCTCGGCCACAAATTCCTGACCCCTTGACCCCCTCGTCTCCTCCTCCTTTAAAGCCTCCTCCCCCTCTGTGTCACACACTCCAATTGCCATCCATCTCCAAACCTATCCCTAACCGGACACTTCAAAGACGGAGGCCAAGACCCCCATTTCCATAAATGTGTGCGTGTGACAAAGTGACCACAGCGGGGTCGCTCTAAACTGAGCCACACCTAGAAGTCAGACCATTGATCAACGTCCCCCAGCGCCCCGAAAGACAGCAGAGAAAAAGAACAACACCGAAAGGGAGGGAGAGACAGAACAAGAGGCGTAGGAGGAGTGGGGGATGCATGAGTCAGCAAATAGTGAAGGTCAACTTCGTAAGAGAAGGGTTTTGTCTACAGAGGGCGTTCTATGTTTTTTTGTGTGGTTCTTTACCTCAGAGTGTCACCCAGCGTACTCCACCTGAAGGTCTGGAGGAGACGGGGAAACGGCAGAGAGCTCTCATCCCAGGACCTCGCTCCTCTCTGAGCCTCTCCTCCTGCACTGTGGCCTGAGGGGAAACACAACGCATTAATGTTGACTCAAAATTACACTGACGTTTGCAGCATTTACATTACATTAAACCTGCAATACTTTTTTTTGATCACCTGGGGGCAACGGGAACAAGCTGTAAACACAGCATTGACATATTATCACTTTTAAATGGCATGGCAAACTTTACTTAAAGTACACTTCCACAGTTAAGGAGTCACATTAAGCCCAATATTTACTTATAGCTCTGTTTTTGGTCTCCACCGTCTCCTAAGGGAAATATTTGGCTCTTTAGCTGCAAAATGCTTCACTGTGTTCACCAGCTAGTCGCTACCTGTGGCTGCAGCTGAAAACGGCACAATAAGAGCGGTGAGAATGAACAGAAACAGTAAAGTTATGGGCCAAATGACTAAACAAAGAGTTGAAATTAACTAGAAAACTCTGTAATGCCAAAAAAAGCTGCATATTCAAGTGGTAACTATCAAGCGACTCCTTTCACACTGTCCCACAGTTTTCTCATTGTTATTATTGTTATGCAATAGTGGTTATGGAGCCATCCATGAATAGCAATGTCCCCGGAGACCTTTGTTGCATGTCATTCCTCATCTCGATCTCTCCTCATTTCCTGTCATCTCTCTTCTGCCAAATACGAACATGTACGTAAAGGTACAGTGTGTAGGACTTGGCGGCATCTAGCAGCGACAAGACTGCGGTAATGTGTGTTTAGCATGTGCTTCCCGCTTCAAAGTGGAGAACAAACAACTTCACTGAAGAGAAAAAAGAGGGAGGAAATTATGAAAGAAAAAGGCAGTAGAGCTTGGTGATATATTGATCGTGGATATCCTGTAATATCCTGAAATAGTGTTTCCTGGTTTTATCAGCATCATAAGAATTAATCAAAACAAATCTCTGAACTTATCAGACTTTAGATGAGAATTAGTCTGTGTATTTGCTTGTCATATCCACAGTAGGACTGTCCAGACTGTAGGGCCAAGACATTTGGTAAAAAAAAAAAAAATCCTTATCCTTATCAGTATTACCTCCCCCTGATGTTCAATAACAGAAAACATACACTTTTTTGATCCATTTTTACACTGACACAATTTTTATCTTCTTTCCCCCAAAAAATGCAAAATGGCGCTTTGCTTTTTTGTCTTTTGATCTCACTGCTTCTTTCCCTCTTCTTCTCTCCTCTACACAAGCAGCCGATGAGGTAATCAGTCAGCTTGTTACAGTCTGTTAAGTGATACGATACGACTATTGATTTTGGTCTCTGTGTCCTGGTGCAGGGTCAGTCCTGAGCCTCAGAGCTACTTTCAGGAACCACGAACAGATGATGCTGACTGGGCTGTTTCACAGTTTTTCCCATAAACAGATCACACAAAACTATTGTCAAGGCAAATATTGTCAGTTGGAGGTTGATGATGTGTGGCGGCACAGAAAATCAGCAATTCAGGTCAAATTTTGATCAGTAATGTTATTATATGGCTTCAACATGAATGGCATAATGACTTAATAATGAAAAAAAATGCTAATTTAATTTGGAAAACAGACTGACCTTTTAAACTAAATCAATACAATCCATTTCTTTCTGACATTTGATCACATAAAACATGATTATTGAATAACCTTTAGATTTCCTTATAGCTCTGATATAATGGTGTTTTTAAGAAGCTCAAATAGCGTCAATATGGAGCAAACAATGAAATGCGTTGCTCTCTTGACAGAAAATCTCTCAAATTTCTGAAAGGTTTGCCATGAAATCTGGAGGTCAGTTAGGCTTCAGGCCAAGGTACGACTGATTAAAGTGGCAATCAGGATCTGGGATTTCTGCCATTAGATGATTATTGTGTTCGGCCATTTGAGGCCTGATTTGATGGCCACGTGCCTTGTAGTTGTTATTGTGAACACCAGCGAGACACAGCGTGATCATCTGCAGCTGAGAGCATGGGGCAAAGACATCAGTCTGTGCTAACAGGGAGTCCCCAGGAGGACAGATGGTCAAGGTCTTCCCTAAGGGGCACAGGGGAGGGTTGGGGGTGATTGGTGCGATAACAGGGTGGGGGTCTACTCAGATGTCCCACCACACTTTAAATTGATCTGCGTTAAAATAATATGGGGTACCGGTGAGATAATGAAATTCAACCACCAGGGCGAAAGAGTTATCACAGCAGTAACTTTCAAAATTCACAAGATAGACAGTAGAAATACAACGTTCACTTTAATTTACCAATATGAGATTGCATTTGTCAGATGATGTTATATTGCTGTGTATCAAAAGTTGAGCCAGATTCAACATTTTTGTTGTGTTTTGCCAGAGCTGGACTGAGCGGGCTGCAATTTCTTTACACAGGGTTCAAGTCACTCTGGACGCTGCCATCACGCCAGCGGCTCTCTGAGGCTGTAGATCATAGACTGTATATAAAGATGGATGACATGACAGCTCCCCAAAAGTGAAGCAAAAACACCTTGATCGCCCTCTGGTGGCTCTCTACAGTATATGTCATTAAGCCCGCCCCCTCCATGTTAGTGGATGGGACATGGGACAAACTGAAAAGTCAAAGTACATGTCAAATATTTTTTTCTTATCATGCTGTATGTTCATTTATTTCTGATAAGTTTGGTTTTAATTAGTTATTTGATGCTACAGTAGCTATTGTACAAGAGAGGAGATGTAAATTTAACTTTTCATAACCATCACAACTTTGTGTTAAAGGACATGTGTCAATCTGATCATAATATATAGATATTGTGGTTACTTGTGTCTTTCTAGCCAAACTGCTACAGTGCTGCTAATGTAGCAGCAAGGTGGCTCACGCTAACAAGCTGCGGCCATGCTTTGCTCGTGATTGGCTCAAGTGTGTGTGGGTGGGACCTTGATACTACTGCGTAGAGTCCAAACGATATCAAAATCTCAACATGGCAGCTCCAGCATCTGCGATATTTTGGCTTCACTTTTGTACAGTGGGAGGAGGTGGAGACACATCTTCCATCCATCCATCCATCCATTGTCAACCGCTTATCCCGTTAGGGGTCGCAGGGGGGCTGGAGCCGATCCCAGCTGGCATAGGGCGAAGGCAGGGTTCACCCTGGACAGGTCGCCAGGGCACATAGAGACAGACAACATATAGACAGACAACCATTCACGCTCACACCAACGGGCAATTTAGAGTAATCAATTAACCTAAACAGCATGTCTTTGGATGGTGGGAGGAAGCCGGAGTACCCGGAGAAAACCCACGCTTACACGGGGAGAACATGCAAACTCAACACAGAAGAGCCGCAAGCTGGAATCGAACCTGCGACCCTCTTGATGTGAGGCGACAGCGCTAACCACTACACCACTGTGCAGCCCTATCTTCCATCCATATACTGTATATATACATGTTTACATCAGCATGCTATCAAGCTGATATTAAGCAGGTATAATGTTCAGCATCTTAGTTTAGTGCGTTAGAATTGTAACATTTGCTAATTAGCGCAAAACCCAAAGTACAGCCGAGCCTGATGGGAATGTCATTAATTCTGCAGGTGTTTAGCCATAAACTGAAATATTATTTAGTTATTATAAGTCATCCTGAAAAGAACAGTAATGTCCATACAGTTCATACAATAGCTGTCAGGACATTTCATTCAAAACCACAAATGTAAACCTCATGGTGGCTCTAGAGGAAAAGTCAGGGATCACTAGGATTCAACCTCTTGCAACTATGAATGCACGAAATTTAATGGCAATCCATTCAATCATTGCTGAGATATTTCAGTCTGGACCAAAGTAATGCATGACTGACTGATACTGTAGACAGCCATGCAGCTAGTGTTTCTAAAAATCAAAGAAAGACTGTGACAGGCATACACACTCTACTATGAGCACACAGATCTGACCCAGGCCTGCTAATGGCCAGCTTTACATTTTTTAATTTACATAAAACCCACTTCAAGGCCACAAGACATGACCGGTGATGCAGTAATGTTCGCTGCAGGGCTTGGAGTTCATGAACACACACGCACAACCTCGTTTCCATGAACCATCTCTAATCAGGAGATGACATCTCACCCTGTGCGATAGGCTGATGTGAACCCATGGGTGCAGATTAGACAGAGATTATTCATCCTTTAGATCACTGCTAGATAGATTACATCGCTATAGCAGCATATGTCCTCACCGCAGGGACCACACTTAATGGGAGTACAATGACACTATGATTCAGGGTTGCACTCCCGCTGGGTGCTGCAGTATTAACTTCAGCTGAGGGCGTTATTAAGGTTATGCAGCCTGTGTGCTTTGGGTTCACTCTGTTAATCACAGTGCTGCTAACGTTATAGTTATTATAGTTATATGGTTATATAGTTATTGCGTTACTTCAGGTCTCTGCTGTGTTTCAATGCTGTACTGATGAGGGAGGAAGAGGAGGGTGAAGGAGAAAGTAGCTGCCGCCTATCACACAAAAGGCGTGGCTACATCTATGCCAAGGTGACTCAAGGTGAACGAAACAAGAGACTTATCTAGGGGTGGGTAGTATATATATATATATATATATATACTACCCACCCCTAGATAAGTCTATATATATATATATATATATATATATATATATATATATATATATATATATATATATATATATATATATATATATATATATATCAGTTATTTTCTTAATTAATAAAATAATTGGTTCCTTGTTTTGAAAACTGGTGTTGTCAGACCAACAGTCCAAAATAGTGATACTACTACTACTACCACTACTACTACTAATTGTGATAATAATATAATAAATGACAACACTACTACTACTACTACTACTACTACTACTACTACATACTACTACTACTACTACTACTCCTACTAATAATAATAATAACGTGGAACAAAAAATGTTTTTGTTGTTTCTATAAAAATAAAATAGTGGTATTTAGATTCTAACAATAGTCATTTAATATGTTTTTATTTATTTTATTGATTAATCAAATACTGCAATTGTTTAAGCTCTAAAAATAACTGGATGGGAAAATCTGGAAAATCCATTGAATTACATACCACATAATTCACAATACTTCAGCACATTGGTGAAAAAACAGGGTAAAGGCAATATTGCCATAAAGCAAATCATTGCCCCCAAAAACAAATATTGAACTGAAACAAGTAATTATTTAACTGATCAACAGGAAATTACTAGTTTCAAGAATGGCACAGATTATCTGGTTGCAGCTTCTCAGACTTGTTCAGTTTTTCAGGATTATCACTGCAAACTGAATATTTGGGTTTTTTGTACTGTTGTTCAGGCAAGTGGACTTGTGATTGGCATTTTCCAGTCTTCTGACATTTTATGGACCAAACAGTTGATAGATACGTTGAGCCTCAGCCCGAGATATTTAAGTGATAACGTCTGTTTAAAATCCCAGAATGTATCGTCATATTGCTCATCCCCAGTCACATCTATTGAATAATGGAGTTTACAAGTCAACAACACCAGAGCACAATAAATGGGAATAGTAAAACACTTCCCAGGAATAGAGCAGTCAGGTGATGCAATTTCTATGCACCTCTCTTTCCATTTCCGCTGTCATTAACCGAACACTCATATTGTACTCCATACGCGGCAAAGAAAGTGGAAAGCTGCTTTGTTGCCATAATATGCCCTGTGTGATGCTTGGCCCACTTTCCAGCCTGCTTTCATTGTGTAAGCACACATACATAAAACATGATTTGCTGCTTCAATTTCTGACTTTTATTCAGTGGGGATTTGGTGGCAGACAACATCAGAGCCATGAAAAGCAGAGCGGAGCAGAGCAGCAGCGAGATGCAGCTCTCGCTGTGATCCTGTGAGCGAGGGAGGGGAAGGAGAGATAGAGACAGAGAGTTGGCTGCTTTACAGAGAACACGGTTTAATCACTGACCTTCTACTCTTACAACTGAAGACAAATGGCCGTGATTAATGAGGGCCATTCATCTTATAGGTTACGAAAGAAAAACAATGGCAACTGCATTTGCCCGTGCTGCTCTGACAGATCTATCTGCTGTATGTATTAAACTCCAGTCCTGTTAGTTTGAACTTCACTTCTGATCAAGGTGCTCAGGTCACACTCGATGTAGATCCAGTACTGCTCACTAGAGGGCAGCCTGTCTTAGTCTGGCAATGTCGTGGTGGCTCCTCTCAACAAAAACTGATGTGATATTCACACCCCAGGGAAACTCTGTTGCCACAACAATCAACAGAAGAACCAATTATTTGAATACATCCTGTGCAAAACTGGGCCCTCCAGCTTTGTTTAATTCATTCCTTAAATCACCACCTTTTATTCATTTCATCACCAAGAAAAAAAGCATGACGCCAGTGGTAGAAGTACTGAGATCCTAAGTTAAACTATCTATATGACAAAGTCAAAGTACGAGTAGAGCCAGTAAAAGTACTTGCTCTGCAGGACACTTACATTATTACTAGGGCTGTCAGATGATTCCAATATTTAATGGGATTAATCACACATTTCTTATCTGTTCAGAATGTACCTTAAAGGGAGATTTGTCAAGTATTTAATAATCTTATCAACATGGGAGTGGACAAATATACTGATTTATGCAATTGTATGTATATATTTATTATTGGAAATCAACAACCAACACAGAACAATGACTAATATTGTCCAGAAACCCTCAGTGTGTACTACATTTAGCATAAAAAATCTGCTCAAATCATAACATGGCAAACTGCAGCCCAACAGGCAACAACAGCCGTCAATGTGTTGACTTGATTATGATTTGCCCCAAACTGCATGTGATTATTTAAAAAGTGGGCATGTCTGTAAAGGGGAGACTCGTGGGTACCCATAAACCCATTTTCATTCTCTTTTCTTGAGGTCAGAAGTCAAGGAACCACTTTAAATATGGCCATGACAGTTTTTCCTCACCAAAATGTATTGTCTAAAACTGGCCATAGCGTTATTTAACCTCATGGGTGGTTGACATGGTTGATACCAACAGATTCATCATTCATTCATTCACTTCATTCATTCACGGATCATTATTGAAGGTTGGTAAACAATTTGTTTTCTCTAATCTTTGCTTTTATTGTAAAACGATGGACCATTTGACCTTATTTAAAGGAAACAAACTGAGAAGTTTAGTGGGGAACTCATTTTTAGCCATCTGAAATATGACAAGAGAAAACTAGACATGGCTAAGTCGAAGCATATAGTAGCATGAAATGGAAATACTCAAAATACCTCAACATTGTATTTACTCAAGTACAGCACTAAACCGCCTCTGCCGGAGAAGAATGACCTCATCATGTAGTCAGTGAAGTGAAACAGCTAATCGATACACTCCTCCTCTAACTCTCCTTTCTCGACCCTCCTGTAATGTTCCTCTAAGATTTCACATCTGAAGTCGTTCTCCTCTTTGGCCGGATTAGATAAGATGACATGAGATGGGGGAGGGATGGCGGCAGCACCAGCGACGGGTCAAATCTATCTCTGTAACCGATCTTAAGAGCAGCGGCTGATGCTCGGCCACAGCCGCACACAATCAACCTGTACTATGCAGATCTTGCTAGAAAGAGCAGGATGAAGTTTCATGTTCACAGACAGCTGAAGAAAAAAACGACTATAGGAAAATTTACATTTGCCCTTTCAGCGCTTCAACCACAGCCAGAACCAAAACCATCGTCTTGGCTTTTGTCTGTCTCCAGCTCCATCAGCCTGCCACTGCTGCTGCTGTAACAACGTGTCTGTCTGGAGGATGTGAATCATCTTCTTTCATTTGTCTCATATTATTCTATGTCTGCTACTATGTCAAATACATTTCGATGCACAGATTCCCTCTTTCTCAGCTCAAGGATGGGAACACAGTGTGCATGGGGACGTTGTCATGGTACAGGGGGTCTGATTGATGAGAGATCTGCACATATCTTGTGGAAACACACTGAAGCACCTGTCAGCGTCTGACTGTACTTGATCTGTACATTGAACTTAAATGCAGAGGAGCTGTGCCGTCACGCTTCACGCCGGCTGCAGAAAAGTGAAAGACTTTCGTCTCTATCATGTTTCACCATCCACGACTATCTCAGGATGGTTTGCGCTGTCACACGAACACACGGACACCACTCCGAGGGTACATATGTAGTTCATGTAGTGGTGGAAGTACTCAGTTTCTTTAGTTAAGTAAAAGTACCAATTTAAAAATATCTGGGGAGGTCTGCATTCAAATCCTACTTAATATAGGAAAAAATGCATTAGTATTATTAGCAAATGAAAAGTAAAAGTATTTATTATGCAGAATGACCCTGTTTAGTGTCATACTATGATATAATATCAAACTGCAATATTATTAGTGCTGCATTAATGTTTATGTGTCATTAATAATTAGTGTCTACTACATTTTATTTTATTTTTCTGGGCTGTGAATAGTGAATAGTGAATCATTTTACCTCTCTGGGCCTCGAACAGGAACCATCTTAGGCGCTTTCACAAGCTATTGTCTATATTATAGTCCGAATCAGAGTTAAATTGATATTTTTGGTTAGTTTTCTACTCAGTCTGATTCAGTTTCACGGTGCACAAATTAAAACGGACCAAATAAAAATAATAGTTTGCTGAGGGGCTTGTATGAAGGAGTGAATTCATCTGTTTTGTCTCGAGGGCTTCCACTTCAATGAAGGGAATCACTGACTTTGATATATTGCTGTCAAAGTTTTTTCACTTTGACTTGGCTCTGATGTACTGTACACGAGTCCCTTCTCCCCCAGTTTATCTCAAATTACTTCATTAACTATTTTTGTGGACTTTATTTATCATATTCTGTACGTTCTCTTTGACCCAGATGTCGAGCAAACATCGGACTTCTGCAGAAGTTCAAGTCAGTCCTCTCACATCCCAACCTGTCGTTTACCTGTATCGCAACAAATGCCCGCTCAGGCAGTCTACGTTTTGGTTTGTTGAAAATGGTCCAAGACCACCTCTTGCAGGCAGAGTTTGATTATTTTGTCCACAACCACCCAAACAAACGGCACCAGGGGCTGAACCACACATAAGTTTGATTAAAATGGACTAAAATGTTGGCTTCAGAGGAGAAAGATTATCATATGTTTTATGTAAAATCTTAATGTGAAAATGTACTGGTGACTATAGCTGCTAGATAAATGTAGCACATTAAGAGTCCAATATTTCCTTCTGAAATGTAGTGGAATAGAAGTATAAAGTGTCAAATGTCCAAGTTAAGTACAAATACCTCAAAATGGTATTTAAGTACCAGTCGGCCTACTTCAGTAAATGTAGTAACTTTCTACTGTGCACCACAGCAGAGAAAAAAGACTAAGACCAGTAACCAACAACAGAGTGAAGAAAAAGAGCGCAAGATTAATTTCAAGACAGGACAACAAGGAAACAAGGAAAAAGAAATGCTAATATTTATCTCAAGCCTTGAGATGATTTCCAGGTTCTGCCTCTATCTGCTCCACGACATGGTGGGAGTGATAACGTACATACTGTCTGTCTCGCTGCAGACGCCTACACATGCGCGTGTTGTGAATGCTTCTGTCTATGTTTGCTCATGAATGTGTCTGTATATGTGTGTCCTCCGCCACGGCCAAAGAAAGTGTGTTATTAGAGCAGGGTGAGGCGGGGGCAGCAACAGCAGAAACAAACGAGGTCCTGTGTAACCCCGAGACTGTTCCATGAATCATCCAGGAACTTGTACAGTAGCTGGCCAGTCCTCGTTGCCTTCAGCTCACAGCTAATAACTTTCCATGCAACGTTTCCCATAGTGGGTTCTGATTAAAACAAAATCCTTTTGGCTTTAGCTATATTCCCCTCATAAAACACATAGAAATACAAATGACCAGTGGTTAGAGCCAAATCTGGGACCAAACAAGTGTGAAAATGAAACCAAAATGACCCAGAGCCTGCATTGCTACAGTACATACCTCATAGAAAAGAAACACAAATAAACAAAAAAGTTATTTGCAGAAACACAGAACACCTCCTGTATTTAGTTTAAAACAGGAGAGATTTCTTCTGCCTGCGACTCAATTGGATGTAAACGTGTAATAAGCACAGACTGTATATAGACGAGATGACCACTCCCCAGAAGTGAAGCCAAAACGCCTGGTTCGCCCCCTGGTGGCTGGCTGCAGTATAGGTCATGAAGCCCGCCCCCTCCGTGTTAGCGGATATGACATGGGCCAAAATAAAAAGTGAAAGTACTCTTCAAATAGATTTTCCCCAAAGATGGTGTCTGTCATTTTAGATAGTTCTTCTGATGTATGTTCAATTTTTCTGACAAGTTTTGTTTTAATTAATTATTTAACACAATAAAAAAGGGGTGAGACGTCATGATTGACAGCTGCTCTGAGTGAAGTAGCTGGAGGCTCGGGAATTGTACGAGAGAGGAGATGTAACTTTAACTTTCCATAATCATCACAAGTCATTTGATCATAAATGTAGTCATAGAGATATTACGGTTAGTTGTTGTTGTTTCTTTTTAGCCAAACAGCTACTGTGGTGCTAACGTAGCAGCTAGGTGGCTCACGCTAACAAACTCACGTGGGTGAGTGGGCGAGACCTTGATACCGTGGCAGCTCCCATATCCGAGATATTTTGGCCTCAGCGCTGTACAGAGGGATGCACCAATACCAATACTGATATCAGGCCGATAATGACTCAATTAGCTGGGTCGGGTATTGGTGACAATGGAGCTGATCTATTCTATCAATTCTATGTTTAAGCACTATATACATATGTACATTATAGACTGGAATTTGAATTCCTGTTTCAATTTTGACCAATTTGTTGCTGACTTTAAAGGGTTTACACTTGAGTTGTAATTCCTGTTAATTTTGAAGATTTTTTTTACCAAGTTGATGGTACATGGTTTATTATTCTATATAAAAATAAATAACAATTCAGTAAATTTCTATTTATGTATTTATTTGTCAAAGTTTGACAAAATTAGGAAAGAAATGTTTAAATCGAGCCTGATGTTGCGTTACACAACAGAATGATCCCAGTCACTTCCACACAGTGAGGTGAGTGAGTGCACATTTGCCTGCAGCAGGTACAATAAACGAGCGCACCGATGTCCTCAAAGTCAAGCCAGGAGGGGATCCCACAGTTGTTGAGGGAACACGTTTCTCTCCCTGAAACACATGCATTCACCTGCACGTGTGCTTTTAGCTCTATGTATGAGAGGACAAAAAAACAAAAAACAATACAAGTGAACACAGACATGCAAATGTGATCTAAGAACAGAAAAGGATCTTGAAGGACACGAGCGTTGGTGCACGCTTTAATTTATACGTTTATAAGTGAATTCAGGGAGAAGTTGTTCAGGTTTGTTTGCTTTGTGCACTCTGTTTGATTTGGTGTTTTAAATTGAACCCGCCGCTCTCTGAAGACAATCTTTTCACGCACCGAGCCGAGTGGCACACAATTTTACCCACATTTCACAGCACATTGATGTAAGACACTGTTTGACTTTAAGCACCTCAGCGCCACGCACAGATCCGTCAGAGTGTAATTTTCTTTTACACAGTGACAAAGGTATGCACATTTTGGCGACAGCCTCAGTGTATAGGAAGTCTGTGTTCGTGTGTGCATAGAGCTAACGGAAACTGACATGAGGTCTGACATGGATGCTGAGCTGAGCTGTGCTGTGCTGCGCTGGGCCAGGCAGTCTAACCCAACAGCAGGGATAAACTATAAATAGACTACCTCCAAACACTCCCCCATCCCAGATTTTCTCCTGTTTCCTCCCTCTTCCTCCCTCCTTTTGCTTTTATCTGCAGACCTTTTATCACATTTGCTTTGCTTTCTATTTCCGACTCCATATTACTTCCCTCCATCCCCTTGTCCCTTCCTAATTTTTTTCCCTCCCTTCATCATCTCCACCAAATACAAATTTTCAGTCTCCTTCTGTCTTTTTTCTCTGAGCATTTTTGTCCTGAAGAGAAAATGATCTAAATTAAACAAGTACTGGAATAACAAACAGGCCAACACACCAATCTTGTGATCTCAGAAGAGATGGATGATGAGATGGGAAAAAGAAGGAGGAGATGGGCTAGTTAAGGGGGGAGACTGAGTTACGTAAGGGAGGATAATCCCCTCCCAACCCTGCATAATAAATGAGGCAGGATGACACTGGCCTCATTTCATCCATTCATCTCCATATCCGCCACCGCTACACCCTCCAAACCACTGCGTCTCCACCTTAATCTTTCTGTTTGATCTCTGACAGCAGACAAGAGCTACGTTTTAAACTCCGCACAGCAGCAAATCCTGATCTGCTGACACTTTATTTTGTCATCAACAATAACGTGTGATTTTGTGAAAGCTCTCTCACAGTGAGGAGGGAGCAGAAAGGAATGGGACATGTTCCTGTTCAACATAATCAGCTGACAACATCTATAAATATTCCACATCGTTTCTATTATCGGATGCCAGACATTTCTGTTCTAAAAGCGGAGAGACGGTAGGTAACAACACGTCTTCAAGGCCAAGCTCCCACCACATGACCCTCACCCCTCCACCCCTTCTCTCCTCAACTCTAAACCGACCGTCTGACCTCTCCCACCCAGTCACCCAGACGTACTAATCTGTAGAGGTACGTTTTGCTCAAAGGGGTCAGAAAGGTCAGCAGAGGGGGGTCCTAACACCGGGCCACGTATCAGGTATTACAGCGCACAACTATTGATTGTATCATCTCACAAGGAAACATAAGACATTACCAAACATTTGAATGGTTTCAATTTAAAATAACCTCTGTTACTTTGTGTTTAGCACTAAGTTGATATTAGCACTTAACTCAAATCACCGCTGTGCACAAGTAGCCTCACAGAGCTGCTAGTGTGGCTAAAGTCTCCTCTAAAAATGTGTATAAATAAATAAATGGATACACCTCTACATCAGCAAGGTTACAAGTTAAACCACTGGACATCAGCAAGATTTAAGATGACAAACAGCTTTCTACAAATTTACTATGCAGCGGTGACACTCCTAGTTACTATAAACATATCTTTGGCATGTCTGTGGCTCTGTGCTGCAATTTCTTGTTATTCGTCATGTAAGTTATGCCAATAACCGTGATTTAGGGCTGTAACTAACAGTAATTTTCATTGTTTCACTGTTGATTATTTTCTTGATTCATCCATCAGTTGTTTGAACAATAAAATGACAAAAAAATTGCAGAAAACTCAGTCAAATGTCTTGTTTTGTCCACAACTCTAAGATATTCATTTTACTTTGATAGAGGAGTAACAAAACCATAAAATATTTACATATAAAAAGCTGGGAATCAGAGAATTTAGGCTTTTTCAGAAAAAAAAAATCATTCAAATGGATTAACTGATTATCAAAACAGTTGCCAATTAACTTAATAGTTAACAACTAATTGCTTTACTGTGATTAGCTAAGCCCACCCAATAATATTGGCCACCAGTCTTAGTTTTATTACCTTCACTAATGAGTTTTAATGAATCTACTTTACAACCAGCCATTAATCCTTCAGTTACAGTTAAAATACAACATTAATAAATGGTTATTAGTCCAGATGATTTGCAACGTTTTCCTAGAGGGCAGACGGTCAAACTCTACATAAATAAGCTACACTGGCATTATGAAACTGTTTATTAACCCCCCTCCACCTCTCCAACCCTGTTCAGACGGGACGCTCCACTAAACTTTGACCTACTTATGTCTTCCCTCAGTCTGGGCCAAGAGGAGGTGTGTGTGGGGGGGCAAGATCCCAACACAGCAAGCTTCATGCTGATCCAGTCTGTTAATGATAATAATATGAATATCAAAGGCTTATTTGGACAATACATCTTTTGAATGTCAAATGGCAGAGGGAAGCCGAGGGAGGCTTGAGGACGCGTGCATGTGAAAGAATCACACTGGACTCATTGTTTAGTGCATTTAAAATTCAGCTGGGCACACACAGACACACACATACACATACAGTACATCTCATGCTGAGGACTTGATTTCACATTTCTGCTGATCAGCCACAGGACAAACCCCAGTCCTTCATCTTTTTATCCGCACTGTGTCTCTCGTTTCCATGAAATCTCACTCTGCAGATGGACGCAATCCTCCAGAACCAATTCTCTGCAGGATAATGCAGAGCAGACAAAGACGCCGCGGCACAAAGGCAGACAACACCTCCGTGATTCAGCTCTGTCAGTGTGAGCTGCACTGAAACTGAGCTGAAAACCAGTGACAGCGTCACTTCATAAACTGCAATCGTGTTTAAAATCTGCCAAATGTTTCATAAGCGCTGAACAGCTTCCAGGCCAGCTGAGTCCTGGCGATCCATGTGTGAGGGGACCACTGAGGGATGAGGGCTGGCTCAGATGAGAGGGTGGTGGGAGTTATGTTATCACGGCTGGGACGGCATCCCAGAGGTTCCCAGAAGAATTCTGGGAACATCAGGGTCCAATGTGTGTGTGTGTGTGTGTGAGAAAGAAAGAGATGGAGGCATGGACGATGAAGGGGGGAGACATCTGTCAGCAATTAAATAGGAGGGCTCAATCACATAGTTTCACCACTGAGAGTGCAGTAGATTCGCTGTGGTCATGATGTAAACACTCATGGTAAAAACCCTAAAAACTTCCCAGCCACCACCAACCCCCTCCCACACTCGTCTCCCTCTCCACCGCCACAAGACAAGCCGACCACAGTTTACCCAAGCTAGTCAGCTGACGCAGGAAGGGGGGGGGCCGCCGTGTGGTACGCATTCTGCCGAGGGGTCATCTGGCAGACGCATCCTCTGAGCTGGCTTCACTCTGCTGAGCAAAACACACACGCAGGGGAAGAAGCTGGCCAAGAGGGTGGAGGAAATCTAGTCTATAAATCAGACACATGTCCAAACAACTGGGTGTCAACAGATCTTTGCTCATGTTATTAGCTCAGAGGTGCCACGCTGCTGCAACACGCTGAAAAACTCGCTAATTCAATTCTGCTGAGGTAGCTGCTTTAGACAAGGCTTATGACAAAAAAATGTGTAGCGTTCGGAAAGACAATATTATATCTGAGAGGCTCCACTATAAAATCCTGAGGAAATTACAGCTGAGCCACCCAAACAGGGGCCGATGAGCTTTTAAACAGGATCAATAATTCATGTTTTGCTTCCTTTGCTGGCACAAATCAGGTTTTCGATAGGGGCAAATCAACAAACAACTTAATCAATGGCTTCCTCACTTGTAAGGAAGCGGGCCGTTGTTAGTCACGTAAAGAACTCAACTCTGACAGATTTCTTCTCTGGTTTCAGGCTAGAAGAAGGAAAATTATCTCTTGACTGAATGGATTTTCTCAGGGAGACAGGATTGCTACCAATAAAAACATCCGATTGTTGCAGCTGCAGGTCGTCCCCCGACCTCCTAAAACTGTTCATCTGCTACCGGGCAAAGTGCCTCGATTCTGGACCTAACACTGGTGTCATCCATCAATCTAGTGTATGTGTGTGTATCTGTGGGTGAGTGTGTGTGGTCTGCTGTTTCAGCACTGGCCATTTCGGCCCTCATACATCAACCTCCTGACAGCAGCGAAGTGATGCTCGGTGACATATGAGGCCACTTTACCTTCTCTTCAGAAAGAGAGGGGGAGAAATGCAGAGCACTGCTTAAATGGGTGAAAACAATTTCCATGTGTACTAGGAATGCTAATTTTGAAAAAAATGTTTTAACCGATAACCGACCCTCGTTAACCGATTATTAACCATTAACTGACAAGATTTGTGCCTCGCATGCAGCAGTGCTCCAGCTGCAGTGTATGAATACAACAAACAACTGAGTCAACAGTTCACCATCAGGGGAGTTATTGTAGCAGCCACGGTGCTGCGTTCACTGTCTCCAGTTCACCGTCCAGGAGCAACAGCAGCCACGGTGCTGCGTTCACTGTCTCCAGTTCACCGTCCAGGAGCAACAGCAGCCACGGTGCTGCGTTCACTGTCTCCAGTTCACTTTTCAGGAGTGACAGCAGCCACAGTGCTGCGTTCACTGGTGGCGTTATAGCTGTGAACGTAGCTGTAGCAGACAGTGTGTGTACAGTCTGTCGGTGAATAAATGCTACGAGGCTACAAGCTACAGCTCCTCAGCTGGAAGTCCAGAGCCAACTTCCTGTATCTGTGCCGGCTCTCTCTTAAGGTGGGCTCTTAAGGTGGACCAGCTTTTCTCCTTAAAGTGACACGCTGCTCCTCTGCGTTATTCTCAGTTTTTTAATAAATTGTTAATTTTTCTTTTAACTCTTTAACCGATAGCGTGAAGCAGTTAAAATGCTTAATGTCGGTTATCGGTTTAATTATTAACAATTGTAATGTGTAGTGTGATGGTGCAAATACTTTGCACACGGGACAGCTGTTGTAACAGAATAAGAACTTAAAATCTGCTATTTCAGTGTGTAATATAAGTTTTTCTACAGTGTCTTTGGGGCAAAGTGAACGAATACACGAGTGTTGAGCAAACACAGTTTGATCGGCCTACTAATGGATGTTTGGAGCAGCTGGCAGACTTCAGCACTCCTGGCTCTAATGTGATCTGTGCCAGAGCTCTGCCCACTAATGTCCATTATAAACAGACTTACTCCACTCTGCATTGATTCTGTCTCTTCTTACAGACTGTACAGGCTTTCAGAGCCCATCTCCTCCTGCCACCTCAGCTATCAGTTTACAACAGCAATTTAATTGATCGACAATCTACTTTATGCAAGAAAACACATTTTGAGTCTCCTTTCATGTTGAAAAAGGTTCTGCATGAGCATGATAGTAGACGGGCGGTGTGCAAGTTCATGGAGCATGTAATGGCTGCTTTTGGGTGTTTTTAGGTATGTAAAAGTCAAAGGGGGTAATGACAGGCTGAGACGGAGGACCACTTGACGAGGATAGGGGTGGTCCACCCGAGTCTGCACAGCCACACCTTAGGGCAGATGTCTGTCTGCCTGAGCTCCTGTACCTTCATATTCCTGTCGACTAGATGAGCTTTGCGTGAGGCCCAGCGATCAGCCATCAGCATGCTAACATGCTCACAATGCTAACCAATAATGCTCACCACCATGTTAGCCATAGCATCATATTTGCTAATTATCACTTGATGGGAATGTCATTAGTTTTGTAGGTTTGCAGTTTGGTCATAAACCGATGTATGAGACTGTAAGAAGTGGATGTAGTCACTGTGACGTCCCCCACTGGATTGTGGAGTGCCATTTTGAAGCCTTGACTTTGGCATTTAGGCATTAATTTCTGGTTATCGCCATCTTGGTTATTTTCAACCAGAAGTGACACAAGAGGGTGGAGTTACGAACGCTGAATAAGACATTTTTAGGCAAGCAAAAGGTTCTAATTCACTGTCATGAACTGAAAACACACTGTGAAAGGGTTAAAGTTGTGAGATGAAAATACGCACAACAACCAGACTGGACAACATCATGGTGGTGACCTGTCAACCTGACAAGGTAGCCATGTTCTAAATCATACCTTGGGTTATGGTCTATTTGACTCTAAATGGGACCATAATTTACTAAATGAATATCATGCTGTATTGAAGAAGACATGAAACTAGCAATTGAGACCATAAACTCATATTTACGATAACAAGAGATGGGTCATGACTTTCGATTTTTGAATAGCTGTTAAATTATTAAAAAACTGACAACTTTATGTGACTATTCGTCCTGTCATAAAAAAATATATATTTTCCCTTGTTTTAACCATCGCAGGCACTGGTAGTAACATTACTACCGGTTTGTGTGTGTGTGTGTGTGTGTGTGTGTGTGTGTGTGTGTGTGTGTGTGTGTGTGTGTGTGCAGCGCCGTGCCCCTTGTAGTTTCAGCCGGTAGATCAGCTGTTCAAGCAGTGAAACATATCGTCATTCAAACCGTCAGAAACTCAATAAAACTCACCAAAACTGTCTGTTTGTCTTTCTGCTGGCCTCTTCCACTGTTCCAACAATATGGTAGAAATACACTCTTAATCCACAGCTTTAAATGGCGACGCTACATGTCGTTTTCCCCCACGGCGTCGCTCTCTCCCCGCTGAACAACTGCTGCCCAGTGATTATCAAATAGTATTTTCACCTGGAATACACATCCTTAGTGAGAAGCATCATTTTCTCATAGACTATCATAGACCAGAGGGGTCGCCCCATGCTGGCTATTAGAAAGAATGCAAGTTTAAGGCACTTCGTTATTCCTCACTTTTCAGATCCAGACGTTGGCCATTGGTACTGGACATTTTATATCTTTTTACTCCTTTTGACCTCCTGTAGCATGATGTATAAGATCTGTACATATTCATGACTTGAAACGTCATTTGACTGAAGTGTTGAAGTCAGGAGGGGTTCATAATCATCAACGCCCATCTTGACTTCATTTTGTACACAAGCCACAAAAGGAAAGCCTTGTCTGTATGCATTTCTTTTCTTTTCTCTATTTATGGCAGAGATTGCTGTATTTGAGTTTGATTGCACTCTTCTGCAATCACTCTATTAGTAATTGGACAAGTCTGCGTATTGTCTGAATAACCTAAACTTAAAATGTGCAACACTTCATTTATTTATTTTATTTGTGAGGTTAACAAAGAGCCTAGTAAACCTGAAACTGCTCACCTGGCATTCATGGCAGGCAAATAAAATAGGTAAATAACTCAAAAACAGACTGCAGAAGAGGTTGACTGCACTGTTTGTGTATCCATGCATTTACAGAAATCTCCACGTCACTTGCTGGGAGTTCTGCTCACTGACTACAACATCTGCTGGCACACTTCTACTGTAGGAAGTCACACATTTTACTGGATGTGAACCTATCAATAACTCAAGAGTTCAGAAAATCCCTCAGATGTCCTTAAATACTAATGAGGAAATTAAATGCTATTATGGATTTGCTGTATTTGAGCCTCTTAAAAATCTCTAAAAATCTAATTTAATTGTCAGTGCAGTTAACTGAAGGAGCAGACAAGATGCAGCCCAAGGAAAGTCAGACAGTGGACCTAACAAAGATTAAGAAATGTTTTTACACTGATTATGTTTCAGGCTGTTCCATAATAAAACAATCCAAAGATGAAAATTAAATTTAAAAACGATCATGTGGTTAAATAAACAATTTTGTCTGGTATTTGAAACTTAGCCCAATGAGATAAATGTCTCTGACTGAAGCCTGGATGAGTGTTTATGCATTTAGTGCAGTACAGTGTCTATAATTAAGTTACATTCAAGTCCAATAATCTCCAATTGGGCCAAAACTAAGTAGCAAGATGAGCATGTGAATGCCTGCATGACACTGTGAACAAGGAAATGATTGGTGTTCTGTGTCTTCCTCCTGATCCAAAGCTCTAAGTCAGATGTAAACCTGCTCTGGAAGGCTCATACAAACTAAAATACACAGTACTGCTGTTTTAGAGGGATACGTTTAACATCTTGTCTCTCCTTTAACCCCCTGAGAGCTGCGATCCAGACCGACATTACTGTATTTCAGAGGCCGTAGCAGGTTTAAAGAGAGATTGGAGGTACAGATATTATATGACACAAGAAAACATAACGAATCCATTGGTAACAACCATTTCATGCTAGCATGTTGGGAAGAAGGCTAACACTACAAATTTAGGTTAAATTTTGGAGAGGAAAAACTGGCATTGCTATTTTCAGAGAAGTCCCTTGACCTCTGACCTCAAGATACACGAATGAAAATTCTACGGGTACCAACAAGTCTCTCCTTTACAGACATGCACACTTGATGATAATCAGATGTAGTTTTGGGCAAAAATCATGCAGATATTTGAATGCAGTATAAAAGTTTTTCATACCAAATCACAGCACGGCTTTTTCTATAGTGTTCCTCAAGGTCTTGATGTCTTAGTGTTTTACTTTGGAGGGATTATTGATCATTTGTATTAAAAATATATTTTAAAAAATTGTTAAATTTAGCACCAAATTTGTGTAACAAAAAGTATCAACCAAATCATTGCTTCAGCTACTTATGAGACACAAGTGAGCATGGGAATGACCATTATATTCTTCTATCTTCTATGTTCTTAGTCCTGATACACTTTTACAATTTATTTCAAATCACTCATTCATTCATATTTATTTCTGATTCATGACTAGAACAACTTGACACACAGTGCTGAGCTTCAGGTTCCCAGCTTTCAGATGGTGTACACCACTACTATGTGGCATCTGTTGACCTGCTATTTCTCCTTAAAGACCCCCTGTAACAACCCAAAAAGACCAAAATGGATTAACACTGTGGACACCAATTCCACACATTTCAAAATGCTAAACTCTGAAAACATTTTAAATGCAAGAGAGGATTAATCATTGAAAATAATCAATAGCAGACATAAGAAGAAGTATCTCCTCTTCCACTCTTGTCATGTCCATGTTGCTTTGTTTATTTCTGGCCACAGTAAAATCTCTGGAATGCAAGTCGATGAAATGCATCTCCAAATGAATCACATATGTATGCTTCATGTAAATGAACACTTTGCCGATTTAATGTGCGCTGACTCCGACCTGCATGACAGAGGAAAGATCTATCGCTGGTGTGTCTCCAAGTGTAAAAAGTTACAGTTTCAAAATGCTGAATATTTGAAACAGATTCATTATAGCAGATGCAGATAATCTGTTGTATAATATCTTGGTCAGTGACTTTGAAAATTAAAACTGCATGAACATAAAAGCAAAGCCATGCTGTTGCGACAGATTCAGTTCAGGACGGGGCTTTAAAAGCAGGAAAAGAAAGGTCACTGTGAACCCAGGCAGCTACTAATTACAGTCTCACATACAAGGGTAGTCTTTTGTGTGTGTGTGTGTGTGTGTGTGTGTGTGTGTGTGTGTGTGTGTGTGTGTGTGTGTGGGTCTGACTGACAGCTCGTCTCTCCCCTGCTGTGCTTTTACTCATGTCCTGTTTTAATGGGCTGACAGTGAGAAACTGAGAGAAATCTCAATGACACTCCCGCTGTTCGACACATCACAGCTGAGCTGAGGGGAATCACAAGCAAGACTGGATCTCAGAACCAACATTACTCCCATGAACTGCACCTCAAAAAAGGAACGGCAGCATAGCATCAAAGAGACCTGCTCGGCTGCCATTAACATGAGATGGGTTACGGAGGGAAACTAAAGACGAAACCAAGAAAGCACATCTGCTGAGCTCCTTTGAGCGCATGAATCCCACAGAGGAGTTTAAGGCTCCTGTGGTGCTTCCACACACGAGACTTTTCACATGAATGCTCAGTATTGCGTTAAAAAAACTGGTTCCCAAACTGACGGTCCCGACCCCCATTTGTGTTCGCCAAAGCTTCATGGGGGTTGTGAGGCCTTCTTGATTTTAAGGGGTGTACGACAACTTTTTAGAAAAATCTACAGTTGGCCCATATCTCAGCATTTCACTCATTTCTTTGAAGAAAACTGCAAATTAAATTAATTATTATCTAATGGAAATGGACAGTAGGCTTTAGAGGCTGACTGATTAATCGGGCTGATTATTTGACCTTTTTTTTCCCATAAATCGGCATCGGCCGATGTCTGAGCATATTAAGCCAATTATCAAGCAGGTGCATAAATGCTGCTAAGTGCATTAGAACTTTATTTTTTCATCCAAAAGTTTAGTTTTTTTGATTACTTGTTTCATGTATTCACTATTTAGATTATACATTATTTATATTTCAAATATATAAGTGCACTGCAGTGCAGACACAAAATGTAGATTAGAGAGACAGGCTTTGGTGTTGTTCAATAAATGTTTACTGAAGCTGAAAAATGTTGTGTATCATTTGTTTTTATAAAGCTGTTATACTTTATCAGATGAGGGGAAAAAATAAAATCACCTAAACATATTTGATTTCACACACAGGGGACAAGAGAGAGTTGACAGACGAGATTTAAACCCCTATAATGGAAAGAGGCAATCACCGCATGGAGGACGGAGCATTCACAGCCAGTGTGCACGGCAGAGCAGCGCCGGGTAGAAACCTGCGGCCCTGCAGCAAAAGCTCGACCAAGAAGTCGGACACACAGCCATCCGACGTTAAAAGATCAAAGTACGCATGCGACACATATCGACTATGGATGTGCATTCCAAGCAAAAATACTATTCGAAAATGACTGAGAATTATTCGATTATTATTTGGCAGCTCCGTAGGGGAGAGACAGACTCTAGTCTCTCATCTTTTAACACCGGTATTATATTTCAATTTAACATGTTTCCTTAATCTCTGATGACATATCATGGTAATCTTATGATTTATTACAGTAAATACATTGCATATTGGTCCTTTAAGATATAAATAAAAAAAGGCTCACATGATAAGAGCACAATGAACCTGAACACAAGCTCTAGTCACAGATCCTCTGCTTACCAGCCTCATTTACTGCATTAGAAAAGTACGCAGTTAAAGCAACCACAGCGCTAATACAACAGCCAAGCATCAAGGAGAAGGAAACATTCAATTTTTGTTAAAAAAAGAAACCTACTAAGTATATATGATAGATAAAAGATAAAAAATACTGTACAAACACAATAAAGAATTGTATTGAAAGTCAAATATCTGATGCAATATTCACAGGAAATCTCAAAATCCATCCAAATTGCTAAATTTACACAAACTTGCTGCAGTTATTACGGTCACTATGTGGGTTAATTGTACAGTTTATCAGTTGTTCTGTACTGTTACTGTCAAGATACTATGACAAATCCATAAAATATGTCACAGAGTCAGGGGTTGTCACTTTACTCAATGACAGAAAAGGGCTCCCCTAAGAAAAAAGGTTCAGAACCACTGCATTAGAAAATGAAATGTGTCTCAAACAGTTAGTGGCTTTTAATAAGAGCAGCATGAGTTTCTGTTGTGTAAAGCTTTTGGGGTCTATGTTATATCATGATGGATGACAATGAATTAAACAGGCCGACATGCTCTTTGCATGCTTTTAATCACATCAACCACTCAACGTCATCACCATCGCTGGAGCGTAATGAAATGAAAGTCTATCATCATTTCAATCCCAGATTGCTGGAGAGGCATTTTGCTAATTGAGCCTCACAGGTGTGGACCGGATTGCTCTCTCTCTCTCTCTCTCTCTCTATCTATCTATCTATCTATCTATCTATCTAATATATATATATATATATATATATATATATATATATATATATCACTTTAATGTGGGCTTTTCCTTTACTTATTATGTAAGAGTGCTCCCGAGTGCACAGATGTGCCCCCATGTGTGCACATTTACGTGCTATTTTCAGCTGAGATTATCTAATAAGCAAATTAAGCTGCAAAAGCTGCCGCTACAATTTGAGCAGCAGACGGTGCCTTTGACGTTTCGGCATCTTCGGAGCAAGAACTGTGTGCAGATGTGCATCAGCTGTGATTGAGCCTCTGGCTGTGTTCTAGTTTTCGAGCTCGCACATATTTGTCAACTCGATGTAGTCATGAATGGAGACGATGGGAGGTCGGCTGATTCGAAGCAGAAAGCTGAAGAGAATGTATTTCATGATAAAATGTCTGTTTCAGGACTACATGCTATCAAAAGCGCACTAAGCCACGACTTTGGTCATGTTCTCGCTCGGCTGCCTCACACATCACCCCCCTTCCCCTCGGTGATAAAAATGATCCCTCATCATCACACCCTCCTCCCCTACCTGCCCCCCGTCCACCTCTTCAGCGGCTCCAATCTTGATCGCACCTCCCACCACCACCACCACCAAATCCCCCTCTCCCCCCTCTATATCTCTGTATGTGTCCTGTCACCTTCCTCTCTCCTCCTCCTCCTGCCTGTGTTGTGCTGTGGTGACAGGACAGGATGATATAGGGTCTCCCACTGAGGTGGTGTGATGATGCCTGAACACTGTGCAGGAGAGGAGGGAAGCAAGAACGGGAAGAACCCATGTGTACAGCGTGCATGCATCCATGTGTTAATGTTCAGTTTCAGACTTATAGCTGTGACAACATGACGTCCTACACATCAATCAGCTGCAGAGAGGCCGTTCACCACAGATGAGAAGACGATGGAGAGCATCTCAGGCATGCTCCAGCATTTATATCTGCTCCTGTGGGGATTATTTATGGTCCAATAAGACCCTGGGCGTTTCCAGTTCAACTACTACCTAATCCATATATTAAAGTGGGCCTTGAGAGCATAAAACAAATGGGGCTAAGGTCTCTCTCTCTCTATCTCTCTCTCTCTCTCTTCATCCTCCTGCTCTGCTTCTTTGTGTTTTTACCATACAAATGAGCACAGCCACAGAAACAACATGAAAAGTGATATGCAAGAGCAGTTGTGAGTGAATGTGTGTGTGCCAGCTGCAAGAGGCAGCCGAAACCCCCATTCACCGAAACAGCTGGATGGAGATAACAGAGCAATGCTTATCCTCTAGTTTCTCTCTCTCAAGTCAAACCCCTTCTCCTCTCTTAACGCACACACTAGCTGAGGAAAAACAGCTGAAGTTACTGCAAGAAACTGAGGGAACTGGGGAGGAAACTAAGTGCATTCAGCTACTCAAGTAGTTTGATCACTCAGACAAGTCAAACTATCAATAACCAATGAACCATGTGAGCCATCTCAGACAGCACTATAGTATAACTTAGTGTCATCAACCTCCATTTAAATGATCCATAAACCGCGCTTCTTATGGATCATTTTGGCACAAATTAGCCAGCATCATGAAATAAGTTACTGTCATTCTGAACAAGGAAAAAAAGAAAACAATAACTTTTCTTTTGTTAGAAATACAGCACAATAAATCCTGTCCCACTAAATCACTGTTGCACGCTGCCTGCATGATCTGCTCACCTCAGCCAAGATGTTCACAAGCAGCCCGTTCACCAGTATTTCCTCCTCCAGTGGACGCGCTGTGCGTGTATCCGCTCGCTTTCCCCTCAACTTTTCTGAAAACAAGCAAGAAGAAAGCGGAAAACAAACAAATCTCTTCTTAGTCTGTAGTTTCTTTCTGTAGTTGCTGCTCCTTTTCCCCCACAAACCCGTCCGGTGCGGAGCAGCTCGGTAGATCCGCTGCTGATCCGCCGCTGCTGTCCAGGCTGGCTGGCTGGGGGGGTGTTTGGTGCTGACACCGGCAGAGCCCGGCTGCTGCTCCGCGGGGCGGGCTGTCTCTCTGGTCCAGACGGGGCTCCGCTGCTGAACCACAACGGGAAGGTTTAGGACCCGGGAAGGAAGGGCAGGGGGCTCCGCAAGGGGGGGCTGCGACGACCGATGACGCAATCTGTCCAGTCTGTCATGTTTATGTATTGAATACTTTCTATTTATCATAATAGAGCCGCCAAGTATTTATTCTACTACTGTTATATATACATTGGATTTACCCTCGCCATTTGTGCCTTTTTAGTGGTTAAATATGATGCCATATTTATCTTAAACCCAGAGCTATGTGCTTAGTTTTGTAGAAAGAGTAAATCACTGCCAGTACCACTTGATAGCCTATTAATCAAATATTCACTAGTACACTCAACCCATCTGGCAAATGTAAAGTCTTCTAGGGTTGTATTGTCCATTTCTTGTTTTAAACTAAGTTTTTTTTTCCCCTATATGCTAGTGGACAGTTTAAGTGGATTTTTACCTGGAGATTATGTTTTTTACCAGGGTTGTTTTTCTGTTAGCAAGATTACTCCAAAAGTTCACCATGGATTTAAATGAAGTGTTTTACATTTTGGTGGCGATCCGGATCATGATCCAGATTCAGGAATATTTTTAAAGGACTCCGATCAGCCATAACATGAAGACCACTGGGTATAACCATGGATGTTTAAGAGAACTAGAAACTACGTTGGAGGCGGGGCCCCGTTGATTTCTATGGAAGTTGCTCAGTGGCGCATGAAGACAAAACGACTTGACTTCCTTCTGGAAAAGTACCCGGATCTTCTGGGGTCTTCCGCATGTCCAATATGCGAAGTAGCGTCCACTCGGTCACATGATGCGCTGTCGTCACAGTCTGAGTCTCCATAGACATGAACAGTAGAAAGAAATAACTCTGGATTTGGCTATTAGAGCGTTTTACAACTTTTAGGACCTAATGATTTAAATAAGAGCCATTAGAGTGTTGCAGAGTTGGTTTACCAAAAAAAAAAAAAATTAGCTGCTGAGTTACAGATGTCTCTTTCCCCATGTAAGTCTATGGAGAAAAGTCTTTTTGGGCCCAATGACATCATGACGGACCCAGGAAGTTGTATTACCACCGTTTGGCCACTATGAATACTGAGATCAATGACCGGCGCTCTTCCCGGTGGCTTGGTTATACCACATGAAAAGGCTAACTGATGACATTTTCACATCCAACTTGATGAAATTAGAGTTGAGTGTGACCAAACCGCATTTGGTGATTTTTGGAAAGCATAACGACGCCAGTTTTATTTTGTTAATGTCCAGTTTGAATGAAGTGTTTTACAAGGCTCACAAAATACACATGGATGGTTAACGGAGGGGGAGGAATCATACTCTTTGGCGAAGGTCTGCACTCTCTGAGTACCGTTCTAGTTAATAATGTGACTTTCTCAGATTTATCTTTGGATCCCTTGGGGGGTCCAGACTCCTGGGTTGGACCCACTGACTTCGATTGTTGTGGAACTATATGATGCGTATTATGAAACAGACATTTATATGGGATGCACATAGGGATCAAATTCTGCCTGAAAGGCTTCGGCCAAATTACTGACAAGTACTGTTACATATGCAAATCTGGTGATCTGAATACATCAAAAAGATGTCGTTCACAGTACTTCTTTGATGAGGCTAATTTACTGTTTAACATCCAGAACAGGTGGGGCAGCTGGTTACAGGTGAGCTCCTTATCGGGTCTACTCCGCTTTGAACTCTCAGCTTGAAAGATTCCCGCCCACCACCTCCTGTTCCCTCAGACAACCTGGAAACACAATATGGGGTCTTCTCTTCCAACCACAATAGACTGCCACCTGCCTGATTCATCCATGAAAGAGGAGCTGTTTGAATGGCTGAATGACCTGATTTGTTAGAGGGATGTATGGATTTGATTTCTACAAGGTTAAGGTGCAAAAATCCCCATCAGTCAAAATGAGCAGATGCCGCAGTAATGTTAATCCACATAGCGTTACCTGAGCAGATGTGATACGCCAGCCCATCATGGTAAATTTTTACATACGTTTACATACGCAAAACGGTTTTATTTTAACAAGTTGCATCTTGTCTTTGTTCAGTTAATCAGTCAGTTTTCTGGTTTGTTCATGTGATCTATGGCATAAAAAGGTAAAAGAAAGCAAAGATAAAAGATAGAAGTGCAGTTTCACTTGTTGAGTGATTTTTGTTGTTTTTCTGGAACAAGAACAAGAACAATATTGTGAAATATGTCAGAATAATTTAAATCACTCTGAGTCAACAAAATGGGCCTATCCTCCAACGCACTGACCATGAACTTCAATGTTCCTGTTTTGTTCTCTTTCTCTGATTTCCTATCATCTCTCTACTGTTTCTCACTTGTAAAGACATAAAATGCCTCTAAAATCCTTGAGAAACTGACATGTTTTACAAGAACCTGACATTGTTTGCTCCTTTTATGACCCTCATAACAGACCCTTTTTTGTCTTTTTTAGAGGGGCACAGGGGGTCTTTAGGGGGATATAGCAGGTCAACAATAGATGTCACATAGTAGTGGTATATGTCATCTGAAAGATGGGAAAACGATTCATTAATTGAAATACATTGCAAAAGTGTATAAGGGCTTAACAAATTATGCAGCAGTTTTTGGGTTGACCATTTGTTACACAGATTTAAACTCACTCGATAAATACTAAAAATGATCATTAATCCCTTCAAAATACCACATTAAGACATCAAGCCTTTGAAGAACACCATATAAAAAGCCAAGCTGTGATATGGTATCAAAAACATTTGACATTTAGAGATTTCTGAAAGAACTGGGCACGTATTTAAAGGAGAGACACTTGTGGGTAGCCATTATCAGTCGCATATTTGAGGTCAGAGGTCATGGGACCCCTTTGACAATGGCCGTGCCAGTTTTTCCTCACTAAAATATAGCCTATGTTATGTAGCCTCCTTTCCAACGAGCCAACATGACATGGTGCCAATAGATTTCTTCGGTTTTCCAGTTAAATATGTACCTTCAATCTAACTTTAACTGAACCTGCTGTAGCCTCTGAAATACAGTGAAGTCAGTTGGGTCTCAGAGGATTTTAAAGCGGTCATTAAGGTGGATACTTGTGCAGTGCAGCATCACATTTTTACCACATGTGATGTAACCAGTCCTCTACACTGTTCTATACAGTTGTAAATGGCTCAAACATGACAGTAGAAACATTTATTTTAAACTATTTTCTACACCGCAGCCTCCAAAGCGTCACCTCATGTTTAGGATATTCAGGAGGCCTGTCACTGCTGAACTCCAGCTGACCTCGCCTCCTCGGCATACAAATTTATATCCTGCACCAATGCCTAGTACATAACCCCCACCTCTCCTCTGCCCCTCCGGTTCTCCTCCTGCTCATCTCTCCCTCCAGATTGTCCACCACCTCTGTTCCTTTTCCTTTCCTAATCCCACTCCGTCCAATAACCTTTCTTCCTCATCTTTTCCTTCTCAGCCCCGTTCAGCCTTCCGCCCTCCCAATTCACTATCACAGACCTTCTTTTCTCAATCCCTTTCCCCTTTAAATCGCCTCCATGGTTCATTTCAACTTCAGGCTTCGGCAGCCCACAACGCTAATATGATTTCCAGCTGAAATGAAACGTGCAAATGTGCCGCAGCCTCTCCTTTTCCCCAGTGGGTTCCCTTTGGAGTCTGCTTCATTAGACTGAGGTGGCTGGAGATTTCATTCTTTTCTGAACTGCAGAAGATTAAACTTAAACATTTTCTGGGCTTCATGTTTGTGTGTGTGTGTGGGGGGGGGGGGGGGGTCACTTTTTTCCCCCAGCATCACAAAAGCCCAGTTAGTTTATTGTCTTCTTATACCATATGCAAAGTATGTGTTTGTGTAGATGTCTGCATGCTCAAGTACGCTTTCTAAAAAAGTTTTAGCCCTCGGCAGCCTGTGAGCTTCGTACAAGACAAGACTGTTTATTTCATAATCACTGAGAGGAGGATGCTGCATATGCAAAGCAGGGAAAAAAGTCCTGGATCCCATTGTTTCTCATGTTTTTGTTAAGACTGTCGGTCGCTCCGCCAGTTTGGTGCAGACTAAAATATCTCAACAACTATCGGGTGGATTGCAATGAAATATGGAATATGTATATATCTATATAATCCCCAGAGGATGAATCCTAGTAAGTTTGGTGATCTCCTGACTTTTATTCTAGCACCTACAGCAGGTTCACATTTTTAGTTTTGGGTGAAATATCCCAGCAACTATTACATGGATTGCCACGAAATTTGGGACATGTTCACCAGAGGATATATTGCATTAACTTTGGTGATCCTTTAAAGAGGACATATTATCTTATTTTCAGGTGTATTTTAGGTTTCAACTAGAACGTGTTTACGTGCTTTAATGTTCAAAAAACATGTTGCTTTTCTCGCTGGGCTGCAGCACCTATTGTCACCCTCTGTCTGAAACGCTGTTTGAGCTCCACTGCCTGTTAAGTTGGTACCAGCATGGTGGAGTCAAACATTTGTCCTGAGTTGTGTCTGCTTCTCTTTGCCTCTCTTTGCTCAGCTGCCATATACTGTATATACGTAATGTATATATACAAGTAAAGTCAGTTTTATGTGTGTAGCCCAAAATCACAAATTACAAATTTGCCTCAGGAGGCTTTACCATCTGTACAGGATACGACATCCTCTGTATATACGCTCCACTGTAGATACACATACTGTATTTTTATTCATTATGTCTCAGCAGCAGCAGCTCTGATACCGTGAGAACAGGCACGGGGCTCCTGGAGGGGGGACTCTGAGAAACAACTCTACTCACACATCTCACACAGTGTTTTGGCATAACAGCTTCATAAAACAAGATGAAACAGATTAATGGAGAATTCCTCACGCTCATGCCTCAGCAGAAATAATACACTGCAAGCCTTTGTTTCCAATCCGCTTTGGTCTGTCTCTGGCTGTCTGTGTGAAGGCCGAAAGCCCGGATCATGTGACTCATACATGCTCTGCACCCTCAGGGTCTTTGTCCACTGCCAGATACCTGACCAGAGCGCGACCCTCAGCCTTAGCGTGATTCAGAAATATCAACATGCTTCCGGCAGAGCATCTAAAATTATTCACAAGAACTTGACAACTTTCCTCTGGTGCATTATTGCGTTTTTGTTTTCTTCTGTTTCTGCATAAAGCATTCTTTACTCGTCCATCCTTCATGTTTAATGACTCATGAATTGTTTATGCCTTCTTTGCCAAGTAGATGAATTTTAGCTGTTCAATAAACAGTGAAGCTCAAAGTGCACCCAGGGTGAATCTGCCAAACTAGACAACAATGTGAGATTTTGAATAATGCCATTAGTTTTGTTTTGGCCCTTGAAAAAGCATCAAATACTCTTGACATCTCTGTCATGCTCCCAATTAGAGCTCCCCAACCCTCTGCGGAGGTTTATTTACATATTTCCATAATGGTCAAATCAGGAGAGTGCAGTGTAGCGTGAAACACTTTATTCCCTCAAATTCCAGCTCTTGGTCCGAGCTCATCCAATATTGAAGTCTTTGTCTATAAGCAGAATCAGAGTGGAAGCAGAGGAACTGGGGCAGAAAACAGCTTCATCTCTGTTCTGATACTGCTGTCTGTTCAGAGCTTCTCATCTCTTTGCTTGTAAAACAATATGACAGCTCAGTTTCTGTCTAATTCTATGAAATGCTCTGCTCCTGCTGCTGCGGTGCAAACTCGCTCACACCACACACTGAAGATGATTATTTAATACCGCCGTTCTACACATGCTCATTAGGAGCATGTCTGTGCAACAAAAATAACCACACAGATCATTTATTCAGTCGCCAGCCACCACTTTGATCTTCCTTTTATTCCCCATCCCAATGTACTTTCATACATTTTAATTACTGTCCCATATGCTCATCCATCCCCTGCTATGCTGATACTCTCGCTGAACTGCAACCACCAATTCCCCTGCACACAGGCAAGATAGCGTTAATACTATAAATATATAGATGTAAACATGCTTTTAGGAATGATAATATGAACTCATGATGCTGCTGTGAGAACATGGAAATTAGTCTTTTCTCCTCATCAAAGTCCAAGAAGAACACACTGTGCTTTTCAGAAAGAAAGCTCTTATGTAATCTGTTTTGTGTACTATAAATGTATGAATGTATGCATGTTTTTTGTTTTTTCATCTTTCCAGTTTGTCTCTGAAACAAAACACTGTCATGTACTGAGGCAAAACTCTGAAGATCTGAAGTTATTGTTTAAAAAATGGCTGTAGTCGTAGTTTAGCTCCAAATTACGGCTAACAAAAGTCTTATTTTGTAATAAAACCAATCTGTTTTATGCCTCTGTGCCAGCACCAGCTGCGCCTGGAGGCATTAGGGTTTTTGGATGTCTGTCTGTCCAGCCGGTCCATTCTTGTGAACATGATATCTCAGAGTCGTCTGGAGGGATTTTCTTCACATCCACTTGGACGCAAGGACAAACTGATTGGATTTTGGGAATTAAAGGTCAAAGGTTATTGTCACTGAAACCTCATGTTCGTCACATTCCTATGAAAGCAATATCTCAGAACACCCTGAGCGCACTTTAGCACAAATGTCCACTTGGATTCAAGGATGAATTGATTTGAATTTGGTGGTCACAAGTCAAGGTCACTGTTACCTCACAAAACACATTTTTGGCCATAACTCAATAATTCATATGCAAATTATGACCATTTCACACAAAGGTCTAACAGGATAAAATGATGTGATGACATTTTGGACATACAAACTGTAACTTGACTGGTTAGCAGAGGAATACAACCTGAAGGTAGTAATTCTAGTTTCTAAAAAAAGGATTTGGTCACATTTAACTATATTTTGTTGCAAACTATTATGTAAGCATATCTTATACAGTGTATCCCTAAAAAGTGTCATAAAACTCAACATACAACAATTAGACATTTAAGGGGATATCTCTCCCTTCTGAGGAATTACAATCTCCTACATAGCCATTACTGACATACCTAGCATTTCTGTTTTGCAGTTTGGTGATGCATTTGTCTGGTTGGCTAGTTGTAAATGATGTGACCAAATGCTGACATTTAAAGTTCAGCTACAGTACAATCTAATCTGAATGCAGAAAAAAATACGGCAGTCTAAAAGCATGAATATTGGGTTTTGTTGTCAGAGCTGCATTGACTTTGGAAAATCATAAAGCAAGAATCAACTGAACCGAGATCAGTGAACTGCTTTTAAGTTAATCAAAAAGCATCTCTATATTCTGCACCTACTTGTGATGTGACCACAGTGTAAGCGCAGCAGAGCAGATTTCCAGGCCGCCAGATTAAAGCTAACTACCTCCAGTAGCTACTTCTCAGCCTCAAGTCTCTAGATTCAGGATTTTCTTTCTTTTTCCTTTTTTTTTTTTTTTTTTGCAGAGGCTCATTTTCCTTGCTGAGCCGAAAATGGGATGCCAAGAGCAATCCTCCCTGGATTATTTAAACAGCCACTTCAAAGGAGAGCAATTATAATCCTACATTATTGATATGGGAAAAAACAGTGAGTAAATGTCATAGTAACTAGAAAGAAGCTGCCACAGACATATTTGGATGTGCAGAATATGAGCACGGGATAAGTGGTTTTAGGTTTGAGGGTTTAATTTCTCTATGTAACATAAGAGCAGAATTAATCTTACACCCAAATACACAGCAGTGCATATAACCATTATTGTGCACCCACATACACAGTCCGATGTGTTTTTTTTCATGGATCACTGGAGCAACTATTAAAATATATAAAATGCAGCTCATACAATACAAACATAGTGTAGTTTCCAGTTTGTATTTTTTTGTGCGATAGTAAGTGTATGACCCAGATTAGAGCATGCATGTGTGTGTCAGTGTTTGTAGTTAGTAGTAAGTGGCAGTGAATCATGCTGCACGTGTCCCAGAGAACTCAGTGCAGATGGTTATTTTAGTCGGGCAAAGGCTGCAGGCAGCACGCTGTCATGTTGTGTAAATCCACCTCCGGTCCACCGCTGCAGGTTAACAATGAGATTACTGCACATTTTGAGAAATGATGAATGAGAACACTAGAGGAAAAATTATGTAACATTCAGCTGAACGGTTGTGATTTTACATTCTACAAATAACTTTCTGTTCATTGCCATCATCTCTGCATGAATAATAACATTTTATGCGTCAGCGACCTCAGTGGATTCAGAGTTCGCTGACCTTTACAATGTCTGAATCAGGACCAAATGCTTTTGTCTTCAGACCCTTAACACATTTTTTGCATATACTGTATATTGTTTTTGCATCGTTCATGTTTTTTACATGATTGGGAATGCAGTCACAAGATGTGTGCCTGTGTGTGTTCACAGTATTGGATATGTTGAAGGTTGGACACAGTGACATGTTGATGGTGGGTGACTTATTGCTTCCTGCCACGATGGCGAGATCAAGCTACCAGCATGTTTCTAATATCGAAGCAGGTCAAGGACGTGGCTGCAGGACGGCACAGCTCTTAAATCACCTGCACACCTTTTCACATGTGTGTGTGGATAAAGACACAAAGATGCCTTAGAAAGGAGCCTGTGTGTCTCCACATACAGGAGATTAATATCTCCAACAAAACTGAATATTTTATACGTAAATCAATGGACAAATTCACTGCTGTGTGGAAAACAGAGCGAGGGGTCTTAGTTTAAAACAGCAGCTGTGGAAATGTTTGGGTTGGCTGAGGTGATGCTAACAGCGTGACCGTCTCCAGATACTCAGCAGATGTACGTAAACATCACACACACACACACACACACACACACACACACACACATTCATTTATAGTGTCTTTTCCTGCTAATGCTACAGTGTGTCTGAAATGGAGCCATAAATGTTGCCGTTGCAGGGTCCTTGAGCCCAGAGGAACACAGTATGAGTCATGAGTCTCCGTTGTTTGGCACAGTAAAAGGATGTGCAGAGGATGGTGAGTTTGTGTGTGTGTGTGTGTGTGTGTGTGTGTGTGTGTGTGTGTGTGTGTGTGTGTGTGTGTGTGTGTTGTAATGACAGGGAGCCAGTCTTCAAATGGAGGAGTTAGGTTCAAGTCCCACTCCTGGGTAAGAATTTGAATACCTTGGCCTTTGACTGATTTCTCTACCAGTATGAGTAAAATAATATTATCAGTTTTCAGGTAAAATACATTGCTGTGAAAAATGATGATTTCATGTACTTGAGGGAAATAGCTATTCAAACTTATCTGGCCCTATGTGAAAAAATAATTGCCCCCTAAACCTAATAACTGGTTGTGCCACCCTTGGCGGCAACAACTGCAATCACGCATTTGGGATAACTAGTGATGAGTTTTTTATATCACTGTGGAGGAAATTTGGCCCACCCTTTACACAACTGTTTTAATTCAGCCAAATTTGAGAGTTGTAAAGCATGAACGACCTGTTTAAGGTCATGCCACAGCATCTCAATCAGCTTTAAGTCTGGACTTTGACTAGGACACTCCAAAACCTTCAATTACTTTTTCACATAGGGCCAGGTAGGTTTGGATAGCTTTTTTCCCTTAATAAATGAAATCATCACTTAAAAACTGCATTTTGTATTTACTCAGGTTATTTTTTGTCTGATATTAAAATTTGTTTGATGATCTGAAACATTTAAGTGTCACAAATATGCAAAAATATAAGAAATCAAAAAGTGGGGAAAATACTTTTTCACAGCACTCTATGTAACTGTTGCTGGTTGCTCTTTGTAAAGTTGGCCACACCTCCACAGTTCAACGAGCCAAGAGAGAGAGACAATCGATGGTCGAGTGAGCTATAGAGTGACTGAAGAGAGAGAACGGCGTTAGTGAGAATGAAGCAGCAAATTGGAAAATCAAAATGCTATTTTCAGATTATTTTTTGTTATGTTCAAAAACACACAAATAATTCTGCACACCCCCCGCGGGAAGGTGCCAAGCTGCCATATTTTGACTGAGCGCAGGCTTCCTGTCTGTTGGCTGTGGTTCAACGCCGCTTCCGTCAAACTAAAGACACACACTGATCATAGCTGCACTCACAGCACAGAGAGGTTCGGGGATCACTGGAACACATGCACATAACGTAACCCGTTTTTATCCGTGAAATATGGCCGCTTTGTATCTCAGAGCTAAAGGGTGACTTGTGAATGGGTATCAGAGGCCGAGGGGTGTGACAAAGGGGCACACCTTGCATGCTGTTATTGGCTGAAGGTTACAATCCCACATAAGGCCCAAAGGCTGTTTGCAGACACCTCGAAGCGTCCAGAGTGAATCAGAATAAGAGGAAAAGATAAAAAACAGGCAGAGGGCTGCAGAAACTGACACCATCACACACTTCTAGTGGGGCATAAGTGATGATTGAGAGGAATTATTTGGGCTTTCTGGAATGTGAACTGAAAGTGTGGGAAAGGAAAGTCTGAAAGGAAAATGTGGTGTGATAAATGGGTGAGTCTTACATCAAGCATGCAACAAGAAACACTTGACTCTGAACCGCAAATTTGTTTAAATGGACATTGTTTCAATCCAGTCAGTTCCAGTCTGATCTTTGTTTGTTATTTCAAAAGGTTTAAACACTGTGGTTTCCACCACACCCATATGCTGTATACATACCATATATAATTATGCTCCTTCTATTGTATTTTGTTGTGAATCTTTGCATGCACTCAAGTAATAAATACTGGTGTTCTTGAAGAAAAGGCTTGACATTTTCAAATGTTTGGTGTCCATCCAACTATCAAATGTTGAGATATTTCACAGAATAAGTAAAAACATAATGGTGTTGCTGAAGGAAAAGTGTGGGGATCACTAACGTCAGAATAGGATTCATAGTGGCAGTAGCCTCTTTAGTGTATCTAACTTCAGGCACTGAGACATGTAGGAGCAGCAATGTGGAAGTTGTGAAAAAAAGCCTTTATTAGTTACATGGCTTCATTTATGAGGCAATAAAATACAAAAGCTCCAGGAGACAAGGCCATTCACATCCACTGCCAAAGACATTCATTTGAGAGCTCAGAAAAGCTTAGAGTTTAGATTATTTTGTGATACAATCGGCCTCCATAAGGTGTTTATTATTGTAGTCTGAGTAACTTTACGACATACTTGTTTCCATCCATCTTCAACTGCTTATCTTGTTAGCGGTTGTGGTGGGGCTGGAGCTGATCCCAGCAGGCATTGGGTGAAGGTGGGGTACACCCTGGATAGGCCACCAGTCCATCACACGGCTGAGACATAAAGACAGACAACCATTCACGCTCACATTCACATCTATGGCAATTTAGAGTCAATTTAGTTAACCTGGGAGGAAGCTGGACAAGCCAGAGAAAACCCATGCTAACACAGGGAGAACCTGCACACTCGATACGGATTCAGATACAGATAGAGATTCAAACCTGTGACCCTCTTGCTGTGAAGTGACAGTGCTAACCACAGCACCACCGTGCAGCCCCATATTCGTTTCACAACCATAAAAAAACAAAACTGACCTCAGCGAGCCAAAACACCCTGAATCAAGAAAGTCAAAAACAGTGGAGGGTCCACATGGACAGGACCTGCACCCTCATGTTAAATCCATCGTAGGTACACAACACATACAGTAAAGTATGGAAAACACTTTGGGTTTCACACATTGCAGGAAAAGCAGAGCTAGACATCATGCTGACTTTGTCATGGACAGGAAACATTATTGTATTGTGTAAAATGAGGTCACTCATCTCCATGGTCAAATTGGACGACACTACAACAGTAGAGCACCCATATACTGACATTTAAATCAAATACATAAGCCCTGATGGAGCTGAGCATGGACGTATAAAGAGAACAGAGCTGGAGGGAGAGCTAGCGACGGACTTTGTGAAGTTAGCAGAAGTATACACTTGTGAATATGTCCTGTTTTCAAAATAAGGTGTTAACAAAGGGAACTGTATAAATATATAGAAAGAAATATAAACAGTACATGTCCATTATAAATGAAAAAGGGAAATATCACTTATTTGTGAGGGGCTTTGAGTTTTGGGCTGCTGGAAAAAAAATAAATAATGCCTGACAATGACTGATATATTTGACTTCAGGACTACATACATGCTGAGAGTCAAAAATTTTTACTGTGTTAATTTAGAGAAGAGTATGATTCAATTTACCTCATGGTCTCGCATAAAAAAATTTGAATCACGATACATGTTGAATCACAATACTTAAAAATCACAATATATATTAAATCTGCATCCAAGTATTATGATCATATTGAATCGGTGTAAAGCCAAGGAACTGGACTCAGACAATCAGCCAATGTAAAAGAGGATTTGTCTTTACTGAAGCACAGGTCGGTACACAGGAGAGCAGTCAAAACAGGCAACCAGATCCAAAAACAAAAGGCAAAGGCAGGGTCAAAAAATAGGCAGAGATTCACTCACAAAAAGACACTAAGAAAACCCACTGGAACGAGGGTCACCGGGAAGGATCAACAACAAACTGGCAACATGAGGAAGAGAGGACACATATTATATACTGGCGAGGGAGTGAATAACGGAACACAGGTGGACACAATCAGGGGCGGGGCTTACAATCAGACACAGGTGAGTTGATGGAAAGTAGGTCAGGAGGCGTGGAGACACACGAGGGCAGGAAGTGCAGTGAATCTGAAACGAGAGGAAAGGTTAGTGATTTCAAAATAAAACATGTGACAATAATGAAAAATGAAAAGACATAACAGACATGACGTAGGATCTGGTGGTTGTAACAATCGGGAGATAGGTGAATCATCCAACCAGCCCTCATCTCCATCAGGGTTCAAAGCAGGACAGCTGGATAAGAGGTTTAGGATGTGTGGTTTTTTTTTTTTTTTTTAGCAAAACAAGTGGCATTAGAGAGGTGAGAAGGGACAGAGAGATACTTTTTATGTCAGGAGGTAAGAGGTGTATGTGAGAGGAAGGAGGGTACACTGCACTAACGTGGGGCGACAGGGCCAGTCTAGGGAGCATCTGTTTTTAGAGTCTCTAAACTCTTCTCTCCATCCATCGTCTTCCTCCTGACCCCTTCTGCATCTCTCTCTGAGTCTTGATTTTGTGCCCACAATGTGTTTCACCATGAGAAAGCAAAGACCGGGATCCTCTCCCAGAGGAGTTGGATAACGGAGAGCGGAGACGGCAAGGCTGCAGTTATTTTTCGCCAGCCCAGGGTCAGTCAGGGCTGCTCCATTTAAGAGAAGAAGGCTACGAAAATATTGAAGTGTTATTACAGTGGGGGCTTGAGAAATAATTCAAAGCATCTGTATGTGTGTGTACCATCATTACATAAAGAGATTAACATTTTGCGGGTCTGGATGAAGAAACAAGGATGGGAAAGAAATGAGGGGAGGTTTTAGTGTTCTGTCCGTGTTTATTTCCAAAAGAGAGGAAATCTGTAGATGATTTTGAGGTCGAGCAACCTCCAAACCTCAGTCAAACAACAGTTATTCTGTAATTTCGGGATTATTTAATGGTTGTTGGAATTCAACCCACTTGAACTATGCTCTTTGAAAAAAAAAAAATGTAAGAAATCTCCCTTCTCGCCTGCATGTTTCCTCCAATGTGAAAAGGAGGAATCAGGTTCGTCCCATGTCCTCCTCTGAACCCCACAACTACTCCCCTCTGTTTGCCCACGACTTGAAGGCTCCAAGTGGCCCCTCTGGACGACTACATCATTTTATTTTCACAGTACTTCATATTTCACTCAAAGAGAGAGAGAGCGAGTAGGGCTGGGAGTGTGAGAAGTAGTTACCGAGGCCCCTGGGTCGAACCCTGGGCTCCAAACAAACACCAAACTGCCACACCATTAAAACTCCCATCAGCCACGATCAGGAAGGCAGGACAAGGCAAGGGCTCTGGAGCTGTGCTAATATCAACCCTGGAGACCATCTGACCTTCAAATTCAGCTAAAAAAAAAAAACACAACCAGCAGTAACAAGCACGACCATATCTCAGAAATGTGAACAAGCTGACATTTTTTAGCCCGTACAGCAGCTCCGCTTGTTTGCATAGTTCTCCTCAGTCCCTCCTCTGCGTTTATAATGTAAGACCTCCTCACAGACGATTAAAGTTGATAACATTTTGTTTCCTCCTAAAAATAGAGGGAGCTAGCAAAGTATGATGCGTGTTCCCATTAGCCAGTATACCAACTGCGTCATCGGTTATTCGACCAGGTATTGATGATGATGAAGGAGGGGGAAAGGGACAACAGACTCAACTGCTGCAATGCAGAGCTGGCAGGAACATGCATCACTGAGCCTGAAGTGAAGGTAACAAGTGGATTCACACACAGACCTACCCACACACACACACACACATGCAGAAAGTCATCAATTGTTCCCTGCTGACTGGACACCTGCTACTGTTGTTTTTATTAATCAATCACCAAAGCAGTAGTAATACCCACACAGATTTATTCATTACTTCAATTATGCAGTTTTGTGTACTTTTGCAGGTGTATCATTGTGTGCTGGTGGTATGCTGCTGTGTTGCATGTGTGTGAGTGGGCATGTGTGTGTATATGAGTAGGTGTGTGTGGGTGGGCGTGTGTGTGTGTGTTTAACTGAGTTAGAGGATCCAGCTCCAATCCTGGATTAAAGCTCATCTCTCTGTGTTTATCTCCCAATGGACTATGTGAGAGGCAATGAAGGGTTTGACCCAGTTGGACACACACATGCAAGCGTGCATGCCCCCACCACCACCACCACCACCACCACACACACACACACACACACACACACACACACACACACACACACACACACACACACAACCATGTAGTTCTATCTTTGTGAGGAAACTAATTGCCATAAATCATTCACTATCGCAACTAAATGCCTAAACCCAACCCTTAGCCTAACCCTAATACTAATCTGTACCTTGAACCCTCAGACAGGCCTCTGAAAATCTGTCCGCAGGTGAGAACCACCCAAAATGTCTTCACTTTCCAAAAGTGTCCGCTCTAAAACTCAAATTGGTCCTCACAAAAATAGCTGTACAAGAACACACACATATATATACAGAATATACATATAATATAATAAATAAAATAAATGAAAAATATTAAATGATCAATAAACACAAGTGGCAGAAGAATTCATCATATCGACCAGTGTGCCACCATCAGTTTTGGTGATGGATAGGTGGAACTGATGCAAAAGTAGCAGTAAGTGTCTGCAGCAAACTATATCCCAAATAATTTGACAGTGTATTGACACAGAGAGAGTACTGGCAACATGTGCCTCCAATAAATGGCAGGACAAAATGATGGCGAGAGGTAGGAAATGGTGTAAGTCAGCATAAATGAGACACACATGCATGCATTCACATACACACACACACACACACACACACACACACACACACACACACACACACACACACTATGTCTGACTTCTCCATCCACCCTAAACAAGAATGACACTGAAATACAGACAAGTGTTCTCGTCGCTGAAGCCTGAAATTGCCTTTCCTTCCTGCTGTTGATTGTGTTTCACACTCAGTGAAACAAGAGCTGGGACCCCATGACAGATTCTGTGTGTGTGTGTGTGTGTATGTAGTCTCATTCATTTATACCGTGCTCACACCAATTTGAAAGAGATTTGATATTCTGCTTGCAAGATTGAATTTATGCATGGTGGGCACGCACTGTTCAACAAGAGAGCTTTCCGGGCACTTAACGGGCCACCAATCTAACTTCGCCTCCAGTTAGCAGCACGATGGGGCCGTACTGAATCCTGTGCAATGCTGTAAATAAAGAGTTAATGTCGTAAATTAATTTATCTGCAACATGGTTTCCTCATTAACAGTCTCTTGTTCTCACTGTAAAGGATTTTTTCCTTACTGTTCTTGTTGGCTGCACGGTGGTGTAGTGGTTAGCACTGACGCCTCACAGCAAGAGGGTCGCAGGTTCGATTCCAGCTTGCGGCTCTTCTGTGTGGAGTTTGCATGTTCTCCCTGTGTAAGTGTGGGTTCTCTCCGGGTACTCCGGCTTCCTCCCACCATCCAAAGACATGCTGTTTAGGTTAATTGATGACTCTAAATTGCCCGTAGGTGTGGATGTGAGTGTGAATGGTTGTCTGTCTATATGTTGTCTGTCTCTATGTGCCCTGCGTTGGACTGGCGACCTGTCCAGGGTGTACCCCTGCCTTCGGTCTATGCCAGCTGGGATCGGCTCCAGCCCCTCCGCGACCCCTAACGGGATAAGCGGTTGACGATGGATGGATGGACTGTTCTTGTTATGGCGTATGAATCAGCCAAGTGGCAACCTCTGGTGTTGAGCAGTGAAGCCGATGCACAAGTGCCAATCCCCATAGACCTCCATGTTTTAAATACTCAACTTTACAGCAAAAATAATGGTCTCTATACCTAATTTTCCTGTTCATGATAACTGTACGGGTGTGAGTTTTTATACAACTCACTCGTTTAAATTACATTAAAGCTGCAGTGTGTAGAAACGGAGCAAATATGATTGAAAAAAAGTTATTTTTATAAAATGATTACTACAGCCTGACAGTTGACTGACTGAGATCAGCAATCTCTCTCTCAATTTCTCGCTGTAAATGTTTTCAGCAACATCTTGTTGAGCTGTAAAATGAGAAAGTATGTGACCTGGCAGCCATGTTGATCGCCCACCAGCCAGAGCACAGCCAATAGGAGTGCTCTCTCTCTGTGTGAAATAATCTGTGATTGGTTAAAGTCTCCCGTCATTTAGTTTTAGAATGCAGGATGTTTATTTAAAACAGAGTATTTTTACAATATGGTATTTCCATCTGTTGAGTGCTTCTTCCACCACTGATGCTACTGGTTCAGCATGTTACTGTGCATACCAGTACCCATACTACCATGCTATTTAGTATGCCAGAAAAAGATTTAGTATGTCCCGATCCATAGTATGTTAGAGTACGTACTCCAAAAACACCAGGATGTCTTGCTGCACCTGGTCGCATTTTGTCACATGTGCAAGCTAGTCTGCTTTTCTGGCTATTCTGACCCACAATCATCTGTGCAGTGGTTATATGAACAAGGGGGTCAAAGTTCAAGGCCAAGTTATGACGGAGTAGTATATCCCAATTGATGCATACTGCAAGCAACAGCACATACTTTGTAAGAGCAGCTAAAGTATGTACAAAAAGTAAAAGGAAAACGTATGCCATTTGGAAGTCAGCCTTAGTGTTCAGTAGTATCTGGTAATTGCCACTTGTGGCAACTTGTGTTGAAGAGTAGTATAAAGTATTTTGGCTGCAATTTCATGTAGATGTGCTTAATCTTAGTTGCTGGTTTACAAACGACCGTACACATGTGATTGGTGTGTATGTAAGAATTCTTGTCTCAGTAAAAAGTTTTACAGATATAAAGTTTCCACCCAGTGATATTTGCATCTGTTATGTTGATGTAGTTGATCCCTCTGGATGACTTTTCTTTTTGCACGCAAAGGTCGGAGGTCATGGTCATAGAGTTATGGAACAGTGCCTCTGGAGCTGGCAGGAGTTCAGCCTCACTGTTGTCCAGTGAAACATTCGTCAGGTTGGATGCTTACTGTCAGGAAGGACTGATGCCAGGTTTTCTGGGTCATGGTCGGTCTCTGCCATCCTGCAGGCTGGTTTTAGTTTACTAGGTTGTGTTAGTCTTATAGGACAAGACAACGAGAGAAGTCGACAATAAAAGTAAATCAGCTGAGGCTTATCTGCCACAATGTGAATTGTCCTCATGCAGAAAAACACACAAAGGCTGAAACAAATACTTTCATCACTTACTGAGGCCGTTTGATTCAATCCACGCTGCGTCATACTGTACATATGGAGAGAGGTAATCCTGCTCCTTCAGCCCAGATGTCATCCAGCCAGGCAGGCCACTGGTCTGGAAAACAGTTAATACACACATACTATATGAAACACAATTAGATTACTTACATCTCGGATTGTTTTGTCTCCTTTGGATTATCTCCACAGCTGTCTGATTTCAGACAAGTATGTGGTGTGTGTGTGTGTGTGTGTGTGTGTGTGTGTGTGTGTGTGTGTGTGTGTGTGTGTGTGTGTGTGTGTCCTGTCAACAGGGAAAATACGATTAAAAGAGGCAGGAAACTTAATATTTATGGAGTTATATTGCAAGTATATGGTGATATGAGAAATTACACTGGAGGATTTTCTATAAGCAGACTGTCTATGACCTCCAGTGGTAAACAGCGGAAGTACATTTGACATTATTGAAAAGGGAGAACCACTAGGTGGTGCCACAGGGATGAGAATGAAATGTGTTAGGATGTGAGCTCATAGTCCAAAGGGGGAAGCCAGACCAGTGCATGGCCCTGGGCAAAACACACACACAGAAAAACACAGTAATTACTGAGGCACACGTAATGAACATACAAGCATAATATGTGGAGCAGCTTACTATGTCCCAGTTTAAAACATGTGCCCTCTTTTGTTCGGCCAGTTTCAACCATCAAAGCTTAACAATATGTGCGCTGGGCTGGAGGATGTTTACACACTGTCAATATTTCAAAAGTCCAAAGGTCAAAGATCAGACATTTTGTCTCTGCCTCTCCAGGATACATGTGTTAACAGCCGCTTGGCTGCATGAATCCTCTTTACATTCACATTCATAGGTACACAACACCTGAGCAGCAGTCTGTGTTTGTCAAAATCTGTTTAACTGTTATATAATACAAAGGAGATGAGCAAAATCACATGTTACAGCAAGGATCCCTCGCAAAGTTTCAAGTGAAACTGCAGTGAGCTGCTGTCAAAACATCTGAAAGTGTAATATCAGAAAAACTAGGTGTGTGTGTGTGTGTGTGTGTGTGTGTGTGTGTGTGTGTGTGTGTGTGTGTGTGTGTGTGTGTGTGTGTGTGTGTGTGTGCGCGTGGTTGAGAATGTGGTGTGACTGTTGTCAAGCTGATCATCCAGGTGACATGTGCCACCATGCAGGAGGACACAGTCACCTGGGTGTGTCAGTGTCTTGTCTCTGGTAGCGGCTACTCTAATTTCTTTCTCCTGTTACTTCCTCCACTCCCAGCGCACAATCAGAACAACATAGGGCATCTTTTAATAATGCACCCATTTTGGAAAAAAGCTGCCTTTGTATTGATTTTGTTGGCGGCTGTCAGAAAAAAAAATCAGAAGAAAATTGGCTGCTGTTTTTAGGCAACTACAAGAAAAGCCTGGAGTGGTTTGTCCAGCGTTCATTACACTATAACCGGGGCTGTCAATCAATAAAAATATTTAATCCTGATTAATGCCATGATTGTCCATAGTTAATCACCATTATTGGCAAATTAATCACACATTCTGATCTGTTGAAAATGTATCTTAAAGGCAGAGTTGTTAAGTACCAGTTTTTAATCCTCTTATCAACATGGGAGTGGGCAAACATGCTGCTTTATGCAAATTATGTATATATTTCTAACTGTAAATCAATTAACAACACAAAACAATGACAAATATTGTCCAGAAACCCTCACAGGTACTGCATTTAGCATAAAGAATATGCTCAAAAATCTTAGCATGGCCAGAGAACCCATTTTCAGTCACATATCTTGAGGTCAGAGGTCAGAGGGACCCGTCTGAAAATGGCCATGACACTCCTCACCAAAATTTATCGTAAATGTTAAGCGTTATTTAACCTCCTTCCTGACAAGCTAACATAACATGGTTGGTACCAATGGATTCTTTAGGTTTTCTAGTTTGATACCAGTATCTTCACTGTAGCTTTAACACTGTGTTAACGCTTTACTATTGTGTTGACTTTGACAGAGCTAAATGTACCCAATGTGTTTTAAATGTCAGTTTGGTAATTTAGGAATCATTTTAATCTCCTATAATTAACCCAGTTTGTCATCATGGGAGGTTTCCAGGACAAAACTTGTTATTCTCTGCAGGTTTATCGGCCAGCCTGTCTGGGTTTGACAGGCATGTGTCTTGTCTGAAGCAAGTGTGACAGACAGACAGCAAGCCGGTCGAGCTGAGTTGAGGAAGCAGATAAAGGGCTGATTGAAATGGGAGTGTGGTGTGTGTGACAGCAGAGACGCGTGGCTTTTCTGGCGTCAAACCGGTCTGGGAGGAGGCGGTGGAGCTGCTTGTTTGCGTGAGCCAACAACAGTATCTGTTTGTTTTGGGGTAAGAAAAGTGCAGAGTGACACACTTCCCCTTTGTGTCAGTTCAATAGACAGGCTTTCCATAATGGTGACATCCACATCTCAGAGTAGGAAACAGCAACTAACACTATTACGGGCCTGTTTACGTAGCTGCACAAAAGGCTGCACAAAGAAATAACAGTGAACACCATCAGCGTTTTCATTTTATCTACAGACATTCTCTTATTTGTTTATCCATTTTTTTATGGCTGTGAGACAACGTGGAAGGACTTAAAGATGACTGTCACGCTTGTCCCAGCAGCATTAGCTGTACTGTACTTTACTGAGATCCTCTTAGTTCATCCTGGCTGTCACAGCCCTAAAAGCACATCTCTGTCTGTGTGACATTTCCAGCATCACATGGGGAGCAAAGATTCAGGCAGTGAATGCAGAGAAATGTCTTTTGATGGGAACGTGGGGGAAAGAAAAGGTTGAAAATGAACCTTTAGGCATCAAACCTTGAATTCAGCTCAGTGTATCTTATGCATTTGTTGTATTGTATCTTAATCACAAAGCAGTGAGTGTACTGCGCAATGATGTGCAGCTGATCATGTAGAAGCTATTTGTCTTTTCGCCAGTCTCAATGAGTCACACTGACTTCGCTTTCTGATTTGTTCCATATGACATTTTCTTCTTGTGTGACTGTGGTTTCATGTGTATTAGGACACACTTTCATAGGTGTGTCTTGCTGTTTTCTTCAACAACCACAAAAGCGCCGCTGCTCACATCGAAATGAGAATTCAGTGCCACAAATAAACAAGACAAAGAAGAGCAGACATGATGGAGCCAAGAACAAGAGGAGTGGGAACGATCAACCACACCGACGTGACTCCTATACACCTCCCTCCTCTTTCTCACTGAAGGTTACCTTGATATATGATTGATGTTTGCAAGCTAAAATCTTATTTCTCTCTATCATCTGTAACTGACAGCCCTTTCATCCGTCTCTCCTGGGATGATATTTATCCACAGCTTGGATTCACCGGGAAGAAAAAAAGATCTGTTGAAATCATTTACTCTGAGATGTAAATCTAGTCCAGGAATAGAATAATAGATGTTTTAATCTCAGATTAAATTACCTGACAGGTTATTCCTATGAGATGGAGCGATTTACAATTAGCAGAGAAATGGCAGTGTGTCTGAACAATGAAACATCATTTCTAGCCAATAACTTTTGCTGAATAAGCTGAATAAAGTTATACTGTTCAGTACTTCAGTGACTTTTTCCGTTGGAAGAAAGATTGCCACCATGTCTGCTGTGGACTACAGTATGTTTAATGTATACTAATAGTGTTGCACTGAATTTATTTGTTGTACTGTATACTTATTTTTAGTAGACTATCTCTCAATGACAAGACTACATGTCATGACATGCTAGAAGAATCATTTAGTCTATTAAAAACTTTTTCCATATACTGTAGATAGGCTATGGTTAGACAAAGTGTTTGTATCTGACAGTTTCAACCACTTGCTTCTGCTGTCTTCATCAGAGGAGTCACATGATGTTAGTTTGACTTCATCTGTGAGGTGGTTATATGGAGTTTTTCATCCCACCGGAGGTTTTGAGATGACTGTGTCCCCTGGCCTGAACCGAAGCTGTCAGGTCCAAACATTTTGTCTAACCATAGCCTGTCTATATGTAACAAGTTTTAACTGTGCAAGAAAATCTCAATAGAGTTGGACTGAATTGAATAAAAATAAACCAAATGAACGATTGTGAGTTTAACTTCCCAAGCAGACCTTTATCTCACCTCCTTCACATTATCCCAACCAAACTCTAATCTTAAATGGCTGAAACTTAAAGCCTGTTGGAAGCAGGTCTGGTATCAGCGTGGGAAGAGAGATATCAATTCAGGTTAAAACTGAAATAAAATCCCCTTTCCACCAAGATGTCTTTTTAACAGTGGCTCTTAAAGGAACAATGTGTAGCATTTAGGGGGATCTATTGGCAGAGATGGAAGATAATATTACTGTTTGTTTTCCTTAGTGTATAATCACTGTATTTTTGTTACCTGTTTTTACAGTAGCACAGATCAGACAATCCAACCACCGTAGTTCTCCTAGAGTTTGACTCTATAGACAACACTGACGTAGTCAACATGACGTGGCCCACTGATTTGTGGACTGCCGTTTTGAAGCCTCGATTTCAGCATTTTGGCTGTCACCATCTTGGTATTCGGCCATCACCATCTTGGTTTTTTGCAACCAGAAGTGAAAGAGAAATATTACAACCAAATGCTGAATAAGACATTTTACGATTGATCAAAAAGGTTATAATGAACTTTAATGAACTGAAAACACACAGTGAAAGGGTTAAAGCTGTGAACACAGACAACTCCCAGACCGGACAACACCATGGTAGCGACCTGTCAATCACACGGTAGCCACGCCCTAAAGTATACCCTGTTTATGAGCTACAGTATTTTACTCCAAATGGGACCATAATTTACTTAATGAACATCATGCTGTATTTCAGAAGACATGAAACAAGCGATTGAAACTCCTATTTACAATGTTTACTGAGGTAATAAATCAAGTGAAAAGTAGGCTCATTTTCTCATAGACTTCAATACAATCAGACTTTTTGAACGAAAGAAGTCGCCCCCTGCTGGCTAGTTGAAAGAATGCAAGTTTAAGGCACTTTTCTTCTTTGGCTTCACTTTTCAGATACCAAAGTTGCCCACTGTATCCCACACATTTGGCACACTGGAGAGGTTTCATTTGTTTGTAACCTGCAACCTCGTTGCTAAGTTGTTGCCAAATCCTACACACTGCACCTTTAAAAACAACAAAATGTCTGCTTATGACCCCTTGTCACAGATTGTCTACTAATTTTGACAACTACAACAGTGCAATCTGCTTTACTTATTTTATTTAAATAATTTTAAGACGCCCAAAGAGGCAAAATCATCCAGTATATTAAGGCTGTATGTTAAGCTAAATGCTGATGCGAGCATGCTGAAATGCTCACAAGGGCAATGCTAAGACGCTGATGCTAATCATTGGTAAAGTTAACCATCATCTCCATTGCAGTTTTGTGTGTAAGCATGCTAATATTTGGTAATTAGTGCTAGACACAAATGGTGGGAATGATGAGAAATGTGAGTTTTACAAGTCTTTAGTCATAAATGATGGTGAATTGGCAATAGCAGAAAAGTCAAGGGATCACCAAAGACATTATGATTCATCCTCTGCGCAACATGGATATCTTTACAAAATTGTGTGCAGATTCATCAAGTAAATGTTGACATATTGCAGTCAGATTTATCTTCATCTTATCTCTCTCTTTGTCTTGTGACTGTTTGTGGCAGTCTCCCCAGAGGATCCACCCCTTCTGTGTCATGTTTATCTTTAGGCTACAACACCTACACTCCACCTACATGATCACAACAATCATCGATTCACTTCATGTGTCGTGTTTGATCAACACACAACTCATTAAAGAAGCAGCATTTCGTTTAATCTACACATTTTAAGTAAATGAATTGGAAAATATTCCACTCGAGAGGCAGAACAGGCTCTCGATGCTGACCCTGATTAAATCTGAGGCAGCAGTACGTAAATAACGAGCCAACATGACGGTTTGTTAATCACATGTCAAGCTGCACGCACTGCAGGTACCTGGCACTTTTACAAATCGCCCTTTGGCTGTTTGTCCGTATGTGCATGACGCAGTTGTCCTATTTATGGCTGTTTTGTTGTGCTGCTGGTGATATATTACAACAGCTGCGTTATTGTCTGGGTGCTTCCCTCTCACTGAGGAACACGAACATGAGAAAAGGTCATTTGGATGATGGAAAAATCTGTTATATATTGATTGTCTGTGGCATTTCTGAAAGATCAGTTCAAAAGGCTCAGATTAAAAATAGGAACGGCTGCTCTTTTATAAAAGATGAGGTAACGTTTACTCTTTACACAAGACAGGTACTGTATGTTTGGATTGTGTCAACAACACTGTCCTTAGACACTCCAGTTGGAGCTGAACCAGTCCTGGACAACATTTTCTGTACCACTCAGTGTAGTGCTATTTTACAGCCTCAGGCTTTGCTGCAGGAGCTAAAGCCTGTTTCCAGAAACAATGCAGACACCTCCTGCTCATACAATTCACTCTTAGAAACAACACCAAAAAAAAAAAAAAAAAGTTTCATCTGCCTATTTCCTATTTCATGAAATGAATGAGTGAATGAATGAATGAGAAGGCACACTGTAAATATACACAAGCAATAATGAGAAGAGGGAGAGGTTGAAATACAAAGTTTTATTTGAACTCATTATGACTGAAATGCGAAGGAACCCGCTGCCCTGTTATTCTTTATGTTGGTATAGTAAAAGAATTTGCTGTGTGCACAAGCATGGGGTAACATGCAAATAGAGATCCAAACTAATATGTGGACATTAAAGTGAGAGAAAAGCTAAATGATCTGAGGTTAGAGTGAATAAGTAAATTGGTGTATTTTTCCTCCCATTAGTAGGCTATAAATATTAAAGTCTGCGGTGCTGGTACAGCCTTTCTGCATGCTTTTGGCTACCGTGCTTCTATTTATCACATTTTGTGCAACACAGGCGACACTTGTGACCCTCCTGTTTATCAAGAGGGCGTCTCACAAGTGGCACCTTTAACAGCAACATTGACAATAATTTCCAAAACACAATATACAAAAATTGCAAAATAAATACACTTCTTTTTTTTTAAATCTTTTTCTTTTGGTTTTGCAATAAAATAGGCTCACAAAGCTCTTCTTTAAAACATCGACTGTGGCACTTTTCATTAATATTAAAATGAGTTCTTGTTGTTTCCTTGACTTAAAGAATATTGTAATTCATGCAGCAAGTGTGAGAAAAAGGTCATCGTACGTCGAGCTTGGTCTAACAAGTTTGCATCAAACCGAAGCGACGACGCTCTGCACACAAAGAGCAAGTCTGAGACAAAGAGTCTGAAGAACAAGCGTTGCTCGATAAGATGCTGCAGCCAACAATATCAATTCCAGTTGCGGGGAAGCGGAGCTGTAGCATGCCGTAGCCCTTATCCAGCTTCTCTTTCTCCTCTGGCTCTGCTGTCAACTAATGATGCTGAATTTCATTTGCAGGACCTGCCAACAGATGCTGGTGGAGAGATGGTATCCTCGGGAATGAAATTAAGAGAAACTGAACACATCAGACCTGCAATGAGAAAGAGGGAAAAAAAACATTCAGGCATGCGTGTTATTTTAAAAGCAATTACAGCATCAGATTTGACCATATGTGGCCTAAGTATTAACATATTAGCAACACTGATTTTAAGCATTTTTGCAGTAGTGAGGAATGAAAACTTGATAAATAAAACCACTGCCATAGCGCTCACCTTGTCTTGTGCTTTGGAATGAGGTCAAAGGGCTTTAATGAAGGCTTTTAATGTGCAAAGTGTGCAGCTACAGTACGTCCTTCTCCTTTCATGTGTTTCAGTGCCACTAACTGGAAATCCTGGCTCGTTGCAAACCACAGCAGAACGTACAGTATCTCACACCCTCACATCACAGCCTTGTTCGAGCAATCCAACATGCGGTAATGCAAGCATGCCTCAGGATTGTTGTTGTATTGCTATATGTGCATATATAAGCCTACATTGTATTACTTGAGATGTTTTTGCATTTCTTTTTTGACATACAGTAATAAAATACAAATCCCCAGTCTGACCCAGAGGGTATGAGAAAATAATTGGAAGCTTGAGAGTGTTTCATACAGTAAATCTCCGGGGAAGATCTCTAACGCTGTCTTCTCTCTCCCTCCGTCAGCTATAAGGTCAGATGAGTGTTTAATTAATGCTGCCCTCTGACAGAAGAACAACAGTGATATGCAGTGAGAGGACACTGATAAGGAAAATAAATGGTGTGATACTGAATGATAATGTCCAAACTAGTCTAAAGATAAATTTGTGATGCGAGTGAAAAGAAAATATTGTCATAGTATAGGGCTGTCAAGATTAACGTGATAATAACGCGTTAACGCAAATTTGTTTTAACTCCACAAACACATTAGCGCAACTTCAGATTTTTAGGTTGGGTGGGCTCAGTTTTAAAGCTAGTGGGAAGATACTGGTATCATATGAAACTAGACCCTAACTAGAACCTAAAGAATCCCACGCTACCAACCATGTCATACTAGCTTGTTGTGAAAGAGGCTAAATAACGCTCCAACTTGCCCTAAATTTTGAGAGGAAAAACTGGCATGGCTATTTTCAAAGGGGTCGCTTGATCTTTGACCTCAAGATATGTGAATGAAAATGGGTTCTATGGGTACCCACGAGTCTTTACATACATGCCCAGTTATATTAATAATAATAATATTAATAATCACATGTAGTTTTGGGCAAGTCATAGTCAAGTCATCGAACTGACAGCTGTTGGTGCCTTTTGGGCTTTTGCCACACTATGATTTGAGCATATTTTTTTAATGATACATGCAGTACCTGTGAGGGTTTCTGGACAATATTTGTCACAGTTTTGTGTTGTTAATATATTTCCAGTAAAAAATATATACATACATTTGCATAAAGCAGCAATTTTGCCCACTCCCATGTTGATAAGAGAAATCTACCTTTAAGGTACATTTTGAAGAGATAAAAATTGTGATTCATTTGTGATTGATCGCGATTAAATAATTTAATTGATTGACAGCCCTATCTTAGTTTCCTTTTTTAAAGACAAAACTTCAAAAGAAATGTCAAGAATCAAACTGACAGCCTGAGTCTCCACCGTCACTCTGATTTCTAGAAACTGAGGCTTGGATTGGTTTGAGTGATTTGTTTTTCGTCCTCAGCTGGGTTCCTCTCATTAATGTTTGAGGTGATACAGTATGTCTGTGAATCATACTGTAGCAGATGTTTTCACTTTGGCATCTCTGAACATAAACTTTTACACAAATTTAAGCAACTCAGCAGTCATATCAACAAGCTGTTAGCATACGGATGGATCCGACTCCGCTAAACTGTGAGATAACGCTGCACACTCTCAGTGTTCTGCATGTATTCAGTCTTTAAAACACTGGTGCGGCAAAGACTCTCCATCCCCATGATTTATTCCTTTAAGTGCTTGTTTGGCAACGTGCCTGCGTAGGAGATGTGTTGGTAAGATATAAAAATGATTTACCTTTGATGCTTTTGGCGAACGCTGTGCCCTGTGGTCTGTCATTCTGTGTTATAGTCTTATGCAGGGTGTCGCTCAGTGGTAGGTTTGAGGCTCGGCTGAGACGTGGACAGTTTTTCCTCGTGTCAAACGAGGTCCAGCAGACGAAGCCGTGGCCTTTGCTGCTGCAGCTCTTCATACTGAAAAACGTCCAATCAAAAAGCTCCTCTGTCCTGCTGGCTCTTGACAGGTTGCAGAGTTGATGTCCATAATAGTGTCCATTATCTTTCCTGAAGCACTTTAAAATTGGTATTTAAAGTGCATTAAAATCAATAATACTGTCATATTTTCTTACGGTTATCTAAAACACTTGGTGAAATAATCACTATTTAATATTTACTTAAAATAAATAACAATATTTCCTTGTTTATTCTTTAATAGTAGACCAATATAATATACTGTATATATGTATATGTAAGTTTAATGGCCTCTTGTCTTGTTGTGAAACATTATACTGAACATATGGATTCACCATACAGCAATATTTAAACATTGATGATAGATTGTGAGCCTCAGCAGCAGTTGCTATGCTCATTTGTGTTTGTAAATATTCTCACAATAATTAAAATTGCACTCATATATCAGGTACCAACAAATCATTAATTGTGGCATTCAAAGATTATTAATTTCATTTCTTACCATTTTTAACACCACATATAAATGACTGACTTATTAATGTTGTCATTTATTAATAATTAAATAAATTAAATTATACCATTAATGATTCATATAAACAATGTAATAAATTCAGAAATATTCAATTTGGTTAATTGCTTAAAGCTAAATTATGGTAATATTACAGCAATATTAAATATTGATTAGTTCACCATTTCTTAATGAAGGCTGGCGTAAAGTGTTATGTGCTGTCACGAGTTACTGTATATTATTTTGTGTTGTTATTGCAATAGTCAGCATTAAAAGTGAAACCAAATTTCCTTGCTCACCATGTCCACCTCGCTCAATAGTTACAATGTGTGAATGTCATGTTTTAAAAATGCATATAGGCCATCTGTGCACTTGTCAGTGCAAACAAACTTTGGCTAGCTGCCCTGCAGTCTGAATCATGCCAAATATGGCCGCCACACAGCAGAAGTCTTCGCATGTATTTATATTCCTATGGGGCTCTGCTCCTCGCTGGAGTCTGTGTGCCCCTTTTTGTGCTTTGTGGATCGGAGAGCTTTCTGCGGCTGAGATCTCAGCCCTGATACTCAAATCAGACTACAGACTGACCGCAGAAGTCCTCCTGGGCAGTAGTGAGGTGAGGTAGATTGCACTCTTTCCATTTCATGCTCACTCCTTCACTGGTATTTCTCATTCTCACGTGTTATGTGTTGGGGAATTAAGGTTGACGAGCAGCTCACAGGTTCAAAAAGAAGGAATGTCTCAGTGCGGACATGTAAAAAAATAAAAGAAAGTAGAATGCAGTTAAAACTCTCTCATTACTTTAGTCCTCATCAATAATGAGTCGTCATATGACAGGCACTTCAGCACCAGGTATGAACACAGCAGTCCTCCCGCCACAGGGGGAGCTACATCTCTCTACACGGAGCTCTCGTCCGGCCTGGGCAGCAGCTGAGTGTGTTTCCTCTTCTCTAGGATCCTGTTGAGCTCTTCGGAGAAGGAGTAGCAGAGCGCTGATGGGCTTTCGGACTCGCTCTGCCTCAGCAGCACATAGCTGTTGCCATTCATCCTCCTCAGGACGCTGGGCAGCGTGGCCGACAGCCCGTTGGAGAAGTCGCACTCTGGAGAGGAATGTTGCGGGGTTGGCGGGAGAGGAGGGGCCGGGGGAGGAGGCTCCTTATTGGGTGATGGGTGACCCTCACCGGGGACGATCTGGAGGAAGCCTCTGTCCTGGATGTTGCCATTGTGCTGCTTTGACACTCCATTACAAATGCCGTTGCCGTTACAGTGGCTTGAGATGGTCTTCAGCTCCATGTGGGAGGAGTTTCTGTGCTGTTTCCTGTTCCTGTTGTGTTTCTTATTGTTTGGGTAGGCAGAAGCTGCGGCGCGTAATGAGTACTTCCCTCTATTGCCCACACGCAGGCAGAAGCCCACGTAGACGAGGACCACGGTGAGGACCACACACAGACCTCCGAGGATGGTAATGAGGGACAGATACATGGCCTCCATGTTCCTGGGGGAGAGCAGCTCTGAGCGGGGAAGGAGAGGGGCCAGGGGAGGTGACATGGGCCTCTCAGAGGAGGGACGCTCAGTGGGTGCTGGCAGGGTGGCGAAGAAACTGTAATGGTCTTCAGTTGGCTCAACAGGTGGGGGAGGAGGCAGGTCCAGGCGGATGGTGACATTGTAGGTAACTATGGCGACCTTGATATGGTTCTCGACTGCGTAGCAGGTGTACAGTCCGCTCTGGTCCCGACGGGCCTCGATGACCAGCAGCCCGTCTGTGCCGGTTCTGAAGCCGGAGTTGAGGCCGTAGCCCTGCAGCTCGCTGCCATCCAGGGTCCAGAGGGGAGTTGCCAGGTTGGAGCTGAGCTCACACTGCAGCAGCACGTCGTCGCCGACCCGCACAGAGCGGCTCCGCACAACAACATCTGCAACACACGGATTAATACAGTGAGTGTAATTTCACATTAAGTTTACAGGAAAACTTACAGCTTAGCCTGACTCATTTTACATGGTAATTACTTAACACCGACTAAACTGACTATCCAAAGTTAGTGGGGCATAAACGCCAATTCCCTGTCTTTTAAATCCTGCCACAATTTTACATTGTACCGAGAGAACAACGAAGGGCGGAGGATGCTACATATTATCAGACTGAAATTGTGAAGTGAGAGAAGGCATTTCGCCTGCCTCGAATATCAAACAGATTTCTCTCCAGAGATGGCAAAAATGTGATTAAAGAAGGGAAGAGAGGATTTTGGCAACGCAGTGTGTGCATAATCAACTTTCAAAAAGGCCTTCATGCCATCTGATGACAACTATGTGTCTTCTGAGTCCTGCCTAACATTCTCTATTTTTAATCTCCCTTTCATCATTCACTACGTTAAAAGCAAACTTTGCTTTTAAGCAGCAGCACCTAGCTGCAGATGAGATTTCCGCCTACCATCTTGTGTGTGTTCACAGCCTCTGCTGCCCTGCTGGATGTCCTGGATTAAAGCGGATCTGCAAAGAACATAATAAGTGTATTAGTGCAAAGAATAAACACATACTTGCAAAAACATTTAAAATATTGAGTATTGTTGGTAGACATATTTCTTCCTTTTTATATTCTGTGCTATATTCTGTCTTATATCATGTTTTGCCTCAATAACAGCTTTCTACTAAGTAAGCAAATCTGTTTTGCAGATTCAGTAGATCAGGACACTTCACGTACACGTACACACGTTAAGTACACAGCTGCATGTGATGTTTACTATCACAGCCAGCATCTAGTTTCTGCCAGCTTTGTTATTATGCAACAGTTCTGGGAGCAGGACACTGTGACAGGGCACTGAGAAACATGAGGTGAGTCAAATCAAACACATAAAAGGGCACTTTAATCATCTGATCCAATCACACACACAAGCACACACAGCCTTGATCACACACCTGTCTGTCTGTGCCATTATGTCCACACACTGGGCTCTGTTCCAGGCACAGTGAGGGTCCCTTGCAAAGATGCAGTCGTAGCAGGAGGTGTATCTGTGACAGTTAGAAAGGGGAAGCTGCACCACGGCTGATGGAGAGCCCACATACACACTCATCTGGTTGGGAGAGAGAAGATTTAAATGCTGTAAGGTCGAGATGACTCCTTAAACGTGTGTGTGCATGCGATGGTCAAAAACAATACCTGTTTTGCAGACAGCAGCAGGTTGTTAACAGGTTGTGGTTCCTCAAACAGTTGAAGCTCCTCGATAATGTGAAGCTGACCCTCAATTTCTACAGCTTTATGTAACCAGCCTTCATCTGAGTGACACAAAAAAGAGGAGAAATATTAGAGTTAAAAGGACCATACCAACACCCATATCACTGTGTTTTAGATTGATTTCCTACGGCTAAGGCAACTACTGTTTATTATTCATTTCAGTATGCTAATACGCTTAAATCAGGCAATCCACTTCTTTGTCTGTATTTCTTGTGAGAGAGTGGAAACGCAGGCATATAAACATGTAATACATTGCTGTATGAAACACTTAAGCACACATTTGTATTATGGAGTATGTACAGACTTGTTTCATACAAGCAGAAATAGAACATTAAGCTGGGGGCATCCGTGGCCTCGAGATAGAGTGAGTTGTCCACTAATAGCAGTTCAATCCCCCGGCTCCTCCAGTCTGCGTGTTGAAGTGTCCATGGGCAAGATACTGAGCCCCAAATGGCTTCTGAGGGCTGTGCCATAGGTGTGTAAATGAACATTTAGATTAGATCCTGATGGGCAGGTTGGCACATTGCATGGCAGCCTCTGCCATCAGTGTATGAATGTGTGTGTGAATGGGCGAATGCTGAAATGTAGTGTTAAAAGACTAGAAAAGCACTATACCGTATAAATTTAATTTCTTTTACCATTTACCACCGTCATAATGGACCAGTCTGAAATGTAAGTTTGGACTGGAATCACCTGCTGTGATGTTGTGATGTATATCTTAAACCTTACACTTTTATTATAATCATTACTTACATATACAGGTACATACATGAAATTTGACCTCTACATTAACCCATCTTAAGCATTTAGGAGTTTAGCAGCGGGCTGCTGCAAAGCACCTGGGGAGCAACTTGGGGTTTAGTATCTCAATCTAAACCTCAGCATTCATCCATTCACACACACATTCATACACTGATGGCAGAGGCTGCCATGTGAGGTGCCAACTTGCCCATCAAGATATAATCTAAATACAGTTACAGTTGTTTTTTGACCACTGACTCTAAAGTCTCCTTGAACACACCAACAGCCTAATAAGTGTCCAACAACATTGTAAATTTGACCCATTAAATAACAATGACAAAATAATGAGTTGCCATTTTTGACCAGGTTTCTGTTTCTGGTTTTCATGTCATGGTAAAATGAATATAAAATACGTAAGAAATATGTCAAAACGTTTTTTCAACTAGTACAGGATATAGCCAGTCTGTCGACCGTAAGTCAACAAGAAAAAGTCCAGGACATAAATCATTTGGCAGATTTTGTTACCTATGAAATAAACCAGGCCCTGTTTCCAGTCTTTATGCTAAGCTCAGCATATCATACCCCTACTGTAGATTCATATGTAGTGTACAGACATGAGAGTGGTAAATCTGGTTTAACTATTGACAAAAAAAAAAAAATCCTTTAACTGACTGCGTACTTAACACCTAACATGGATTCATACACACCTGTGCCCATGTACAGTACATGGTATGTTCGTCCATCTAAGCCTTGGATCATATGTACGGCCATGTGTGTGTAGTCTGTGGTCCGCCTGAACAAAAGGGGGCGTCTGTCTGAAGGTTGGACCTGCTGGGACATCAGAGGATGCCTCCGGACAAAGTTCAGCACATCATCAGGCAGGGAGGTGGAGACGTTTATGCCCCTGGCCCTCAGAGCATCGGTTATACACTGCAGGAAACAGAAGCCAAAGACAGCGATGAGAGGAGCGAGTAACGAGGCACGGTGGGGGCAGCAGGGAGAAGAGAGAGTTGTTTGTAATAAAGTTCCCTGTAAATAGAGACGGATGGTGGAAGGCAGAGTGGATGTTACGAGATGGTCTGTGGGGAAAATTAAGAGATCAAGGAGAAAATGCAAGCCTGAGGAAGATAGTGTCTGGAGAAAATACTGCTTTTCACATGGACAACAATGAGACTGTGTGAGTTCAGCAGCCGGTTTGAGCTGACATGCGGCCGACTCAGCTCTCTCAGCACCTGACTAAGGAAACAACTTCCCTTCAGCCATCTCCTCTAAGAGGCTTTCATGCTCGCAAGTTAAAGCCCTTGACCGTTTCTCTTTTCTGTTTAAGAGCAACGTTAAAATTAAGTCCTACAAAGTGTTGAAGTGACACTACAGTGGATAAAGTCTGCTCCTGCTAACGATGCCAAGGCCCTGACTGCCGCACTAAGCCATTGTCACCAAAGCTACAGGCTGGAGTTAATCGCCATGAAAATGGGTTTCACTGACATAAGCCGGTTGTGTTTGACCCTCATCCTTGAGGCTACCACTCATCCTCTACAGTTTTCCCTCCATCTTTTCTTCTGCATCTTTACTTTGTGTAAGTTTCATCTCCTCTCTTTTGAGGTTTTCTGGTGTGAATCCTTGGATGCCGAAGAGGAGGGAGACTTTTCTTCCAAGCTTCATGTTGTGTTGAACAGATTGAGAGGGCAGTACTGCCTTTGTCTGTGTGCATGTGTGTTTACCGTTCCAGGTCGTGGGTCAGGGATCTTTCCAGTGTATTCCTTCCACTTAGTGCCAGAGTCCTGGCTCTCCATGTATGGTCCTTGAAAGGCCTCCTGAACTTCAGACAGAGAGAATCGACACACCGCAGACGCCTTCACGTTTTTCCTAAAGACAGCAACACGCACAGTGAGAAAAACACCAGAGCACAGGCCACAAACTAACAGCAGTAAACCCAGTGTTGCCGTAGGGACAGCAGTAGAAGCAAAGTGGATCAGTGCCTCACCTAAAAGATGGAAAGAGATAAATGGGAGGAAAGCACAGGGGAGGAGATGAGCAGTGTCAGCAATAGTACAAATACGATTACACGTCATACATCTCTGAGAGGAGTAGGAGGGGAGGAGGAGAGAACTACAAAATGGTTTCAGAGAGGTATAGCAGGAGTTAGAGACAGGAGACGTGGAGCTCAAAAGGGGACAGCAGCATCACAACAACAAGAATGCTGAAGATAATCATTGTTTAAAACGTTTTGCTTTGGCACAACATTCACTTTTCAGCCAATACATCCTGGCTGTGAATAAACACAGAAAAGTGTAAACTAATTTCTATAAAGTGCCATTACAGTTATAATCTTTAAGATTTTCCTGAAATCAAAAAAATGTTGATAGACTACATTATTCCTGCAATAACCATTTGATGCATTTACTTTTAGAAATTACCTTTCTGTATATTAGTTGTTTTTTTTTGGAATAGCAGAGCAACATGTCAGAGCTGTATGAAGTTACTGCTAATACAAACCCAACATTTTTTGCCTCTATGGATTCACATTAAAAACATTTAACTAGCTAATCATGGAGTGGCTTTTATTGTGAAGCAACCAGAGGAAAGTCTATGATGTTAGCTAACTGCAGTTATTCATATAAAAACACAAAACAGTCCTTTTCAGTATTTTTTCAGTATTTCTAATTAAAATTCTCTCCTCAAACTCCTGTAAAACTCCTCCACCCAACTTTTCTCGCATCACTTGGATGAAAAAGTCCTCCTCAGCTTTGTCTCACCCCTCTTTTCATCTTGACCCTTCCTGCCTCAATGTATCGATTGCTGCCTTTTATCTTTATCAGACTCATTTGCATTTCATGCATCCTCAAAGTCTCCGTCAGCCGGAGACCTTGACACGAGTTCCCACTCACCACTCAAGGCCGAAGATGCCGTAGAAGAGCGTGTCCTGCGGTGTGAGGCCGGGCATGACGAACACGCTGCGCAGCATGTTGAAGTGGAAGTCGTACTCTGGCAGAGAACATGTCAGCCTGGCCTTGAGGAAGGACGTCCAACGTTTCTGGAGAGTTAAACGGCCTCCCCGGTCCCCCTGAGGGATGAAGGGTGGAGGGAGCAAGGAGAAACAGAGGAGGAGGAGGAGGAGGGAGTGGAGGGGGTCATATGAGGTAAAGCCTAGATAAATGAAAAACAGACTGAACACTCAAGTTGGCACACTAGGGGAAGTGAACCTCCTAAAGAGAGCAACAGATGGCATGGGAAAGCAATCACGATACTCTCAACAAGATTATGGCTTCCCATAGGTACAGTAACACTCCCCGCTGTAATCTACAGGTTTGTGTGTGAGTATGTGTGTGTTTGTCCCTCAGCAACTGCAGCACACCAAAAGGTTGAAAAGTTTTTACACATCCACCATGGAGAAGCTTGACTCAAGGCCACGATTCTTTCGGAAATCCAGCAACTGACATCATTGTGCCCTTTGATTGTAACTTTTAAATCTATTCAGCCTGTGGCAAATTGCAAATGTCACACATGCCGCCGCAAGGCATTTCTATTAAGATGAAAAAACAAATATGCTGCCATGCTTTCAAGGAGAGGACTTGTGAGCCGACTTCATTTTCAGGTGCCACAGGAGAGAACAACAAGGTTATTACACTGTATGGTCGGCTCAACATTCTTAACTCTTTCCTGGGCAGCAAGAGATGTAAATTATTCACATTTAGGCAGCAGAGGATGCTAAACTGTCTCTCCCCTGCAGTCATTCATCCCTCTCACTCACAGCCACACTGACTCTGCAACCCATTCATCAGCTACACACTCTGCTCATCTAATCACACTGGGGCCGCCTTACAAATGCATTCCCCATCCAGCCCCTCATCAATTATAGCAACCCCTCCTATCATCAACAAGCACTTCACTCAAGCTAGTCTGACGCAAGGCTTCACTCCCAGCTGTAAATCATACTCTGCAGCTTTTAAAAATCTGCGCTCACCACACAGACGCGAGCCACTCGTGCCACCCTGCTGTGGCTGTAGGTTGTCGTCTGCTCCTGGCTCCTCTCCGTGAAGAAGTAGTAGATCTTATCATCATCGCCGGTGCTGCTGCCCAAACTCTCCCTCACCAGAGCCGAGCCCACAAAGTCGGCATCTGTATTGGGGAGAAAGATTTTTTCTTCTTCATAAATGAATCAACAAAGCAGTTGAATGAGCCTTTGAAACCCTGAAGCTTTGTACAGTAGTTGCCCCGAACAAAACGGTAATATTCTACCTATCTACCTGGGGTGTTTCACCAAGACACAACACAATAAAAAACTGAGATGGGTGCAGATACTCATCTTTTACAGAGCAGATGGCTACTTATAACATAAGGGTAAAGGAATGGTAATCGCAGATTGAACAGATGGTGAAAACACAAAAGATGTTATCTGCAAAATATCATGATTTGAGTCATTTAAACCCCAAACCAGGTTTCTGGAGGAATATATTAACAAACACAAGTCTACAGCCATGTTGGTGGCTTGGGAGACTATACTAAGGCAGAGCTGCTAACATACTGATGTTTAGCAGGTATTGCTAATTGTTTACTATGTTCACTATCTTAGTTTAGCATGTTAGCATGCTTAGCATTTGCTAATTAGCACTGAACATAAACAGCTGAGCCCTAATAACATTTCAGCATATTATAATTCAAGTGTTTTGAGAGATTACTAGACTTCTGTAAAAATAAATAAATAAATATATAAATCTAGCTAATAACGGGAGACTGGCCAATCACAGGTCATTTCAGAGAGAAACAAACTAGGCAGAGCTGATTAAATACGAATTAATATTCTGTTACTGTAATGACTATTGATTGCCTCAGATGTTTTCAGAATCATCTTGTAGTTACTGTTTAGCTGTAAAATGAGAACGTTTGCTCCGACTGGTGGGCGGTGCTTGGTATTTCCTTAACTGATCTCAACATGGTTGCCGGGTCACAAACTTTCTCATTTTACAGCTAAACTGTAACTACAAGATTTTTCTGAAAGCATTCGGGGTGAGAAATAGTTCTTACTTTAACAGAATATTGATTCATATTTGATCAGCACTGCCTAGCTTGACCATTGATCAGAGTTTGTGAGTGATTGACAGCTGCTCAGAGACTCCAGCTCAGCTCTGACTCATTGTTTTCCTCCGGTCAGTGAAATCTTGCAGATGCCATTAGGGGCACATGACACAGAGGGACATGATTTTTTTCTACTTACTAATTACTTGTCTAATGCACTACTGACAGGATATAGTTACAATTTTATAAAAATAACTTTTTAAAATTATATTAAATTCTACCCACTGCATCTTTAAGGGATCACCAAGTTATTACAATTCATCTTGAGGTGGACACAATTCACACAAATGTGTGTACCAGATTTCATGATAATCCATCCAAACGTTAAGACGTTTTGCTAAAAACCACAAATGTGAACCTAATGGCAGCACTACAGGAAAAGTCAGGGGATCATCAAAGTCATGAAGACACATTTTTCTGGGAACCATAAATGTCTGCACAAAATGTCACTGCAATCGGCACAGTAGTTGTTATGATATTTAATGTGGATCATAGAGCTGGACAGACCTGGGTGGGACTAACAAAGAGAGCTGTCAATGTAAAACCAAGTTGTAATGCTTTAAGAATTAGTGGAGCAATTAGCAGAAGTAGTAAAATAATGTAATACTGATCAACTGGCACTGATAGAGAATCAGTGACTGCTACTTCAGCACATTAGACCACCCGGCCACCTAAACATGCTAAAGGGCTTTTATCATTCCAGGGGATTAACTCACCATTCAGCCAGCGTGTGGGGGCGTCTTCTGTCTTCAGTGTGGGGGGCGGAGAGTTGCGGCGGATATCAGGAAAGCTCCGAAACTCGTACTGGGAAGCGGTATACATCTGCTGGTCTGGAGGAAATACCATAAATCAGCCTCTTCAGTTTTTAAGAAAAACTCTGGAGGTGATCGAAAACTGTTGAAGGGCTTACTGATGATGAGGGCAGTGTAGCCCGTCGTCGGGTCGTAGGGACATTTGTCTCGGCCTTCCTCAGGCTGAGATGACATCACAAACCTTTCCTCATCCTATATGGGACAAAGCAGTGAAGAGGACATTCAGTTTTATCTCAGAACCAAACAAGGAATCACAAAAATAGTCAAAGCATAAAAGACAGATGAACATACTACAGAATCTGAAAGAATTAAAGCAACAGATCAAGCACTTGCACTACTATAGTAAGTATGGATTCAACAGCACTGGAAGAACTGTGATGTGTTGCATGGACATACTATGTATACACAGAGGGGTCTGAAGGCATGAGTCCCACACATGTAGAGATGAGTTGAGTTGAACCTCTGGAGCAAGCGGATGTGATTAAAACACTCCGTCTGCAAGAGCAAGAGAAAGATATTATGGCGAGGGAATGAATATATATACATAGGAGAGAACCAAATACAAAAAGTTGAAATGACAAAGGACGAACAAAATGCCTACCTTATTGTCTTTTCCCTTGAGCATACATTGCCGTTTTTGCTCGGGGGAGGCTTCCCACTCAATCTAACACACACCACATGACATACAGCAAGACAGGAGGAGCACAAAGCAGTTTGGTGGTTTTATAAATTTCACTGACTTGCATAAATTTCAGCAAAATATCACAGATCTGACAGCAGAGAAACAACAGTAATATCTTTGTGCTTTAAAAATTCTTGACCTCACAGAAAGTTGTGACTAGTGTATTTACAGCAGGAGACGTAGGAGTGGTTGCAAGGGAGTGTTACGCACACACACCAGCAATTATATTTTATGACAGGCACCAGTGCTGTATTAGCATAATTAGCACAACAGCTTAACGTCAGGTCACAAATACAGCAGCGTGACAAATGAAAGAGGATTTTCAGCTTCTATGGGTGCTTAAAAGAGACGGTAAACTTTAATGACAGTATCATGCAACATGCAGTGGTTTGAGAACTAAACTCAACACTGACAACCATCCTAAGAAATGGAAAAGAGACAATGATGCCAACATCATTTAGAAATTAAGTTATAATCAGGGCTGTCAAAGTTAACGCAACTATAACACTTTAACGGAAATTCATTTAGCAGAACCAATTTCTTTAACGCAGATTGTAAATTTTGGTGAGGAAAAGATAGCATAGCCTTTGACCTCTGACCTCAGGATATGTGAATGAAAATGGGTACCCATAAGTACCTACGAGTCTCCCCTTTACAGAAATGTCCATTTTATGATAATCACATGCGGTTTGTCATAGCAGACATAGCAGCACACTGACACACTGACAGCTGATGTTACCTGTTAGGCTTGAGTTTGCCATGTTATGATTGGAGCGTATTTTTTATGCTAAATATAGTACCTGTGAGGGTTTCTGGACAATATCTGTCATTGCTTTGTATTATTAATTGACTTCCAATAATAAATATATACATACATTTACATAAAGCAGCATATTTGCCCACTCCCATGTTGACAAGAGTATTAAATAATTGAGAAATCTCCCTTTAAGGTACACTTTCAACAGATAAAAAGTGTGATCAATTTGTGATTAATCGTGATTAACTATGGACAATCATGCGATTAATCGTGATTAAATGTTTTTAGCGATTGACAGCCCTATTTATGATTAATTTGATGACACATTCTGATCGCAATGATTGTGCTTTCTGCAGCTACAATGTCAGAAATACAATAAAAGAGACCATGATAAAGATTTTATGTTTTCTTTAAATCGCTGTGGCTATACTTGTACCAAAGCAAATATGTTTCTCTTCAAAATACCATATGTTCCACCCATCTGGATTATGTCATTATTGACATTTGCACATGAATGCATCGTTTCCTGTGAATAACTAATGCTTGTTCACACCATTTGAGACCAGTGACCACTGACGATGCAAAAAGACAACAAAATGAAGTTACTAATTAATGCAGATACATTTAATGGCAACAGCAGAAGAAATTATAAATTCTATCCATAAATAGTATAAATTGTAAGGATTATAACTTTAATGCTGTTAACCCATTAAGACTTGAGGGGCCCCCTATTAAAAAACACTCTAAAACCTGAGCCGTTTTTGAAAACAACCTCGTAAAACCTGAAGATTTCTAAAAAAGTTGACAGAATTATCAGTGTTTACAAAAACCTTTGTTCCTCAGCCTATGTAGCAGATAGAAACATTAAATAAAAACCACTTCACAGCTTAAACTTTTGGCTTTGTTAAGAACTATTGGCTGTCCTAAAAAACATTACCATTTTTTTTAATTACTAAAAAAAAAAAAAAATGGTAATGTGTAAAAAAAATGGGTCTGTAATATATAATCACTATATGCCATTATCTTAACGAACTGAAAATGTCTAAAACATGTGCATATCACACCTAGTCTTAACGGGATAAACAGACAAATGTAGCATCCGGTTGTAATGGGTTAATAAGAAAAGGTAAAGGGCCAAATGTCCTAATCAATTAATTAGAATCTGAATCAATCTCTTTAATCTTTGTTTAATCTGCAGCGTTTTAAGTTAAAACTGGCAACACTGGGTTGAGATAGAAAGAATGCTAATTAATGCAGAAATTAGAAACAATTTCTGTGTCGACGTGCTCCGATGATATTAACATGAATTCTGTATCTATTTACAGTTACAGTGTGCTTTTTCTCATTAATATGTAAGTTTATGCAGCAAGATGCTCCTGTGGTGAAAGTGTGAGTTATTGTGTTTAAAGTAATGTGACTACACACACACACACACACACACACACACACACACACACACACACACACACACACACACACACACACACACACACACACACACACACAAACACACAAACACACAAACAAACAAGGGGTGACATGGGAATAAATAGTTTTGCCTCAAAATGAAATACTGTTGCCTCAAAAAAGTTCTGGCGTTGTAGAATGCAAATGAAGCCGTGGCAGAGTTAACGATATGGCAGCTGAGGTGTACAACATGCAGAAACAAACAAACTCACTGTGAGAGCGGAGCTGGCTGAAATGTCAGAGGCATTGAGAGCAAACACAGCCCCCCGGGCCCCGACGTAGAGACGCTCACTCTCAGCCTCCAGCAACATGGCGCTGTAGTTGACTGCCGAGGACTGGAAACGTCTGCAGCCCTGGAGACCTAGGAGAGGAGAGGAGAGGAGATGAGGAGAGAGGGGAGGAGGGGTGAGGAGAGGAGGGCAAGAGAGAGGAGGGGAAGAGAGAGGAGGGGAGAGGAAGGGAGAGGAGAGGAAGGGAGAGGATGGAGGAGAGGAGAGGAGGGGAGAGAAGAGGAGGGGAGAGGAGGGGAGGAGAGAGAGGAGAGGAGAGGAGAGGAGGGGAGGAGAGAGGAGAGGAGAGGAGAGGAGAGGAGAGGAGAGGAGGGGAGGGGAGAGGAGAAGAGAGGAGAGGAAGAGAGAGGAGGCGAGAGGAAGGGAGAGGAGAGGAGGCGAGAGGAGAGAAGAGAGGAGGAGGGGAGGGGAGAGGAGAGGAGGGGACAGGAGAGGAGAGGAGAGAGGAGAGGAGAGGAGGAGAGATGAGAGGGGAGGAAAGGAGAGTGGAGAGAGGAGAGGAGGGGAGGAGGAGGGGAGAGAAGAGGATGGGAGAACAGGAAGAGGAACAGGAAAGGAGAAAAGAGAGGAGAAAAGAGAGGAGAGGAGAGAAGGAGAGCAGAGGTGAGGAGAGGAGAGGGAGGAGAGAAGAGAGGGGAGGAAAGGAGAGTGGAGAGAGGAGAGGAGGGGAGGAGGAGGGGAGAGAAGAGGATGGGAGAACAGGAACAGGAACAGGAAAGGAGAAAAGAGAGGAGAGAAGAGAGGAGAGAAGGAGAGGAGGGGAGGGGAGGAGGAGAAGAGAGAGGAGAGAAGAGGAGAGGAGATTGGAGGAGGACTGGTTGTTGATGAAAGCGATTTCTGTAAGCCCTTGTCTATTGATCTAAACGGCTCCTCGTGTTCTTTAAACGATGCATCACATGACATTTTAGAGATGACACACTGAAAATCAGTGAGAGCAAAAACCAGTAGAAATAACCCAGTTTTTCTTTTGTTGTTCTTCCTCAGATAATATCAGTGTCATATCCCTGGTGTGATTATTGGACAACAGAAGTGGTTGAAACAGCCTGATTCTCATTTGTATGGCTATAAACTTTACCACCTGGACATATCCCAGCACAAACACTGTCCACTGCTGCTCTCGATTATGGTCTGTCTCTATGGGAACACCTTTCGGAGGAATTGGACTAATTATTGTATCATGCAACACACCTAAATACAAACAGATTGTACGTCTGGATTCTCATTTAACGACTTCAACAAAAAAACAACATAAAAATCCACATTGCTGGGTATTCGTACACTAACACATCTCACTGAATGCCTTTAGAAAAATGTGCATAAAGTTCTTGCCATCAGAGATTTTAAAAGCACAAGAGAAAGCGCTTTTTCAATCAAACCTGGCAGTAGGAGAATAAAAGGGAGGAATAGAAATCTATTCATCTTCTGAGATGGATTTCTGGCTGTGTGATTGCCGAACATCAGTGCGAAGCGGTAAAAAGGCCTTGCTCTATGATTCTGAAGGATTCGCCTTCAAATCTCTGAGGTTGTTTTCTTACACTGACAGAAAAAGTAATTCTATTAAACTCCATTGTGCTGTATCTGCATAGAAAGTCGCTTTACGTGACCTTGTGGTTCCTTGTGTTTATTCAGAAATTAAAAACAATACAGGATACCTGACAAAATGGGAAAAGCAAGATATATTATCAATAGCTGCTTTCTTTTTCACAGCAGTAATGCTTTAGGGTAGTCAGACCGAATGCTGAAATGATTACACAATTATCAATAAGTTGATTGACAGAAAATTAAATCGCCAATAATTCTGATAATAAATAGCTTAAAAAGAATATTCTAAAACTGGTAAACTGTTTATGCCGAAGTGTTTTTAACAGTAAGGTTTTAGCAAAAATGCATGTTTGAGAGGTAGTGAGCTTACGATTAGATAAATGAGAAATGGATCATACTGACAACTTGTGTGACAGTTTTGCTGCAGTTAAACGTTTTTCCCGTTTTTTGATTCTTCAACTATGGAGGCATACGAGAAAAAACAAGCTTTCTTCAAGAATCCAAGATAACACAGAGTAAGTAATTAATACACAAATGATCATTTTGTCCGTGAACTATTCCTTTAAGTCATTTATTAATAAAAATGCCTCAATATTAGAAGTTTCCTGTCCTTTTTTGCATTTTAGGACTGCAACTAAATTACTCACTGCCATGCTAGCAGCACTGTGAGGCTGTACTTGGGCACAACCATCCTTTGAGCTAAATGCTAACACTAACATGGCAACATGCTCACAATGACAACACTAACAAGCTGAGGTTTAGCAGGTATAATGTTCACCATATTCATCATCTTAGTTTAAAATGTTCACTTATTAGCACTAAACACAAAGTACAACTGAGGCTGATGGAAAAGTCATTCATTTAGCAGGTATAAAGTCATAAACCAACGTTTTGGACATATTAAAATTTTGGTCATGATGAAGAGAAAAGTCAGAGATCGCTAAATTTTTCAAAAGTCATCTTTTGGGGGCGGCAGTAGCTCAGTCTGTAGGGAGTTGGCTTGGGAACCGGAGGGTCACCGGTTCAAGTCCCGACATGGACCAAAAAAGTGAGTGTGAACTGGTAGCTGGAGAGGTGCCAGTTTACCTCTTGAGCACTGCCGAGGTGCCCCTGAGCAAGGCACCAAACCCCCAACTGCTCGGGGCGCTTGTCAGGAGCAGCCCCCTCACTCTGACACCTCTCCATTAATGCATGTATGTGTGTTTCAGGTCTGCATGTACCATGTATGAGTTTAACAGAGTGTAAACTGAATTTCCCCATTGTGGGACTAATAAAGGTAGATCTTCTTCTTCTTCTTCTTCTTCTTGAAGGAAGCGTGTAGTATATAAGCTTTAGTCTTGAAATAGCGATGTCTCTTTTGCAAGAGAGTAAGTAAGAAAATCAAACATAGCCAAAAAAAGGACAAATAAACAAGGACAAAAAAGGACAAATACATAACCAAACAAATGAAAGCACATACAGCATTAGTGACTAATGAATGTCATGACAATACATCTAATTGTTGTGGAAATATTTCACTCCAAACCACACCAAAAATATCAACCATATTGTGGCGCTGGAGGGAAAATCAGGGTCATCAAAGTCAAAGCTATTTCTTTGGTGGACCATTGCCATACATAACATCCCTGCTGCTAGCATAGATAAGGTGGATCCAGCATCAAAAATGAAAGGATTTTTCTGCTTTTCTCTGTTTTATATATAGCTATATATTGTACAGCCCTGACCAGAGTGAAATTACAACCCCACCATGGACAATAAAAGCCAAGGGATTATGCTTATCCCAGACAGCTCCGTTGAGGAAGAGGAAGATAATGAAAAGAGGCCCAGCACAACAGCAGATCTCAGAAGATCCACTTCTATGTGACCTTCTGTGGTTTGACGTTTTATTGCTTTGTGTAAGTACCCCGTCCAGTTTTCCGGGCTATATTGGGATGCACCTGTTTTGACAGGACAAGATACTGATGAGGTTCACTCATGCAAACACTCAGCAAAGAAACATGCTGTACAGCACACACACACATACAGTATACACATGCATGACATATCATGAAGTCACCTGCTACAGTCATGAGATGCCAGAGAGTTATGCAAGCTCTAAACATATGATCTAGCAGGAATCCACTTAGCTTGGGTAAACATGACACCACTGTCAACACAAACACACATCACAGACAGAGAACCTCTAGGCATGTTATAGCCACAAATCCACTGTGATGGGACCAAACAGTGTTGTCACTTGTGAGATAATGACAGCAAGGTTTTAATTCAATGCCTAATTACAAGATCTGATGTGACTAATGCTGAGCAGGTTCTACTATCAGCTGGGGTGGAGTACGAGCAGCTTTTCCTGCCTACTGATGAGGACAGCAGCTCAACTCGGGCAAAACAGGAAAGATTCCCATCGGCTGCTGCAAAACACAATCCAATCTGCTCACTTCAGACTGTCCGTCAGTTCCCATCCCAGACTGCACCTTGGTGATCAGGTGTCTACTTTTCCTCTCTCATTCTCAGCAGGAGGAAGCAGAGTATTACCTGTATGGGATTTGCGGAACAATAGCTTTTCCTACGTGATACGAGTGCCTCATTGTGAGTGAAGACAACGCATTACAGCTGCGACGACGCTTAAGTTTCCTCAGTGTAATCTGAGCATTAGGACACACAAAGCCTGACAGCTGGAGCCAGGTAACTAAAAACTACCTCCCTGAAAGTGTGACGCAGCAGAGGAAGATTTATTAACTACATTGGACAGCGCAGTTTAGCCTCGGCTTACAAGATTGTGTGAGAAAAGGCGTTTGAGTCATTCCATAGGGAGAGAAAAGAGCGAGACAGGGAGAAAGAGAGAGAAGCCCAGATGATATTATTTACTGAGCAAACACTTTAGAGGGACCTCAGCTGATCAGCACAGTACACAGCATTCAGGGACACGCATGCGGGCTGAACCTCCAGGCGACGGACTGTGATGTGATAGCTTTACATATAAATTCACACCGATTGTCAGGCCTGTTTACGGTCCAGAGTATCCTGACGGGCCGACACGCAGTACTGAATAAACAAAGTTAAATCCACCGACTCTAAATCCCCAAATACTTGACAGGTTGAAATCAGTTTTCTTTCTTTTTAACAACCTGCTATCTCTCCGTTTTGGCAGCTTTTAGGCTCTCGGCTCCTAAAAACTGAGCACTGGAATTCATCAAATTAATAACCCATAACGATGTCCCTCCATCAAATCTTTTCACCTACTTTATGGTGGTGTAACAATGAGGAGAGAACGTGTGTGCGAGTGTATTTGACTGCGCTTGTGTGTGTGATTTAACTACCCCGCACAGGTTTGGAGGCTTTGCCTTTAGGTTGCTAAGAAACACAGAGATTAAATGGATTAGAGGTAAGTTTGCATATCGAAGTCTTCTCATCAGGAGGAGGGAAGCAAAAGAAACAAAGACAAGAGGTAAAGGCGAGGTGAAGGAATTAAAAGAGGGCAGTGCAGATAAGAAAAGTACAAACTAATGAAGTGTAAACTGAGGAAAAGAGACAGAGCTTATGTGCAGGGGCAGAGAGAGGAGGATTGGACCAGAGAGTGACGAAGCAGTAGACGTAGAGATGAGCGGCGTTGGAGGACCTGTGGGCAGGCTTGAACACTAACCGATGAGGTACAGGAACTGAGATAATGCTATCAAGAGAGGTTCATAGCAAGAGGAGTAACAGGAATGAAAAATAGCTGACTAATGAGTGTAAGCAGGTGATGTATTGTGAGAGAGACAACTGTTTAGAAAAGAAAAGAGATATTGTTCTGCAAGTAGACCTTATAAATCAAAAATTTGGCAGCAAGTCAGATGTAGAGATGTAAGAAAATGTCTTTCACATGTCTGTGTATCAACAAGTCCAGGATCAGATAACAGTACAGATTTACAAAGATACACACACACAATTGCCCACACAAATGAAAAATACTGTATACGGCCGTCTTGCGCCATACTACAAGGGTTGCTATGGTTACACTGCTTCTGAACTACCTACAGTGGTGTCAGTCTCCCTGGATGCTCGGCAGGGATCCAAGTGTAAGCGCTTCACTCATCTGTGCCTCTGTAACCTCAGGCTACATGCCATCACACACATACATGGTAACTGAATACCACTCATATATTGCTAAAAAATAAAACATAAAAATAATCATGATCTACAGAACAGGCAGGTGTAGGGGCGAGTGTCAGGAGAGAGCTGGAAACAAGATAAAGAGAAAGAAGGCGGCAACTGCAATACTACAGACAGACAAGACATCTAGTATAAAGAGTTACTGCTGGTCTCAACGTAAAGCACTGGGGCACCTTAAGGTATTTAACGCAAAGGGTCAATTGATAAAGACTGATGAAATTTTGACCATTTGACAGGAATGTGATGAACCAGAAGCTGTTCAAAAATATGCAGACGTGTGTCCGTGCTTACCGCTGCTCAACACAGTGACGCGTGGAGTCACATCCAGGTCCAGGGGCGTTCTGAACGGGTAGCCGGCTGCCGCGCACACACAGCAGCTCATCAGCAGGAGCCGCACCGCCGAGGATCGAGCTCCCTGCATCTCCGCCGAGCGCCTCATGGGACACACACTCTCAGACCAGGGTGTATACACATGCAAAAGGCACTCACATGAACATATTCACCCTACGACTCTCACACACACCCACTCGCTGGCACTGGCAGATGGCCTCTTTCACCGTGCTGTACTAAAGGAAGCTGAAAATATAAAAAACACATAACCAACAATGTTAGTAGTCATGTCTACACTAGAGGAAACACCTGTGGGCGCTGTGACTGAAAGTGTCACATCAAAAACTTGTTGAAAAAGAGGGAAAGATGGTGAAGTTAAGCGGCACAGTTTAAACACATTAAATAAGTTTATGTGGATGAATTCACAAGGATGATGACAGCGATATGAAAGAGACACAAAGTGCAAACGCTCAGTAAAATATTGGGGGATCTTTTGTAGTTGAGTGGTGCTGTGAGACCGGAGCCGCCTCTCCGTGTTGCAAAGTCTTGCAGCGTGTGAGCAGCAGCTGCCCAGTCTAAACACAAGAGCCCAAACATCATTAACCAAACAACGGCTGTCAAACAGAGCTACGTGCCGATACCACGAGCAAACACTTGAGGATTAGACGGCGATGTGGCGCAATCCAGAGATCGATAAGGTGTGAAACCAGTTCAAACAGCAGACGTACCTGAGAGGAGCCAAGTCCACGAGGGGAAAGACTGTGACATGTGATCATCTCTAAGATATATGTGTGTGTGTGTGTGTGTGTGTGTTGAGATGTGAATGCCAATGCTGTTCCAGCAGGACAAGACCCTCTTTTTGAAGAAGTGAAGGGAGGAGATGGTGAGAGGAGGAGGGGAGGGAGGAGATGGTGTTTGTGTTTCACCATCACATGTACCAGTGCACACACCAACACAGAATACACCCCGTACAATGGAGCGTCGCCGACTTTATACAATTTTATTTGGAGGAATAGCGACATCTCTCTTTCTTTGTCTTTCTCTATGGCGCTCTTTAAAACACACACACACACACACACACTCCCTCCTTCTATATACTACACACTCCACCTCCGTCATTAAAATGCTTCCCCAGTTCCGAATGTAAACACACTCTTTCGAGCTTTCCTTTCACAAAGCATGCCTCGAGCACACTGAATAGTCCAGGACTTGTTCCTTCTATCGCAACCACACACATGCATGCATGCACATTAACACAAATCAATTCACACACACGCACGCATGGATGCAACAAAAAAGTGAAGCCATTAGCACAAGTATCTGTGGTGACTGTGCTCTTACAGAAAGTCCCAGCGATACCTCAGGGCCGACACCATGACGACGGCTGGCTTGAGCGTTGCATAATGTAACGGACAAACAGCACAATGCAGGTGTGGATGTGAAAGATAACTGCTATTGTACCAGCGGGTAGTAACAGTGAGACGAGGAATCACAGGCTCAAGGACGTGCTGTGAGTACTCTACCCTTTTTTATTATAACCTTTTACTACCCACTGTTCAAAGCACAGGACAACAGCACTACCTCAGACTTTCATGGACTGATAGTACTATTCACATATCTTGAGGTCAGAGGTCCCTTTGAAAATGGCCATGACACTTCTTCCTCGCCAAAATGAGCATTTATTAAAAAATTTAGTCAATCCCAACAGGCAACAACAGCTGTCAGTGTGTCAGTGTGCTGACTAGACTATGACTTGTCCCAAACTGCATGTGATCATCATAGAGTGGGCATGTCTGTAAAGGGGAGACCCATGGGTACCCATATAACTCATTGTCATTCATATAACTTGAAGTGGGGCCAAGAAAAACTGGCATAGCCATTTTTCCTCACCAAATTTGGAGCATTATTTAACCTCCATGACAACAAGCTAGCATGTCCTTAGGTTTTCTAGTTTCATATGATTGCAGTACCTTTACTCTAGCTCTAAAACTGAAGCCAACTACAATCTAAAAATCACAAGTTGTGTTAATGTGTTAAAAAGGACCAGGTGATTTTGCATGTTTCAGCCCATTAACAAATCATATATTATGTCTGAACACTTTCCAAGACAGACAAAATAAGTTTTTAAATTCATTTTATATCTTCCTCTCTGTGATATGAACAACATGAAACCTGCAGTAGGTCTGAGGTAGGCAATACATCACACAGAAAATGTATTCCTCTTTATTTTTCAATAAAAAATGCACAGTGACGCACTTGCGAGCAAGGACTGGTTTGCAAATGAATCTGTGTTGGGTCAGCTGACAAAAACGCATTTTAGTCACAAGTTGTGTCAGAAAATAAAAACACAGACAATAAGAACAATAAGTTAACATGAATGTCCTGGAAAAGGTTAAGTGAATTTGTTTAGAGTGTAAAAAATTAATCAAACATTTGGTGCCTTACTCCGTTTTATATCACTGTTAGTTAAATACCTTTGGGTTGTGGACTTTTGGTTGAACACAGCAAGCTATTTGAAAACGTCACCTTGGGCTCTGACAACTGTTGATGGGTACCTTTCACCATTTTGTGTCATTTTAATTAACTAAACCATTAATTGCAAAGTAACCAGATTAATCAAAATGAAAACAATCATTATTTATTAAATTAGAATTGTCAAATTAAAAATATGACTTTGCAGCAACTGACTCTAAGGTGTTGAATGTTGGACTTTCCCAGAAAACGCTGGCAAGGAAGAATATTTAAAATCTATCCCTGATGGCAAATCCATTATTCTGACAGAGAGGAAGTTTGAGGACATAAAAGTGAAGTCATCTAAATCTTCAGAGTGATGGATTTCAGGTCTCTGCAGAGTACTGGGGTGAAATTAAATGAATGACTAGAAGGTAGGAAATCAATCTAAATGCTTTGGAAAAGTTAAGTATGTGATCCTCCAGTATTGGAGAAAAATGTACAAATCCTTAGGCCTCATAACCTCAGGGCGATCTCAAAACAGTGAAAACAAGGCTGAAAACCAGTTCCCGAAATATAGCCATTTGAGAAATATCACTTTTTAACTAGTGTCAACTACTTTTTACAGCTCTATCTTGCTCCCATTATGGCAAATATGCCTTGAGGACACCAATTATTTCAGCCGTACAGTCTCTCTCAGGATGTGCTGCCTCTCTGGATGCCTGTCAAACACAGTAAAGGTGTGTCAATCGCCCCCCAGCCTCGTCTAAGCTCCCTTTAAAGGGTGGCAGAGGAGGGGCTCTTTATATCTGACTCATGCACACCAAATCGCTCAAATGGGATGTCAGGGTCTAAATCCTTTCAGTCAATCAGTCAGTCTGTCAGTCAACTGATGTGGTCTTGAGAGTCTATTCAGATGGAAATGCTTCACAGGAATATGATGGAAAGAGAAAGAAAATGTAAGAGAGAAAGTGGCGAGCGAGGAGGGAAAATACTTTCGGAAAAGTCCAGCAGTGCAGAGCAAAGAGTCAGTAATTGTGACATTAGCGATTCTCTGTCATCTCAAAACCAGATTACTCCTCCTGACTTGCTACCCCGGGCCCCTAAATGCAGAAGCTTTCAATAGTTAATTGGCTACTGAGCACACCAGTCACAACTTTGAGAAAAATGCTGGAAATCAAATGAGGGATGACCCAGAGGAAATCACAGCGAGTCTTACCTCTTGCGACCTAACCTTTCTAATCGGTCTTCCTCCTGATCTCGCTGCCAGCGCTCAGTCCCATGGCATTTACTCACATTGATGGATTTTATCAGGCAATTATAAAGTGTCTATAAACCTGCCTGAATGGAGAAGGTTGGAGCACTGCGGTGACAGCTCCATCAACAGACAGCGATTGTCCCGAAAGGACTTGAAACTCTCTGTTTTTGAGTTGGATACGTGTGTGTGTGTGTGTGTGTGTGTGTGACAAATAGTAGAAAAGATTACAGTCAAAGCCACTGAGCTGTGCTTCAACTGAGACAGGCTGCTTTAAAATCCTCTTGTTTCACAGACAGAGAAAGGGAAGCCAACTGAACTGAACTCTGCTTGTTCCCAGTACTGTAGCTTTATACTTTGTACTGTCACTTTGTGAATGCAACACTGGGCTCTTATTCTGACAACATGACAAAGGAGACACGACTGTGTATGGTCAGTGTATTACTGAAATCTTCTTTGCCATCATTTATAATTGTGCCTAACACAACATCCATCATCTGCAGCCGCTCATCCCTTTTGGAGTCAAAGGGGGGGCTGGAGCCGATCCCAGCTGACACTGAGTGAAAGTGGGGTACAGGATAGGTCGCCAGCCCATTGTAGGGCTGACACATAGAGACTGACAACCATCCACATTCACACCTGCGGACAATTTAGAGTCATCAATTAACCTGCATGTCTGGACTGTAGGAGGAAACTGGAGAACCCGGAGAAAACCCACACTAACATGGGGGGAACACACAAAACTCCACACAGAAGGGCCCCAAGCTGGATTCAAACCTGCGACCCTCTTGCTGTGAGGCGACAGTGCACCACCGTGCAGCCCACATAACACAACAATCACAGCTTATTTGTGTCATTTGTTTGAATGTTTCCACTCGACATCTGTTCTCTCTGGGTTAACAGCAGTCCAAATGAGGCAATGGTTTAGAGAGAAGACCCTCAAAAGCCATGATTAACCTCATGTAAGAGCACAAGAGGCTTAGAGCCACTTCAGACTATCGGTCGACCGATAGTGGTTTTCTAAAGGCCGTTATACAATAACGATAGTTTGGAGCAGGAAAAAGCAGCATTTAACTGGCCGATATTTTCTTTACTTCTGCGGCAGCCTATTCAGCTGCTTTTACATACAGAGTTTTTAATAAATTACTTTTTCGTCACTCCGGATTTAATAATTCATAAGTGAATGAATTGTGATTTGGCGGATTACATGATTGGAAAATGTTCAGTTTATTTGCAGTGGGAAGTGCACTGATCTGTGGTTTATGACTGGCCAGGATGACTTCTGTTACGCATCTCATTACAGATTTCAATGTCACTCTTGCAACCCATCAATGTTCGTGCATATTCCCGGGGTGAGGAGGATCTTAAAATGTGTGACGTAACTTCATGAGTGGATGTAATGTGGCTGGATTATTTGGAAAAGAGAACGCCAAATTGGTACAGTAAGCTAGTTAAAGTAACAGATTTCTAAGAGCTGATAGTGTTGCGTTCTCTGCCTCTACCTTGACTTTGTCTATGGAGCCTCCATGAAAACAGGTGATATATGTCCCAGCATGACTGGTAGCGGTTGTGCAGCAATCAGCCATTATCAGAGCCCAGTTCCACCGATAATGATAGTTTGTAAAACATCCTATTGGCACCAATTAATCAGCCAAACTGATTAATTGCTCTAATATAATTCTAATATACCTTTAAATGGTTTTATTCTGAGTATAAAACCTAAAAAATCCCAAATTTGCCTCAAAGGGCTTCACAATCTGGACAGCATACTCTAATCCTTAGTCCTTAGACCCTCGAATCGATGAGGAAAAGTGCATCAGTGGAGGAATCCCTCTTATGTTAACTTACACTATAGAGAAACTGAAATACAGTATTAGGCAAATAAAGTGCACATGTTTATTTGGCATATGGAACAACTTTCTTGTTATTTTGCAAGAAAATGTAGCATGTTTGCAGTGCAGATGCAGCCAGAAGAATAAATCCTGATAGAAATCATTGATGCTGACAACAATTGATTGATTATTATCAACTATAAATTAATCGCCAACTATTCTGATAATCGATTAGTCAATTGGAGAAATTTAAGGGGAAAAAAAGCCAAAATTATCTGATTCCAGCTTCTTAAATGAGCATATTTTCTGGTTTATTTACTCCTCTGCATCAGTGAACTGAATGTCTTTGAGCTGTGGACAAAAAAAGACATTTGAGGACATTATCTTGGGCTTTGGGAAACACTGACATTTTTCACCATTTTCTGATATTTTATAGACCAAACAACTAATCGATTACTCGAGAAAATAATCGACAGCTGCAGCCCTGCTCTGAGGATCCTGTTTTCATTAAGGACGCATCATGGTTGCTCCATTTGGACTGTGCAAAATCCTACTGAGTGGCTGCAGCACATCATTGAGTTACAAAACTAAAAGCAGTGGTGAAGTCGATATAAAAGCAGGATTATAGGGACAAACATTTGAATAAGGAATGAAAACATCAGGAAGAGAACATCGAGGACACTGTCACATCTTTACAGCGTTTCCTTCCACTTTCTTATCTTTTTTAAAGACTAAGCAGGTGGGTTAGTGGGTTCACTGGGTTTCTCCAATGATTAGATCAGTCACAAAAGGCCATCAGCTTGGACAGGAGATGACTGATTACCCATTTTAAACATATCACTCGTGCTCTGCGAGCATCTTTAGCACCACTAACAGCTGCTTTACTTTAATCAGAGCTGTTCTTGCCACATGTTGTCCACATGACTAACGGGTTGCAGCTTTACTTTGCATGTAATCCGGTTCGCCAACACCCCTGCTGCTATGTTGGGGACCGAAAGTCAGTCCACCAGATGAGCCCCCCATGATGCGCCACATAAAGGGTCACTGGCTGCTTCAAATTCAGCAATTACACACATTCATGACGCCTCGGTTGGTGATGTCTCACACCTGTCTGAATTGGCTCAACTCAGGAAAATATCCCGTAATGAGGCGTAAATGATCTCATATTTAAGAGGACATAACAGCCTATGTCACAAGTCTGTCAGGACCATTGCATAGCTGTCATAAAGACTTTACGGCGACACAATTATCCCCGAGGTTTTCTGTGCGGTTGTGTAACGTTCAGTGTCTCTTACCTGAATCACGTACAAATTCCTCCAAAAGAGAGAAATGTTTCCTTGAGCTCGAGATAATCCAAGTGGACTTTAAACGCCGAAACACCCTCTGAAACACGCAAACACCCACTGGACGACGCGCAGCGCTAACTAACAGCGGGACTGACTGGAGGCTCTTCTCCACTCGCTGGCAGTCACAGGTGGCCCGCCCTCCCACGACGCTCAGCACTTCCTCGGGGCTCTCTCCGGGTAGTGCGGTCCTTTTACTGCTCGTTGTTAGTTTATGATGAGACGGTTCCTGGTTTCGTTGTGACACTTTTTTTAAATTGAGGCGGGTGTCACGAGCTGCAGCCAGCCAGCCAGCGCGAGCACAGTTACAGTTATGAGGCAAAGTGGAAAAGGTGCAACCTGTCCGCTCAACGCTGCAGGTTGGCGCAACACTGACACCTAGCGGCCACAGCGGGGATTACACACAACCAGGTGTACTGATTATAGAAAGTCATAGACGCATTTAAGAGGTCCTTGTCATACCTGGGTAAACACAGGGGTAATCGATCAAATTAAATATGGACCCTTTCTATTTAGGGTGTCATTACAGTGAGCCAATATGCGTTATCCCAGGGCCTGGGCACACCTAAATTTACCCTGCAATGACATGTAAACATGGCTGCTGTTAAAGGGTCCAATTTGCATTTTTTTTTTTTTTAAATAAAGTGACATTATTATGATATAGGGCTGCAGGGTGGTGCATTGATTAGCACTGCTGCCCCACAGCAAGAAGGTCAAAGGTTTGAATCCAGCTTGGGGTTCTTCTGTGTGGCGTTTGCATCTTCTCCCCATGTCAGTGTGGGTTTTCTCCGGGGACTCCGGCTTCTTCCCACAGTCCAAAGACATGCAGGTTAGGTTAGGTGTGAATGTGATCAGGAATGGTTGTGATGGACTGGCGACCCGTCCTGGGTGTACCCCGCCTTCGCCCAGTGTTGGCTGGGATCGGCTCCTGCCACCCCGCGACCCCTTACGGGATAAATGTTTGCAGATGGATGGATGGATACAATATCATAAACAACTATGGATTTTTCATTTATTCAATGAGTGGGCTTCTCCCTGTAGTTATTTAGCTTATCTTATTGATGGCTGAAACCAGTGTTATATTGATCTCTCCTAGCAAAAGAAAGATTAAATCAAGTAAACATGTGGTTCTCCAGCATTTCATGGCGCTTGATGCTGCTTTGTAAAATCAATGTGTAGCTGCTGCATTAAAGTCCTCTGAAAACTTGGTTTCAAATCTCACCTTGGACAGGGCACATAGAGACAGACAACTATTCACACTCACATTCACACCTACGGGCCATTTAGAGTCATCAATTAACCTAAACTGCATGTCTTTGGACTGTGGGAGGAAGCCGGAGAACCCGGAGAAAACCCACGCTAACACGGGAAGAACATGCAAACTCCACACAGAAGAGTCCCAAGCTGGATTCGAACCTGTGACCCTCTTGCTAACCACTGCACCACCCTGCAGCCCTAACAACACTGCAGCAAATGAAAAAAAAAAATGCTTCTGAAAAATGAAACTGAAAAATGAAACTGAGTGTGAACTGGTAGCTGGAGAGGTGCCAGTTTACCTCTTGGGCACTGCCGAGGTGCCCCTGAGCAAGGCACCAAACCCCCAACTGCTCGGGGCGCTTGTCAGGAGCAGCCCCCTCACTCTGACACCTCTCCATTGTTGCATGTATATGGACCTGTTTGTGCATGTGTGTGTATGAGTTAACAGAGTGAAAAAATTGAATTTCCCCTAGCGGGACTAATAAAGGAATATCTTCTTCTTCTTCTTCTTCTTCTTCTGAATATATTTCCATCCATCCATCCATCGTCAACCGCTTATCCCATTAGGGGTCACGGGGGGGCTGGAGCCGATCCAAGCTGGCATTGGGTGAAGGCGGGGTTCACCCTGGACAGGTCGCCAGTCCATCGCAGGGCACATAGAGACAGACAACATAGAGACAGACAACCATTCACACTCAAGAGTCCCAAGCCCTCTTGCTGTGAGGCGAGAGTGCTAACCACTGCACCACCGTGCAGCCCCTGAATATATTTCCTTACTTTTATAAATAAATCAAATCTTGAATCATTCCATTAGATTCAATATTTGATTTGTTTTATTCATTCATTTACATTTATTCATCTGTATCTACATCTTTTTCTCTCTCACTCTCTTTCTCTCTCTCTCTCGCTCTCTCTCTCTATGTATATACCTGTTTTACAAATAAAAAATGGATTATAGTAACTTTAAGATTTTCTTGATGATATTAAACTACTGAAACTACTGAAAAAACAGCAATCAAAGTTTGAAAAAAATTGTTATGTATTGTTCAATATGACTCAGAAAGTCTTACTGGATTTGACTGACAGCGGCCTAACAATAAGCAAAAACACCCTCCACCCAGGGTTTTGAAACACAAACTAAAAATGTCACTGTAGCTTTTAGTTTAGGTTTTTCTTTATGAAAACACTTTTGTGGCATTGCTCTCATTCAGGCATGCAGACATAATACCACCTCCTCGTCCTAATCTGTTTCCTCATCTCCCTCTCCCTCTCCTCCAGACCCTTGGCTAAAATATTATATTTTGCATCTCTAGATTGGGTGAGAGTCATGGTGCAGCAGATTTCATATCCCAGTAAATGTGGATGTTATGTTACACACAGGAGCTCAGCATTTAATGAGGGTGCCTGTGAGGAAAGCCAGCTCCATCACTCTCCCCTGTTACTATCCCCAGAGAGACACAAACCCAATGAAATAACATGCCCAGACGACATATTCAAGATTCAAGAGTCAAAATTCAAGATGTTTATTGTCACGCCGGTTATACAGGTACAATCGTGTGAAATACTTTTTTTCTGGGAAGCTCAATTAAAACAGCAAGTTAAGTAGCAAAAATAAATGAATAAATTATTATTATTATTATTATTATTATTAATAATAATAAAATAACACAACAATAACAAAATACAATTACAGTAGAAGATCATAAAAAAGAAAAAATATGTATTTACAAAAATATAAAATAAAAGGAAATACTTGGTACAAAGGCATATTAAGAACATACAGTATATATATATATATATATATATATATATATATATATATATATATATTTTTTTGTAAATATACAGTATATATCTGCTTCTATATTTATCTCACTACCGCTTTATTAATATATATATATATATATATATATATATATATATATATATATATATATATATATATATATATATATATATATATATAGATAGATAGATAGATAGATAGATAGATAGATAAATATAGAAGCAGATATATACTGCATATTTATGGTATTTATGGGAGCAGTGAGGCTGCATACTATGATAATATTGATAATTTTGCACATATGACATTGATCAAAGTATTGCACTTGTTTATTGCACTTCTTGTGTGAGTGAGAGTGTCGTATATACATGGGACTTTAGACATTATATTGCATAAGGCAACAGTAACAACATGATGAGATATGCATCTGTCTGGACACACCCTGCAGGTCCTCACACTGCTCATGAAAACAAACGACTTGTGTGCTGCAGAGACCAGTGAGAGCTCTGATTACGAAGGGTAAAACACCAGCTATCTGTCATTCCACATTTGACTTTCTTCTTTCATTTATCACAACTTTTATTCCATTATGAATATATGCATCAATTATAAATGCAGTTAGTCGTGTTCAGTGTGCAGTGTTGATGTTGAATTCAGCCTTTTATCTCAACTCCTCAATGCTATTCAGCCGGGGGTTTGTGGCGCGTATGGGGGGTTGTGTGTTACACATTCAGCTGCATTAACCCCATAAAAGTCACAAAGGGACACAGCAGAGGAACTTCACTGGAGTTTATATGGAGAAAGGAGCGTCACTGTCGCTTGTTACCATGGCAACAGAGGTACCTGAAGAAGTGGCGGTGTGGTTCGTTCATATGAGGTCATACAGTATGCTGTGGCTGTATTCGTTACATCACAAGGTGCAGCACTTCTGTGTATCCCCCACTCTGTGCTTGCTATTAATAACAGTAAAAAGACTGAACTGTTTCACTCTTCCTGCCATTCATCTACAGAGACCGGCACACAAAACACCGCATACAGTGGGACTTAAAACCAGTCAATTGAAAGGCTAGTCATATAAATTGTTCAATTTTTTACACCGGGTATCGAGATCCAAACATATGGTAGATGTGATTAAGGCTGTCAAAGTTAATGCAATAATAACATGTTAATGTAAAATTGTTTGCAAAATTTGTTTTGTCTGTATAATGCTTCACATTTGCACTACGCTTTGGCAAGGACAAACTGGCATGACCATTTTCAAAGGGATCCCTTGACCTTTGACCTCAAGATATGTAAATGATAATGGGTTCTCTGGGTACCCACAAGTCTCCCCTTTATAGACATGCCCACTTTGTGATAATCACATGCAGTTTGGGGCAAGTCATAGTCAAGTCAGCACACTGACACACTGACAGCTGTTGTTTCCTGATGGGCTGCAGTTTGCCATGTTATGGTTTGAGAATATATTTTGTGCTAAATGCAGTACCTCAGAAGTCCTCAGCTAAAGCTTTTATTTCTAAGAAGTTGTCTGAACATGTTGAGAGCTTGTTTATGTTTAAATCACAAACCTATAGAAATAATGCATGTATATCTCTGCTTTTTGTCAGCACACTATGCCAGATGTGTAACGTTATTACAAAAAATTCTTTTCGAGTAACAAAATGACATATTTTCTATCCAAAGCCACAGTGCACAGTCAGACACTTTCTATCACATGCAAATGAGATACACGCAAAGGTGCTCCCCATAAACTGTACACATTGTTTTACGACAATAACGTGCACACTCAGAAATGTGGATTTCACATCCACAAACGGTACAGCATGAATGAGCAGCGCCAAGGAGCTTATGCATTTGGTCCTGTTTGTTTGTCTGTTATTTACCAGGAGCAGTGCTTCAGATTACAGCCCACTATAATTTAAATTGTTCCCTCTCTGTTGGGACCATGCTGGTTGTTCTCATTTGAATGTGAGGTGATTCAAAGGAAATTAAGTTTTTCTGTAATTTAAAAAAAGGGAGATGAGAAACGCTAAAAAATAAAAAAGATTAACTGTATTAAATGTTTTTTCTGGCTTTTTATCAACAACTGAAAACAATCTACAGTGTTAATAATGTTAGTTTATTCTGGCTTTGACAGGCGCATAATTAATGAAATATGCAACAACTGTCTCTTGTTTGTCCACATTACAGTACGTTTACAGACTGACATTTTACAACATTACATCAACACTTTTCTAAACCAAACTAAATGATATTGATAAGTTGAACAACAATTGTGTAAATATAGCAGCAAGCACTGATTAGTCCAAACGACTCTTTTCTCGTCAAGTTGCAAATTTTGGAAAAATGTTTGCTCTAACTGCACCAGGAACTTTTATTTCTTCTTCAGTGCTGATAAATAGGCAGCTAAACTAGATGTGGAAAGGGCCACAATGGAAACAAGTCTTCATTCATTCTTCATTGATTTTCTTTTAATTGTACTTTTATATTGCTGTTGCAACCATATTACTTACTTAGTCCTTGTTGCGCCAGGTGGCACATAGAGCAAGGACGAAGGATCTATCCCTATTTATTCTCAGTGCTGTTCCAGCTGTATCCTCTCACCTTCATTTCTCCTCCGATGGTTCACCTCCAGGTTGTTTTTGGCCTCCATCTTTTGCATTTTCCCTCTGGTGTCCAACACAATGCCACTTCTGTCATGTCATCAGATGGTTTCCTGAATACATGTCCTAGCCATGTCCATCCTCTTCTTCTGTTTTCCTAATGTTAATCTTAAGTCCCAACAAACTTGCATTCTTCTGTAGTCAAGATATGGTTGCAACTGTTTTATGAGATGCAACCATAGGTGTCTTTTTTTAATTAATGGTGAAATAAACAAAAAAGGAGCTGGATGAGATTGAGATGCATTACCACTAATAGCTGCTACGCTCCGTAAAGATTCACTGAAAATATTTCTCATTCTCTCTGCAGTTTTCAAAAAAAGCTCCAATGTCCGTAGCTTTAATTTATGTTAACTACACAACATCATGCATTCATTCAACAATGCAAACACAGCCGCCGTACAGGCTCATTTATTAAGTTGATTTACCCTAAACTGTAACTCACTTACTGGTTTCTTTTTCCCTGTATGCTATTCCCACTACAATATCCTTTTCTCTGCCTGTTATTACCTCCGCCAAGGAGGTTATGTTTTTGCCGGCGTTTGTGTGTTTGTTTGTTTGTCTGTTTGTCTGTGTTCAAGATAACTCAAAAACTTATGGACGGATTTTGATGAAATCCTGGATTCTGGATCACTTTGAATTTTTCGTTAACATTGGGGTAAATGGGACCCAAAAAATTGTTTCTCAATATCTCTGGTAATTGTTGCCCAAAGCTCATGAAATTTGACTCAGGGATTTACAATGTGTACTTCTATCAAATCCCAAAGGCTGATCCAGATCTGATCCAGATGGCGGAGTTTTAATGTTGTGTCTTGTATATATGTTCTATGTTTGCCATTCTTTTTAAATAAAAAATGTAGGATTTTTATTTTGGAGTGAATTACAATATGGGGGGAAACTATGGTGCTTGGCGGAGGTCTGCACTCTCCGAGTGCTTTTCTAGTTTCTAAAGAAAATGAGCTTCTTTTACTAATGAAACTATGATCAAATACAACAAGCTGTCATCTTACAAGGATTGGCCAAAACATACTTTAGCATTGTCTGATAATTCATAACATTTATATATAGTTTAAATCCTACTATTTTATTTGAAAGAGCCTGCCTAAACAGTGCTCATAAACATTTTGCTTTCTTTGTAAGCTTGCTTATAATTGCTTTACTGTTCTTTAGTGAGTGAAAATTGCTGCTATGCTCACTCACCTCAGCAAATCAAAACTAGTATTTCATGTCAGCTAGTGTTGTAGCAACAGTACAAGATCACTTATTGTGATTGGCTGTAAAAAAAAAAAAAACGTACTACGGTGCTCCAACTTTATCTGGCCCTTATTATTTCCTAACCTGCTCACACACCTCAGACTCCTGGGGCGGCAGTAGCTCAGTCCATAAGGACTTGGGTTAGGATGTGGAGGACCCGGGTTAAAACCCCCAAGGAAAAAGAACAACGGGTTGGTGGGGGGGGGGCAGTTTACCTCTTGGGGACTGGGGAGGAGGCGCAGGGGAAGGAACCAAACACCCAACTGCCCGGGGGGCTGGGCGGGAGCAACCCCCCCCCCCTCAAACATTTCTCTATTAAAATAAATATATTAATTGTAAAAAAAAAAGAAAGAAAAAAAAAAAAAAAAAAAAAATTTCACTGCGGAAAAAAAAAAAAAAAAATATTTTTTTTTTTTTTTCGCTTTGGATTCGTGCTCTGAGAGGTGAAAACATCACTTTCTGTCCAGCAGAGGGCGGCAAAACAATATGCGTTGAGACATCTCTCCACCTTTATTACAATGAGAAAACTGGATAAAAGTCTGCATACATGGTCACACAAGAAGACTATATGAACTAAGTACAAAGTATTTTATTGTAAATGTTTGAAATACTACAGTACATTTGTGGTTATACTTCTGACAAAAGGGCTAAAGAAAAAAGTAACAAAAATAAATACATCTGCATTGACTAGAGATATGCGATGGGTTTTGGGAACTCGTTTTGAATGAGTTACGTCTTTAATTTTTTTGTTTTGACTTGAGAAATTGTCTCTGACTCTCTCTTTATGATACATTGCTTATTGATTATTACAAAAAGTCAAGGTTTGCCTTCTTACATTGTCATGAAATGGCTGTAATAAAATATTAAATTCATACTGCATGACATCCTTCCTGGTCAAAAGGGCATTTTAAGGGCTTGAAAGTCCATTTTCATTCATCCTACAGTAACCTTTCCCTAGTTCTTATGACAGAAATTCATGTATACACTGTATCTATGGCATCTCAACCATGTGCCAATGCAGGAAAGCACACTGGCTTTCTGGGTATCATAGTCCACAGAATGAACAGCAATAGATCAATCAAAAGCTTCATCACCACTTTTTTTTCCCACCAATCATCTCATTTGTTTAGTCAGACACGTTGTGGTCACAACAGAAACTTTACACCTCAAGTGCAGTTATACAGAGGCACTGTCACCCAACACAGATGACGGACAACAGGCCCACCAAAGATTGTCATGGTAACAGAGCATTTGAAAAGCATCATTATCAATTGGTCCACCTCATGCAATGCAGAGCCCCAAGTGTGTTAGAAAATATACCAGAAAAGAAGTTTTAAAAGACTATTCAAAAGTGTAAAAATTACTGTCTAGCAATAAAAATACTGCTTGTTCCATTTACATCCCAACATTTGAGTTTCTGTCAGTTTAGAAATAGTTTCAGACACTAATTACAAAAACAGTGGAATAAAGGAAAACAATGCCAATAGTGTCTTAAGTACGCAGTACACAGTGTGGCCTGGAAAAATAAGTGAGGGGGAATCCCTCTGTTGTAGATACAGAAAAAAAGTGCCAAAAAGAGTTCATAGTTGATCCTTCATATTGTTTGGTCTGTTGTCGTCTCTTCATTTCAGCAGTGTCCTTGTCTTACCCAGTCTGTTAAAGCCTGTGCGTGAGTGTGCGAGTGTGTGTTTTGGAGAGTTCTGGCAGACTGGAATGTGCAGGGGGTCTTCAGTGTTTTAAGCCAGGGTTCTCTGTCTTGGCTTTATTCTGGGGTAGAGCTGTTAGAGACGACAAGAAGACATGTCAACAATGCACATTTGCGCATAAAACATGATCATCATTACAGTTTCAGCAACTCATGACTCACCCCTAGGAGGTTGCGGGGAATGTATCCCTCTGTGTCACCCATGCGTGCCCACCACCATTCGATCTCATCCTCGTCTTCTCTGCGTATGATAGTCATGCAGTCTCCTTCGCGGAACAGCAGTTCATCTGGGTTTTCACCGTTGTAGTCCCACAAACCGTAGACCACCCCCCTGTTCATGATGCCCATCTTCTCTTGGACACCTAAAGGTAAACAGATTTAAAATAATAAGCATAAAAACATTCCAAGGGTAGTGAGTTTTTGACAGAAACACAGACACAGGACACAAATGAAAACAGTAAAAAGGAATATGACATATAGCACAAAACAAAGAATAACATAGCTTTCACTGACCATAGAGGAACTGAGAGCACTGGGTATAGCCTTCCTCCATCTCTTCACATTTATCAGCTGCGGTTTGCATGTCGCTGTAAGTCATAGCGAACACTGCTGCGCCAGACTCCACCAGGAACTTGCACACTTGCACATTGTTGCAGGATGCAGCACAGTGAAGAGGTGTCCTACGGTAGAGGGCAGATGAAGAGGTAAGAACAGCGGAAAAGGCTAGATTTTAGTGACTGCAGTTGGAGCCCCTATTTGGTATCTGTTGTCAACCAGCTCAGACGGCAGGATAATGTTCAGAGTGAGTTGTAACCTAGATGTACCGCCTCATGCTTGTTTGCCTCTGCCAACCAGTGAAGTTGCAGTTAACATCCATGTCTGTCCTAAATATCATCACTTCATTTTATCCAATTAGACATCTGCATGAAACTAATTAGGATATAAATTCTTGAGCTGTGGTCAAAAACGTGTATTGTGAGGTCACAGTGACCTTGACCACCAAAATCGAATCAGGTCATCTTAAAATTCAAGTAGACGTTTGTGCCAAATTTGAAGAAATTCACTCAAGTCGTTCCTAAGACATCACAAGAATGGGATGGATGTCAGGTCAGAGAGACCTTGACCTTTGACCACCAAAACCTCATCAGGTCATCCTCGAGTCCAAGCGTGCCAAATTTGAAGTCAAGACATTCAGATTGCATTCACAAGAATGGACCTGACGTGTGCATATGTGCAGACGAACGGACGGACAATCCAAAAACGCAATGCTTCTGGCCACGGCTGTTGCCAGCACAGAGGCATAAAAACAAACACACGTGGACTAGTAATTATTAATAGTTTGGACGTCTGAGGAAAATCAACCGTGTCAGCGGTGAACTTGAACTTACCAGCCGTCACTGTCAGCAGCATTGACATTGACACCGAACTGAACCAGAAACTTGACAATCTCTGTATGTCCGGCACAGACAGCATTGTGTAGAGCAGTGATTCCTTCATCGTTGGGCTGACTGGGATCCTCTACCTGTGATTGAAAAATCACAAGGGGTGAAGTGAAAGATAGTCAATACTTATAGAGATTTTATTTTACAATGTTAGCTGACTAACACAGCAGAAAAAGAAGCCAAAGACAGAACTTTTATAATGTGGTTTTAAAATATCACACATTGCAAATGTTTCTTGTGGAGAAAATGTCTCACTTCGTAGATGATTCTCTGGACCAGGTCAAACTCTCCCTCCAGAGACGAGTCCAGCAGCAGAGCCAGCGGGTTGAACTTCACTCTCATGTTGTGATCGATGCGTTCAGAGCCGAGCTTCCGCAAGTTGGTCCTCTTTCCCTTAAGACACAATCATAACTGTGTATCACACAAATGATCTTGATCAGCCATCGCAACACAAGAGAAAAGTTAAATCCAAAATGGGAGACTGCGGCGTCTCATCCTGAAGTCTGTCCCGCTGAGGTGGAAGCGTCCACTCTGCTGTGTTCAGTCTACACTGAGAGAAGAGGGACTTCTTTTCCAGCTCTAAGAGCAATGCTAATCCTGTTTAGCCAGAAACAAATTCATTTCACTAAAACCATGATTATGTAACCAAATGGGTCTTAAATAGTGGTGACAAAAGAGGAAAATGGGCCACAATTCTTATTTCTCATTGGTTGTCTTTCTGGGGTAAAACCTGCCACCTCACCATAAATCCTACTTAATAAGTTTCACTAAGAGTTTAGCAATAAGAACATGTACACTGGTGTTTATTTAACACAGAATGCAGGAAAAAAGGGGCTGGGTATCCGCTTAGTGTGAGCAGAATGAGGCCCATTTTCTCCAGAAACAATAGCAGTACTTGATAGAGATTATCTAATTATATAACATCAGACCAGGTCACTGCTGTTAACTGGTAGGTCATTAAAAGTAGAATGTGCACTAACTGTAACTCATGACCTGCCCCTGTGGGACTAACAAACAAACATGTGAAGGGATTTAAAAACACACATAGCACAGAAGCACACCAGTGTAATCTATACTGTAGACTCTGTAGACTGTAGTGACATAAACAAGTCAAATGAGAGACACATAAAATTTGTGATTCAGCAGTTTACGGTGGCATACCGGTGGCAGAGTGACCTGGCCAGTGACCTCAGGTGCCTTCATGTTAAAGGTGTCCTCTCCCAAGCTGTCCTGCTCTGCTCCACTGGGGTACGGGGGTGGCGGGTATGGAGGGAACTCTTCCAGGAAGCCTTCTGGAGGTGGAGGCGGCAGGTTGGCCATCGTGTCTTCCAAGCCAGCATGGGGTGGCGGTGGGAAAAGGATGTCATCTGGCCTGGGTGCTGGGTGGGATGGGGGAGGTGGGGGGATAATGTCTTCGCTCTCTGGGATGACTAAAGGTGGTTTGGTCTGTTCAACAGGAGCTGGAACGGGGACAGTGGCACTGGGGATGTGAGAGGGAAGCTGTCCTCCCTCCAGAGTCTGTCCCATCTCTGATGGGTGGTTCTCTGCACCACTCAGAGGGCCTGGAACATGTGAGCCCTCCGCCACATTTTCTGCTTCCCCAGCATAGGTGGGAGTGGTTGGTGTAGTCACAGTCTCCATAGCTGCCAGTGTGGTCTTCTGGTAGAGGAGTTTCTGAATGTTGGGCCCCGCGGGACCCTCTGGTTCAGTGATGGAGCTGCGTTTCTTCAGGGGCCTTGGAGCATTGTAGAGCTTCTTCCTCAGGGCTTCCAGGTCGCCATCACTCTGATGCCTGTAGGGGTTGGAAATGAAAGGAAGCAGCTTGGTGGGGCTGAGGGGCCGGGGGATGCGCTCCGTTTCTGGTTGGGGACCCTCAGATGGGCTGGGTCCCGCGTTGTGGGCTCCATCAATCTCAGATTCTAGAGCAGGGGAGCGGCGGTCCATGTAAGGGTTCTCTGGATGTAGGGAGCCTCCACTGGGGATCACTGGTTTACCGTACACTACAAATAAAGACAGAAAACAAGTGTTAAGACTGACATGTCTACAGAGCTATTACCAATATCACACTAATAAGCTAAACCTTTATCTCATGATAAAATGACAACATGCTAAATAACTGTTACATACTGTATTTAAACCCTGCCACCTGACTTAACCAGCATGTGAGACCTGTGTCTGATCAGCTATGCGCTCGGCAAGATATGCGGTGATAAACATTGTTAAGACAGATCAGATAAAAACAAGATATTCTTTCCACCAAGATACACTGCTTGTGTTTTTTTAATGGCTATAAAGAAACCTGTTTGTGTCAGTTTCTAAACCTGCTGCTACTCAATGTCATGTCTGTATCAAGTATAAATTATTGCTTAAAGAGAGCATAGGTCAAGAATGTTCACCTGATGGGAATATCAATTATGGATGCACTTGAAGTATTGTTCTGGTAAATTATCTTTGAATTAAGCTATGAGTGATTAAGCGGTGCACACCTACATAACTAGAAATCAGAGAAGTACAATGTTTTTGTTTCTATAAATTAAATACCAGGTTAGTTTATTTACTGTAAGTGGATTACTGAATTATATTGGACTTGAACTCCTTCTACTCCTATTTAGACTGAAGTACTTTGTCTTTTTCATCCACAGCTTCCATTGCATCGCTATCTATCAGGAGGGGTCTCTCATTTAATTACCTGTTTTTTTTCTGCTTCCATTCTTTGCAAAATAATATTGTGTACAGAGCTAGCGTGGATTATATGAAAATAGTCAGAACAGGCTCGGGGCTAGAGAAAAATTAGTTCCATTTCATTTGCACAGTTCCAGTCAGAAGCAGCAGGTACGGTTGCGTATGATGATCGCGTTTGTAAAGGGAAGATGTAACAGATGGCTTAGCCTCTCTAAGCTGCTCCTCTGGTCAGTGGCGTGTGAATGTTTTCTTGTTGAGTTGTTGGCAGATTTACCTTACAGTGAATATCGAGTTCTTACGAGTGACACAAGATAGTAATTTTCTTTATATCTCGACTTTTGCATTTAGATTTGATATAGTCATACATTGTTTTTTTACTCCAGCATTGGTCTTTAATTTAATATTCATTCCACTCAGAAGAATACTTACCTACCCTTACCTATACTTACCTAACCCTAAAACTGATATGTATTGACATGTGTACTATAAATACTGGATTACTGGAATACTGGATTTATGTTTAATTCAAAGTGTGAGTTCTATTATTTCTACATGTAAATTATCTAAATGCACTGTGTAAAGGAGTATGACCCCACTGGATATTCTCTTACCACTGACAAATCCATTGGTGCGGCTCTGAGACCTGTTGAGAACGCCCTGCACAACCGGCTGGTGGAAGGGCTTCCCTGCGCCAGGCTGCTGCGTGTACATGGAGTAAATGGAGCTGGCCGCTAAGGTCTGGGGCTTACTCAGGCTGGCGTCTTTGGAGGAGGGCAGCTCTGGGGTGAAGGGCCGTACTGTGGCTGCAGGTGGAGTGTCCTGCTTGGAGGGCAGGGGGAGTGTCTGGCTCTGTGAGGGTGGGAGAGGGGTGCGACCCTGGGCAGCCTGGGGCTGCTGGCTGTGGGGCTTGGCTTTGGGGAAGGTGCCTGTGTTGAGACCAGGTTTGCCGTAGGGCACGACACCGGGGCCTTTTGGTTTGGTGGGAACAGGTGGAGGCACCTTGACTGGTGCTTTGGGAGCAGACTGGCAGGATGAGATGAAAGAGAAATAGCAAATTAGATGCCAGGGTCTATTTCTGCTGCTAATATCCAAGTAATTTTTTTCCTGTGAGGATGTAGGGACAGTGTTTCCATTCCCTCTCACCTGAACGTCTCTGACCAGGTCATCACTGCTCTGGTTTTTGCGGAGGGAGGTGGTGGGAACCTCCGTTGGCTCAAACATGGAAAATGGACGCACCTTCCTGTCCCTCTTCACTTCTGTCTCATCTATACACAAACCACAGGTAGGGGCAATAATCAGTTTTGCCTTGTTTTCAAACAGTGTGATTTTATAGAAAAACAGAACAAAAGCCCCTCTAAAAGCTTTCATTCTGCCGCTTATCACAGTCCTAGGAAGGGAAAGGCTGTATATGCATGTGGATTTTGCATGTGGTTATGTCTCTTACCTTGCTCTGAGTTAGAGTTGGAGTGAGAAGTCATTCGTGGCAGTGTTGATGCTGGACCATGACCGTTGGTGTTGGATTCTGGACCTGAAGAGCCCCAGTCTGCCAGCTTGGATGGCTGAAGGCCTGTGGGACCCGCAGAAGAGGAGGGAGGGAAAAAGGCAAAAAAAGAAAAGCAGAGAGTCTTTAAATGTGATCATGTACCATAAATCATCATAATTTTTACATAAAAATAAAGATAAAACAAAGCACCTGTACACTTAGTAGAAACCAGCTTTTGCCATTATTTATCCAGATAAACACAAAGTTCACAGAGCTGTGTGTTATGTAGGGTCACACAGAGCAAACAATCATGGATTTTTTAAGCATTTCACCTCCCTCGTTATTCATCATTACCTGTTTTGGCTGACTGACTAAGACCCAGCCAGTGGCTATGCATGTCCGCAGACATCCACAATCAGAGGAGCTACAAAAGCATGGTGCTCTTGTAATTAGCAATATTAGCATCACATCAAAGATGGTAAAACATGATGATTTCCATCGCAGTGCCTGCAGACTGTAGTTAAATGCTCCCTCTCAAGAGGTGTTGTACAAATACACCGTACAAAACCCACACACACTAATTTTGTGAACAAGACCCGATTGGGTTGGTCAGAATCCACGCAGAATGTCAGTTCAGCTGAAGGTTATGTATTTGTTCCAACTGACCCATTTAGAGCGGCAGGAAAAGAGCTGAAGGGAAGGCTCAACAAACACGCTTTAACAAACAGCAGCAAAACAAGCAAACGGGACCAAAGATCCAGCTAGGAAATTATGAAAAGATCTCATCTTTCTTGAGAATCACTCTGGTGAAAAATAAAAACAACCAAACAAAGCCTTTGAGAAGCACACACACAAACAAACACAAGTGTGTACCTTTTCTCTTAGCCCGCAGCTCTTTCAGAGGCTTAAGCAAGAACATGGCTTCTGAGGAAGATGCATTCAAAAAGACAAGAAAAACAAAGTAGCCTTAGAGCTCCAGATTCCCCTTTGCTCAGGACACGCTGTTGGCTGGGCCCAGGCCGGGGCCCCCCTGAGGGGCCACGCAGAGACCAGCACGACCCCCAGGAGCCTACCTGATACTACACACAACATCCCTGCTAGAAAAGATCTGGGAACGGGTGTATATTAAGAGCAGATTCCTCTGCCTCCCCGCCCATCCCTATCTCTCTTCTTCCCATACTGCAAATCAACTCAGCATGCAGAAATAATTGCATGCAACATCATGACAGACTGGGAAAAAAACTGTTAATTTCACTTCCTGTATTGCTCTAAATAGGAAAACAAGTGCTGATGAGGAGGTGAGAGAGGGAATAAGTGAGGAGGGGGGGTCCCCTTCTGCTGTTGTTTTGTAATGACTAATTTTGGTGTCGGATCATTCATTTTTAATCACATAAAAGCGCGCTGCTGGCCCACTATCCACCGGGGGACTGATTTATGGCTAAGAGAGCAAGACTAGAGTTGGAGCGCATGAGAAAGAATTACTGAGAAAGAGGATGGCACAAAGAAGATCTTTAAGCGGGATATGTTGCTCTGGTCCGTCACTGCTTGGGCCAGACTTCGTTCCCCTCCAGCACACATGCTAACGAAGTCCGCAGGACGAGGGTGCTGCTGGTGTAGCAACAGCTTACTCTGTGCCGTTTCTCAGACTTGATTTTAAAAAGAAAAAAAAGAAGAGTGACACAAAGAGACGCACACCGTGGCGATAACAACACTGGTTCACTCACTGCAAAACATATCAAGTTCTTCAGAAAATGTGAGTAGTGTGGAAGAAAAGAGTTCAAAGGTCAGACTCTGCAAAACTCGATCACAACACACCATCCAGGTAGGTAACTAGCTACCTTCTGAGCTCAGAGTGACATCGCAACCAGCACGTGTCCCAGACTCCTCTGTGTCTGCTGGAGGCAGGAGAGTCTTGTCACATTTAGATAAAAAACACACTCAGTTCGATGATGACATTCACAAAGAAACACAGGGAACAGAAGTTGGGGATTCTTTACTCTTAACTCTGCTTCTGAGTGAGCTGTTGCAGACTCAGCAATTGGCAAATTTTAGCTGAATAAATTAAATGTAAAAAGACAGAAGGGACAAAGTGAAGGCCCACTTCCAAGTCAGAAATCTGAGTCAGAAGGGAAAAGGCTTGGGTTGAAGGGACTGGATGCAAGTTTTTACACATATAAATGTTTGTGAATCAGTTTTTATTAACAATGTGTGAACCGCTTGTAACCTAACCTAAAAAACGAGACCTTCCACGACTTTCTGGGTTTCCTCTATCAGCCTGTAGTCTGCTTTAAATGTGAAGAATGCGGGCCATTTTTTTCTGAATAAAATCCAATGGATACGATGTAATGTGTTCTTGCGAGTGCCCTTACTCTCTTCAGCTACACTGCAAAGCTAACAGAGTGCAATGATAGCTAAAATTTGGTTAGAAATGGAGTCCACTAAGTCCACTGTTGGACTCCAACACAAACTCCACAGAAGCACAAAAAACAAAACAAAGTTATATCTTAGTTAGCCCATCTTGCAAACAGCAACACAGATCCCGAGCTGGGAAAATTCCTATTAAAGAAAGAAAAGAAAGATATTCTTTATTAGTCCCACAGTGGGGAAAAATATTATTATATTCTGTTTTAAAAAAAAAAAACAAAAAAAAAAAAAAAAAAGGGAGGGAGAGGGGAGGGGGGGGGGGGGTCGAAAGAGGGGGGGGGGGGGGGGGTGGGGTGGTGGGGGGGGGGGCGGGGGGAAAGGAAACCCCAAAAGGTGGGGGGGGGGCTCCCACAATATTAGACAGGTAAGCTAACATTACTGCCAAGCATGTGAAATATATGTATAGTGATATTGTGGTTTTAGCTGGCTAATGTTGCTAATGTTAATCGCCATGGTGCCTGTCAATCGTGTTCAGTCTTGTGTGTGTCACCTCACTGTTTTGACTGATGCTCGCTCACGTCTACACAGTGCGAACACGAGCAACAGGACACTGACGGTCGTTGACTTAATGGCCACAGGTCTCACTGTTAACAAGAAATTTTCCTTCTTACATCTAGCCCCTGTAAGAGGTGAAAGGCTGCTGACAGTGTGTTGTATTCACTGTATACTAATGTTTGTATTTCTCACTTTGACTCTGTTAAAATATGTTTGTTGTAAGTGGTGTGCTCACAACAACCTGATAATAAATATCTCCAAAACCAAGATGGTGATTGTGGACTTCCACTAAAACGCAGATGAGCTTCAACCCCTCATTATCAATGATCAGACTGTTGTAATTGTGTTCTCACTCTGTCACAGCATGGCATGGAAACTACTCAGAAAGTGAAAAAAGCATCAAAAATCACTGGTCAACTCCCTGCACACTTAGGATAGATCTGAAAATTACCAGAAACCCATCTCATCCAGCTAATGCACTTCTACTCCCCCTTCCTTCAGGAAAAAGGCTGCGTAGCATTAAGAGCAGAATTACTTGTTTCTGTGACAGCACATATCCTGAGGCAGCCAGGACCCTTAACTCCTCATCATCAGTTCAGTTCATCAAATAAATGTAAACTGTGTCCCCTAGTGGGTTTCTTAATGCACCAGACACGCATGTTTTAATTTACTCTGTAAGAGTATTTTCATGTTTATGCTGATATTTTATTTATCTTGCTAGGGTATTTCCGATATATCCATGTTGATGTGTATTTGTTGTATTGTTTTTATCTACTTCACACACACACCACCAAGGCAATTTCTAATTAAAGATTCATTGACACCGTAATAAATCATTGGGACTTGAACCTCGTCTCTGGCTGCTCACCTGTGCCGGCCTTACTCTGTGGGTCGTGGGCGGGAAGGGTGGCAGTGCCGTCCGGGTAGGCCGGTTTCACAAGCAGGTCGTGCCTCACAGGGCCCCTGGGCATGGTGGACGACTGGATGTACGGGCCGACCGCCGCCACACGAGACGGACCTGACTGCTGTCCAGCTTGGCCATCTGAGGGCACCTGTAAAATAAGATAAATAAAATAAACAAAAAAAAAAAAAGAAAACAAGAGGCTGTTAGAGCGAGAGATCGGTGAGAGTGATCTGTAATATACTGTAGATAGCAGATAACAGACGACAGAAAGAGAACACAAAATGACAAAATGCTAAGCAAAACTGTAACTGATGTTTTTTATTAATGATACAAAAAACTGTTGAGACTGAGAGGCATATCACAGACAGCATGCTGAAATTATTGTTAATATTGAGGCACTACTTAACAACTAAAGTCTGAGGATGTAATGTTGATTATAAAACACAGAATAAAATGGTGCGATGGATGAACAATGGTGAGACAACTGTACTGTTCTTAGATCCTTCACACTAGAGAGGCAAAGATGTAAACTTTGTCCTGACGGTGGTACCAGAGCGGGCCATTTTGTCACTCAAGTCAAAAGGATTTATTCTGGTTAGCGTGGCATGGAAGTGTTCAAAGATTGGTAAAATTTTTCTAACGTGTGGGTGGTGTTAGCAGAATGGGCACTACAGTGAGACCCTCAAAGAGTTTTTGAGGTGTAACTGTCGTGAAGTTTGGGACAAGTGGAAAGTTAGACCTGCTGGTAGGGCTTGATCATGATTTCCTGAGGAACATGAAGGTCTATAAATGCAATGCAAATATTTTACTCTGGACTAAAAATGTTGGAATAACACACCAACCTCGACCCATCCTCTGAGCCCTACCTAGAACCACTCACACTACAAGTATTTACGCTTCTTAGCAATCCCTCTGTTAAATTATTACTGAAAACGCCTGGAATACAGTTGCTGATTTACAAAGATTTAGCTTGCCCAGATTTAGCAAATATTCATACCCTGTCATTTTATTAGCAGGGTGTTTTTTCACACAGTGATTTTAAAGCAGCTACAGATAGGTGTGACTTCTCCACCTTGGACAGGTGATGCAAAAGCCACACTGACAGAACAACTCCTTAAATCCTGTAGCTTTATTTGAGGCTTAATTACAGAAACCTTTGCGTCAATAACTTTGTCATAGGTACATCTTACAGAAGAAATTAAATGCTGTTATTCTTTCCAAACCCAACAAACATTGCACTTTAAACTTTCGCTTCAAACTTGGGTAAAATACTCAAACCATCTTATAAAATACAACTCAACCCCTGGACAGAAACTTATCCTGCTGACGACATTATGACAAGCTGTCCCTTCAAAACAGGATGAACGTGGCTCACTTTGCCCATCAAGGGTTTGAAGCAAAAATGGAATCTGATGTACCAAGTCATACTGAAGAGATCAGAAAGGAAAGAGACGCATTTATTCAGCTCCAATACCAGTTTAATTACCTGAAGATGAGTGTCTTTTGAAGCCCTCTCTTTACCAGGATAGCCATTCTTGAAAAAACAAAAGCACAAACATGCAACAGCAGTTCAAAATACCAAATAATCCCCTCTTTAATCAATTAATATGAGCCTTTTCTGAGTGTTTCCTGTCACTAAGACTAGCGGGGTGACTCTAGGCTGGCAGCTCTCAGACTACCTCTCTTCAGTCAGTGTGGTCATACGTGCTTGCTGGGTGATGTCAGCCAGACGCTTGCTGTTTGGTTGGAGGACAGAGCAGCTTGGATGGAGTGTGTCTTTGTGCTAGTGTGAAAAAGGCCCACTCATTATGATTCTGGGCAGGAGTGTGGGTAAATCACCTCCTCACTAGGGCCTATTCAGGCCTTCATCTCTAAAACACACACACACAGGCAAACACACATGCACACACCTTTCTCTGTTCGGTTCCTGCTTTATTATGTATGTCAAGGGGACATCAAAAGAGAAGTTGAGCTTCTTTAAAGTTGGATTAGCAAGTTGCTACTTTATCTAAAGGGCTTCCAGTCGAGCGTCAGAAGAATATGTTAAATATCCAATATAGCATTTATTATTCATGTTCCTTACTTATAGGTCTCTTTAGAGCTTGTACACTGCATTTGCTAAGTAAACACTGCAAACTACGGAGGCTATTTTTTGTATCTACAACACAGAAAAAAAATAATCTGATGGCACTGAAGACAAACAGCTGTGTGATTTGCTTTGCAAAGTTATGAATCAGCATTATATAATGAAAAACAGTCTTTAAAGGTTAATTGATTGAATGTTAATTTGGTTGAAAGAAAGAAAGTCAATGGTGAAGGCAAATGAGATGCCTTAATTATGTCTGAGAGGAAGTTGATCTGATCAGGAAAACGTAATTAAAGAAATTACTGTGTAGAGGACAGAGTAAAATGACTCATGTTTATAGGAGGCTAAAAACATAAAATCATCCTACTATTAATCAGAATGATTATGTTTTCTTTTTAGGCCATCCTTACGTCTTTACTATCCTTACACAAATATTCAACCTCAAGCAGTGAACATGCTAATTTTTCTTCTTCACAAGTCTGTTGACTCTTATTTACAGTCCCATGGCAACTTGTGTTCAAAACAACTCCAGGGAAGAGGAGAGAGGAGACACAGCTTGTAAGGACTGGATTATTCAGCCTGCTAATTTCTGGTATGTGTTGAATCCCGCCACATCTTTTATTATCAAATGTGTTTTGGAAAGTCAATGTTTTTAGTAGATGGTTGTAGTAAACTGATGATTTGCCTTTTCCTGTTTCTGTGCAGCCAGAAAAGATAGTATCTCCCCTGACATTCCTGGCTGTCTGAGATGTCAGCTTGCACCCATTACTCCCCTCTCATCTTCAGGAGTTGTTTCTGCCAAAAGGGGACTGAAAACACAGCTGAGTGAAGAAGTGCGAGTGCAAACTCAGATGCAACTCTGCGACATGATCGAAACGATGATCAATCCCCACCAGCTGTCTCAGAGAGGTCAAAGACTGGAAAAAGAACGGACAGGAGTGGACTCCTTTGAGTGAGGGGGTCATTAGGTTTTCCCACACGGGAGATAGCTTACGTTGACATTGGTGAGCTCTGGATGCCAGGGCATCTGAGGCTTCCAAAGGTAAAGAGAGATACAAACAGCCTTTATTGTGTGGCCACTAGGGGGAGCTCTGATCAAAACCATTTCTGGCACTTATTTGCAGACATGACAAACACTGTCTTGACAAAAGTCACAATAACAATTCAAGCTATGTGGACATCTTTCATAAAATATAAAAGATGACCCATGAGGGGGTTCTGTATCTGGTTATGTGAATGTTTTTACTTTGTGGTGTGATAACACTTACAGGCAAGTTCTCTTTCTGCTGCAATGCTGCCTTCTTCTTCCACAGCCGATCTCGGAGCTCGCTGATCCGTTTGTCCATGGCAGCCACCTCCAGGTTGCGCTTGTTCAGGCCCTCTCTCTGCTGCTGCAACTTAGAGTTTTGATCCTGGTTGAGCTTGTTCCTCAGCTGACCACCAAGAAGGACCAGACACAAGGACAAAGAGAAGAGATAGTTCACTGTTTGCACTCATTTAAAGCAAATACAAATATTTTAGTGTTTAATTTAATTCAGTCAGAATTATTTCTACACACCTGTAGCTCCTTATAGAGGCGGTCTAGTTCAGCCACGGAGCTCTGGTTGTCATGGAAGTTGTCCATTTTGCCATTTTTGAGCAACTCCAGCTGTCTGCTGAGCTCCTCCACCTTGGAAGCAGCCATCACTAGCTCTCTCTGCTTCTGCTGGAAGAGGTTATTCATCTGCTCTATCTCCTCCACTGTAAAGACAGAGAAAGGTGTGCGAAGATGATGGAGACAGAAGTGAGAGACAATATCATGATGACAGGAAAGTCAAAATAAATAATATCTTCCATGCGTCCAGTCATACAATATTCCGAGAAGGCATCAATTCAGAAAATTCACCAACTCCATGACCTTACCCAGTTTGCCATTGCTGAGGCGCTTCTGCTCCACCTGGCCCTTGAGGGCCCGGACCTTCTTGAGCCGAGTCTCCTGGTTCTCGATGTTCTCTCGGAGGCGCTGCAGCTTCTCCTGCTCAGAGGCCTGCTGCTGCTGACGCTGCTCCTGCTGCTTCAAGTAGCGCAGCCGCTGCTCCTGGAGCAACAAAGGAGAGGAGAAAGGCAGCATGGCGCAAAGGTCAGAAACACATAAAACAGACACATCCCCGTTAACTTTCATTTATGAGTAATCCATGACCAATTATGCTGTTCAAGAATCCTCAGGCAGGGCACTGAGCTACACACTCTGGTAAGATGTTAGGGCCTACCAGTAAAAGGGCTGCTGTTAGGAATAAGATTCCCCCTGTAACTCCTGAAAGTGGTTGGGAATGCATTTATATCAACATGCCTGGTAAAATAAGGATTTAGAAGACATTCTGTGTTAAACAGTGTTAAACGTTGAAAACAGTCAGTCTTGAACTATGACACAGTGTGTTACACACCTGACAGAGCTCTCCTAAACAGGTTTTATTATAGCACAACCAAGTCTCTATCTGGAGCAGTACCAACGGATGTGTGATGATGGTAATGCCTGTTTGTTTACTTGGTTTGTATGCATGAGTGTACACGACTGCATGAAGCTACATTTCCTGGCTCGCTAAACTATCCTCAGGCAGTCGTTTTGGGGGTGTGTCAAGCCCACACTTCTTTCACAAAAGTGAAAGAGATAAGTTTATCTTAGTACAGTACATACTGTATGTCTGGATCAGCAGAAAGAAAAAATTTCAACGTGCCTCAGCAAAAAAATAAAAATGCGTAGAAGAAGAAAAAAAAGGTCAGCCATGTATTTAATCAAATCCCGCCTGTTTTCTGTCAAATGTCTTCCCCGCCGTCACCAATAAATCCTGAGCAAAATGAGAAACACGTTCTAAGCAAGAAAAAATGAGATCTTCAAATACCAGATGAGTCCTGCGCAGTGAGAATCCAAAGCAAGCAGCTGTCTCAGGCTTCTCAAATTATAAACACTACACCTGCAGCCATCACAACTCATCTAACCTGTCTCTCACAACCACAACATGCACTCTAGCTTAGCATCTCTGTTTCCATGAGTACACTAGCACTTTAGTACCTTTGTTTTTTTTTTTGTACCATCTCCCCACTTTCTCCAAATAACCCCTCTTTAATCTTGCGCCATTATTTTGTCTCTCCTCTGGCTTTTACTTTCATCTCCACCACTTCTACCTCCACCCTTGTCTCTACCAGTCCCCATCTTCCCTTTCATCTTGCTCTCTGTCTTTATGCACCTTGGAGGCCAGAAGCTGTTGCTGAGCTTCTATTTGTTGCTGCTGTCTGGCAGCCATCTCTTGTAGTTCGGCCAGCGTCATGTCCATCCGGGGTGTCGCCACCTGGGAAGAGATAAATAGAGCGTCAAAAAAACCCACATTCAATCTTGTGTTGTAATACACACTCTGCTGACAATGTTTCAAGGTCTAACAGAGTGCTGCAGGGATAGTGTATTTTTGTAAGCCAACAGGAAGTTAGCATCACCCTGCGTTCCCTTGACAAAGAGCCAATGGGATTTTTCCAGTTGGATTGTAGATTATTGCACAAAATAAGCTCTGTGACAAACGTTTACGGACGTTCTGTTCAGCAAGATAATCTTCACAAATGAACACCACTTTTATGATTTTTGAAGTCTGAGTGCAATCGGCAGAGGTAAAATGCTAGCGTTAGGCTATAAACAAACTACACTGCGATCGCATGAACGCAAGTACACACACAGAGGCCATAAAGGCGGACGAGTTGTGTGATGACATTTTGTAGTCTCATTTAGTCACTTGTTAGGAGCTGCCTTTTTAAAGAAATGTAAAACCTTCAAATTCACAGGTGGGATATTTACTTAGGTATTTTATATTGTAGAATGAAATATTAAAATCTGTTATGCTTGTGTTAAGCACAGACTTTATTTCAGGCATAAAAAACATTGACTTTAAGATGAGGGAAGTGCTAAAATGCTAATTCATTTCTGGGTTTTAGGAGTCATTCCTACAGCACTCTATAAATGACAACAAGCGTATCCTTGAAGTCAGAAAGTGAAAAGCAGCAACAGACAAACATGTGGAGATTAGAGGACCAGTGTAGGCATTTTTAGGATTTTAGGATTCATAGCACAACCTTTTTTTTTTTTATTATTATTATTATTTTTTTTTTTTTAAATCAAGTGACATTCTCAACTTGATTATATAAACAGTCATGTCCAAGTTATGGTGCACTGATTAATTTTTCATTTATACACTGCAGGGTGTTTTTGAATTGAATTAATTAGTAACCTTAGCAACTCATCAAGTTGGCTTGCTGTTCAGTATAAGGAAACAAAAAAAACAGGTCACAGAATTTGTTAATAATAAAATCTATGACCCAAATGATGGGAACGAAAGTACAAACAGAAATATCTTGCTGGTGATGCAGGAAAACAGTTTCAACCTGCAAAGAGCAAATGAAGCTATGACTGTAACCTCATTGTTATTCCAATGAGGTGCATTTCAATAAAATAAGTGAGTGTGCAAAAGTATGGATAAGGTGTTACCCTTAGCTGGCTCGGGTAAAATATGTCAGGAGATTTTTCTTAACAATAAGCATCCTGCTGAGTGTATTTCAAATTGTCTAAAAAGAAGAAACTCACCCCATTCTCCATTCTTCTGTCTGGGGGACCCTTCACTCCGTTCCTCTTCTGCTCTGAGCCTCTTGACCCACCTGAGTAACCAACACGACAGAAGACTCCATCAGACATCACAGTCGACTGCAAGTGTTCATCTAAGGCGACTGCCTCAGTTTAGTCCAAACCCAGAAACACCAAAGCGAACCAACTACTGGTCTTAGCAGACAAATGTGAAAAATGACTGGAACTCCCCCCTTGTCTTTTTGACTGTCACTATCTGATAAACAAGGGTACACGCTGTACGGCTTCCTCTGGACTTGCTGCAGAGGAGATTGTACATTAGTAGACTGCTCAGCAAAACAGACCGGCTAGCGCTGAATGATCTTAGCTCCTCTGGGAAACAACTGGGATCAGTGTTCTTTGTGACTTGCAGTAATCTCAGGATTTAACCTAATACATAACCGTCTGGTGGAGGGTCCCACAACTGTGTGTGTATGTGCTTGTCTGTGTACATGAATGTACTTATATCCAGCCATGCCATTTGACAGCTGAGAGAGGATGGGGGGGCACGTCTGGCAATCCAGATCCCATATTTAAAGCCTCGGCCCATGACCAAAGCCCTTTAGCTTGCATAAGGGTTTTAGATGACCCTTGACATGCAGTATGCATGTTAAATACATGCACTGGTTAAGTGATGGTTTGAACATAACACCATGCTAAGGCACAATGTGACTAGAGTGTGAGATTACTTAGCTAGGTCAATTCAGCAGAGAATACTTTTTGTCCTCTGACCTAGTGAGAAGGAACACGCCTGTACAGCATCAGGAAGTGTGAACTTTTCTCAGTACTACAGGCAGGGTTGAGTACAACAGTATTCCCATAAATAATATTAACAGCACAGAAACTGGAGACCAAATGTACCTGTCCCTGCTAAAAAATACGGTAACAGAAAAAAGTAATGCAGAACTGTGTTGCAAACACTGAGCAGAGCTAAGCTAACAGTGTGGGAAAACAAGAGCAGGCTAAGATAACAGGAAGGGAAAACAGCCATCTAATCCCTGAGCCAGACTCAAGCTGTGAGGGGTAAAAAGGCTTAGTTACGCAACTGGGAGCTGAGAGGATAGCGCACGACCAAAATACTAGAGTTTTCTGAAAACTGAAAAGTAACAGGCTTATGACGAAGTGACTGGGACGCCCTGGCCTCCGACAGTATGGTTAAATGGGGCTTGTTTGAGGATTTGAGGTCTGCTAATGTAAAACCCTTTCCTCGATATAAGCAGTACCACCTTCAAACCTCTGTAGTGTTGTAGGAGAGGTGGTCTGGTTCATTTGCAGCCTCAGAAAGGCTGTTAATGCATTTTTTTAACGCCAGAGTTGATGTGTGTTTAGAGGCTGCAGGCTCTCCCTGGAGTTCACTACGTTGGTGTCAAATGGCTTTTCTCTGGTGACTGCCCTCGTCCAAACCATGACTCTTATGTGAGAGAAGCAACCATAGAAACTAGGACTGTCAGTCGATTAAGATATTTAATCTCCATAAATCACATAATCGGCTATTATTGTCAAATTGTGATTAATTGCACATGTTTTGTCTGTTCAAAACATAACTTAAAGGGAGATTTAAAGGGCGTATTAATACTTTTATCAGCATGGGAGTGGGTAAATATTCTCACTTTATGCAAATGTATACAGTATTAATTATTGAAAATCAATTAACAACACAAAACAATGACAAATATTGTCCAGAAACCCTCACAGGTACTACATTTAGCATAAAAATATGCTCAAATCATAACATGGTAAACTGCAGCCCAACAGGCAACAACAGCTGTCAGTGTGTCAGTGTGCTGACTTGACTATGACCAAACTGTATGTGATTATCATAAAGTGGGCATGTTTATAAAGAGGAGACTCATGGGTACCCATAGAACCCATTTTCATTCACATACCCTGAAGTCAAAAGACCTCTTTGAAAATGGCCATGACAGTTTTTCCTTGCCAAAATTTAGCGTAAATTTTGAGCGTTATTTAGCCTCCTTCACAACAAGCTAGTATAGCATGGTTGTTCCTAGTGGTGCCAGTATGTTCATTCTATCTTTAAAATTGAGCCTGGTACAACCTAACCTGTTAAAAACAAATTTGCGTTAACATGTTATTATCATGTTAACTTTGATGGCCCTAATAGAAAGCCTTGCTTCTGGTTCACGGTTGGGCTGTGCGTTGGAGATACTTACCAGATTCCCTGTTAGGGGCTCGATTGTGACGCAGAAAGAAGCGCACCTCTGCCCTGTGTTGTCCCCATCGTTGGAGCACATCCAGCATCCTCTCCCCGTCACCTACGGCCCGCTCTGCAGACAGAATACATAAATACATCAGCACTCCAGTCTGAGACGAAAACACACCCATAATCTCAATATTGACAAAGGTTATTATGTTTAACTTGGTACGGTTAAAAAAACGTGAAAATACCAATGTACGGTAGGTCAAATGAGCATGTGAGGTTTACTTCGTAAAGTCCTGTTCGAGCACAAGACATCGCTGGCCTCAATGTAATGACCTCGGAGAAAACAACTGTGATGTGTGTTGTCAATTATTCTGGCTGGTACTGAGCCAAAGGGCTCATCATCCATTCCTCAGACATTTTATTCAACCTGCTTAAGACAATTTCATTACACAAATGGACTGACACATTACAGTCTAGTAGAGGTCGATGAAACTGATCTATAATAATGACATGACTGCAAAACAAATCAACAGACTGATGTCATGTTCAGGATAATAGCTTTACATCACAATATGACGCAAAATGTCACCGCCATGTTTTCAAGGAGAGTCAGCAGTGGTCTGTCTGCGGAGAGAAATGGCTGCAAAATGAGACAATCTTTTCAGACTACTCGTGGAAGTACTCAAACACAATAATTGGCACTTTCTTCACTCTTACGGCAGCATCACCATGGAAACAGCGACGAAGCCTGGCTCCTTGAGTTTTGATTCTGAATACCTCCTGACTCTCAGAGATGGGGAAAAGGGGGAAGGCGTGAAATCTCCCCCCTCCTCCCACCTGAGACGTGGGAGATGTCTGGGTGCTCATGTTTGTTACAGGGATTATGGGCTCTGCTTCATTTGCATTGCAGACCCAAAAAGAGATAAGCCCTTCAAAAAGAAATCACCAAGCCGTTGACCACACAGCTAATCTCCATATACTGTATGGTATACTTCAGAAAAGCAATTTCCCTCTAATTACAAGGAAGAAAACAAACAAGTGTCTGCACACTGACTCCCATCCCTTGGGATACATCCATAATATTCTCCTACCAAAACAGCATGTGACAGAAAATCTCATGTTCTTCACTGTGTATGGATGGGTAAAGATGACACTGATAGGCCTTTCACACTGAAGATTCAACCAGGGTTGAACCAGGGTCGATTGTGGGTATGAAAGGGTTAACCCGTGTTTATTGACTCGATTTTACAACCCAGGTCGAGAGGTGGGTCAGACCACAGTCGATTTCAATGTGAATTACATGGACCAGGGTCACTAACAAATGCGGTGGGACAAACCTGTTCAGTTGCAATGAGGGCGCACAGTCTGTGATGCAACTGTCACAGGTCGCGCTGCCTCATAAACAAGTGGCAGCAAAGTTTTTAGACACACCGGAGGTGACCGACAGTTGAGAACAACAAATAAAAATAAAATAAACCTATAATAAACAAATAAACCTGCAAAAAGATCCATCTGTCACCTGTTCCATCTGTGATAAAAGTACCAAACCCAGTCCCAGTTCATTACATTATCAAGCTATTAGCAAACTAAATGAAATATAAACTAATTTTAATATGTTTGGACAAGTTCTCACATTATCCAACAGTTGCCCAGCTGAAGCAAATCTTGACTGGGATGGTGGAGTGAGTGAAATATACATTTCAGTCTTCAGTTTCTGATCCTTTTGTAAATGTTGCCTATATTACTGTATCATATTAGATAGTACAATAACCAAGGTGAGATTACCCTGGTCCAACCCTGGTCATTGGTGTGAAAGGGGTATGAGCAAACTGGCACCGTCACTCACCAGATCCACGCCACATCTCGGACAGGTGGCAGTCGGCCTCCCCCGGCTCCTTGCACAACTCCACTACGTCCCGGCACAGCGTCTCCGGGGTAACGGGCACCTCAGTAAAATGCTGGTCATTGTTACTGAGGTATACTGTCAGGAACATCTGGGGACAATATGACAGAGAGAGAGGAAGATTAGACAGACGTCAAATAACAATACAAGATATATGTGTGTGTGTGTGTGTGTGTGTGTGTGTGTGTGTGTGTGTGTGTGTGTGTGTGTGTGTGTGTGTTATGCCATGCCATTTACAGACATGGAACATGAAACATTGCTGGCTTCATCTATCTGTGAAAGTGACGGTGGTATTTTGTCATTCAGACATAGGTCACTTACTCTCAACATGGCCACGGCTGAGCCGGTGGCTTGCAGCTAACGGTGCTAACAGCGCTAATAGTGAAAACTACAGCAACACTGCTGACAGAGCTAACTATATTAACCTGGGGGAATGTTACTAGGTCTGACCTAATAAGACTGATGTTATGACTTTTATGTAAAGTGAAGACGAGAATACTTATTCAGGCATGAGAGCGACATGTTAAACTGCATCAGATTAACGTAAAGGGGTGTGTGTGATAGCAGTATCTGTTTCCCAGCCCTCATTCCTCTGTGTCAACAGAGAAATCACAGGCCAGCTCCCAGAATTCCATCTCACCCCCACGCCATCTAACTGCTAAATAGCGCTGTCACCACTGTGAGAGATCCCTCTATCCCAACACGCACACACACAAAATACCCCAGCCAAGCACTCTCACGGCACCGACCACTGAGGACTCGGGAGACGCTGGATTTGTCAGTGTGTGACTGGCAGATGGTAGAGACTGGTTTAGGACTATCTCAATGAAGATGTCACTGCTGAAGTGGAATGTGAAAGCCACCAGCTACCGCAGGAAAAAAAAAAGATAATTGCCACATTTAAAAGTGAAACTATAATATAACTAGGGCTGACAAAGTTAATGCAATAATAACATGTTAACACAAAATTGTTCTAACACTACTCATTTCTTTAATGTATTAATACAGTTTTAAATCTCATTATCTCAGTTTTAAATCTAGGGTGAAGATACTGGTATCAAATGAAACTAGAAGGAATCCATTGGTACCAGCCATGTCATACTAGTTTGCTGAGAGGAGGTTAAATCTCTCTAAATGTACCCTAAATTTTATCGAGGAAAAATGTCATGGCCATTTTCAAAGGGGTCCCTTGACCTCTAACCTCAAGATAAGTGAATGAAAATGGGTTCTATGGGTACTCACGAGTCTCCCTTTTACAGACATGCCCACGTTATGATAATCACATGCACTTTGGGGCAAGTCAGCACACTTACAGCTGCTGTTTCCTGTTGGGCTTTAATTTGCTATGGTTATGTAATTTTTTATGCTAAATACAATTCCTATGAGGGTTTCTGGAGAATATTTGTCATTATTTTGCATTGTTAATTGATTTACAATAACAAATATATACATAGCAGAGCAGCAGTAGCTCAGTCTGTAGGGAGGTGGCTTGGGAACCGGAGGGTCCCCGGTTCAAGTCCCGGCATGGACCAAGAACTGAGTGTGAACTGGTAGCTGGAGAGGTGCCAGTTTACCTCTTGGGCACTGCCGAGGTGCCCCTGAGCAAGGCACCAAACCCCCAACTGCTCGGGGCGCTTGTCAGGAGCAGCCCCCTCACTCTGACACCTCTCCAGTTGTTGCATGTATATGGTCCTGTTTGTGCATGTGTGTGTATAAGTTAACAACGGAGTGAAAAAAATTGAATTTCCCCTAGCGGGACTAATAAAGGAATATCTTCTTCTTCTTCTTCTTCTTCTTCTTCTTAAACCAGTATATTTGTCCATTCCCATGTTGATAAATGTATTAAATACTTGACAAATCTTCCTTTAAGGTTCATTTTTAACAGATAAAAAATGTGTGATTAATTTGCAATTAATCATGGACCATCATGCAATTAATAACAATTAATTAACTAACTATTATATATTTCTGTTGAGAGCCCTAAATATAACATTAACATTTTACAGGAATTCTCAATCAATACTACATGATATTGTTTATCTTTATAGTTATAATAATAGCCATTGGGAGTCAAATTTAATAAAAGAAAGAAGGCCTCTGTCAAACTGAAGCCCTGACAGTCAATTTAAAAAAATACTCACCTGGGAGTGAAATGTCATTTTCTGTGATACCGTGTCTCTGTGTAATCGTATACAGACGTAAGAAGCTTTTATAGTCGTGCTGAAATATGCTCCCATCTGTAATCTCATCACAAGATAGCAGAGTGAGAGCTTTGATAAGGGCGTAATAAAACCAACACTGTGACATAACATAGGTGTCCCAGGACGACTTGAAACTGACTAAGCCTAGCCCAAAAGCAGTAGCCCGACAGCTAGAATAACCTGGAAAGTGTATAATTGTTGGAATAGTATTGTTTGTGTCCTAAACCTCCAGGTTGGACTGTCAGGTTTTTCTATTCTCAGCACGTTGCTGTGAACGGTTGTGCCTGCAGGGGCCATGGTGGGAACATCAGGTCAGCGGGGTCACAAGTACAAAAGGGCTTGGGGGGCAGAGCAGCTGCAGCCACAGAGCAGAAACAAAAGTATTCGAGTAGCTTTTGAACTGTGGGGTGCACCGAGCAAAAGCACAACAGCCTCAAGATAAGTGGCTTTACTCCCCTTTTCTTCGTCAAATGAAGCGAGTGAGTGAGCAGGTGACGCGTTTCCTCTGAAAATCGCTATAGCAACGTACACAACTGGAGAAGGTTTGTTTTTTTTTCCCGGTGATGAGGTGAAGGTAGAAACACGGGGGTAGCGGTCTGACTCAGAGACCCTGACTCAACTGGTTTGCTCCATAGGGATGTAAATGAAAGATCCCCATCAATAGAGCGAATCAGCAGTGAGTCATCCATCAGTAATCTACAGTAGAAAGCTATAAACAGACCCTGTGTTCCTCACCGGCATTAGAGGAGCTAACAGCTCTGTGGTGAAAGACCACCCTGGAGACTTTTCCTTTCCTGTCTGCTTATCAGAATAGTTTTATTGTTTGTGGTATTTAGCTGTGAACGAAACTTGAACCAGCTAGCATAATAAATTACACTGTCCGAGCAATTAAAATTAAACCTCAACTGGGATCAATTTCATGTATATATCATGTCTGCCTTACGCAAAAAAAATATTCAGAGATCAGCGCGGGGCAGCTGACGTCATCACAACTTCCCAGCAATGTAGGACATTCAAATGACCCTGTTAATATTTGGAGAGTGAAAGAGAGACAACAGAACGAGGGGGAGGGGTGGGGCGTGAGAGTGAAGAGACAGGGCACATCGATAGGAGGGGAATGGAGTCTTGGGGGTGGCAATGCCTCCACTATAAGCCAATTCTCTTCAGCACTAAAGTTAATGATCCAGGGCCACCACCACCACCCAGTCCTAGTATCCATCTAGATGAGCTAGCAGTCTGCTGCTGACCTTCATCCACCTAATGCATGCAGTCACTACTTATAGGCTAAGATATTGCCCACGTGCAACATATACATAATTATATAAACTAATCAGGCTAATTTTCATACAACTTTGCATATTCATATCACTTTGGAAATATTAAAAGATGCAATCATATTGAAGGGTATTTCTTAAATACTGTTTATCATAGTACACAATACTGCTGCCTGACTTGACACAGCAGAAGATCCACCTTGACTTTCCATCTTTATCAGAGCAGAGCATGTACTACACAACGTCACATGTAACGTTTTTATGCGAAACATATAAATCAATATGAGGATATGTCTCAATTATGCCCAACCTTACTGCAAAGCCTCCGCTAGCGTGATTAAGGGGAACTACCTTAAGACCCTGACACACCAAGCAAACAGTCGGCTGTCAGGCAGTTTGGGGCCGATGGCGAATGTCTGTCAGCCCTGTTTTTGCAGTGTGTCCTGCACCATTGGCTCTAGTCTGCCTGAGTTTGAGTTTTTTCGGCAGATGCAGCATGTTGTTTATCTCACGCACACACAGAACGTACGTGGTAGTTGGCCGTCGGCTGCAGTCTTTGCGGTGTACTCGATTGCAAAACAAAGGTCATGTGAAGTGACGCAGCTGGCAGCCTTTCTTGCCGCAAGTTCTTCGATGTCTGGTTGGTGTGTCCCCGGGTTTAAATGGTCTACCTAGACAGACGGGTAAGAGTGCCCTGACTCCCGGTTTTGACTCAGCTAAACAACTCCAGAGTTCATTAAATATTCATAGAAACAACCGCGAGTAAAATTAAACAGCTCAATAACATCCTGATATTTAAAAACAGACAAGCAGGAGCATAACAGCTCACCAGAAAGCATCGTCTTGGGTAGCTTCACACCACCAGGGAGCTGAGCGGTACCAATTTGGGTTGTACATGACAAAGTTTGACAAAAAAAAAAAAAAAAAAAAAAGTGCTACACCTGCCTTCTGTCTATCTGAGTGGATGACAGGAGCAACTGCTGAGTTGCACTTCCTGCCTACCTGAGACAGGGCAAAGACATCGCCCTGGGGAAGGAGTAGGGGACGAGCTGCCTCTGCGGCTGCTGCAGTTCACTGTGATAACAGCTAAGTCAAAGCTGTCTCCCAGGGTTCGGGACTGATGTGACGGCTCAGAATTGCAAACTGACAATTAAAGCCGGCGTGAAGAAATGTGGTCGTTAACGCTGCAGCCTGCACTGTAGATGTTCTTAAAGCAGAGCAGCTATATAGATAGGTCACTGAGGCTATATCTCATGGATTAAGTTAATCTGCTATATGAAAATATAGCCTTTCAACAGACCACTGGCTCAGTGTTACAATGGTAAGCTTAAATTCAATAGCCTGGAGCTAGGCTACAGCCGCTGTGCCTTAAGTTTAAAAGAGAATATCCATCTGGGTAGCCATGGCCCAAGAGTATGTAGGTGTTCATTCTCATAACCAGATCTCACAGTTCTGGTGCCTGGTTCATGGGTTTAATTAGGTACTGCAGTGACTTGTGTAGAACAAAAAAAAAAAAAACTACACAATCTTGAGGGTCAATGCTTAAGAACATCTGTTCTAATAACAGTATGTGTGTCTGTCAGAGATGAAAGGCTGTAACATCAAACCCACAGACAAAGAACACTGTAATAAGAACACATCTCAGAGAAAGTGGCTGCAGCTGGCAGCTTGTACTTGTCCTGTACTGTTGAAAAGGGCTGATAGGTTGACGAAGAGAGAAAACAATGATTTCCTGTAACAGCTGATCTGGGTTATTGCACGGAAATAGGCATCATTGTCAAAGATACAGTACCTGTAGGGAGGTGCAGGACTATTATACAAGTTACAAGCTACAAAGCCTACAGCTCATAAGATGCTGATTTGGCCCTTAACCTTTACTGCGTAATTCAGATCCCTTCTCTCATTAAAGCCAGAGGGGCCATGGAGTAGATGCCATTGTTTTGCAGGTCTGAGGGGAACAGGCTTTTCCAGCCTCTCTAGTTATTTAGACAGAGGACACGGAAGATGACTTCAGTTTAAAGATCAACACTGTACCTGTAGCCAATTACAGCAAGGAATGCTTGTGTGTGTGTGTGTGTGTGTGTGTGTGTGTGTGTGTGTGTGTGTGTGGCCCTCCCACTGATCATTCAGATTACGAACACGTGCACAGCAGCAATACAGTCTTGATGCAAATGTAGAGGGCAGGTCCGAGGAAAATTAAAATCAAGTTGGACAAATGATCTTTTGTTGATGTTACATCAAGCAGCATATCAGTCCCTCCCTGTGTCCCACCTCGACGATCCACTCTCTCCTTGTGAGGGTCACTTCTACTGCATGAGTCTCTCAAGATCATAGTCCAAATGCAATTGGTCCCATATTGAGTTAAGAGTGATCAAAACTGTCTGCCACTGCAGTTTCCCATTTCCAAGAATAGACCAACCACAAGGGACTGTACTGTAATGGAATTACTCTGCAGTATCAGGATAACTAGCATATGAAGGGCCAAGCCGTTACTGAGAAGTCCATCAATACAACTAAAAACACCCACAGCAATGATGGAGATAATTCATTAACTTAGCAATGGAGTTAAAAAAAAAAAAAAAAAAATCCAATTATGGTTCCCTGTAACATCAGCAAGTGACTTATTTTCTACTCAAACCAGTTTTTACAATAATACCACCTTTATTTTGGTTCATGATGTTTCTGTCTTTCAATGCTGACCCCCCCCCCCCCCCGCTAATAACTGATTTATTGTGCAGAACATTTTAAAAAATAAAATATGTTCACATTATATGTGTCATATGGTTTGTCTACATTGTATTTTCATTATGTCGTTAGTCTGTACACGCAACATCTACTTCACAACTGTCCATCCTGGAAGACGAATCCCTCCTCTATTGCTGTTTTGAGGGAATTTCTCCTCATCCGATGAGAGGGTCATACTGTAGACAGACGGTGCTGTATCCTGTACAGATTATAAAGCCCCCATAATTAATACTGCCTTCTTAATCTAAGAGTCAAAATACCCAAATGTAGTTAATTTAATATTGTACAAAATAATCGAAATACTCCTAAATCAGAACCACACAATGCTTGAATGTTATGTGACCTTGAAGTTATTACTGTCAGAATAATTCATTTTCTGTCAATCCACTGATGGAGCAACCGCACTGTTCCAGCACTATTTCAACTCAATTATAACAGGTTGAAACTATTTTGGGAGGTTGTGAAGAAGCCTGCTGTTGATTTGAATACAAATGTTTGTCCTTCATACTTCACACTTGAATGTGAGGGGAACAAAAAGTTTACATTTCACTGTATTGAACAGCATTAAATCTACTCTAAACTTGTCATAGTGTTCTTTAATCTCAAACAGAGATCCTGTAAACCCATGCATATCATACTGTGTTGCTGTGGTCCCAGATTGACCCGATTACAACCTCCTGCTGATAAAAGGAGTGAGAAATATTAATCAATTATGTTAATTTCTTGGTAGGTAAAACTTGGCTTCAGCTAGGGACGCAGAGTCGGACACTATAAACAAGCTAAATCATTTCAGTGTGCGTTGGATTCGCATGGGAACGACAATTTCATATTAAACTTGCTCCATAGATAAAATAGAGTGTATTAATGAATACTGTGCAAAACATATCAATGACGTGACAGTAGTACAATTATATATACATGTACATACAGGATGTAGTCAGATCAAACGTGGTGGACGTGGACAGTGTGAGGCAGGGTGATAGCAGAGGAAGATAACCAGGGCTATATCTTTGACCATGCCTGGGGGGGTCTCACCTAATGGCTGCTGGACCTTCTGTCCACACACACTTTCAATTACACGTATTGCTGGGGTAAGCGACTAGGTCTTGTTGAGAGAGTCACCTCTGAATGTGATTACAGCAGGTTTGTAAGACACTGCAGCATCGTCTTCGTCTCCGCCGTTCTCCCCGCCACAGCTTCAAGAGTTGACACAGTTCCAGCATAGCAGTCCTTCAAAAAGGCGAGGCAGCAGAAAACTCCCTAATGGCTTTATGCATTATTCCTCTTCATCTCTCTTTCACTCTCTCTCGCTTTCTCTGTGCTGCATTTGGGGGGATGAGGGGGCGAGGGGAGAAAGGGTCAGGGGTGACAAACAGGGGAACGCTGGCAGAACCAGAGCCCACAGTAGCCTCATTCAGCTGCAACATTTAGAAAGAAAAAATATCCCAAGCAGCTTTTACAACACACTGAAGCTGCAGCGAGCTGTGACTCTTCGATCAGGACAACCTCTTTTCTCTGTCTGCACTGCAGTACTTAGCCTATCACTTTATGATCTGCACTCTCGCAATAGTCCTCCATTCCTGGTCTACGTGATGAGTGCATTCCTCCAACTTGCGCTTATCTGAGAGATAAGGGAAATGGCAGTCAAAATGAAGCAGAAGGGAGAGGATGTATCCTTTCATTCCCCAAGCCATCTTGACAGCTGGATGAAGTAATTCAGAGTAACAAGGCCACAGCTAACCGGAGGCTATTACAGATCATTCACAGATTTAAATTGCCTAAAAGAGCTGTATAAATAGGCTGTCAGCTAGACTGTTGCATGGAAATTTACTGTATGCAAAACTATCTTTAATCAACACTTATCTCATGAGGGAAACTAAAAGCCAAGCAATTCAAAATGTGGCAGACACACTAATTGGTTTCCTGAAAAAACACACATTGAATGATGTGTTTGTGGCATTTAATCTGCCATATGCAAAAGAGGCTGGTGCAGCAGGACAGTGGGTGATTGGGTGATTGGAGGAGGCAGAGTACAAAAGCCCTTTTCCAATGCAGGAAGTTTTCCAGGAACTTTTTTTTGGGACTCTTGGAACATTTGCCACTTTTTATCCAGAGGAACCAGGGTCTGAATTTAGTTCCTGAGCAATAATTTCTGTCCCCACAGAAGTCCCTGTGCCAAAGGTATAACTCACAAAGCAGCAAGTACTGGTTTCTAGTAGTATGAATATTTGGACTACAAATAATTAAAAGGTTTGACATTTCAGCATCAGAATTGCAAAGCAGTAAATTATAAAGAACCATGTAAGAGCAAAAACTCAAACAAAGAAGCTCTTCTTTCTGTTATCAGTCTTATTTACCATCACCTTCATGGCTCTTCAGATGTAGTACAAGTGCAAACGGGATAACAGAGAAGCAACTTTTGATTTCTGACTTAGCTCCGACTTTAACTTAAGCTGGATTTCCACCAAAAGTTTTCTGGACTTTTAGTCCCTGGAACTACTTTTGAAGGAACTAAATGGTTCCTTAATGGCCCACCAATGTCTGCATTTCCACCGCAGTCTAAAGATCTGTGAAGATTAGGCAAATTGGTCCGCGGATGTATGAAAAAGCAGCAGGACATGGGAAGAAGACTGCTAGTGGTTGCAGAGGTAAACACACTCAACATGTTGGAAAAAATAAACCTTAAAAAAAATAAACCTTAGTTTTTGTCTCACTGCAACAATATTTACTGATGCATGTTGAATGTAATGAATGAAATAAAACCAGTGTCTGTCTCCACAATAAATAATCTGTACTGCCTTGTTTACGAATGAAGCATTACACAAGTTGAAGCCGATGAAGCAGCAACGCTGTGAGTGTTTTACTAATCCGCGATAGTCATCCCTGCAAACTCCACCCCAATAATTCTGGTACTTGTAGTATAAATTGTCCCCTGAACTTAATTTAGACCCTTGACCCTGTGGTCGAAACACAATGAGTTCCTCAAAAGGTTTCAGGGCTTTATTTCCTGGGACTATTTAGTGAAAAAGGGCCACATGTTTCCTAGAACGCTGATTCCCAGACCACCCTGGGTACACTTCTGAACCATGGCCTCCCTGTTCCTCATGGCTGGACCACTGTTTCAACCTAAACAATAATGTCACAATGTCCTCTCTGCTTGAAAAGAGGTCTTTCTGGAGTTGTACCACTTTAACGTGTAATTCTGCTTTTCATCTGGATTCCTCACAGATGGGAGTCACTCAGTATTCCATGGTCGGTAAGCTGATACCTGCTCAGGTAACTCTGGTGTGTTTCCTCTCACAAACAAGGCTAATGTGATGCTAATATGTGGTATTAGTGTACTGCACAGTCGGTCAGTGTGTATTCAAGAAAATTACTTAAAAATATCATCAATTGTCTCAGCAAATATTCTTTGTTCTGCCCTCACGGCGATGTGGGTTAGTGTACAATGTCAAAGTACTCAGTGCTATGAAGACAATACCATGATAAAAGGCTTGCTCAAGATTGTATTTTTCACACCACTTTTCAGTTACTGATAACTCTTCTTCATCAAATAAAAGTCAGAACATTGCCCTTGAAAGTCCTTGGCTACCACTGATGACGCTGCTTACGTCACCACCACGTACTCTCCCACAGACTAAACACAAAGCCTGTGGTGGCCGCAGAGAAAACCTTCTCAGGTTTCTGTTGACACACACAGCAAAATCAGGCTTCCCAGAGCATCATCTCGTTTTCCCACCATCAGCACACCGCCACAAAGTCTGGCCACTGTGAGATTTGTTGCGGTGTCACTGAGACATTGTACAAATGCGTGTGGTCAAAGAATGCAAAACTAAATAATGCATGCTGGGCACGACAAAAACATTTATCTGCTTGAAAATCTACACAGCAAGCAACTGGTGTCATGGGAGAGGAATGAGGAAGTGATGTGTGCCTGCAACATTTCAAATCTAAAATAATGCAGCTGCTTTTTCATGTTGCCAGAGTAGTCTATTGAATATAATTCATCTTGACAAAAAATACACAACAATGAAATGTGAGCTAATAAATCAGAAGACAATTCAAGCATAAATTTGGCAATATTAATAGGTACGTATCTGCCAAACAACGCCTGGTTTAAGTACAGATAACAGTAAATCGGGGTAAATGAGTTACACCTTGCTATGGTTCAATAATGGGTGAGCATCCCTTATCAGGGTGCTGCCACAGCCCAGGCACACACACACACACACACACAAACACAATGTGCTCTAAACAACATGCTGTTAAAGAGTCCCTGCAGCTCATTGTGTTCAGGAAACAGTGACCCCTTATTTACCATCCCAGCCAGTAATTACGACACTACATTCTCACTACCCCCGAGCCCCTGGCCTGTACAAGCAGGGTCATGGGCTATGGGTGCAATTTCTAAGACAATACCTCACATCAGACATGGCTATATAGAGGCCATTTTGTGGTTATCAGGCAAACGCCAGAAGCCGTATCTCATTCAAACACACCAAAACACACACAGTTATTTTCCCGGGTGACAGAACTGGCGTAAAAGGGGGCATTTACCAAGGTCTCATGTGGCCTATATAGAAACAGATCTTGTACGAAAACATGCAAAGGTGACATTTTATATTGCCGTCCACAAGAACAGAGTTTGGTGATAACAAATGACCATGTGCCAGCAGCAGACTGAGTTCATGCACCAGACAGGAGTCATCCACATACGACTCTGTCTCCACAGCTAAGATGATTAATTAACTGATCAAGCTGTTTTACTGGAAGCACAGGTCTGAGCAGAGAAGGGTATGATTAACAGAGACCGAGCAGAGGATTACCTCTGGATTGTTCAATAATTGTTAGCCTTGTTATTATTAGTTAGATATATTGTACTTGTGTGTTGTGTAGCATGTGACTTAACATTTGTTCAGCAAATAGAAAGGTCCAGAATTAACCAGAGACGCTGGGACAAAAACACCAAATACTACAGTGTTGACATGCACAAAATGACTGTCCTTTCCTCTATCAACTAAACATCCTGGCAACTAGAGTTGAACCAGCAATTTGAGATGATTACTTCATTAAGCTATCAACAACATATTATCAGCTATTAATTTGACTATTTTGACAACAGACTCATTATTTAAGTCAGTCACCAAGATGACATGCCAACCATACTCTGGTTCCATCTAGAGCTGCAACAATTAATCTAGTAATTGATTGGTTGGTTGTCAACTATTGTATGGACTGCCAACTATTTTGATAATCGATTAGTTGGTAATAAAAAAAAAAAAATCGGTTTGAGTAGTGTCTTTAAGTCCAAATTCTCTGATTCCAGCTTTGTAAATGTGAATATTCTCTGATTTCTTTACTCCTCTATGACAGTGAATTGAACATCTTTGAGTTGTGGACAAAACAAGACATTTGAGGATGTCGTCTTTTGCTTTGGGAAACACTGACCAACATTTTTTCACCATTTTTTGATATTTTATAGAGCTAAGAGAGAAAATAATCAACAGATTAATCGACAATGAAAATAATCGTGAGTTGCAGCCCTAGCTCCACCTTATAAATTTTGTATTTCTGCTTTTCTCTGTTTTATATAATTGTAAAGTGAACATCTTTATGGTACAACAAAGCTATAAAAATATGTCACAATGAGCTCTGGGAAATTGCGAAGGACATTTTTCACATCTTTATGGAATTTCGTTGAATAAATGATTATTCAAAAAAATAAACTGACAAACAAATATTAAAAGTATTTGTCAGTTGCAGCCCTATTTTATGGCTGGGCAATAAATCATTGTATCGATAGTGTGATTATGAGACTAGATATCATCTTAAATTTTGAATGTCGTAATATTGTAATATGCATGAGTACTGTCTTTTCCTGATTTTAAACGCTGCATTTTCTTTTCGAGTTGTTCTTTTACTTGCCTCTACCCACTTAGTCATTATATCCATATCACTGATTAATCTAAAATCTTATTGTGTAAATATTTTGTGAAAACACCAACAGTCAAACTTACAGTATCATTGCAATATTGATATCAAGCTATTTGGTCAAAAATAATGCGACATTTGATTTTCTCCGTATCGCCCAACCCTACCCTATTTGGGGCGGCAGTAGCTCAGTCTGTAGGGAGTTGGCTTGGGAACCGGAGGGTCACCGGTTCAAGTCCCGACATGGACCAAGAACTGAGTGTGAACTGGTAGCTGGAGAGGTGCCAGTTTACCTCTTGGGCACTGCCGAGGTGCCCCTGAGCAAGGCACCAAACCCCCAACTGCTCAGGGCGCTTGTCAGGAGCAGCCCCATTACTCTGACATCTCTCCAGTGTTGCATGTTTGTGCATGTGTGTGTTCGGGTCTGCATGTACCGTGTATAAGTTGACAACAGAGTGAAAAAAAATTGAATTTCCCCTCGTGGGACTAATAAAGGAATATCTTCTTCTTCTTCTTCTATTTGCAATGACATTCTCTGGTAAATCAATTTTTGATGTAATAATTTTAGCGGGGATAAATGCTCACTAGTTACCAATCCGGCAATCACTTCTTCTGCTCTTTTACCAGCAAGCAGGCAGAGTCACAACAGGGAAGTGATACTAAGCTATTAGAAAAATGTGCCACTATTTCTATTTGCTGGCAAGGTTATTGCTCCACAGTGAGCCCAGACAGGCAGACTACTGTTTGCTGCCCTCTCTACACACATCAACGAAGTGCTGAGAGATAAAGGCTTTCACTGCAGCAGAGGCAATGGACCCCTGATGATGATGAGGATAGTGATGATGGTGATGACATGGCAGGGGTCCAGAGCTGAGGTTAGCGTAGTGCCATCAAGGCTTGGCAGGTGCCTCCTGCAGGAGGATGGATGTGAAGGCTATAATGCTAACAGAGCGTACAATAAAATGCACCTCCAGTTAAGTTAATGACTATCCTGTCAGGTAAATGTCAAATGTCCCAAGACTGGATAGAGATATAACAAGGCATTTTGACTGGTTACATAAGATGGACTAAAATCCCACAAATCTAACAAATGGCATAGTTTCTAAGCACACAGCTGTCACAGATAATAAACTTGACAACAGAAACCCGTAAACACAGCGCAGAAAGCGCATCAACTTGCCACGTCTATTTAAATGTCCAGGTAACTCTCAGTGGTAACAATGCGGGGTTGATGCGGTAATATGATGTCGGAAACGGAAATATGAAGCCACGGGACAACATTGAAACTTGTAGCGAAGTAAATAAAGCACAGACTCACCGGCATCATTTTAGCTTCGTACCGCATTTAGCTAACCAACACAGCATGAATCCCCCGCTGGCAGTTTCGACCGAAGCTGTTTGGGACTGACGATCACTTTAATCCCAGAGCCTAAAGCCGCGATGGGCAAGGCTACTTTCTCCTGCTTGGGGGTCCCGTCCTGCATTAAAAAACACAGCAAAGCGTTATTTCACGAGTCCCACTAAAATGTACAAGAAAAACAAACACACACCGATGTTAACCGTGTCCGTGTCGAGGACCTGTTGCAACAAATAACGAGGCCTTCACGACTAAAGTTTCCGTTGTAGTTGCGCGAGCAGAACTGGGAACTTTGAAACGGCTCGTGGTGAGCGCGAGGCGACACTAAAAACCTCCCCGTTTTACGAATAGACTACAGATTAAATAATTTATACAAGGACGCGGGGATTATTTGATATTTTCTTGGTTTTGCTTACCGGTGGACGCCTAGGTAATCAGCCTGAAACGCCGTTGACTGACAGCGTTGCTCGGTAGCTCGCAGCCTATCCCGGAGTGACGTAGCGGGAGGAAACTCACTCCAGTCAGGAATTCAAGCTCCGCCTCCACCGGGAGAAGAAAACACCCCCACCGGCGAGTCTCACCGTGGCCTCACACCGCCTGACACTCACTTCTGGGAAATAAAGCGCATTTTCACGAACGTATACTCCAGGTCGACACCATTTAGTTGGACAACAAGATTCTTGACAGCATATGAAACTGACTTTAAAAGCAGAGCTCAACCTGAGCTGAATCGGAGAAAAGTGAGAGGTCCCACTCCGCTCGTATTTGACATGTGGAAAGGAAGTGGATGGAATCATGGCAAGGTGATCCTCAAAGGTCCAATATTATGTTATTTTTCAGGTTCAAACTTGTATTTATGTTTCTACTAAAACATGTTTACATATTAAAAAAACATTTATTTTCCTCATACTGTCTGCCTGAGTATGCATGCATTTACACACGCACACACACACACACACACACACACACACCCTGTTACCACCGACTGACAAGGACTGTTACCACAGATATAATATTCATAAACACAAAGACTCAGCATCCATTTATTAAGTTGCAAATGTGTACACTCCACTGTAAATGTGTCTCTACTGTAAATGTGTAAAATTACCCTCTACTAATCTGTGAAATTGTAAATATGTAAACTTAAATTGTTCCTTTTATTTAAACCGAGAATTTGTAGTTTTAATGCACAAGCAACACTTTTTAAAATACCTTTGCTGTTTTATTGTTTTTGTTCTGTATGATACTGCTGCTTTTTTTACATATTACTTTTTTACTTTATTTAGAGAGAGGCCATGGAAAATTTCATTGTACTTGAGTGTAATGATAATAAAGATCGTTCATTCATTTTAATGGAATTGCAATGGATCTGTGTTGCGAGGAAACAGCCTGGGTCCATGTTTACTTCATGTGAGCTGATGTCATTCACATACACTGCAATCGAAGGTAAACCGGAGCACATTTACAATGTTTAAAACTGTGAAATAAATATATTGTAAATTTGTGACATCAAAAAGGGACAGAAATCCTGATAGCTTGACTGTTTTAAAAAAAATACATATAGCAAACTACTGATGAACGCAGTATGCAGGATGGACTGTGTGTGTGTCAACTAGTTTGTTCTAATTTAATACACAATTTGTTTGGGGATATGTGCTTTCTAAAAGAAGACATTTTGAACTGGCACAGTAGAAAAAGCAAACATGCAAATAAAAAATACAAATAATAATGGCTGAATCGCAATTAGTTGCTTCGTTACTATGCATGAAGGCTCACTGTCATGTTTACTGGAACACTTGATAAGAACAGAACCATTGTTAATGTTATTAGTAATACCTGTGCTTTTACTAAGAGTACAAGTCACTATGTCCTACCTGGCTGGATTCTTCTAGATGTTTGAAGGGACAATATGATAAGTGCATCTCTTGGGGACTGAATCAATTTGACATTGTTCTTTCAAATTTGACCCTCCACTTTTCCCAGGCTGGAATGACTAAAGTTAAAAAACAACTGCTTGCTGGTGAGATAAAAGGACAATCTGCTATGGACACATGCAATATAAATCAAATAAATGAGAAATAATAAACACTCATATGAATAAATAGAGTAAGCTACATAAATAAACATAATACATAACATAATACATTTTGAAATCATTTGATGAGCTGAGAGGTGAGATGTTGGTTATTGGTGATTCCACTCAGTTATCATGAAAAGTAATACTAGGAAATAAATATCATTTGGAAAATGCAATTATGGATTTAAAATAGACTTTTGCACTTTTGCATTTTGCAAATAAAAATGAAATAAAATTTTATTTCTATAAAGAACATGATGAAATATCATTTCACAGTGAGTTTTATTAATGTTTAATTCCACTTTTCATTCATATATGTAATTTATGTATTTATAAATATAGATATATAATATAATAATTTATTTCATGATGTCGTGTGAAATAAGATAAATACGATACATTTTCAGATTTTATTTGTAACTCCGAAGTGATTTCTCTTTCAGTACATAGACGATCTTAAAAAAACAAACTTAAACTAAACAAACCTGTCGCTTCGACTACAACTCCCAGAATTCCAATTCAACGGCGAGCCAAAGGTTCAAACGCAGGCAGCACATTTTGTGCACGTTGGTAACGTTACCTCCCCGGGCGTGCGGAGCTCACTGTCGTGCAGGTGTTTTGCATAAGGCAGCTCCTCGCTTTCGCCTCAACAGTGTGCCAGACGCTACCTGAAGTCATGGCTGACCAAGTGGCCGCCATGTGTGAGCAGCTTATCAAAGCTGTGAATGTGATGATGGATGCAGAAACAGGCCAAATTTACCGACTGGAGGCCCTAAAGGTAGCATCGTTATGGGTTGCTAGCTAGCTGCTAGCTAGCGGAGCTTGTCATTTATTGTAGCTGTCGTGGAAGTAGAAGTATCTGCTTAGCTGAATAAAACCTATTTATTTGAATCGGTAGCAACAAGTAAGAGCAGTGTTCATACAGTTTGTGTACGTTTGTTAACGTTTGCTAAATATGCAGTTGTGATGATGGTCAGATGCTTTGCTTGCTAGCCATGCCATGGTTATCACCTCACCACCACATCCACTGTATGTTCATGTTCATTCATTCATTATAGAAATGGTAACATCTGGATTAATACTGATAGTTTATAGACGTTTATTAAAGACAGAGCTCGACTTAGGTCCATCTAATGTTGAATGTTAGCTTGAATGGCTAATGTTATTGTAGGTTAGCTTCATGCTATTTAAGTGTTTATTGTAGTGTTGCTGATGCAGCTGTAGTAATACTGCTACATTACATGTTAACAGTAATATTAAGTATTATTATTAAACCTTACAAAACGTTGTTTATCTCGATGTCTGTAATGCAGCAAGTCTTATGTTCCACTACAGTTTTGTGAGGAGTTTAAAGAGACGAGCTCCTTCTGTGTCCCATGTGGCTTACAATTAGCCGACAAAGCCCAGCCAGCTGTAGTGAGACACTTTGGCTTGCAAATCCTGGAGCACGTCATAAAGTGAGTATAACAGAAATAAAATGTAATTACATCTTAAAAGGTGCATATTTGGACAAAACAAAGCTTATATTTCTTGCAGGTTTCGATGGAACAACATGCAACAACAAGAGAAAGTCCAGCTGAAGGAGTGTGCCATGCAGCTGCTGTCAACCGTGAGTGTGATAGTAATATGCTGTTAACGACATAATGAAACTTAAATTGTCTTACTGTCACAGTCCTGTCTGACATCTGTTTTGGTGTCATCAGGGTACTCATGCCATCCTGGAGGAGGAGAGCCACATCAAAGATGTCCTGTCACGAATCACTGTGGAGATGATAAAGAGAGAATGGCCTCAACATTGGCCAGATATGCTAAAAGAGATGGAGGCTCTCACTAGCCATGGGGTGAGTAACTTATATAGTGCATATAGTTTGTTTGTTTCCTTCGCCTGTTTGCTTGTAATTTGAATACAATTATGTAATAACTTGAATGCAAATAAGTACCAGTGGAGGATTAGCCATGTTCATTTTCACGTAGCCTTATGATTGGCAAATGTGGGTAAATGCAGCAGCTATGAACCTAAACAACAACTTTTCCACTTTATTATTTTATCAATACAAACTGTACTCTTGGCTAAAAGATGCAGTCTTTTTATCCTGTTTTTTTTTTTTTTTTCTTTTTAAGTCAAATACAATTAAATAAAAGCAAAAATTCATGGGTGCCTTTTCATAGGAGGCACAGACAGAGCTGGTGATGCTGATCCTGTTGAGGCTGGCGGAGGATGTGATCACCTTCCAGACGTTGCCCACCCAGCGACGCAGAGACATCCAGCAGACGCTCACCCAAAACATGGAAAGCATCTTCAGCTTCATGATGGCCATTCTGCATGTTAATGTTGAGGACTACCGTAAACTGGTCAGTGGGATTTCAACTTTTATTTTGTAATAAGTAACATTAGGATGAATTTCTTTTGATACATTATTTATATTGCAAAAAGTAAACATTTAACAGTGAAGTGATTATAACTAGGGCTGTCAATTGAGTCAAATATTTAATCGTATGATTGCCCATAGTTAATCATGAATCACTGATTAATCGCACATTTGTTATCTGTTCAAAACGTACCGTAAAGGGAGATTTGTCAAATATTTAATACTCTTATCAACATTGGTATGGGCAAATATGCTGCTTTATGCAAATGCATGTATATATTTATTATTGGAAATCAATTAACAGCACAAAACAATGATGAATATTGTCCAGAAACTCTCATGGGTACTGCATTTAGCATAAAAATATGATCAAATCATAGCATGGCATGACAACAGTTGTCAGTGTATCAGTGACTTGACTATGACTTGCTCATAACTGTATATGGTTATCATAAAGTGGGCATGTCTGTCAAGGGGAGACTCGTGGGTACCCATAGAACCCATTTTCATTCAAATATCTTGCGGTCAGAGGTCAAGGGACCCCTTTGAAAATGGCCATGACAGTTTTTCCTCACCAAAATGTAGCATAACTTTGGAGCGTTATTTAACCTCAGTATGTCAGTATCTTCACTCTGTTTTTCCACTAAGCCTGCTTTGACCTCTGAAAGTTCAAATGCATTAATGTGTCACAGAAATTAGTGGTGTTAAAATGATTTTGTGTGAACACATTATGAACGCTTTAACTTTGACAGCCCTAACTATAATATCTGTCTTATCTGTGTGTTTTTTTTAATCCAGAAAGGGTCACCTGGACATGAACTGCAGGTGAGAAAACAACATCGCCCCATCTCTGCTCTAAAATTAACCTCTTATGAACTTGATTACATAACTCAGTTTTCCATGTGCAGGCCAGAGCTCACTGTCGAGTCGCTGTGGCTACACTGAGCACACTCGCAGGCTACATAGACTGGGTGTCTCTGGTGCACATCACCTCCGGTAACTGTCATTTATTGGAGATGTTGTGTTTGCTGCTGAGTGAACCGGAGCTGCAGCTGGAGGCAGCAGAGTGTCTGCTCATCGCTATCAGCCGGAAGGTGAGTCGCAGGGACAACACGGTGTTGAAAGGCCATAATGCAGGGGTCTCTAACCTGTTTTCCTCTGATTAGACAAAATGAAAGTGACCAAGGGCTACTCATTGCACCAAGTTGTACATCACCAACAGCAGACAGAATTTCTGTCTTACTTTCATGGTCCTTAAATAAGATTTACTGCCACCGCAGTCATTGCTTAATCCTCATTGCATAATGCTGCCATAGGCGAAGGTATTTTGTGTTTCTTTAGGACGTGCGCCACGAAACAAACTGTTGCTTCAACAGTTTGGTAAACAGAGTTGTCTTTTAAGTGTTGCTTTCAGCTCCTTTACCTTCTCTGTTTGTAGACTGTTACCAGCAGGAAAGATTCAACAAGCTTATAATTTGAATTTGTGTTATCAAATATATGCATGTATTCTTTGAACCATTAGCGAGCCACTCAGAAATGGGTAACGAGCTACTGGCGGCTCACAGGCTACTTGTTGGAGAGCCCTGTCAGTGATGATAGCTGTAAATGGATTATTCTTTCAGTCTCATTTTTTCGTCTCTGTTTGTCAAATATTTTCGATGACATCTTTAAAATATCTCACCAGATTTTAATGGAATTTGTTGGGAAAGTTGGGTCATGGAAAGAAGTGGTGCAGATTCAGAGCAATAGCGCTGTCATGTGGCTAAATGAAGATATGCCTTATTGTTAATTGTAGAGCTGTAGGTCAGATGAGTTATAGAGCAGTATGCTTAATTACAGCCTATATTAAATGAACAATAATAAGCTGCCGTGTGTTTGATCAGTCAATGTGTCGTTTTGCCACAGGGCAAGCTGGAGGATAGGAAGCCATTCATGCTGCTGTTTGACGACGTGGCCATCCACTACATCCTTTCTGCAGCTCAGTGAGTACAAATGCTTCTCTAAATCACCCCTCCGAACAAGCTTCAACCTGCCATTGTCACTGTTATTGAGTGTTTTGTGTCTGTCTGGTTACAGGTCAGCAGATGGACTGGCAATATGTAAGAAATCCTCTGAATCACAGTAAGTAATGTGACCGTGAAGCACAAAGAGATGTAAAAGAGCCATTGAAACACATAGTTTATTCAGTACATCTAACTGTGACTTACAGTCCTGTGTGTATTATGTTTCAGAGCAGTGGAGGTGGTGGAGCGGCGTTACATCTTCCTGAAGAGGCTGTGTCAGGTCCTGTGTGCTCTGGGAGGCCAGCTCTGCTCATTAGTGGTGAGTTTGTCTTAATTTGGCCCTGCATTAATTCCACTTGGTCTTTTATCACATGCTCATTATGTAAAATCACAGAAAAGCATGTCTCAACAGTTTAGACTTTTTGTTTAAATGTCGTGTTCTCTCCACAGGGTTCAGACGTAGAGGTCGAGGTACCTGCAAATCTCAGCAAGTACATGGAAGCCTTTTTAGCCTTCACCACACATTCCAGTCAGGTGAGAAAACATGTTTTTGTTGGACTTTACTTCAAGTTTTCACCTCCAAGGCCCTTTGTTAAAGGGGCTCTATGTAAGAATCAGATATTGCTTGTTAGCAGTTACACCTGTGGCTGTTAAGTCAGCATCCTGTTGCTTGCGCTGCATAGACGTAAACAGGCATCGGCTAAAACAGTGAGGCGACGCACATGAGACTGAATGTGGCTGACAGCTTAAACCACAATATTAGTATATATTTCACATGCTTGACAGTAATATTAGCTTGCCTGTCCAATAGGAATTTTGCCAGCTCGGGGTCTGTGTAGATACCCAAAACCAAATGAATATCCCTCCATGAATCGAAGGTCCGGCCGATATTGATCCCCCGAAATGGGTCACATTCTTGGTTTCCATGATGGGCTTCAATAGATGTAACTTTGTTTTTGTGCTTCTGTGGAGTTACTGTTGGAGTCTGAGTTGTGATGAGGGCTGGTTGTTGTTGGTGTTAGTGGACTCCATCTAACTCCTGTTAGCTCTGTAGAGGAGCTGAAGACACTTTAGGCGCTCTCGAGTGCACATGATGTCACATCTGTTGGTTTTTCCCGGAAAAAAGCATCTCGAATCCTTGACATTAAAAACAGTCTGCAAGCTGATAGAGGAAACCCAGGAAGTCATGGAGGTCTCATTTTTTTTGGTTAGGTTACAACCTGCTCACACGTTTATACATGTAAAAACTTACATACAGTCCCTTTTTAAAGTCTGCATTTGAATCAGTAGAAAATGAATCCTTCGGCTGTGTTTCTATGTCTCTTGTATTTTTTTCCTACAGTTTTTAAAGTCGTCCACTTTGGTTACTTGGGGAGCATTGTTCAGACATGAGACGCTGTCGAAGGACGCGGTTGTTGTGGAGATGGCCATCAAATACCTCAGAGCTTCTATGACCAACCTAGTTAAGGTGAGACGCTGATGTCAGCGCTACTATTCCCAGTGCACATGGAAGCCAAATGGATGTTAAAGGTTTTGTCTTTCTCTCCAGACTGGATTTCCATCTAGAAACGACAGCCCAAGTTGCGAGTACTCCCGCGTGGACTTTGACAGCGATGAGGACTTCAATTCGTTCTTTAATTGTAAGGATTCAGAGTTACTTCGCTTAAGATCAGTACTCTTTATTTTATGCCTTGTTGCTTTTTACAGTGCATGTTCATGCTCAACAGCTTTCCGAGCTCAGCAGGGAGAGGTGGTGAGGATCGCATGTCGCATCGTCCCTCTGGAGGCTTTCCAGATAGCAGCAGAATGGTTACAGTATCAGATCGCCAGCCCTATTGATACTGGGGCTACCACATGTAAGTGTCCTCATTCTCCACACAAATGGGGAACATTTGTCTATACATTCATGGTGGGTTTGGTTAATTAAACATGTAAAATATGCAGCATTATGGATCTAAACTTGGGCTTAGATAGAGTCCCAGTTGGAGAGATTTATTAGCGCAACCGCCACACTCCAAACTAATTAATTTAAATGCTGACTGTCATGAAATCTTACATGCAGCAAATTAACTTGACTTCTCTCTCTTCACGTCACCAGCTAAGACTGCTGAGGGCCTGTGCTCCCTCCTGTCTCCATCAGTGGTCCAGTGGGACGCAATGACCGTCTTCATGGAGTGTATGGTCGCGCAGATCTTCAAAAATCTGGAGGAGGAGGTAACAGGAACAAGTTTAAGTAACAGAACAAAAGTGTGAGAGAAATGAGTTGATTATAGTGATGTGAAGGTTTGCTGCCCCCCCTTCTCCCTTCTGCTTCTTACTGTGTAGAAGTTGCCCATAGATCAGAGCATGGAGCTGCTGCAGGCCGTGCTCAACTACGACACCAAAGACCCGCTCATCTTGTCCTGTGTGCTCACCAACGTCTCTGCCCTCTTCCCGTTTGTCATACAAAGACCGCACTTCCTGCCACAGGTCCTCTACAAGGTCAGCTGAGCTGTCAATGGTCACTACATATTATTTATGTGTATTATTGTTATTGAGTCTTCTAGCGATTTTTCCACCATGTATACACAAATATTTTTTTATATTAAAGAGAATAGTAAAAAAAAAAAAAAAAAAAAAAAAAAAATTTTTTAAAAAAAAAAATTGTTTTTTTTTTTTTAAAAAAATCACTTTCAACAAATTTTTTTTTTTTAAATATAAAAAAAAAAATATAAAAAAAAAACTTAATAATTTTAATCCCATGTCCGATGGGTCAGTACTCTTATAGGTACTATCACTTTAACTGATTGAACTGAGATAGTGTGTTCGAATTCAGAATATTGATTAATTCATATTCAAGGATTTTGTTTCCTACACGCTTTCGCTGCACGTCTCTCCTCTGTGGATTGGGGCTGCACAAGTCTTCCAAACTGGTCAAATCATATGGGCACAAACCCGCTACAGGAGATACAGTAGATCCGCGTTTACGAATACAAGGATGTCTTTTATCTTATCAATCGTGACATTGTTTTGCCAGAAATGAGCTTTGATGCTGTAAATACCTACAAGCATATGATGGTCAGCTGTAGTGTGTTGTGGAAGATATTTAAGTTTGGTGTGACTAAAATATTTTTGATTTGATTGTTAGTGTGTCTGATGGTAGCGATAGTCACATAATTTTGCATGCATTATGCTGCTGCACCTGCAGTCTCAGCAACAAAGGTTAAAATGCACTTTGTCTCGGTTAATAACAATTATTTATCATTATAGTATTTTATTCTTTTGCCCCTACAGCTGTTTAAAGCCATCACATTTGAGGTTGGTCAGGAAAGTAAGGTGAGTTGCCTTCACAGAACAAAATATCTGCTCTTCCTCATCCTCTACCTTCCTCATCCTCTATGTCCACGGCCAAAAAATATATTCTCCATCTGACATCTTCAGGCACCTCGGACCAGAGCTGTAAAGAACGTGAGGAGGCACGCCTGTTCTTCCATCATCAAAATATGCCGGGATTACCCACAGTTCATCTTGGTAAATGTCCATGTATTCCTGTTGGAGTGAAGTGTCATAGATTGTACTTGCTTTTAGTTAATCGATTTTATGCACACACCGTGCAAGTACAACATGCAGATGAATAGGAACGAGTAAATGTTTGTGATATAATTAGATTTTTTTTTCCTCTCCAGCCTTGTTTTGAGATGTTTTACAATCATGTGAAGAAGCTGTTCTCGAGCGACGCCACGCTCACTCACATGGAGAAGTGTTCCCTGATGGAAGCTCTGGTGCTCATCAGTAACCAGTTCAAAGACTTTGCGAAGCAGCAGGCTTTTCTAGACGAACTGATGGCTTCAGTGGTTGCAGAATGGACCTCGGATGAGATGAGGCAGTGCGTTTGAATTCTCTCTAGTTCGGTCACATTGTTCATGATGCGTTTTTAACGGCGCGACCGATCATTGACTGTTCTCTTTTCTTTGTGTTTCAGTGTGCTGTGGGACCCTGCTGTGTTCCTGTCCTATGTTGGCGCTGATCAGGTGGTCACTGAGCAAAGTAAAGATGTAGACACGGCGGGCCTTAATAGGGGGCGGGTAAGTGTGTCGGTGTAAACTGAGTTAGTATTTGACTGCAGTATTTCTAACAACAGAGATTTAGAGAGGTTGTAGACAGTTGAGGTCAATGCAGATGTGCCTACTTCACACTAATGTATACAACACTGCAGCTGGAAAAAATAAACACAAGTTAACCACTGAGATCTCCAGACTTGACATGTTTCTTGATAGGGATTAAGAATTATGCCACTTAAAATATGTCAGACAGGAGATATGTAAAGTTTCCAAAGTCCAAACTAACTAGCAAAGCGACATTGTCATCCTTAGAGCTATGTCGCTAGCGTGACTACAAATTGCTTGTAATCAGCTATAATAATATAACATATTATTTTTACCTTCCTCTAGTTGGGTTTCTGCCTTTATGCCATGTTGGGGGTGGTGAAGCGGGCGCGCTGGCCTGCAGACCCGGAGGAAGCCAAGGCTGGTGGCTTTGTGATGGGCTACACCCCTGCTGGAGCCCCCATCTACAGGAACCCTTGCACTGCCCAGTTTCAGGTCTTGCTACCCAACCTGCTGGCTCTAATCAGGTACGCCAGTCTGTTGACAGTGTCTCTCCTTTTTATACCAAAAACGTGTTCAGCCATGTTTGCCATGTGGGGAACTGTGTGGGACTACCAAAAATCTCATGATCATATTATCCCAGTATCAGGACACTTACACCTGCGGTACAAACAGCAACCTTTTTTTTGCCACACTACACGTTATAGAAATGGGTCTGACCTTTTTAGACATTTATGTGGGCCATTGGCCATAACCGTGTCTCAATAATACTTCCTGCTATTATAGTGATCTGTCTCTTTTCCTTCCTCCTTAATGCAGGACTAACAACAGTCTGTTCTTGCCAGAGAACATGGCTCGTCTGAGCGAGACTTTCTCCAGGGCTCATGAGGTGATGGATGCAGAGAAAAATATGGTGCTTGGTATGAGGAGCTTTCTGCACATGCTTTTTATGCTTTTTATCATGTGTCATTGAAAATATTGTGGTTAAAACCTTCTCACTGTGTGCTTACTCCAGGTCTCTCTCAGCATCTTCTGGATATTTATGACTCTCCCGTGTACCGAACCAACTTGGAGCGGATGCAGGGTTTTTTCACCACATTGTATGACAACTGGTGAGAATTTTCCCCTAAACTTTTCTATAGTATTGTTTATACCTCACATGCCGCTGCTGATTAAACTCTACCTCCTTTCCTGCTCTGTTTGCCTCTGTAGCTTCCACGTCCTGGGAAACGCAGGTCTGTCCCTGCAGCAGGAATTCTTCTCCATTGAGAGGTTGAGCGAAGAAATAGCTGGCTCTGCCTTCGTCTCCCTCGACCATGTGCCTGACCACAGACTTCGCCCTATGATTCATATCCTTATTTGCTTTTGCTTCATTTGATTTACCAGTTTTTTTTTTCTATTTCCTGCACACATTTTGAACATATACTACTCTGCATAAAAAAAGCTGAGCTATTGCTTTATGTTAAAGTGAAACTTCCTTAACAATTGCACGGGTGTTTCTTAGGCAGATGGTGCTATCGTGTCCTCAGGAGTACCACAACAGTCTACTCTGCCCCCTGCTGGGCCCACTGTTCGCCTACATGCAGCAGGTCAGCTCTCCACACTTCCCATCCTGTAACACTTCATCATTAATCTCACCATCAGAGACATTTTATCCACTCAGTCACTGTTGTGTTTGTTGCCAAATCTCATGGCCGTTTGCTTTTGTTTCATACGACAGAGACTCAACGTCAAGTGGCAGGTCATCAACCAGAGGACCTCTGTCATGTGAGTTGTGGTATAGCGTTTGTATCTGTATGTGTTTCTGTGTATATATCAGGAAGCTGGAAATTATGTACTTAATAAAAACGGGGTGTTCCCTTACTGTAGGTCCTCTCCAGTTGGGACAGCTTTGATTGAGTCACAATGGAGGCTTAATTTGAACATAAGATGATACTACTACTACTACTAATAATAATAATAATATTTTTTTTATATTCAATCTTTTATGAAGTTAAAACCAAGCACAGCTAAGAGCTCAAAGCATCTATTCCATATACTGTATGTTTAATTATTTGATGACTCTCAAACTGGATATGTGGACCTACAGGTAACCTGTTTGTTATGCTCTTAGTGATGAAGATGAGGAGGAGGTGGTGTGTCAGGAGAGCCAGGTGACACAGGAGATCCTGGAGGAGCAGCTGGTGTGTCTGCTCACCAGGGAGGTGCTGGATCTTCTCAGTAAGTTTCAGCATTTCTAGCGACTTCTTCCCATTTCCATACAAATATAGCAAACAGTTGTAGTGTTAAAAAGTCATAAAAGTGAATTATAACGTACAGAGGCGTGGTGAAACATCAGATGAAAACACACTTGATTTAATGATAATTTATTACCTGAAAATGTTGCTATAAGCAGATTTTGAAATAAACAGAATTAGGGATTCAACAGCGGTAGAACTGTATTAAGTAGCATTGCGTTGAGTACTGTGTACCAGCCACTTTCCATTTGCTGGCATAAGTATTGATTAAAAATAAAATACTTATTGCAAAAGTGAGTTATTTTTATTACAGTGATATTACACTTGTTTTATGATGGCAATATAACGTGCCTAACTACTGTTGCCGTAAAGCGATGCATGAAGTGAAGCTATTATTCCTTAATACAGCTAATGGACTTAAGTCATGTGGTATGGTTGTGTTTGCGCCAGCCAGTTTCAGAACACATCAGGAAAGTGCAATTATCAGCCATAATTCCTGGATAGAGTGGAGACGTTACCTATTGTAGTAAATAAGACTGTCCCTTTCAATAGGATTTGTCTTGTCTAACGAAATCATTTAACTTCACTGTGCACTCCCAAACTAAAATAGCCAAAGCACTAGGCTGTGAGGGTGGTTTTTGATGTTGCATATCGAGAAGGTATGGTGGGGATTTTCAGCATACAGCAGACAACTGCCTGATCAGCTTTTTTTCTAAAGCTGGGTGTAAACTGGGTCAAGTTATTGTGGTGCCGTAATGTTTCTGTTCTTCCTTCTCTTCTAGCTGTTAGCTGTATTTCAAAAAAAGTGCCTGAACAAGCAGCAAATAAGGAGGAAATAGAAGGTAAGAATCATATTTAAAATGGTTGAATCAATAAGTTGGTTTTGTTTGTTTTCATTATTATAAGATTTTTTGGGCTGTCAGTTGATTAAAATATTTAATCCCACATTTTTATCTGTTCAAAATGTACCTTAAAGGGAGTATTTAATGCTCTTATCAACATGTGAGTGGGCAAATATGCTGGTTTATGCAAATGTATGTATATATTTATTATTTGAAATCAGTTACCAACACAAAACATTGACAGTGATGACAATTGTCCAGAAACCCTCACAGGTACTGCATTTAGCATATAAAGCTCAAATCATAACATGACAAACTGCAGCCCAACAGGCAACAACAGCTGTCAGTGTATCAGTGACTTGACTATGATTTGCCCCAAACTGCATGTGATTATCATAATGTGGGCATGTCTGTAAAGGGGAGACTCGTGGGTATCCATAGAACCCATTTTCATTCACATATATTGAGGTCAGACGCCAAGGGTCCCCTTTGAAAATGGCTATACCGGGTTTTCCTCGCCAGAATTTATTGTGAGTTTGGAGCATTATTTAACCTCCTTCCAGACAAGCTAGCATGACATAGTTGGTACCGATGGTTTCCTTAGGTTTTCTAGTTTCATATGATACTGTTATCTTCACTCTGAGCCTGCCACAAGGTCAAAATCACACGTTGCGTTAATGTGTCGAAGAAATTAGTGATGTTAAAGCAAATTTGTGTTAATGTGTTATCACATTAACCATCACTGCCTTAAAGGTTTTAATTTGATTTTTTTTAATATATAAAATATACACTTAACACATTAACAAAGCAAAGACCCACAGTCTTAGTAACAAAGCTGAACAAGACAGAAAGACTTTGTTTTCATTCTGACTGTTGCTTTGCTTGAAATGTGCCCTACTAGAGGAAGACATGATGGATTCAGTGCAGATGGCGCCTCCTGCCCAGCCCACAGAGGAGCTGACTGAGCTGGGAAAATGCCTGATGAAACACGAGGTCAGCCTGAGACGCAACAACATTCAGAGGACAGCGAGGTCACTGCTGTATATAAGCTGAATGTCTTTCTTTTTCTTGGCCCAGAACATCTACATGACCCTGCTGACCCTCTCCTACACCTCTCTGTCATGGAAGGACACCACTAACTGTCACCGCACTGCTTCCATGGTCTGCTGGACTCTACTGCGACAGGTAGCACACTCAGTGCAACAAATGTTCAATATAAGCCAGGATTTTATCTTTTTCTCCTTTTTTTTAATCCTTTCTTGTAACACTTTTAAAGTTTAAGGATGTTAGAGGATAAGGCTGGCCATATTCTATATTTATTGTCCCCAAATCCCACAATAATCCCATGAAAAGACCAGAACATCAGTGTGTTAGTCCATCTCTCAAAACCCTTTGACTTCCTCTCCCTGTTTGTGACTCTCAGCACCAGGCTCATTCCTTCCTACTGAAGATGTCAATTTTGAAAAGCGGTGTAACTTTAAATGGTAAAATAAGTTCCTGAAACAGCAAGGCACTCTAGTAAATATTTCTCAGATGAGAGTTAATTTATTTGTATTCCTCTTTCATGCACTCTTTTTGCCTTTTTTAATTGGTTGAATGTTTTAGTTGATACTCATCACCTGTGACTTGGAAGATGGCTGTAAAAATGCATATTTCTAAAGTTTTTCCCCCACATTCACTCTGTCCCTCATCAGGTCGTAGGGGGTAATCTTCTTCCCGAGGCGGTCACATGGTTCTATACCAGCGTTCTTCGGGGCCTTCAGGTTCATGGGCAGCATGAGGTCTGCAACTCTACCCTCTCTCAGCTGGCCATGCTCATCTATGAAAACCTGGTGAGACTTAAGGCAATAATCTTGACTATACCTACTTGTAATGTTTGCCTTTGTTTGGTCAGCAGGACTGCAACTAAACATTATTTTTTATTACTGTTTAACCTGCTAATTGTTTTTCTATAAGATGTCAGGAAATAATGAAAAATAATCAAGGTCATGTTTTCAAATTGCAGGTTTTATTTAACTTATAGTCCAAAACCCAAAGATATTCACTTTTTTTTTAGATTTATTTTAGGGCTGTCAAAGTTAACGCATTAATAATGCATTACAGAAATTTGTTTTAACACCACTAATTTCTTTTACACATTAACACATTCAGTCTCTAGGAGATTGTGGTGGACACTTTTTATAGCTAGAGTGAAAATATTTCACATATGAAACTAGAAAACCCAAGTCAGTACCAACTATTTCATAGTCGCTTGTTGGGAAGGAGGTTATATAACGACCTCTGACCTCAAGATATGTGGATGAAAATGGGTTTTATGGGTACCCACCAGTCTCCCCTTGACAGACATGCCCACTTTATGATAATCACATGCAGTTTGGGGCAAGTCATAGATAAGTCATTGACACACTGACAGCTGTTGTTGCTTGTTGGCTGGTTTGTCATGTTATGATTTGAGCATATTTTTTATGCTAAATGCAGTATTATATATATATTTATGTAATATATAATATTTGTTGTTGTTTTGTGTTGTTAATTGATTTCCATTTATAAATATATACATACATTTGCACGAAGCAGCATATTTGTCCCCTCCTATGTTGATAAGAGTATTAAATACTTGACAAATCTCCCTTTAAGGTTGCGATTAATCTTGATTGATCATGGACAATCACATGATTAATCACGATTCAATATTTGAATCGATGGACAGCCCTAGTTTATTTATTGACTGATTTATTTTACCTTTTATTTTCCCAGGATACTCCCATTGAGATTTAAAATCTCATTTCTGAGGGAGTACTGGCCAAGAGGGCAGCATAAAAGTTTCACACATAAAAGCACAAATAACAGACTTAAAAACAAAACAGCAAAAACTTAAAAACAACATAAGAAATTTCACATAAAAGAAACAAGTAATAGACTTAGAACAAAGAGCAAATTGCATCAGTCAGTTTTATGACAAAGAAAAGCAGAAAATTGTCATATTTGGGAAGCTGGAATAAGTGAAATTTTAGATTGTGTCATGAAAATGCAAACGATGAATCAATTATGAAAGTAGCTTCTGATTAATTTCCTTGTTTATCAACTACCTGTTTCAGCTCTAAAGTCATATAGTACGATTTATGTGGAGGTATAATCTAAAAGATTCATCTGTGGGGCTTTCAAGTTAATATCTGAGAATACATCTCTTTTAATCTGTGCTAGCGGCCTCGCTACATCGAGCTAAGAGCAGTGATGACCCAGATCCCAAACATCAGTGTGGAGGCTCTGGACCAGTATGACCACAGGCTCATGGACCCCAATGCCCAGAAGCTTGGAGACAAGAAGAGGAAAGACCAGTTCAAAAAGCTCCTTGCAGGAACTGTTGGGGTAATGTCACATGTAGCCACTAGAGAGCGCTGCCTCTCTATTATATCCCTCTGTAGACTGCTCATGAGAAGTGACCAGAGACAGTGGCCTAACATTGCAAGTCATTACTCAGTAGTGTGATTCTGGCTGTGCTGTAAATCTTCTGTGCTCGGCAGCAAAGAAAAAAACACTGTGCAGCAGCTCAACGGGGCCGTACAGTCTAATGAAATTTTTTCTGGTAGATCTCGGTTAGCTCTGTTTAACCTCTCCTCTCTCTGTCCCCCGCCAACAGAAAGCTCTGTGCCAGCAGTTCAGGAAGGAGGTTCATATCCGGAATCTTCCATCGCTCTTTAAAAAGCCGAAGCCAGACAAAGATGTGATGAGCAGTGAAGCACTGGGTCTTGAAGCTCTCTTCTCTCCAGAGAATAATACCCTGTAGGAACACATTGTGGTTCTAATAGACTTCATACTGGCTGAAGACAGAGTTGTGTACAAACCAGGGTTTCCCTCACCATCCTCCAGCTGCGGCATAACTGTCAACACTCCTATTTTTCAATAGGTCATCATTTATCTCAAACCTCGTGGGGCCACGGCACCACACACACTCAAAAGTAATATATTTCATAGTATATTTTATGGTCATTCATGCAGGCAAGTATCACCCAGTAGATCCCTTTAAATCCAGCTGCACACTTCTTCTTCATTCCTTGCTCATATCAATAAAGGAGGTATATGAGCCATTGAAATTTGTAGTAAATATTTCAAATTAAAGAATGGTCTGTTTGTGTGTCAGGTTGTGTTAAGAGGCAATCTTTAATTAACAGATTAGCCAATAACATTTGCTCCACAGTAGAAGATTTATTGAGCCACAAAACTATCTTGAAACAGGCCGATACTGTAGTCTGTTTCACTTTAAGCCTTTTTTTTTTTCATTTTAGGGGGAAATATTTGCCCATTGCCCAGAATCATGCACTTATCATTGCAGGTTTATGAATCGAACTGAGAGTCCAGCTGCAGTTTGATATTCAGCATAAAAACCGGCATCTCATGATATCCAAACAAGCAAATTATAGCCAATAGCTGCATGAGTAGCCTGTTAGGAAGGAGTGTGTGTGCTTTTGGAGAGTTGGAGACCTTTTTTTTTTTACCTATGAATTCTTAATATTAGATGATAGTGTTGGCAGATATGTTGTGCGACCACGCTGCTACTGCTGTCGAGGCTGTCATATTGCAGGTCACGATGACGAACAATCTTTAACAAATCCTGGTACACGTTTCTTTATTTGCCATAATTTCCCTTGACTGGACAAGCTTGAGCGCGGTCTCTGATTCTGAAGGATGTGCTAAAGGTACCTCAGGTGCGACGTTCCCTAAGACGGGGTGAATATGCTTTATGGGAAACATACCCTAAGAAAAGAAAAAGCAGCTGAAATATGTTTTCATTGATTTAGGTTATTGTAGATATAAATATGAATAACAGTTTTCTAGTTTGCAGATATTACACACTAGTTGGTTCAGGCAGTAGTGTTGTCTTTATATCAGCACAAGCCCAAGTAGTGTTTTGAATTGCTTATTTAATGCAGACCACATATCTTGCTACAATTAATAGAGCCACATATTGTGCCAAAACACTCGTGTCTGAGAAGCAAAACCTAATAAGATATAAATTTCATAAATATTATGTAATGATAGAATTAATGTGTAGCTTAATCCAAGTCTTTCTGTTTTCTAGCTGTTCAGTTGGTGACGACATTTTTTTACATGTTTTTTTTTTTGTGTTTGTTCTGGTTTCGCCAGCCACAAGAAAAAGATGAACCAGCACTACATTCCTTCATTGTCTAAGGGACTGTTTTTAAACATAATTTGATGGATGTATTTTGCTCATATGGAGCTGTCATGGTAGAGAGTGATCTGTTTTGTGTTGTGTAGACTCAGAACAAAAATAATGGGAGTTATTTTTGGCTTGGAGTGAGTCCCCTTTAAATGCATACAGACTGGTTTGCATTTCAGATAATTACTGAAATCAGTCTCACATCACGCTTGCCCAGATTTCCCCGTCTTTGTGATGATTGTTTGTTAACATGTGGCCATTTAAAAAAAAATGCTTGTCGAACACTAAAATGTTCTGTACAAAGGAGAAAATAGGATTTTTAAAAGTGCAGTGTGGTTTATATTTTGTTGTTTTTAAATAAAGATTGATTTCAATTATCTCAGATTTTCTTCTCTTGATTTTTTTTTTTATTATTTAGAATAAATAGAAAAGTAGTTGAAATTTAAAAAATAAATAAAAGTTATTTCCTTCTACAGATAGACATGGATATGATCACACATTGGGTCTTAATAATTATAATTTGTTTTGTTTTGCATATGCACAGATTTCAGTACTTTGTAAAATGACCAGCATGGGGATATACTGTAGCTGTAAAAACAAATTGGGGTGAGGTAAAATCCTAAAAGAAAAACGACTACAATGTGGAAAATAATCTATATTAAATTAATTATGCCTTCAGAGGAGCATAGGCTTATGTTTCACGTTCCTCTTGTGGCCATATTTATTATTATTATGATTATTATTATTATTACTTGTAATGACAATAGTGAATCTTTACTCTTTTAACAACACATAAATACATTTTTTGTAAATATACTGACTGATCTTCAGAACTGTCCATAAATAAATCTCATAAATTAAATACAGTACTTCAACAGATTTCAAAACTGTATGATCATATTTCAGACATATAGCTCACTGCTTCCCTTGTTAATTAATACTCTTTTATTTTTCAATAATGTTTAATGTGTGCAATATTTATATAATAAAATATGACATTTATATTTTGTTTTTAAACATTTCAGTAAATTTCAGGAAAGTAGCATTTATTTGTAAAAGCGGTTGAGACTCCGAGTCGACAGGGGGCGGTAAGGCGCCATTTTGTATTTACCCACTGCGATAAAGTAACCTGAACGCAGCCCAGTGAAGAAGAACTGTGTTTGGTCATGGCTGCTGTCTACCGGTGGTATGTTGAATGAATGAATAAATGAATGCATGTAGATGTAATATTCATCGATATTCGCTTGTTTGTAACGTTACCTCCAAGTGTTCAACGCACACAACCAGCCTCCTAAAAGTTTAAAGGCGATAAAAAAAACACCGGAACGTTACTGGTGAATGCTAACAGCTAGCTCCCTGTAACGTTAGCTGGTAGCAGCAGCTGAACAGAGTCGTTAGATAAAGAGGGACATTTGTATTTGGTGTTATAAAGTACTGCAATTCCCTGTGCGTTCATTTGCCCACGTACTGTCGCTTCTTAATTTTAGTTTTTGGAGTTTTTAACGTGAGTATTTCCACGTTATGCTACTTCATATTTCTACTACTACACCACATTTCAGACAGAAATATTGTAGCATTACGTTTTAAGATATTCCTTTATTAGTCCCACAGTGGGGGAATTCAGTTTTACACTCTGTTGTTCACACAGTACATATACATGTCAATGGAGAGATGTCAGAGTGAGGGGGCTGCTCCTGACAAGCGCCCAGAGCAGTTGGGGGTTCGGTGCCTTGCTCAGGGGCACCTCGGCAGTGCCCAAGAGGTAAACTGGCACCTCTCCAGCAACCAGTTGGTCTTGGTCCATGGGGGTCTTGAACCTGTGACGTCCGCGTCCTAACCCAAGTCCTTACAGACTGCCACTGCATTTGTTTCGCAGCTATAAATGTGCATATAAAATCAGTTCTTGTCATTTACAAATTAAACAACCCCAACGTATTTAAGATTAGTTTGACCTCATGCAGCCACAGCATTAAAATGCTTCATACAATAATGCTAATCCAATAATATAACACTGACAGGGCTCAAGTATTTGTAGTTTTTACACCTTGAATACATTCTGATAATACTTGTGCACTTGTGACTTATGTAAATGATCTGAATTATTTTATACAATTACTTTTATTTACTATTAATAATCCTGATATTGTTCTTTTATTTTGTTGGCTTCAATGTTATTTAAAAACATTTTCAGAAAGCTTTTTCATATGTCCTGTATCTGCTTGTTTCTGTGATTAATTGAACCTGAATTATTGCCAGTAAAATCATTTTAAATGGCGGCACCACTGCATCAAACGGAGACTGAACCTGATATACAGTACCGTAGTATGCATCAATTTACAGTACACTGGCCTGAGTGACACATTTGATAGCTTTTGCAATCATATTTTCTATGAGAACTTCAAGTGTTGACAGTTTAAACAAAACTCAGTTGCATAATGTGCTTGAATGGTTGTTTCTGCAGGAAAGAGACTTAAATTAAAGGATGGACTGACAGATTTTGAGTCACCTGACCTGTAATTTAGAGCTGAAACAATTAGTTCAGTAATCAATCAGTTGTGTGACAGAAAATTAATTGCTAGTCATTCATCAAGTAAAAATGCTAACCATTAACTGGTTTCAGCTTTTCAGATGTGAGGATTTGCTGCTTCTTCATCATATATGACAGTAAAATTTATATATTTGGTGTGTTGGTCAAACAAAACAATGAGAATCTTTTAGTGTTTAACAATTTATTTTAACTATCATTTGAGAATATAATGAATCAATAATTAAAATAACCATTATTTGCAGTCCTACTGTAATTATTCCTCTTGTCCATGGTGAAGAGAGCCTTTCCTAGCACACAAAACAAACAAAACCTTGCACCCACCTTCAGTATGCTGTCTCCCACCCACGCTACACAACGTCTCTGGATTCTGGATAACCAATGCTTTCAAATACAACAAAAGAAATGTCTTTCGTATTTTGCCTTTTTTACTATAAAAGATCCAAACAACAAAACTCCTTTCCAGTAATCCACATTTCCCCCTCATGTTTTCTAGGGCCCATTGCCCATCCAGCAGTGCCACACTCCGGCTTTACCCATCACTGCTGCCTGGCTGCAAGATCCTCTGATCAGCGTGACTCTGCAAACTTGAGCAAAACGTCTTCCTCGACAGTTGTCTGCAACAACCCACAGTATATTGTGTGATGAGATTTAAAAAGATGCAATATGTGAAATTTAAACCTTTGGCAATAATAGATGAAAACAGACCACTTTTTTCTTGATCATGCATAACATAATTGTCAATATATAATCCAAATAAGACTGCATAAAGTTGCTTACCAGCTATTACTCAAATTTTAATTCAGTGACTAACACTAGACAGGAAATAATCTTAATGTCTAATCTTAGTTGTTAATATTTTCGGATGCTTATCTGAAATGAACAATAACTAATTTGAGAGGCAATGATATTTATACATTTATTGTTAAATGATTTGTGTTACTGGAAGGTACAGAAATTGACTGCTCAAGAGGAAAAACAAGATTTTAAATTGCAAAAAAGAGAGAAATGAAAATTCACTGCCAATAAAATGTGTTCACTCTCCTTGGATTTTGGCCTCTTTGTTTTCAACATTACTCAGTCAGTGGAAATATTTTGTTTGCTCAAAGAAAAGTTTAAGTTAGAAACAAACATGAAACAAAAGTAACTGCTTAATTGACGCTCCAGTTTAATGTCAGAGCCCCTTTGGCAGCAGTTGCAGGCGTGATTGCATATGGATGGATCTGTGGTTTCAGTATGTCTTTGCAAAATTGCTCAAGCCCCATCAAGTTGCATTAGGTAGTCAAGTCCTTCCGCAAATTTTCAAATGGATTGTTGTCCAGACTCTCATTTGACTTCGTGTTTGGGGTAGTTCTGTCACACAATAGATGCGGGCATGACTTCCTCCATGATCTCTCTGTATTTTGCCGCATTTATTTGACCTTCTACCTGGGCTAGCCCTTAGGGCCTGCTGCAGAGTGACATCCTCACAGCATGGTGCTGCTACCACCAGGCATCCTGGTGGGGATGGTTTGCTTCTGTTAATGTGCAGTGTGCAGCTTGCACCAAATATTACATTTAGTATGATGAGCTTGTAGCCGCTGTTGCAGTAGTGTGCTTTTGTCACACAGACTCAAAATGTTTTGTGGACGGCCTGCTCAAGGCAGATTTACAGCAGTGCAATTTGATATCCCTATTTCAAGGGATATTCAGAGCCCTGAGAATTTTGTTCTATCAGTCCTGGACTGATACTTCTCTGTACCCTTTTTACGTAATGGTTTAGAATATTCCCTTGACTTCATTATGTAGTTTTTGCCAGGAAACTTAGGCCTACTAACCAGCTGCTGGTCTATAAGTGAAATTACACAGGTGACGCCCATTCAGCTGAATTATGTGGATTCTAAAAATAATTGGCTACTCATACTGGCTTAGTATGTAAAGAGCGAGGACACCTCTGAATTTTATTAATATTTTTATAGTACAAGTTTTTTTGTGTTGATCAGTGCAGGAAAATATATAAAAAATTATAATAGTATCCGTACAATAAAACAATGATGATACTGTTGCAAATTTGGTATTTGACTGTAAAACAGTGGTAGAATGTAACAAAGTACATTTGCTCAAGTACTGTGCTTGAGTACAATGTTTCCATACTTATACTGAGTATCGCACAACTGAGTATTTCCATTTTCTGCTCCATTTTACGCTTACTTCATACCTATTCAGACACACATATTGTACTTTTTACTTCTCTACATATATCCAGCTTTTACAGCTTTAGTTACTTTGCAGATTCACATTAAAAAGACAAAATATATTCAACTATTAAATTATTATATAGTATTATGGATTAAGCTACTAACCAATATGTCAACTCATTTTCATTACTGTTTAAGTAATGAACATTAGTTCCACACTTACCAAGTGCAATGTTAAAGTGATATACATATTAATGCATCACTAATTATAATCCAGTAATATAATATATGCGATGTGATATAATTCAGAAATGGGCCATTCTGCTAAAATCGGTATTTAAGTATATTTTGATGCTGATACTTTTGTGCATTTACTTGAGTAAGAGTTTGAATGCAGGACATATACTTTACTGTATTTCATACTGTGGTATTGCTATTTTAAAGTATATTTTGATGCTTATACTTTTGTACTTTTACCTGCAGGACATTTACTTTTAACAGAGTATTTCATACTGTAGTATTGCTACTCAAGTATATTTGATGCTGATACTTTTGTACATTTACTTGAGTAAGATTTTGAATGCAGGAAAAACGGTGTTTTCATACTGTAGTATTGCTATTTTAAAGCATATTTCGATGCTGATATTTTTTTACTTGAGTAAAATTTTGATTATCAGACATTTACTTGTAACAGTATTTCATGAAGTATTGCTACTTTAAAATATATTTTGATGCTGACACTTTTGAGCTTTTACTTGAAAATTTTGATTGCAGGACATTTAGCTGTGACAGAGTATTTCGTGAAGTATTACTACTTTAAAGTATATTTTGATCCTGATACTTTTGTACATTTACTTGAGTAAGAGTTTGAATGCAGGACATTTACTTGTGACAGTATTTCATACTGCAGTGTTGCTACTATAACTTAATAGATCCGAGTATTTCTGCCACCACTGTAAATAGTCTAGCTTTATGAATTTTGTTGCCATGAAATTTAGGTTTGTGTGGGACTGACAAAATGGAGGGAAGTTTGAATGTAATAATCATGCTGTATTCATGAGCGTATGGGGTCACACGTGTACTTTTATTTTTTTTATTATGTAGTATGATTATTATTTATGTTGCCTGAAAAACCGACTGTAGAAACTTTGCTGTATTTCTCTTAATAAAGAAATAAGTATTGTTCCATACCTCTATTTTAGTCTATTTAACATACATTAGCTGGTTTTCCACCAGCAGCACCAGCTTCACGGCAGCTTAGCAACGCGGTTGCCGCGCAACACAGTAGTTTCTGGTCGGACTAGTGATTCAGTTCGGACTTTGGTGTTTTAATCAGCAGATTGGAAACAGGTGTGCGTTTCTAGCTAGTACGCTTTAACCCTGTTGTGAACGCGACCGCAGCCGATCCTAACCTTTAACCTCGACTCTTATTAGCGACTACAAAACAACTTGTTTGGTTCAGGATGTTCGTCTGGTTTTGTATTTTCGTTTGTGCTTCGGTCGGTCGCTGTACAACCCCCGGGATGGTCGGTCAGCCGCGCAGAGTCCCGGTAAACAGCACCGAGGTTTTAACGGCAGCCCGGTTTGCTGTGGTTGAATTCAACAAAGCCAACGCAGACGACCGGTTTGCTTACAAAATTGTGACCATAACATCGGCCGAAATTCAGGTAAAACTTAACTCGAGTCATAGTCAAAGTCAATTTTATACCATAGATATTATGTCTAAAATTAGTCCTGTTTCCTCCAGGTGGTCTCGGGAATAAACTACATCCTGCAAATGCAGCTGGGACGTACAATGTGCAAGAGAAACGACACTACTTACACTGAACCATGTGTTTTCAACTCTGAACCCAAGGCAAGTTCAACACTTTAGGTGGTGTCCTCAGACAAAAAGGCACACAAATGTACAATTGTGCTCCTCACTTTTCTGCCCCAGTGTGTAAAGTGTTAAAATGATGCTCTAATTTGCCATTTATTTCAGGAACTTCAGTGCCACTTCATCATTACAGAAGTCCCTTGGGAACATACTCGTGTACTTACTCATAAGAAGTGTCACCCATAGATATAGTGTCACCTACCCAATCATTGTGACTAATATTCTGATTGCTGCTGGTGGTGTTGCCAAGTAAACCCTTATCCCTGAACTGTTTTAGTGTGTGTTTCATATATGGAGCTTATTAATATACTGCCCATGCCTGGTATTTATGCTCATAAACCATTGGCTCCCAGATATGCCACTTGTTCTAACACTGAGTTGAATAAGTTCAGTGACCTGCACTCACACATGCATTGTATAGGGCAAAAAATGGCATAATTATTCTAGTGAGTGACCGGCGCAGTGTGTGTCCTGGCAGCTGTAAGGCTCTGGTTGCGTGTCAAGCTTGGTCAGACACATGGCTGCTAAATGGAGACAAGGCTGCACCTCTTCACACTACAACCACGGTCTCCAGAAGGGCTGTGCATGGAGGATTACAGGCATTTTCAGATTACTGCTCAGCAAGACTGAACTGTCTGCTGCTCTGACCCCCTTTTTTTTTTAACAGGGGGAATGGATAGTGGGCTGATAATGTACAGATACACACAGTGCAGGGGGGAAATCATGTCAAATAATGTATCAGGATATGTGAGGTGTTTGGGGCAGCAGTGGTGTGTAATTTCATCTAGTACAATTTCAGAAGTTTTTCCCTCTTAACCACATATTTGTATCGCTCTTAGGAGATGAAAGATACTGTAATTACTGACTGATTAAAATGTGTCTTAATTGTTAAAATAGCAGACATTGCTATGTGGTGTGAGGGCAAAAGGGGCAGCGTCAGTTTGGCTGTGATTACAGTAAACAGCCGCATGGATAAGCGGTTCACACACACCCTCTCACCCAGCCCATAATGTCTCTAATCATGGATGTCTTAATCAAACTGAGCAAAACATAAAGAATTGGCTGGCACTGTGGATTAGGTAGCAGGGGTTAGGAATGTGGGGGAAGGGGGCTACTCCTCAACGTAGGATGACTAACATCGAAGCTCTGGTGCCAGGAGTATGCCCTGTCCATCTGCCATTCCACTCACCCACCCACCCACTGACACACTAACAGGTGCGTGCACGGGGATACAGTACACGTGTCTTTTCTGTGCACGCGCTCGCATACCCCACCCTACACTCTGGCCCTACCCCTGTCCTCACTTAGCCTGGGCAGCAGATGGTGAGGGGGCAAGGCTTGTAGCCCCCCTCCCAACTCCAAGCCACCAGCCCATCACTCCTATTTTTTTTTTTTTTTTTCCCCCCACGAACACCACCCCACCCCTCTTTGTGTTGTTGAAGAGCCTGAGTGTTGAAAGGCGAGCCCCAGCTTGTCCCCCTCACCCCCCACCCCCCACAAATCCTTGGCTGGCTGCCATTGGCGGGACTCAGTCAGGTGTCCTAATGCTTCAGTTAGGGGAGGAAACGCTGGTTAATCTGCCCATCGCGTGCCACCGGCCATGGCCTGGCCTCTTTGTGTCTGGCACCCCTCTGATCAGTCCCTCCACCCCTTCATCTGTCTTTCCCCTGTCTCTTCCAACCCAGTTTCTCTACCCCAAGACAGTGTCTTCCTGTCTTAAAGATCATCCTCCTGGGATGTGTTTTAACCACATTCTTTATCAGACAAATCCAGTAGTTTTGACAGTTGTACTACATCATTGTTGATTGATTGGACTATTTTATTATCCTATACATCATTAAACCCTTCTATTTTGTGCTGACTCATCACAGGCATCCAGTGTATTTCTGCAAATTCACCGTACAGGAAAATTGCTGCTTTTGAATATTACACCATTTTGCTTTACAACTTTTCTGCTGCTTCTCATACAGTACCCAGTCAGGCCTTACAGTGCATACCATGTGTTGAGATGTATAACTCCAACCACTGCCCTCTTTGTCAATCTTAAGTTATAGTATTTCATTGTGAAATAATGTATTCTATGAAAGTTGCTCTTAAAGGGATACTTGAAGTTATTAAGAGGTGCTAAAGCATCAATGTACTGTTAGAGTAGACCGAAATACACATCTCCTGTTTAGCTTTGTCATCTTTTCTTTTTTCAGTGTTTTATATTTTGCTCTTCATCTTTCCTGCATCGTATAGGTTAAAGTTTATCTCATTATACAGAGGCAGCATCATCCCATACTCCTGGAAGGTGCACAGCTCTGATTAGGATGAATGATGCTTGGATGCTACTTGGAAGAGACTGATACGGTGCGGTTGCATAACCAGAGTGGGGTCATTACCATTTGACCCCTGCTGACCTCCTTTTTGATTGACCCTGGGTTTGGTCACCGCTTCAGAGCACAGGCAGGAGTATAAGGTCAGAGTTCAAAGTATCCTCAGCTGTGCTGTCATGGAAACAGCAGCGTTTGCTCTTCTGATGGTCAGTTTTAATCTGAGGACAGAGGTTCTTTTAAAACCATAGTTTCATTTGCTGCTATTTTGTCTCAACTTTTGAAAGGTTTGGTATTTATTGTACTCCATTAAAGCTCCAAAGCGCTTGTTTTTATGTGGCTACAGCTAAACTTAACGTCTTAATCTTTGTGGGCTGATATCAGATTTGGAAATCTTGAATACATGTAATGGTTCTTAGTGTAGTACTGATACTTCTAGGTTGTGAGGATTATGTGGCTGCAAATTTGCCTGGTTGAAGTGGCGTTGTGAACGGCTCGTTACATTTTACGAATTAGTTCTTTATGCTTTTCCTGCTATTTTTATATTTTACATGTTGTCTTGGGGTTCTCATCTTGTACTATGTGCAGCATACTATAGCTCTCCCGTCTTCAGTGTCGTGACCAAAGCTTCGGGATCCGCCATTGTGGTCAATCGAAACACACCCGTGGTTTGTTTTTCCACTTCCTGTTTGTGACCGTTGTGAAGGGTTTCCTTGCAATCAGTGCTGCGGCGGGAAGGGGGGGTGAAGAGAAAAATCAATACTTTCAATGTAACGTGCGGCCAATGGAATAAGGGAATGATTTATGTAGGGACGGCTACTCCCCGAATCAGATGGGATTTGTGTTTGGTGGCCGGATGAGTGGAGGGGAGGAGGGGTGGTGGCACAGAGACCCAGATCAAGAAGAACTATAAAAGGTTATAAAAAAAAAAAAAGTGTGCTTCACTGCTGTTGATCGTGGCTCCACTCCTCTCCTTCTCCCGCTGTCCCTCTCCTCTCTTTTCATCTCTCAAACACACCATGCTCTCTTGACTGTCCCGCTTAATCTTAGCGCTGTAGTATTATGAGACATAAGACTGACGGGACGCACACACACAGCACACATACACACACCAGGAGTTTAGCAGGTTATGGACCACCAGCCAGAAACGGCATATGCCCCATCTCTCCTCTCCAGATTAACGGGAGCATGTTATTACCATACAGTCCGAGAGGAAGGGATAGGGGCAAGGGGTAGGGAGGGGTGGGAGATGAAAGGTAGAGGGAGAGTGTAAGCAGACACACTGAGATTCAGAGGGAAGCGCAAGGTAGGAGGAATGAGAGCAAGTCTGCGAGGGAAGGAGGTTTTAGAGCAAGTCTTGGAAAGAGACAGAAAGATGGAAGTGTGGAGGCGGGAAAGAGCGAGAGAAGCGAGGACATAACAACCATAGAAAAATGTGTGTTTGCTTTATTGCAGTGGCCCCACCTACCCCTCCATCCTGTTAAGGAGGCACAGTCCTAAGGAGGAGGGGTAGGATCCCCTCCCTCAGCCACCGACACACACACATACTCTCTCTGTGGCTCATACACACACTCTGCTCCGTGAGGGAGCAGTCGCTGAAGAGCTCTGGATAGACCATGCAAGGTTCTGCAGGTGTCCCACCCTTCTCCCATCACATGGATGCTGTAGAAGGTACTATTTCCATTTGTTTCTTCCTCCTTCCTGCCATTTACCCCAATTCTTCTTCAGTTTTCTTTGGTTTGCTGCTTGCTTGCTTGTTTCTTGCTTCTTCGCTCGAAGATTTCCTCTCTTCATTGTCCGGAGTAATCTGCAAGCCTGTGCTGCTGATATGTTTGTGTGAGATTGCATGCGTGTTTGTGTGAGATTGAATGCACGCTCGCATGGTTGTTTACAAGCTCTACTGTAGCCGCAGGTCCGACAACTTTAGTAGAGCGGATTCTATTAGCTACATGTGTTTCAGCTCGACTGAATTTTATTATCATGTAACCTTTTTCAAAACTAATTTAATGGGGGTCATGGCTTTGGCTGCTTGTTGGATTATATAGTCTTGCGTTTTATTTTTATTGGCGCTCAACTCTTAAGGGTGGAGGGAGACAAAGCGCATTATGAATGCTCTGTGTACACCCTCTATATGCGTATTCATGATGTTTGGGTTGAGGCTTTCAGTCAAATCGGGTCTAGTAGAAATACGTGGCAGTATTTTTACAATAAAAGCAAAGTATTGGGGTATTTGGGATGTGATAGTGATGATGGTGAGTGTGAAAGAGTTGGAAATGAACAGAGTGGAGTGTTTTTTTTAGATGAACGGTTGTCACATTGCCCAGAATTTGGTACAGTAACACAATTTTAAAAAACTATGAATCACTTGAGGCCATGCTGCATATTGTTGTTCTTTTCATCATAAAAATAGCAGATTTGTGTGTCGTGTAAAAACTTAATTTGTAAAGGTTGAACCAGATTATATGCTTTGTTAGGGAGAAATAAGGGAGATGGCAGCGAAAATGGCTAATAATCCTATAACGTGGAGTGAGCAAGTGAGGGAGAGCACATGTCCTGCATATAACGTGCTGTATTGGCGAGCACCCAATACACTCCTCTTCTGCTTGTACTAGAGATGGAGGTACAGGAGCAACACTCCTCTAATACATTGATAGTAATATTTACTGTGGACATTCATTATTATATGCAATGGAATCTTTAGTTCTAAATTTGTAGTAATTCTACATTTAACGTCCCTTCCATTATATGCGAGATATTTACAGGGATGACTAAGCTAAAATTCTTGGTTATTTGGTTTTGTCTACCCCGACAATTTCTGAAATTAATAAAACATCGGTCTCACTTTCCTAGATTTTGTGTGCTTGTTCAGGACAACCCTGCATTCTGTGAATGTCCGTATTTTTAACAATGTTGAAGTTTTCCGCACAGCCGTACACGTACTGTAGTAGCCCTACACGTACTGTAGTAGCCCTACACGTACTGTGTATCAGTAGTATTCAGAATTTGTTGGTGACTGTTTGTTCAAACAGACCTGACAAATAACCTCTGAATCCATCCTGCAAATCTGTTCCTTCCACAATATCTCCTGTCATCCCTTTCTTCTGCTCATCCTTTAGGTTAAAGCAGTGTCCTCTCTCCACCCCCTTTTTTTAGGCTTATATTGACCTGTTAATAGTATTATCCACAGAGCGTGTGGCAGGGCCAGGGTCACATCCCTGTAGGGTTTGGATGGTCAGCCCTCTGGCCACAGTTTGGTTGGAGAGTGGCCAATAGGACCTAAGCTGTGGTCATCCTTCAATCTAGCTCCTTTCACAGCAGAGGTCACGCGAGTCAGAGGGTAATAAGTTTAACCCCTCGAGGGGTGAGGAGTCAGAGGTCACAAACAAGGCAATAGGGAGAAGGTTTGCATCATCAATCAGTGGCACTCCTGGTTATATCTGTGCATATCGATGACACATGCTCCTTTCTGTCAATCTCATTTGCATGGCTTGCTAAACACAAAGGGCAGCCATTATGATCATATCACTGTGAACAAAAATAACATCGGCATTGTGAAGAGGCTGTTCCAGCAAATACAATAATGTTTTTTAACCTTTCTTTTTGTCATTTAAACACACTTCATTATGCAGACATTTAAAGAAGCTCCTGATTAATGTTTGTAAATGCCATCCACTTTTATAAATGTTTACGCTGCTCAGTCGATTTCCTCCAAATATGCCTGTAAAAATGAAAACATATTCTCTTTGCATGAATCAGATGTTCTGTTGTGTTTTTAATACTGTTTTTAATGTTTGATAGACTAATTTGATAGATTAAATGTTGTCAGTATAACTAATTTGAATCACTAATGTTCTAATTTATCCAATATGTGGACTGGTTATCCATGTTTGTAGCTTTTGCATGCTACACACTTAATACCATGCTACAGTGAATGTGAACTGCTGAAAACAGGGACTCTATCAATATTGTGATGATTTTCTTGTTAGGGAAAACTAGTAATCATTGTTGATGGCTTTATGTGAATAATCATAGGTTTATTTGTAGGGGTGTGTCCTTTTTAGTGCATTTCCACAATTTTGTGCTAATACACATCATCTTGGCCTCACAGGTGACTTTAAATACATGGCATCATTCAGCCTTTAAATGGGCTGTTATTAAAATAATGCCCCCCAATGATCGTGTGACATTTTCTTAAATCCTACCGCAGATGAGCAAGTGTATCCCTCCTTGTAAATCTGAAATGGTGCTGTGCTGATGTTTCAGCATCTCCCAGAGGTCTCCTCTCCCTGGCTGATGTTAGCGATGTGTCAGCATTAAGCTAGGCCTGCCTGCTAGGCTGCTGGGGCCGTGGTGGCGACCAGCCCAGCCTGGCCAGAAGCCAGACCAGACATGTCTTGGCACCAGATAACAGAGACGTGACAGGATCAAGGATTGGGGGGGAAATTATGCTCGTACAGTATGCAGTGTTGTTGATCCATATTACTAACAAAGTACAGCGATATGCATATTATTCACACTCCTGAAGGATTTTAAAAATTAAAGATTTTTTCCCCCGTTTTTCCCTTTTATTCAACAGTGTACGACAAAGGGAGAAAGAAACGATGGAGGGAGCAGAGGATGAAAGAAGACATGCGACAAAGATCCCAGGTTGGACTCCAAACGAGGATGTCGTAGTTACATGGTACGTTCCTTCCTTCTGCCAAATAAGCCACCACGATGATCCTGTTGTGTGTTACTTGAAGGGAGGCTTCACATGCACATTACATAAATGGGTTGTGGTGCATGTATGTTACACTGAGCACACTGTAGGTTGTGTGCATGCCATTAAGTGTGTGAATAACAGAGATGTACATGTAGCTCAGTCAGCTATTGCACAGACAGAGACCATCAATCACAAATGCATGGTGAGCCGCATTGCTCTTTTCCCCGTCCCTCAAGTCCTTTCTTTAGACTGGAATTACACAGCATTTTACCCGCAACACTGCATTTTTTTTCTGGACTTTGTCTTAACCCTGCACCGTAACTCAAGCAACTCATTTGTGCAGCACCCTGTCTTTTAAACTATGACGAAAGGTGAAATTTTATGCTGTAACACACATATGCTGTATACAGTTTCTATCAGGTTTTGATTCTCTAGTTGCAGTAAAATGTGCACAAGGTGAAGTGTGTAATGTTCCACGCTGTCTTAAAATAACAGTGAGTACCACGTATGTTATTGAAGGCCCTTCCCTTGCTGCGACTACTGTACTTCTTTTATTAGCTTCACAATAAGGCTTCTCCATGCCTGCTTGACATCTTGTTTCCCTGCATGTACCTGATGTCAGTTGTTAAATAGCTCTGCGTGCACCTCACCCCCATATGAACTACCCGTTTCTTTTGTCCTTATTTTTGACCACTAGGCACATTTTTCCTATGCCTTTTATTTTCCCTTTTACCACTTAGTGTATGTATCTAATTTGCTGTTTTGAATTATGTAGAAAACTTAACAATACACTTCATCAAACAAAGCAAAGACACCATCAAATTAGCTTTAGAATGGGCAAAAGCCAGCTGTGTTTGATAGATGATGTTGAGACCTTGGGCTTTGGATAACACGAGGGTGAGTATGCTGAGGGCTATGGTTTTGGAGAGTGCGTGTGATAATCAGCAGGTGGACTGGTTATTGTTGTGATAAGAGCAGGCTGATCAATCATGCAGTCAAGGTCTTCTCTTTCACACAGTTTGATCAGCTGAAAGGTTCACGTCATATTTATCCCCTGGACTTCAACAGTGGCTCACTTAAATATGATAAAAACTTCCCTGCCTGTCTAAACTACCCATATAGGCTTAATATATTGTCTTTGTTAAGTGGACTGGAAACAATCTTTTAATTCTACTTCAGCTACTTAAAATGTATAGAGTACAGGAAAATAAAATACAGAAGTTTATTAAAGGAATGAAATGTTTAGCTGTATTGTGAAGGGGTTAGAGGTGTTTATTAAGACAGCTACCAATGTTTTTTTCACAGATGAATGGGGAAAGAAACCTGCCCTCTGATGGGGTCTTACTGAAGTGATGCGGTGCCCCGGTTGTCAAGAAATGCTCTTTGTAAAGGTCACATATTACTGCTCGCTGTGTTGTGATGCGGTCTATAAAACAGCCAATAACTGACCCTGTGAAACATGCACTAATTAGAATGTTTTGTCAAGGGTTTTATATTTTACGACTGAAAATATGCCATTTAAAGAAATATAAAATAATCCTACAGCCTCGTTCATGAAACGGGGAAACTATGCTCTTAAGTCATGACTTAACCAGGAACCCAAAAATGAGTAGTTAGTAAAAAAAAATAGACATAAGCAAACTTATGATTAGATATTCCTTCTGCTTATATACATATAGTATATATAGTATAGTATACATCCCTGTGGCCTGAGGTGAGCTATGTGCTACTATTGTTAAAGCCTTTATAGGCATACAGTACATACAGTAGTTAACCCACGTAACTGCAGAGAGGAGCACAGAAGACCTTTTTATGGCCCATTCTTAAACATGACTCAACATTTTAAAAAGCAAAGTGTTCAAGTTTATAAGGCAAGTTGATTATAAAGAGAGCTGAAATTTAATGGTACTGTTCTGACACTGTTCTGTGTATTTTATGAGTCAGAAATAATCATATCATGGGAACTTTTTTTTATAAATGTGCCCCGTGTTTAAGAGCATAGGGGTGATATTGTTTTATGGAGATGCTTTGGTTGTTCCCTATTAAGCTTTGTAAAAACAAGTTTGCTACTTCATGTAAGATTTGGTGATGCTGTATTTAGGTGAGGAGAGATGTTGATGAGATGGCGAGGCCTCATTCAGCGCCGGTGCCGTCTGTTAAATCAAGGTGATGAACAGGGACATTGAAATGACCAGAGGCCTATAACAGAATGCTTCCTGGGAAAAGGCCAGTCCTCCACCAGGCCTAAATCGACTCCCCTCTCATTTACATGAGACATAAATTCACATTTAAATGGCAGAAAATTGTTCGGGTGGCTGATACACTGGGGCATATGAAATTATAATTGTAGGCAGCCGCGTGTATGTGTGTGGGTGATATAAGATTGAAGAGATGTGTGGAGGAATTATGTGTCCAATAACTGAGATGGGATGTAAATATGGTCAGGAGGACAGTCAGTAGTCTGATGTGCTATCGGCCCATTTCATGGGAGACTGCAGTGCAGGAGCTAAATGGCAGCCAGTGCCACACCGAATGAATGGCAAATCAAAACGGCTCTCCACAGTACTATAGAGAAGTGTTTTATATGAAATTAAGAAACTAGTCCCAATACTGCTTGGCTGCCAGCAGATTGTATTTGTATTGGTATGACGGACGCAACTAACGATTGTTTTATTATTGATTAATCTGATGGTTATTTTCTTGATTAATCTCTTGGTCTGTAAAATGTCAAAATATTTCAAAAACATTGGAAAATATCCAAGATGATGTCTTCAAATATTTTTTTTTTTCCGATCAAAAACCGAAGATAATCAGTTTATAGTGATATAAACGAGAAAAGTAGCAAATCTTCACATTGGACAGACTGGAACCAGAGAATGTTAAAAAGTGACTTAAATGATTATTAAATTAGTTGCTGATGAATTTTCTGTCAGCCGACTAATCGAATAATCGACCAGTCGGTGCAGCTCTAAAGGTTAGCAGTCCTGCTATAGACCTGACCGTTACCACTGACAAAATAACATGGAAATGTAACTCAAGACTAGTCACTGAAACAATGAAAACATGACTTTATTTTCATATAATACACATTCTGTAATTTTTCATGTGCATCTCATTGTCCTTTATATTTGACATGGCGTAAATGGCTTTTACTGTTGCAGACCTTATTGTGCCCCCTCCTCATCCTATTACCCATCTTTCCCTCCCTTTCTTATTACAGTTTTTTTCTTTCACCTCTCCTCTAACGGAAAGGCTGGCACAAATACACATGTCACATCAGTTCATGGAGATCCCAATTGTTTTTAGCCAGTGTGCACCTCCTGAGAGGTCTATGGGTTGCCTGTGTTTCTCAGCATGGCTTCGTATACACAACCCCAACCCCACATCATTTCGCACATCTCTTACACACCATGTAGCACATGCACTGGGATGTACAGACTCATACATTGTACATCTGCATTTCTCTGCATTCAGTCTCGCACAGTGTTTTCTATCTGAATCTCACCACGTCATTCAGTCCAAACTGGACCATCAACAAACCGTACAATATGGCTCGCCAGGAGGCCCCTCACAGACCTGTTTCATAATTTGGGCTGCTCTGTCCATTGTATCGGCCTCCTTTGATAAATTTACCTCCAACTGATACAATGCGTCAGTCTTTTTGTTTGAGGAAGACAATTGCTTGTACAGTGAAGGTCCAGGGCCTTAATGAAGTGTTAAAGCTACTGGGCACAAAGGTCGCTTTTTGCTCCTAACATCAGATGACAGCTAACGGAGCAGACAAACTCTGTGAAAGGATGGAGACTAAAGTTCATATGGTGATATCATTATTTTATTGTTCGGTGCTGTATGCGGAAGTCAGTAAAGCGTAAGGGAATTTGTTCGAAACTGAATTTGAAACAGCCATTGATGAGTCACAGTGAGAGGCTAACTGAAGAAAACAATGAGGACCAGGATCTTGACCTCCCCATGCTATCTTTGTCCTTCGCTAAAGACATAAATGGGGAAGTATGAAGTTTGAATAGCATTAGTTGCAAAATAAAATTTTGTTAACGACTTATTTGTAGTCATAAGGTCAGGGGTCACCAGTATTAGTTTAGATTAACCATTTTGTCCTTCCCAGGCTTTTCTCTCTCCCCTTTCAGTTCTCTGGCTGTTCTGCCTTTTATTTTAACAGCAGGGCTAGTCGAAGCCCAAGACAGGTGTAGGCAGAAAGAGATACAACATAATATCATTTATTTTTTTATTTAGGTTATTAAACTTATTAAATTGAAAATACATTTGCAGTTACTTTTGTTAGTCTTCAAAGAAAACTGTTTTGCACGTTTTCCTATTGAAAGCCAAATAATGTGGATTACAAGCTGTAGATACACAGCTATTGTTTGCAAAGCAACCTGGCCAGCCTAAAGGCGAACCTTTACTGAAGATGATATCAGACGAGTAGAATAATCGTATATTCTTCCTTAATAGCAGTGTTGCATGATATTTTTTTATGCTAAAGTGTTGGGGGACAGGTTGCGGGGGGGGCTCATGATGTTGGGACAGATGGCATTTAGCTCTAGCTGTGCCGAGCTCAGTGGGACCCGAAGCTTAAGAGGTTAGGCCTGTCAAAACCACTCTGTTCATTCACTGCCTAACAAAGTGTGGACTGTCAGCCTGTTCCGTTTAATAAACTTAAGATTTTTCTTTTGTCAACGCCGGAGCAACACTTTGCAACTCGATGACCTGAATATCCCAACATGCATCGAGGCTCAATGGAAAAGATGGCACCTTTGGCCAAAGACTTTCCAAAAATGTGTGGACATATGTCTAATTTGGTCAGTTAAACTGTAATAGCTGATAGCGTTTTGTTAAAGACAATGGGGTTGGGTCAACAGGCTTTTTCACCAAGTTGTATGCGGGATCATGAAGAATATGTCGACCTATGATGTGAAACATTGTGTTTCGTTAGAATCCAGCATTAAGTGACTGTCTAAAAAAACCTCAAGGAGAAAAAGCCAATCAGTATCATCTGTATCTCATTTTTTTTATCTCAGCATAAATATGAAATAATAGTTTACGGTGTAAATGCAGACAAACAATGGGAAAGAAAAGTGGGATGACATGGAACAAAGGTTTTAGACTAGAATCAAACTGGGATCGCTGTAGTTATGTGGTATTGAGTCCTAGGCCTCCAGAACACCTCATATTCAGCATTTTTTTGCAACACTTTGAATCAAATCCCTGTAAAATGTGACATTTTCAAAGCATCATTTTTCACCACAAGAGGGAGACATACTGTAACATGCGGAGTGATTCTTGTTACTGTACATTGCCCACACAGGACTACACTGCTAATCTGCACTCGAAACGCCTGAAGCACAACAAATACTTGTCAGAATATCCTAAACTGTCATGTGATCGTGAGTAAATATGTTTAATTTCACCATGTCGCCTCCCCTCTTTCCCCATCTCTCAATTTGTTTCAGTGTTTGTTGGGGTCAAAGGCTGAAGGCTGGAGAGTGGTGACCTGAGCGAGAGGCCTGGGTGACATCTGACCTCTAACTGGATGTGCGGCTGACCCCTGAGGATACAGCTCAACAATGGGAGGCACGTGCCTTGGCCTTGTCACCATGGTAACACAGGACCTTTCAGAACGGTAGGGGGGGTCGGGTCAAAGCTTGGTCTTTATCCTGATCAGTGTTAACCTTCTGCTGCCAATTTACTCTCAGATATAAGGGCGTCTCCACCACCGAGCAGCGGGTGTGTGAGATGGGGCAAAAGTGAAGAAACTGAAGGGCTGACTGGGTAATCTCTGCAGGCAACTGTGATGGTGCTTTAAATTCTCACAATCACCTGGAGAGATTCTGCAGTTTGTCTAAATATGCCCTTAAAAAAACTCAATAACATAAACTGTTAAACTGTGTCTTTATTTCATCTCCATTCCAGTGAAAAACCATACAAAGAAAAGTCTTTGTCTAAACAACACATTTCATGTATCATCTTGGTGTTTTCTGCAACGTGTCAGGAGGAGACCAAAGTGTTTACCAAAGGTTGGCTCAAAAACCGTCTGCCTACGTGAAACAGCAATCAAAGAAGATTTCACGGTGTAGCTTAAGGTAATGATCATTGCACAATAGAAGAGATGTTGCCATGTGACACTTTTGCTTAATCTTTTTATGCCTCACCATTACAAGTCGAAACAGTTAGTGGTTGTTTAAAAGAAGAACAAGGGGAAGATTATTGAATTACAGTCTTGAATGAGGGCCAACAGGTGCAGTCCACCTGGACGAAAACGTCTTTCACACTTGATACTTTGCGACTTTGATGCTGTGCAAGCTGCTCGCTCGCCACAGATAACCACCACCACCCTGATCTCTTAACCATTTTGCCACCCTCCTACAACATGTTACTCTTCAGGTTTCATGTAATGTAATATTTGACACTTTTTTTTTTTTTTTTCATCACTACAACCAATCCTCCTGTCTATGGCACGGTCTTTTTCCCCGCTCTTACCCCTCCTCCACTTCTGCTTTTCCTGTCTCATCCCCTTCTTCTTGGGTTCTGCTGTGTTTTGGTAAAATCTCAGCTGGCAACTGTGAGTCGTTCACTAGCTGCTCTCACAATGGCCTCTGGGATTATGCTAAACACAGCGCCTCGGCTGCTCTCCCCATCGACCGGCGTCAGCGACGCCCTTTGGAGCACGCAGGAAAGAGATGGAGGGCTCTCAATGAAGATGTCACTGCAATTACACAAGCGCGTTTCACAGACACCCTCTCGGTCTGCTCTTCCTCCTCTTGCATCCCCCTTCCCCACTTTTTAAAAAATTTCTTTTCGACGGTCTTTTGAAGTGCAGCCTCATCTCTTGCAGCTCTTTCATAATGCATGCCCATTTTGAATTTGCATGAATTCACTTTCCAGATGCTTCTGCTGCCATCTTGACTTACAATGATGTGTACTGTACAGTAGCTATTGAATTACTGTCGCATGAAAAGAACAATAATGGCTTGTTTTGATGCATTTGGGTTATTTCTTTATCACTCACCTCATTATTAAGAGATATTGCAGAAGGATCAAATGTGTTGTGAACTATTGAGCTTTTGTTGTGCCTGTGCTGATGTTGGGGTGAAGGAAGACCTTTCTGATGTGGATGATACTGCATCAGGAACTGATTGGCTGATGCTCTATAGCCAACAGTACCTGATGCATTGCCTTCAGCATCAAAAGAGACGTCACATAGTGCTGGTTCATTTAATGCTCTGAAAAATGTACTTCACTAGTGTATTAGCCCTTTGTAATTGAGTTTTCAAGTTGTATTTTTGCTCTTAGGACTGTTAGACAGTGATAATGAACAGATTATCAGCAATATACTTTATACACTTGCCCCACAGTGTGTGTGTCTGCATATTTGTCACCATTGTAGGCTGGGAGATTAGGTAAATGATCACAGAGGTGTTGTGAAATTCAAAGCAGTATTATATCAAGCTAAGGTCCAATCTATTCCTCCTACATTTAAATATGTTGATGCAGTCTAGTGTATTATGACCCCTCTTGTTCACTAAAGTCCAAATGGTTTGCCTGTTTTTTTGAGGTCATATGTTAGCATGTTTTCTCGCATGCTAACTTTTCTGTACACATAATGTTTTAATGCATTTAACTGCAATTTTGTACAGATGTTCAAATGTACTATTTCAGTTAGATCAGTGCTTTTGTAAAATCAGTGTGAGAAGGATCATCTGCTTTGATTTCAACAATTCTGTAGAGACTTTCTCACACCTAGAGGTGCACTGGAACACACACACACACACACACACACACACACACACACACACACACACACACACACACACACACACACACACACCTCACTCTTGCCTCTGTGATTTGCAAGCATGTCTCATTTGGTTCCAGCGATGAATAGGACCAAGGGGAATGTTCTCTCATCCCCTCTTTCATCAGTCTTGGATAAAATCTTCTATTAATCTCTATAAACTTCTTTGATTAATCAAGTGCTTTATCTCTGTTTCTGCCTTTTTTGTGCATCTGTTGAATAGCTTGCCAAGTAAAATAAACTTTTAGTGAAGAGACAAGCCCTTGTGCAGTCATTTTTTGGGTCATCCATGTTTGTGAAAGTTACTTATTTGCCTTTTCTTGTGCCATATTCTGGTTTATACAGTCATCGTGTGAGGAGACCTGAATATCCCTACAGTTCATGACCTATGTTCTTAAATTGTCAGTTTTAATGTGTTTAACCAGGTAAACTCTCACCGATTACAAGTTAAATACATTAAAGATTAAACACTGTGTCTTGGAAGAGAAGAATCTGATTTTTGCCAGGTAAAGTTTGTACCTGCAGGGTATCGCACTACGTAAAATCTGTCTGTACTCCTCTTGTCATCCACACCCTGTGAGGAAAGGTCAGAAGGTCAGCATTAAAGGAGGTGGTGCCAAGTCCATTTCTATCCACTCATATCAGCAGCCGGCTGGCGCACACACGTATGCGCACACACAAACGCACAATAACTTGCTGTATCTTCACCCATGGGAAATCCAGGAAGCCATGCCAATTCCAGCAGATGTTCCTGAAGTGCAGGCATCTTGTAAACACCATGAAATGTATTAGAGGCTAATGTAGTGGTTGCTGACAGAGGTCTTCAACACATGACTTGATTTTAACACCTGCTGCACACACATAATGGACATATCCCTCACAGCATGACAGGGTCTGCATGTTACAACCCCCAAAAGTTCTGGAGGCTCATTCTTAAAATAACATACAGAAATTGTGTAGTCCTCCAAAAGTTAAAGAGGACTTATTATGCTTATTTTCAGGTTCATTGTTGTAGTTTAAGCATGTTTACATGCAGCACCTCTTTTCACCCTCTATCTGAAATTCTCTGTTTGAGCTCTTGCCCCGCCCTCCTGAAAAGCCCAGTCTGCTTTGATTGGTCAGCTGGCCCACTCTGTTATGATTGGTCAATTGAACCAAACTCTTTGGACTCAGTTCCAGCTCTGCTTTAACTAGCTTTGTTTTAGGTAGGTATTATGTAAGTTTCATACTTCACCAAAACAAGGTGTTTCAGGCAGGAGCAGTGTTTCTGTGGGGGAGCGTAAGTCTGGCGTGGACTTTGGTCTTTGAAATTTTGCAATTTTTTTACAGTCACTAAAAACTATATAACAATAAATGAAAGGGGAAAAGCATAATAGCTCCTCTTTAAACAGGGTAGGTTTCTGCTTAGAAAACTATTGAAATCAAACAAAAATTATGACAAAATCACTTAAAATGTCCTATGGTGTTAAAGGAACACTAGTACAATAAGGGCAGACAGATTTTACTAAAGCCTAATTGAATAATCTATAATGTGTTTTATCATAGCAATAAAATATAGGTTCTTCGTGTTTAATGGGAGCCAACAGAGAGATACAGTGGAAACCTTAACTCTGTTTACTTTGGTTTCTGAGACTGATGGGACTATTTGTTCTGTGCCGCAATGTAGTGAGTCAAGTGTAATTCCGAGCTTAGTTTTCCACTGATGGCCGTTCCTTATGATGATCACCTTTTTTTTTATCACTAGTCATCAGTCTATAGAGGGAGCCACTGTTGCCTGCTGATGGTTTACTGCTCCCTGATGAGAGAGAAACCCGGAGCTCAACCTGCCCGGTACACCGCCCCCAGCATGTGATACTAGACGAGCCGCATGTTCATCACAAGTGCTGCTTGCACTCCCGACAACCATCTAACATCCTCTGCACCGTTTGCAGAATAAACCTCGGTCTACTACGCGCGCCGCACACTCGGATTTGCAACAAAAAACATAAACCAGGGACGTTTCCGTCGGCACGCCAGGAGAGTTGGAGATCCGCAGGTAATTGCAGGTACGTCGCCAATGCGCCACGGGATGACAAAGCTACCGCATACAGTAGTCTACAGCGCTCTGATCTGATAACAATGAGAACTGGTACAGGAGTTTGAATGTTGAAACACGTGAAAATGTGCAGTACCACTTGTTTCAGACGTTCGCTTGTTTCAGAGAACTGTCCCGTAACAAGTGTCTTGAAACAAGGCAGCAGATTAGCATTTGATTGGGCAGCTTGTTAAGTTGGATATGTTTTGCGCAAATACATAATTTTTAATCAACATGAACTCTGCATGGCTGATTAAGTCGGTTCATTTTCCTGACGCTGACTGACACAGGAGGGCATGTTTACGCACGATCTTTACGCGTATTACGCACTAATCCTTTTGGAGAAAAAACAGCAGAAAAACACTTCACTTAGTCGAAGTCGCAGATTTAGCTGGAGCGATGCCAACATAAACATCACGCCAGAAGCGGGGAGATGTTGGGACTCGTTAAGCAATGCCATCAGTGATGTAATAGCTGGTATTAAAACTTGTAGGCTTGTCAAGCGAAAAATGATCTCGCACGCTCTCTTATCCATTTGGCTCCTTTGCATCTCGTTACAGTGCTGCTGCTCCGCCGTTTGGTCGACATGCTGGGGATCTGCGTGTGTCTTTGTGCGGTTTTTACGCATGTCCTCTCTCAGGAGGCTGAGGAGCCCGTCTACACAGTAAGTGGGAGATCTCTGTTTTTCTGTGTAGGTTTAACACAACCTGGCATGTTGGAGATTGTTTTTCATTTACTGATGGAGAACTCGGGGTTCATATTTTTATTGTTTTATAACATTACATAAAAGGACACTAATGTATGATAATAATGTATCATTTCATGGTAATCATTATCTGTTCTTCACAGTGTACAGAAGGGTATGAGTATGACAGAGTCAGAGAGCAGTGCAGAGGTGAGAAAAGAAATTGCCTTACGTAGGTGTGCAGCTTTCCATGCTTAATGAGTTTAATTATGTATTTATATTTCATATATTTTCAAGTAAGTGTAATATCAAGTGTCCCTCTAACCAACTGAAATGATTCCAGTACAGGAAATGCCATATCTAATGTCTTTCTTTCCTGTCAGACATCGACGAGTGTGCCTTATTAGACGATGCCTGCAAAGGAGGGATGCAGTGTATCAACCACTTTGGTGGATACCTCTGCCTCCCCAAGAGTGCCGTCATCATCATCAGTAAGGAGGGCGAGCAGGTGCCGGTGCTGGACCCTGTCCCTCCTCTCCCTGTTGTCCCTGTTGTCCCACCAAACCAGCCTCTGCCCCCGTGGTCTTCAGGCAACCAGGGTGGTTCTCAATCCACCCGGACCATTCGCTGTACACCCGGATACACTGCAGATGAGCAGAACCTCTGCAGAGGTAAGATCAGTTGTCCAGGCTCTCCTCCTCCTCCTCCTCCTCCTCCTCCTCCCTGTTCGGCTCTAAGGCAATATGAAGCACCATCAAAACAATTTGAAAATCTAGCCTTTAATTTTTTTACGGCTTTACACCAACACATGGAGACGGATCCTCTTATCTCAGCAAGTGCTGTTGACAAGCTCCTCAGGAGAGAAATTAGACTCTGTCAGCAGGAGAGGAGGTGTAACCACAAAACATGGTGTAGATGTACAAAAGGGAAAACTGCCACGATCTCTGCATAGAAAAGTTATTTCATCTTCAACGAGAGTTCATTTTTGGCCCTCATGAGACACATTGCACCCTAAAAATGTGGGTGCAGATTAAAATATCCCCACTGTAGTTATTGCTTTTTATTGCAGTATACTGGCAGAATTAAAAGTGCAATGTGTAACATCTGACCACATGCTCCAAATAAATAGGGGTCAGCCTCACCTTCACCTTCACTATTGGGTCCATACATCCTAAATTTACAATCATATTTTGTTAAAAAAGAAAAGCCAACTACTAACTGACAGCAGGGAAAGAATACACAAAATTCAATAAAACTGTTGCAAAGAGACAGTCAAAATAATACTGCTATCTTATAATCTTCAAGTGTGACATTGGCCTATAGTTTACGTTAGCCATTTGTGTGTTTACTGTGTCACAAACTGTACGGTCCGTGTAGGTGGTGAGACTTTGTACTGTATGTTGGATTAAATCCAAAGTGGCAGAAATGAGAAAATGACTCCCATTTTCGTTTCTTCTCCTGGGAGATGGACCTTCAGTTAGCGGTTAGCTGTAGCGACGGACCTTCAGCCGGCGCAAATCCCAGCACCAGGCGTCACAGCGGGCTGGCACTAAGTCTGTAGGACTGGCAAGAATCTGGGTTGGGCGTACATGGCAGGGGAATGATTATTTTGGATTGCGTGGGGAAGGGATGTTTCGATTTGTTTATGAATCTAATTTTAAGAAAATTGTCAGCCAGCAGAAAGATCACACCAGAAATACACCATTTTAGAAAAGGCAAAAATAACACAGTTGCACTGCCTGGAGACAACTGCATTGTTTTTACAACCAACCTGCAAGGGATTAGCATAAAGTTGGCATGTTTGTAAAGGTGGGTACCCACAGAACCCATTTTCATTCAGATATCTTGAGGTCAGAGGTCAAGTGACCCCTTTGAAAATGGCCATTCTAATTTCTCTTCAAAATTTAGCATAAATTTTTAATGTTACTTAACTAACTAACTAGCCTTCGCGACAAGCTGATATGACATGGTTGGTACCAATGGATTCCTTAGGTTTTCCAGTTTCATATGATGCCACTTACCTTCACTCTAGCTTTAAAACTGAGCCCACTACAACAGTAAAATCACTGCTGTACCGAGCGGCCTGGTCCTACAGTAGCTCGTCAGATTTTTAAGAGGTTAATAAAAAATCGATTCAGTATCACATCACATAATATTGCGATACTCGTGTATCAGTATTTTCCTACACCCCTAGCTGGCACTGGGTCTAACCTGTGTAACGGAAGGAACAGAAAGTTTGCTGATGTGGTGGGGGGTCGAGACGGTCCCTCAGGATCAGAACTGCAGCGCTGGAGTTTGTGCTACAGCTGAATCCTGGTGAAATAGTCTCCCCGGGGTGGGGAAGATGAAACAATAAAACAATTGCTCTCTCGTTTTTGGTATTTAATTTAATAAACAAACTATCAAAACATATGCAGACTCTTTACCTTCAATGTGACTGACAAGCCCTTGGGGCAGATCTACGTCTTTGACCTCTTATATTGGACTGATCCGGGGCTGGCTGGTTAGCCTGCTCATTTCAGTAGATATCTCTGCAACATAACATCAACACTGTAACCTCTTTGCATTCTGTTGCTAATGTTTTTGAATGTCTTAAAATAAAATTCTGGCCAGATCTCACACATTGCACCTTAAATTTCTCTGTCAAAGTGTATTTCCCCCTAAATATCAGTAGTATGCTTTTGTTGCACTTGGCCAGATACAGCGCCGCTGCATGGAAGAATGTGTCTGAATGTGTCTCTAGCAGCGCTACGTTAGGTATTTGATAATTACTTGCTAACGACTTTAGAGCCTCAATAAGCAGAGCTCCAAAGGTGAACTGTTCATCCATCTGTCTGACAGTCATCAGCAGCTAAACCATGCGTAGCTGCCAGATGTGTTGCAAGCTCCTCGGTTTTTCTCGCTGTGATGTCATGTTTTCTAAACTCTTCAGTCGCTCACAGCATGATGTCTTTGGCTGGAGTTCAGCTTCTTATAAAAAAAAATATATAAGAAATTGTTCTGGGTGTCGAGGTCCTTTGCTTCAGGGGCAAATCAAGGAGATTTTTTATTATGTTGTGGCAAGCTCTGTGCTCATGTATAGCCTTTACACCAGATACTCCCTGGGCTGTGACCAGCTTGAGATTTTGGTAGCTGGGCAAGATTGTGTGGGTGTGATTCTGTGTTTTGGGCGAAACTGTTTGATCTTTCCAAATGGGGAGTGGTTTAAAGATTCATTCTTTATCTCACACTCACACACACTAACATACACACCAGTGGCCTTTGTTGCTTTGTGCCAGATGTTCATAGCTGCACCTGAGAGAGAGAATCACTCGTAACCACTTTTACTTTGCCGTCTGTGAGAGATCCGGAGGGTGAGTGTGGATACGTAGGGTTAGCTGTATAAATGTAATGCAAGGCAAAGTGCATTACCGTAAATTACATGTGTTCAGCGGTTAGGAGCTTCTCTTGCCAGTGGCGGAGGCATGTGGTGAGTGGCTGTGTGGTGAGGGCTTGTGGTCACAGAGCTCCAGTGAAAGTAACAAATTTGATTTTACACCTGGGGCAAAGATATGTGTGAGGTGCTTTATGTGTTTCTCTGAATTGGAACCCAATTAGATTTTATTAGAGTGTAAAACATGGCAGCATATCAGCTAAAGTAACCACATAAGCAAGCTGGCATGGGTATAATACTTATTCATTCTGCTGGCATGCTGTTTCAGTGCATGGGCTAAACAAAGATAGGCTGTCAGTGTTATTGCTGTGAAATGAGTGGAGTTTTAACTGGAAGGCGTCTCGTGCCGTCTCTCGGGCGTACACTCCTGTTGGTGGAGTGATATAATCTGTGTTTACATCAGTCTCTGCTTTCTCTGTCATTACCTTTAACTCTCTACAATGAGCCAATTGTTCTTGGATGCAGAATTGTCTTTTTTGTTTTTTTGTTCCACAGTGGCTGTTTTGCACAGCTACGTATCTTGCTAGCGAAGGAATTCCCATTAACTTTCAACGGGGGGAAACCTCAGTGTATCAAATAGCGCTTACATCAGGCTCCTTCCCTGCTAACTCACCACTCTGTGGAGGAAACCCAGAGTGCCGAGTCAGGTAGGGTAAAGGGGAAGATGAAAGGCTGACACTGACTGAATAACCACAGAAGTGCCGGAGCACCGACCTAGCCAGGTTGTACCGACGTCATGGGTTGTGCTGCTGCTGCTGCTGAGTCGTTTTGGTGACTTACTGCTGAGTGTGTGGCGAATAGTAGAGAGATCATCCAAATGCCCTGGAAAAAAAATGAAGCCAATTTTCCAAAGAACAACTTAAAGGAACAGTGTGTGACATTTAGGGGGGTCTATTGGCAGAAACAGAATATAATGAGTATGTTTTCTTTAGTGTATATTCACCTGAAAATACGAATTGTTGTGTTTTTGTTATCTTAGAATGACACAGTTATATTTACAGATAGATACAGAGCCTGTCGTCATGCTTCTACAAGAAGCCCAGAATGGACAAACCAAACCCTGGCTCTAGTTTGGACCATTTGTTTTAATGTTTTTGCATTGTCCGTCGTAGTTCTCCTACATGCTTGGCACACAGGAAAAGTTTAAGTAGGTTGCAATCTGCAGCCTCATTATCATCGGTCACTATATCCTGACAGTAGTGCATGAGATATGTCCTCCGGTGCTCCTAATGGCATCTGCAAGATTTCACAACCAATTAGAGCACAGTTGGAGCCTCTCTGAGCAGCTGTCAATCACTCATAAACTCTGATCAAACAGTCAAACTTTGCAGCGCTGATCAAATATGAATCAATATTCTGTTGCTATAATGATTTAGTGTACTGTTTACTGGCTATAATGAGAAAGTTTGTTTTCCTCAGTTGAGGAAATACCAAGCACCGCCCACCAGCTGGAGCAATCTTTCTCATTTTACAGCTAAACAGTAACTGCAAGATGTTTCTGAAAACATTTTAAGCAGGAGATAGGCTTTACAGTAAAAGAATATTAATTCATATTTGATCAGCGCCGCCTAGTTTGACTGTTGTTGACCTAGTTTATGAGTGATTGACAGCTGCAATAGGAACGTTCTCTCTCTGAAATAACCTGTGATTGGCCAAAGTCTCCCATCACAGGCCTAAAAACAGAGCCATGAGGAGGTGCAGAAATCTAGTTTTCTCTCAGAACGCTTGAATTACAACATGCTCAAAGGTTATTATGAACTTTTTGCCCAGTGATGCCAAAAATATTCTACCTACTGCTGCTTTAAGTGCACTATACTTTATGCTGATTAAAAGCAAAGCAAACCACAAATTATACAACACACTTCACCCTGATATTTTTACTTAGCTTTAATGTTTGTTCCCATTTTGAAAATGGGCAATAAAACCCTTCGGCCCTGAGCGTGAACCCGAACCTAACTTTGTGTTGATGCAGTGACACATAGGGGGAAGTTGGCGCCCTGCACCAGCCATACAGAGACACTATGAACCTTTACTGTATGTGTGACAGCTTAATGATGCCTCGCATTTCCATGACCCCCCCCCCCCCCAATCCTTCCCACCCTCTAAACATACGCACACATACTTACTGTGTGTACCGCCGGGAGATGCCTACAAGTGGCTTGTTGTAGTCTTATGTATGCATATTAACTCTTATTTGCAGCAGAGGTGAGATCACTTCCTGCTAGAAATGAAGGCTGTCCATCAAATGCGGTCAAATCAGCCGTTAAATCTGATGAAAATTGGAAAGCAGCTATTTTATGATCCTCATTTACGGTTGAACATTGAGAGTACTCATAACTAACTTATTTTCAGTGGCTTCAGGCATACACTGTTGGCCAAAGAGTTCATGTTTTACACTTTCTCGTTATAAGTGTACATACTTATATTTCATGTCTAAATTAGATATTCATGCGCTGCAGTACGGGACATGAAAGGGCACGCCACTGCTGTTTACCTGTCTGGTTTCCTGAGGTCACGCAGGCCACATTGCCACCTACATGCCTGACTGATTCCAGCTACGTCTGGACTCTCTTCACCTGCAGCGGCTGGAAATCTTTCCTAACTATGCTCTATTAAGGCCGTTAATCCCTGTGTGACAGAGAACTTGTGTACTTTTCCGAAACAAGGCCGAGCACATGCAATAACATTTTTCCACACAGATGCAATGCACTTGGGAGGAATATCTCTGGAATGTCAGCGCTGGTTCTTTTTTTTTCCGTTTGCTTCTATCTTTTGTGATGGTAGGAATTACTCACCACCTTTTGACAGATAAGCATCGGATCGATCTGCGAGGAGCAGGAATGCAGGGAGCGGAACAAGCAGAGGGAGAGAGAGCGGAACATGACGCTGCTGCACCATTTGACCTTTTACAGTTTATACTTTACGGCTCCACTTGTTGTCGTCTCATCCTGACATTTTGCATTTGAAGAAATAAGCCCCAGTCTTCCAGTCTTTGCTCAGCTACAGACAATGTAAAAAGATGTGAGGATACACACACAGAGTCATTACAGTTTTTCAGGAAATTCCGTCAGATGCTATCCTGTTAGTGTTTTTTTCTCCCAAACATCCATCAGAGATAAGCAACGCAGATTTGGAAAAGGTTGTTGCACAGAGAAGGAACACTGAGGTGATACAGGATATACAGGATGTTATTTTAAATTTTGATTTTGTCAAGGAAGTGGGATCAAACACAAGTGGACCCACTTTGTTTAGGGTTACTCAAACAAAAAGACACATGAGGCACACCTTTGTGCCTGTTGAACCCTCCTATTACCAGCTAAGCTCTTTGTCTTCCACCTGTTCTCAGACTGATGATTTGCACCATCCTGCGTCAGTGTGTCTTCACCATACAATTGCCCTCTGTGATTTTACTGTCCAGCTCACTGAACCTGTTACGCTGTAGCCTCAGCCGTAACAACTGGTGTTGCATCTTTGAGCCTTTGAATGGTAGATGCTTTCTAGAGATGACAACGTTGGAACATCTCAGTGGTTTATGATCAAATACCTGTGTTTATGTTAAAAAATTTAAAAAAGGAATAAGGATAAAAGGATAAATTGTCACCATTACCAGATGTTCGAACTACTTATTGATATCAGTATCTACCTCAAACATGCAGTAATCGTCATGTTTTAAAGTCAGTACAAGTGAATCAACATGAGATGCTGAGATTTCTGGCTTTCATGACTCACTTTCCATTCACACACTGTGCCAGAAAACCTGTCGATGTTGCAACTCCTCAGATGCTAATAAAGACGTTTCCAATTCTTGAGTGATCTTATAATTGCTGGATGTATTTGACATCAGTGACTCTATGGCAACAAACCGTTTTTTAATTTCCTGATATTAGAAACCAAGAAATCAAGAGTAAAACAGCTACCACTGATATAACTTGGCTGATAACATCCTAAAACAACAACGACTCATTACATTAGGAACCTTAAAGGTCCAGTGTGTAGGATCTAGCAGGGAGGTGAGGAGATTCCTACCAAATGAAGCCTCTCCGGTATGCCAAGCATCTTGGTGAGCTATGGTAGCCAGTGCAAGAATGCGAATGGCCCTGCTGGTTGTAGCACAGCCCGTGTGTGGAGTTTATGTGGATGTGGGAAGTGAGTGGTGAGGCAAGAGAGAGAGAGCGGTGGCGAAGGAAGGGAGTAACGTTAGCGACTTCGGCTCAAACGGGATAAGTTAACAGCGTTTGGTGTGTCCATTCTGGGCTACTGTAGAAACATGGCGTTACAACATGGCACAATCCATGGAGAAGACCCACTCCTTAAGTAGATATAAACAACTCATTCAAAGCGAATGAAAGCACAGTTCTTCTTCTTATTATTATTATTAGGTGATTATACACTTAAGAAAAGTTATTAATAGTGCTCCATTTCTGCCAATAGATCCCCCTAATTGTTGCACACTGGTCCTTTAATATAAATGTCAGCGAATGACTGTGTGTCTTAACAGGCATAACATGGCAACAATATTTCATCAGCTTCCTAACGCTGCCAGAGAAGAGCAGAGTATCTTTCAATCCAACCATCATGCAGGCAGCCTCTTTTTGGCCTGCGTAGTGTTGCTGTACAGTATGCCGTTATTGCCTGTGGTTTCGCTGCTGGCTCCTCGCTGCCGTGATGCGATGGCAGCGAGGGGCGAGGGAGGGGGGGCAGCTCTGCCGTCCTCCTCTGTGCGAGTGCTTAATGTTGTTGTTATTATTCTCCCCGAGGTCGGTGCCTGTTCAGCGGCCAGCTGCTTCCTCCTCTGATGTGCTTACGTGTTGCTCTTTCCGTTTACCTCATGATGGAAAGGGACACGGGGCTGCTATAAATCACCATTGGGTGACACTCGCATGCAATCACAGGGTTTGTGTTATTCACACTGTTTCCCCTTTAATTTGCATTGTCACACTTTTATTTTGACCACATTTTCAGGTTCCTTCCATGCGACAAATTTGCTTTAAATGTGCCATTGAAAACTGATAACATTCAGCCACTAGACGTCACACTCTCCCTCCACCGTTCCATTGCATGTACCTCACAACAAGTGGTTGCCAGGCACTTACCATGAGCCATTTTTTTTTGTTAATACTAACTGGCAACTTGTTCGCTGATGACACAAAGACAACATGTGATACCAAAGTTTTACTATTGGCTCACAAGCCTTTTTAGAAGTGGGTACCAAATGTTGATAACTTCCACCGAGATAAATAAAACATCCACCAACATTTTTAAATGGTTAATTCCCAGTCATAATTACCCTTCTAAAAGCTCTGTAGATATATTATTTAAAAAAAAATTTTTTGTCTCCATAAAAATGTTATTAATAAGACTTTTAAAGGCCATAAATGGCTTCGGAGTAACATTTCAGGTGGGCAGAGGATTGCCTTCACACTGACTAGCAGGAGAGTTGCTCAGCACTTCTTTTTTTCCAGGCATTTTCAGAGTAACAGGAAGGATTATTATCAGCCGGGAATGTAGCTGGCACACTGGACGGATTTTCAAGAATGTCAAGACTCTGCCCGACCTTTAGAAGAGTGTGGAACAAACTCACAAATCAGTTACTAAGTGTCAGCGTGACTAAAACTCCTGTTCCTCCTGAACAATGAGAGTGATGAGACGGGGGAATCTTGGGAGTGGTGCGAATAGCGAGAGCATGGAAATATTTCATGCCCTAATACGGATGGAAATACACGGAATAAACGGTTAGAGTGTCTCGAATCCTTTGATTTCTTATCTGCTTTGTGTTTGGACTTGCTTTGAAGGGGAAACACTACCACTCCCATTTGTCCTGAGGTCGTGTTCGAGCCAGCGATAGATAGCTGCATTTCACTCTGCATTGCAGAGAGAATTAAACACGAATGAAACAACGTGCGGTGCGGCGTTTGCCAGCAAGAGGTGATATTAAGGTGTCTGAAAACCAAACGCTCAGGGGCTGGTGTATGACATGCTAATAAATTTGACGTTGTGAAATTTTATGGGCTATTAACATTGCACATCTTGCCCCCTGCTTTCCCAAAGATTGAATTATCCAATAATCAGAGGGAAACAGAGATGCTGTCCAACAGCAGGACGGCTCCAACTGTTCTCTGGAACAGCTCCTGCTTTCCACTGCAGTGGTTCAGTGAAAACAAGACTAAATGCTCTCAAGTGATAATTACAACAAGCCCTATCATGTCAGTTTGAATCTGGAGCAAATAAGACATTGTTCTGAATTCTGGCCAAATAGATTTTTAGTCCCCGTTTTGGACACATATGCTGTTTCTTTCTCATCCATATACATGCACTGACTCGCTGCATCTCTTCATAGTGCATCACCCTACTCTGTAAAACATTGTAAAAGGCCATTTAATGTTCGAGCACCTCAAACAGGAACTCTGATGCACACCCACCCACTCGTCCATTACACACACAGACTCTCACATTCTTTGAGCTGCCGCCATCCCCGTTACTCCCCCAACTCCCACAAGGCATTTAGAATTAATCTCCCTGAAAAGCAAGGAGTTTTTAACTCTGACATCACATATGCACACACGGCCGTAAATCTAACTTCAAATCTTAAAAACCCCTTTTTTGTTTGAAAAAACAAAAAAGCCTACACCCTTTCTCCTCATTCTTTCCTTCCACTTCTTCCACTCTCCTGCTGGACGGCCTTATCTTTCCCTGTGATGTTACAGCAGGCTCGTTCTTAGAGGAAACTTGTAAGCTGTGTTAAATAACTTGTGAAAAAAAAAAAAAATCTGACCTCAGAGAACAGAGTCACTTCTCCCCACACGCAACACATCATCACATTTGATGGTAAAATCTGTTTTCCTGTGTAAACTATATGGACTGTACTGCATGTGGTAAGCTGTGGAGACTTTATGGGACCTCAGAGCGAGCCAGTGTGGGATGCCCTCCCACCCTACCTACACACACACTTGTACACACACACACACTCAAACTTCTGTGGAACTTTGTATTGGCAGCGGCTTAAAGGTTTAGTGACAAAGTAGCAGTCGCCACAAGATATTCCCGTGAATGAACCTTTGGATTGCATTCAGCACATATGCTTTCATTTAGAGCTCTCCAAGCTTTCTTTAAACGAGCAGGGATGACTCTGAGTTTTCCGTACACAGAACTTCTTAGGAAGCATCGCTGCATTGTTCACATTTAAACAATTTACAGTTAGCCATGTGCAGTTACTTTAAACAGTTGGTTTCTACATCTTATGTAGGAGAGTGTTGGCACTTGATCCGGTTGCAGATGTCCGCCCCGCACCAGCAACACCTCACAGATCTCCCTGGTAAACAGTAGCAAAAATGTTGTCAGACTCATGCCAGGTGATTTCAAGTGCTCCTGATGTAATTCTGGTCACCAGTGATGGCCCAAACTAAAGCAAATGCTGCTATCAGGAGGAGCTGATTCATAGTCCATATCTTGAAGCCATGTGTGGACCAACTCTGGCTTTGATTTCATCCTGAATTCAGTCTGAATGATGTTGAGTGTGTCAACTGCAACTGGTCAAACTCTGCTGCCTATCGGATCTGGCCCTTATCCTATCCAAGAAAATAATTGCTTACTCAAATGGAAATAACAACAAACTAAAAATCAAACAAAGACAATTTATTGCTTAGCCACACTTGTGGCGTGACTCTATTGCTGGTCAGAAATATCTCAACAACTACTGTTATGAAATCTCTCCAACCTGAAGAAGCTGAATCTCTGGATGAATTGTTTGAACTTTGATGAAACTTTCCAGACCTTTTTTATTGCCACAGTCAGGTTACAGTCTGTCTAGTAGGCTTTTTTTGTTTATGACCAATACCTGCAAAATATATGACATTCCCATAAACTTGTGTTTAGTGCTAATTAGCAAATGTCTGCACACTAGCATGCTAAACTAACCCAGTGGGCCACATCCGGGTCTGAAAAGTGAAGCCAATGCAGAAGTGCCTTAAATTTGCATTCCTTCTAAAAGCCAGCAGGGGGCGACTCCTCTGGTTGCAAAAAGAAGTCTGATTGTATAGAGGTCTATGAGAAAATGAGCCTACTTCTTATTTGATTTATTACCTCAGTAAACATTGTAAACATGAGTTTATGGTCTCAATCACTAGTTTCAGGTCTTCAGCAATACAGCATGATGTACATTTAATAAATTATGGTCATGTAATCCTTTCACAGTGCGTTTCATGAAAATGTATTTTTGGTCACCTGAAAATGTCTTATTCAGGATTAGGTTGTGCCTAGCTTCACCGTCTTGTATCACTCCTGGTTGCAAAAAGCCAACATGGCAAAAGCCAAATACCAAGACGGCGACAGGAAAAATGTCCGTCTCGAGGATTCAATGGCAGTTCCCAAACCAATTAATGATGTCATGGTGACTATCTCTGCTTCTTATATACAGTTAACTGATGAACATTGTAAACTGCAAAACATCAGCCAGCTAGCATTGCCATAGTGAGCATGCTAGCATGCTGATGTCAGCATTTAGCTGTGTGTATAGCCACCAGCGAGCCGTAGACTCTTAAGTCTTGTTAATCTATCAGTGCGGTGACACGTCTGAAGTATTGAAGAAGTCACCAAATTTTAATTTCTGTCACTAAAACCTTTTCAAAACATTTCACTGGCATCACAGTTTGGTTGTCTGCTTCATGGCACCATGACAGTATCAACACACAGGAGGACTTTATTTTATCAGGAATTAGGAGTCTCTCAGACTTGTGTTGTCTGAATCTATTGCCAGAAGGCAGGGCATTTCCAGTCTCAATGAATCATCAAATACCTCCAGTAAGTAGGCGTGGTTGTGATTCACAGGGAAGTGATCCCAGTTTCAACTGTTTGTTGACATTCGTTTAAATTTTTCATTGGTACTCTATGCTATATATATACAGGATTTCACCTCCAGTGCTTTCTCTGACAAGCACATCACCCTGTTATTATATAAAAGGTTAGCTAGTGGTTTTCCTTGCTAGCTTGTGTCAAGCTTAGCTAGCTGCTTGTTCAAACTACAGCATAGGTAGGTGTGAGAAGTTGTTCAGCTCATTGTATTTAGTATGACAGCATCAGTGACTAATATTAACTTGAATATACTGTATTATTAACTGAATGGATAGATTGGTATTGTCACCCAGACAGATGCAACATGATACTCTGTGGATGAACTTGCATATCTGTTGTTGTTGTGTATAGAAGGTAACCTTGAAGACAAGAAACTCTCTGTGTTAGTCATTGACCTCAGTTCGGTAGGGTTAAGATAGGTTGTTGAGCAGCGAGTGTGGCATGGCGTTACCTTCTATACATGACCATTTGTGGCTGTACACACCACATGGGGAACTCTATCATCTACATCCAGACTCTTTTGTCCCGCAAGGCTGAATTTGGATGCTGCAGGTCTGCCGCCAACAGTGACAGAGATCCTCTGATGCACCATGGCTTTTCATCAGCTTTGAAGCCTTTGGTTAGTTTGGTCTCTATCCCACAGTGTGATACTGCTAGAGTTCAAGCATTCGGTCTCTCTCTCACACTTGGTGCTGGTTGCGGATGCAGTTTCCCAGATGCCTTTCTAAGCCACATCAGAGAGTTAGAGTTTCCAGAACAACACTGCTTTCATCTTTGTCCTGTACTTAGCGGGTCAGTGAGCAACAGGTCTTGTCTGTGCATTCCACCGTGAATGCAATTCTCACCTGTTGTCTCTCAGGTGCACCTTTCTAGATAAGTCCTGCTTTTGTCCCTAATGTACTGAGTCCGTCTTATCAATGCGTCCCCATGGAGTTGAGCACATTTAGCGCTCTTCCTTTTCCTCCCTTTAAGGAGTGAAGACAACTTGCCCTCTGTCCACCTTTTTGTTTAAAGCCACTTTCTCACCGGGACCAGTCTCACTGGATGGTGGAGGCTGTGGGACTGGCAAATAGGGCATTTGAGGCACCCAGGGAAGGGCATGATCCTGTCCACATTACATTAAATACACCCAGGGTAATAGAGGCGTCTTTGCAGCAGCAAGTTGGGCTTTCCTGCACTAATTGTAAGGGTTTGATTGATACATTTTCTATGTATGATTGGGGGCTCCATGAGTATCTTTGTCTCAGGTGCATTTATTGCATCTAAACCCTGCAGGATAAATAGAATAATCATGTCTGTCAAGGCAGCACAGAGTTCATCTTTAAGTTTTCCAGTCGTCTGACTATTGTTAGGCTATGCATGTGTCGAATCACAATGCAGTAAGAGTACCCCCCTCCCGTTCCTTTTGTGTGTGTGCGTGTGGTATTGAGGATAACTGTCTGTCACGCTGTTAAACTGATGCCCACTGGCTGTCTGCATGTGATGGGTTGTGTCAGACCACCCAAGAGGACTGCTGGTGGGCCCACAGGGATGAGAGTATACAGTATGGGCGTATTTGTGTGGGGGGAAGATGGGAGATGGAAGTTCAGAAAAAAAGGTGGGTTATAGTGAGAAAATAATCTTTTTTAAGAGGCTCTGGATCCAAACAAACCAAAATTGAGAATGTGTTTGCAGGATCAAGATAAAAGGAATCATTTTTCTACTGCTGTGCCATGTATTTAAGCCCAAGCTGGAAAATTCACATTTTATCTGAAAAATTAACTTATAACTAGAGGGGGAAAAGTATTTTTTGGAGGTTTAACAAAGTTACACACTTACACTGCTGATTGTGGATTGATGTCGGATTTGGCGGCATCTAGTAGTGTGGCTGCAGATTACAACCAACTGTGTGCCCTTCCACTCACTCCTCCCTTTCCAACACTGAGGTAACGTGAGTCAGCGAGTACAAAACCGTGCTAACACTGTTTGCCTCGCTCAAAGACCATCCTTACCATAATAACACTACTTTTAGAGCAACAGAAGTCAGACGGCAACTGGCGGGACCACAGTTTTGCACTCTGTGGCTCTCGTTACCACCGTTTCACATCTTGTCAGAGAACTACGGTGGCCTTCAGGTAGCATGAAAATGTGAAAGCCTCCTGCTAGATTCAGTGTTTTGTCCATTCTGTTCTACCAGCCCACTCGCACAGCAGTGCGCGAAATAGTCATGAAATTTAATGTTAATGATACATGTACATTGACACGAACTTCACATTTTTTTCGTGATGGTCAGCACAAAATCAGTTCCTTTTTAATCCACATAATTGTGAACCGGGAAGTATAGACAGCAGAAAATACTGCGTAAGGAGGAGGCCAGGGTGGAGGGGTGACTTTTGCCCAGGACACCTGTGTGAAACCATTTGTCACGTAATTTCTGTACTTTTGTGACAGCACTTCCAGTGTCATTTTAACCCAAACTATGCTTCCTAAACCAACTAGGTTTAGGAACATTTTAGTCTAACCAAGTCAATCTATTCCTAAAGCTAACTAAGTAGTTTTATTCTGAAAAGACTGGAGCAGAAATTGCCACAAAAAATTGCCACACAAAATGCCATGACACCGTGTTGGTGCTACTGTAGAAACACAGCGGAGCAACATGGTGGACTCTGTGAAGTACAAATCCCTATGTAGAAATGTAGGGCTCAATCCAAATAAACGAAAACTCAATGGGTCTTAGTTTCAGGTGTTTATGCACTAATAAAAACATAGTATTATAGTCTATATAATATTATATTCTATTTCTACACAGAGTGTAAAACTGAATTTCCCCACTGTGGGACTGATAAAGGAATATCTTTCTTTCTTCTTTCTTTTTTCTTCTTCGAATAGATCCCCCTCAATGCTACACAGTGGCCCTTTAATTTGGACACTGATAAATGTGCAGAGTTGTTTACACTCATTCTCTCACTCATTGTCAACCTCTTACCCAGGGTCGGGTCGCGGGGCCAACAGCTCCAGCAGAGGACCCCAAACTTCCCTTTCCCCAGCCACATTAACCAGCTCTGACTTGGCTATCCCGAGGCATTCCCAGGCCAGTGTGGAGATATAATCTCTCCACCTTGTCCTGGGTCTTCCCCTGTGGCCTCCTCCCAGCTGGTCTTGCCTGGAACACCTCCCAAGGGAGGCGCCAAGGGGCATCCTTACCAGATGCCTGAACCATCTCAACTAGCTCCTTTCAATGCAAAGGAGCAACAGCTTTACTTAGTCTCTCACGGATGACTGAGCTTCTCATCCTATCTCTAAGAGAGATGACAGCCGCCCTCCTGAGAAAACCCATTTTGGTCGCTTGTGCCCACAATCTAGTTCTTTCGGTCATGACCCAGCCTTCATGACCATAGGTGAGAGTAGGAACGAAAATATGACTGGTAGATTGAGAGCTCAGCTCTCTTTTTGTCACAACGGTGCAGGAAAGCGAATGCAATATCGCCCCTGCTGCTCCGATTCTCTGGCAAGTCTCACGCTCCATTGTCCCCTCACTTGCGAAGACCCTGAGGTACTTGAACTCCTTCACATGGGGTAAAGACTCATTCCCTACCCGGAGTAGGCAATCCATCGGTTTCCTGCTGAGAACCATGGATGGAGATTTAGAGGTGCTGATCCTCATTCCAGCTGTTTCGCACTTGGCTGCGAATCGATCCAGTGAGTGCTGGAGAATACGGACTGATAATGCCAATAGGACCATATCATCTGCGAAAAAAAACGTTGAGCTCTTCAGCAAACCCTCTTCCCCCACGACTACACCTTGATATCCTGTCCTTGGATATCACAAACAGAATTGGTGACAAAGCGCAGCCCTGGCGGAGGCCAACCCCCACAGGAAACGAGACCGACTTACTGCCGAGAACCCAAGCACAGCTCTTGCTTTGAGTTGTTTACAGTGTAGATAATTTACACCGCTGTAAAAGGGTTGACTTGATTTGGGAAATGTAGCATCTTTCTGGTGTTCTTAAGCTTCTTTTACTAACATCAAACTACTTATCATGTGAGCACTTATTCATCATGGCGTGAGGGATAGAAAGTGGATCTGTGTGCTTTTGGGTTGATGAATGTAGAGAAGCGCATGACTTATCAGTTGAGCTGTCTCTCTTTTCCACACACACACACACACACACACACACACACACACTCACATACCCCCTTCAAAGAGCTGTCCTGTTAGCAGAAGATATGATCTGTGTTTTCCCCTTCACCCGGAGCTGCTGAATAAAAGCCCTCTTTATTTGATCGCCTGCTTTCTGTGTGAACACGTGTGTTTATGCCCATGTGTGTGATGTGATGGTGTCAGTGATCACAGGTTTTTACTGTCTGTGGAAAAGCAGTTCACACATCACAGATCACAGAGTGCATGTAGCCCAGACATGTTGCTTTGCTTTGTCTGCCACATGTTCCTGCGTACAGTAGGCATTAACTTGGTGTAGCTTCCTCTCAGTGTCTGTGTCTGTGTGTTTTTTATTGCAGACATAGATGAATGTGCGACAGGTAGACACACTTGTGGCCCTGACCAGACGTGCTACAACACCAGAGGCTCCTACACTTGCCAGTGTCCTCTGGGCTACCAGAAAAATGGAGACCACTGTGTAGGTAAGTTGTTGATGCAAAACACACTCTTGCTTTATCACACAGCTACAACTGGTGTCAGGCTCCTGAAAACATTGCTGTATCATCTTTTATCAACTGATTTCAAGAATCGCTTTTTGCAGTGTGTCACACCTTTCATATTCTCACAGTTCTCCTGTATGTGTTTCGGTTTTCCTGCAGACAGAGACGAGTGCGCCCTGACCCAACACTGCATGCACAGATGTGTGAACACACAGGGCTCCTACTACTGCGAGTGCAATGCAGGTCACAAGTTGGCGAGCAACAACCACAGCTGTATTGGTAAGTCACTGAAAAGCCAGAAAGTGTTCAACATCGGAGCGTAAAAGAGTTTATTATAACAATCATTACTGATTTAGTGCAAAACCACACACCAAGGTAAAAAAAAAAGTACACTTGATAAAACATAGCAAAGAAAAGAACATGTGCAATTAATAAAAACGCATGAATAAAACCAAGTTATTCAATTAAGTCATAATCAGGTAGATGTGAAGCAGCAGAAAATATCAGCTCAGTTTTAGCTCACTGGAGTCAGTATGTTTCTGTCATTCCTTAGTTCTTCTCATGACACCAATATTTTAATTTCAGGAATAGCTTTCTAAAAAACAATTGATGCATGAGCTGTTGTTTTTTATGCCTGGAAGCTCAGAGCTATCATGAGATTGACCATGAAACCTGATCCCACACAGCAAACCTCCTGCGGAAGTCAAAGGAAGTTATTGAAAATGTTGTGTTGGGATAGAGAGCTGAAACACATTTAGAAATCCATCAAAACCCATGACTGGCTCCTAGCTACGCTGAAACATGTGGCTGTGTTTCTAGTTAGTTCTTTCTCAAAGGGATGGTTTGAAGTGGGGTTGTGTGAGGTACTTATCCATATTAAGTGGTTACTTACAGTAGATGACACCAGTACACCCCCAGTTTGGAGAAACAGACAAGAGTTACCACACAAAAGCAAAGTAATACAGTACTGTGGATGGGGTAGACGGCAGAATGTATTTTAGTTACCTAAAAGAAAGGCCCACCTAAAAAAACAATATCAGTATACATGAGTGTACGACATGTTTACAATATTTTCACCGCCTCATGTCGTTGTATCCAGCTATACTCTTTCCAAAGCCACCAGACTCCATTGGAAAGAAACAGTAATTTGCAGAACGGTTCTGTGAGGTAAAATCACTGTTTTTTTCAATGTAATCTGGTTGCTTTTATAGCATAGATAGCGGCTTCAGGTACCCGTCGGAGACATAGACTGTATAGCTGTGTCACAGCAAGGTAAACAGGCAAAACTATACTAAATATAGTGTATACTTGAACTGCTTTTTCAAGTGGGCCTTTCTTTTAGGTGGTTAAAATATGTGGGGCTGGATAGATACCTCATATAATCCAACTTCAAAACATCTGAAGTATCCCTTTAAAGTATAATTTCAGGTTTATTATAACTTGGACCTGACTTACATAGTGTTGGCCATCTTTTCTATCCATTATGATAACGTTGTACTCACGGTACTAATTGCTGACATCTGAGTTCCCAGACCTTAGTCGACAACATGGTGAGTACAGTACTTACTATAATAAGTTCCAACTATCCATACTGTATCCATACACTGTCTGTAAAACATCTGCTTTTGTTCCAGATGTGAATGAATGTGATGGGGAGAATCCCTGTCAGCACCACTGCTACAACCTGATTGGCTCCTTCCTCTGCCAGTGTGACCAGGGCTATGAGCTGGCACAGGACACGGTCTCCTGCCAAGGTGGACACACACATGCATATGCTGTACATACACTGATATATATAACTGCAGAAAATGTATGTATGTTTTTAAATGCCCATCACATTATTCATCATTAGCTATGCTTGTGTGTGCGTATTTTCTGTACAGACATTGATGAATGCAGCTTCTCCAGCTACATGTGTCAGTACCAGTGTATTAACAGCCCAGGAAGTTACTCCTGTGAGTGTCCAGAGGGATATCAGCTCCAGGGAAGTAGGGTGTGTCAAGGTACTGCAGTCTTCTCCCTTTTTTTTTTAAATCCCTTCCTAGTTTGCTTGTTTATTTATGTTACCTTCTTCCCTGTTTTCACACACAACAAAGTTCCTGTTCTCTCCCTCCCGTCCTCCTCATCCTCAGCTCTTTGAAGATAACTATTAAGAGGAACTCAATCATTACTGCTATCACCCACTATTCTACCCCTCAAGTGGGAATGAAAGCCACTCTCAACCGGTACTGTCATGGAAAGAATGCAGAGGTTAGGCAACACAAACACAGCAACGTTGTGTTGCCCTGCTAAGCCGCCTCTGTGAATTTATATGCATGATGTTGGTTTCTTGAAGTGGATTTATTTGAAGCGCCGGTGCTCGCTCAAAGGGAGGGCTGTTATTTTTTCCTCTCCCCCCCGGTCAGGTGCAGGCTTTATAGGGGAGCCATGAATCCGGCCGGTTGTGTCAGAGGGACCTTATGGTGATGAATCCAGGTTGCTGTGCCAGAAATAGCCCTGTGGTTTGGGGCATGTTTGATGGGGTTATTTTCATGGTGCTGCAAGGAAAGAGTTGTAGTTTAGGCCTGTGCAGGGTCGCATCGGGGGCTTCCCTCCACTATAGACCTGCTTCCCTCTTGTGTGTCTTTGCACCTCCACAGCTGCTGGAAATGCAGCTACAACCCTAAAACACTGTTCCCAAATTGTACACGTCTTGAACTTTGACTGTGTTTTCACAGCTCTGTTTCATGAAGCGTGTTGAGTTTGTGTATGTTTTGGAAGTGGGGGATACTAGTATTTTCATCCAGCTATTTTTGACTACTCAATACTTTTCCCTCTCTCTGTCGCTCTGCCAATCACAAGACATAAATGAGTGTGAAACAGGGACCCATAACTGCCAAGACGATGAAATGTGCTGGAACTATTACGGAGGCTTCCGCTGCTATCCCAGAAACCCCTGCGAGGCGCCTTACACCAAAACCTCTGAAAAGTCAGTAAACAGCATCCAGTTCTTTCATTTCATTGTCATCAGAGGGGCCAGTTTTACAGAGATTGTCTCAATTGTTGTGTGTTTGCAGTCGCTGTATCTGTCGGTCTCAGGCCGAGTGCCAGGGTCTCCCTCCGTCAATTGTCTACAAATACATGAGCATCCAGGCGGACCGGGCAGTGCCAGCGGACATCTTCCAGATTCAGGCTACCAACATGTACGCTAACACACACAACACCTTCAGGATCAAAGCTGGAAATGAGGCAGGAGAATTTTTCCTGCGGGTAAGTTGATGGGAATTATTTTGCTGTTGCATGAAAAGCTGGGAGAGGGAGTAACAGATGATAATTATAAATGCTCAACCGTTACAGTGTCACAATCATAGATTGTTTATAGAAGAAGAAGAAGAAGAAGAAGATAGTCCTTTATTAGTCCCACGAGGGGAAATTCAATTTTTCCTCTGTTGTTAACTTATACACGGTACATGCAGACCCGACACACACATGCACAAACATGCAAAATGGAGAGATGTAGAGTGATGGGGCTGCTCCTGACAAGCGCCCCGAGCAGTTGGGGGTTTGGTGCCTTGCTCAGGGGCACCTCGGCAGTGCCCAAGAGGTAAACTGGCACCTCTCCAGCTACCAGTTCACACTCAGTTCTTGGTCCATGGTGGGACTTGAACCGGTGACCCTCCGGTTCCCAAGCCAACTCCCTACAGACTGAGCTACTGCCGCCCCCGATGGATGATGGATGACGCATCTCCACTTCCTCCCACTGCACAAAACTGAATCCAAAATATCCCAGATACGGGAGCTGCCACCTTGAGATTTTAACGTCATTTGAAGTCATTGAGTCTGCAATGTAGTGATCGGAGAGCTGGAGCAATGGTATTGAGGTCCTGCCTATATACCCGCCCGAGCCACTCACAAGCCAAGCACAGCCGCAGCTTATCAGCATGAGCCACCTATCTGCTACGTTAGCACCATGGTAGCCATTTGACTAAAAAGACACAACAATTAACTATAATATCTCTATAACTACATTTCTGATCAAATTAACCCATGCTCTATTACACAGACTTGTGTTGGTTATGGAAAATTAAAGTTACATCTCATCTCTCGTATAATTCCCGAACCTGCGGGTGCGATTAGTTAACTCAGAGTAGCTGTCAACCATGATGCCTCACCCCCTTAGCTATAGCATCAATTAACTAATTAGAACAAAAAACATTTGGACATAGTACATCTATGTGACAAGAACTACCTAAAATGACAGAAACTGTCTTTGGGAAAAATTAATTTGATGTGTACTTTGACTTTTAAGTTTGGCCCATGTCCCAAAGAAAACAGGGGGTGGGATTTATGACCTATGTTTTGACTTCACTTTTGGAGAACGGTCCATTGTCCAAGCTGTCATGTCATCTCTATATGCAGTCTATGGTCATGATGCTGGCAAAATATGCAGTTTCAAGCTGAATTCATTCATCATTCATACAAACCTGATATTTTATCAACGTATGGCACCTGTAACACAGTACTTAGACCTACACTTGTGCTATTTTATGCTGGAGCAAGATATTTGGCACTTTAAGTAAACAAGACAAGAAATCTACAGCCATGGTAATGACTCAGTTAGGCTGGTTCATGAAAGTTGCTCAGTGGTGCACGAAGCCAAAATGGCTTGACATCCAACGAGAAAGGTACCAGGATCTTCCAGCAATCTTCCGCCTCCATTTGGCCCATGGCACAGGAGCAGTAGCATCCGCTCGGTCACATGGCTTGGACACGGGGTCACAACCATCATGCTGTTGTCAAGACTTGCTAACTTTGCCTCCCAGCCCTCACTCAAGCGGTGGTTTGGGTCTCATTCACATGAACGGAGGAAGAGAAATAACTCTGTATTCTGCTATTCATGCATTTTACAACTTATAGGACTTAATGATATAAATAAGGGGTATTCAAGTGTTCGTACTGGGAAGTTGATTTACCCTCGAAAAAAGATCCACTGAGTTACTGATGTCTCTTTCCCGATGTAAGTCTATGGGAAAAAGTCTGTTTGGGCCCAATGGCATCACATGACGGACACAGACGTTGTAGTACCACCGTTTGGTCACAGTGAAAATTATGATCAATGACCAGCGCTCTTCCTGAGGGCTTGGGCTGCACATGGCACTGCTTTGAGCTAAATGCTAAAATGCTCCTAGTGACAATGTTAACATACTGATGTGAAGCAGATATGATGTGTATTATGCTCACTATCTTAGTTCAGCTTGTTTGCTAACATTTGTACAGCTAAGGCTGCTGTGAATGCTGTTATTATCCCACCAATGTTAAACTGTATCAGAAAATACTTGTCATATATCTGTATTCCCATGCTGACATATTGACTTATCATATTTCCACGCAGCGTTCCAGCAACGTGAGCGCCATGTTGGTGCTAACCAAGCCTCTGTCGGGCCCCAGGGAGTACGTCGTGGACCTGGAGATGGTCACCCACCATCTGACCATGAACTACCGCTCCAGCTCGCTGCTGCGGCTCACCATCATAGTCGGGCCCTACGCCTTCTGAGCGCCACCATCCCCAGCAGCCCGCACAAGTCTGGTTCAGCAAGCATAGCAGTGTAACACAGCAGATGCCTGTATCAGCATAACATACTGTACATTTTCATACAATACAACATGTAACATAGGCTGTCCCAGACTCATACAGCAGCACAGCAGTTCCAATAGGCATGCTCATGACAAACCAGCCCATGCTGTAATGTGACCACTGGGCATCTTTTTCTCTCAAGGTGCTGGGAAGCATTGTGATGAAGGGTTTTAGTGTCCTGGGGAATCAAGCACAACACCACTTACCAATAACATATTTTCCATCTTTAAAGTTGAAACATTTTTGACTTTAAGTGCGTGAAGTGGACATAAGAAAGATGCTAGTTGCAAGCATTTTCACTTTCGCTGCTTCCTTATTAAAAACAATCGGTCAGTCAGGAAAAGAGGCCTAGTGGACACACATCCCAACTGTGGTGGATTTTTTTTTTTTTTTGATGCAGCTTTACCTACATTTATCACTTTGTTTCAGACCAGAACTGCTTACAGTAACCTGTGTGTGCGTCAGTGAAGCGCTCTGTTGTATGAAAGAGACAAAAATCATATTTTCTATATAAATGTATGTGACAAATACCCAATATGAGCAGCTTTTTTGATACAAAAAGAATTGACTGAGCTTCTGTTGATAAATGTTGTAGGGGTTAGTGCTGCTGCGCCACGCTGTTTGTGCTAGTTTCTGTATAGTTTTACTCATGAGTAATAATTTCCAGAAGTTCAGAAGTGTAAAGGGAGGGAATTTGCCTGTTGGTTGAGAGAGCGCTAAACTTTGCATGACAACAGGCTTGATGCTCATAGACTTTGCTTACAGGAGTTAAGTCATGTACATACAGAGGTAACAGATGTTTGTGTGTGTGTGTGTGTGTGTGAGAGTGTTGTGTGTGTGTGCCTGGCTTTGTTTATGCATGCAAGCGAGTGAAAGTGTGAACCACAAAGGGAGAGAAAGGGAAAGAGTGAGAAAGAGCTTGTTCTCTCCCCCCAGGTTCGGTGGATGTGGTTGAGCTGTTAATGCGTTTCTGTGATGCCATCCTCGCAGCCCTCGGTCACAGAGGCAATAACAGAGATTTCTTTTTTTTTTTTTTTTTTTTTTTTGAACTCGAGAACATGCACAGGAAATGACAGCTTTCATAACACACCGACCGCTCACCAGTGCCACGGCGATTCTCCAGAGGGAGCAGCCGGGTTTTCTAATGTCGGTCCCAGTCAAGAAGTCACACTGGCACCAGGCTGGCTTGCGTGATAAACATAATTGCAGTGCTTTGCCCTGTAGCTGGTTCATGTGTGACACGGGGGATTATTAAAGTGTTAATACAATGCCACCATGCTTTTTGGCAGAACGAGAAATCTTTCACTACCTGCTTTGCCTTTTCGTGACTCTGTGTGTCTGCTCTGGCTTATTGCTGAAACACTGTACACTGTAGCACTGAAAACCACATTGAAAACCAACATGTTGTCACCACCTCAAGTGTAGAAAGTCATCCATCTTTTATGTGGTTTCAGCAGCGTTCATGCCATAGTGCCTTAGGGATATAAACACAAATAACACTAATCTTATCACTCATGCTGTCAAGACTTCCTTCAATGAAATGCCTTAATGTTTTTTTCTCTATCTTTCTATTTAAAATATATTTTGTCATATGTATCTTTTATTGATTGTACTCTGAAGAGCAAAAGTTATATTGTTGAATAAAATATGATGGATAAATGGGGCTAGGTTGTTCTGTTTCTTTATATCCAACAACTTGTGGGCAAGGGGGAGAGAAACAACAAATGTGTGAAAACAAGTGAACAAGATCTTACTTCATATACAGTGTAACGGAAAATGCAGCGGTTGTGTGAAATGCTCCGCTGCTCTTCCAGTGCTTTTGGGAAAACGTGAGGATGATTTCATCTGAATATAACAATGATAAATGCAGTGAATATGATGCCCTAGCCATCATATCTATCTTGTTTAAAGAGATCCAGAGGGGATGTAGTAATATAGTATGTTGAGTCAATGTGTGCTGAGGGAAATGTGTAGCCTGCACACACACACGTTTAGATGTGAAATTGGTTGGGAGGGGTTTTATGGTAAGTTGTTACTCAATCATCCTGCTGTCTAGAGCTTTAGTCAGAGCAGCGCTGGGACGTGTAAGATGATACACGATGTGTCATTGTTCCCCTAACCCCATCTTCAGCTCGCTGCTCGTTGGAGTTCTGTGTTTTTGCTGTCCGTGCATGATTCAACCCCCGGGAGAAAACATTGCTCACCCACTTTTTCTGTGACTCAACCATGTGCTGAACTCCTCAAGAAGTGCAACATTTTCAGGTTCTCCCTCTTGATTAATATTCCACTGAAGATAATTAACTTAATCTCCCTGCGTATAGCTCGACATTTCATTAATCACTGCTAGATTTATGAAATAGATCAAAGCCAGTCAGTCAGGCATTGGATGAAGATCACAGAGAGGAAAAAAAGCCATGAAAGTTCAGTAAGTTGAATGTTTTTTTACCCTCTTTCCTCTGTCCCAGTGATGCAATAAATGTCCGATACTCTTACTATTTTTTATACGCTGAACATGTTTGGGATCAGATAGATTAGAGAGCTTTTCATATTAAACAGTCAAATTTTCCAAAAGGCAACGGGACATTTCAGAATCAAGAAACTGAGTACATCCTCAAGAACTCTACAATAGACCTATACCGTTTTTTCAGGTTCTTTATTCCAGTTAGGTAAGAAATACCATTCACCTGCTTTACAAATACATACAATATATTACTGACTTAGGGGAAATGAAGTGTGGGCCCCACAAAGCCCCCCTTCATTTCTCGATAATTTGTTTGTAGTAACATGATTGCTTACAATTTTATTTAGTATAAAGTGCTGGGGCCTCAAGATTATGTATTTATGCAGATGTTACCTTAAATGTAATCATTTCAGTTCATATTGTGACTGGTTATGTGAAAACATGAAAGTCTCTCTAGAGCGCGTTTGGTTCGTGCGTTCTGGGCTACTGTAGAAATATGCAGGATCAACATGGCAGACTGTGAAGAGGACTCACTCCCATGGATGTATTAAGAGTGGAGAAACAATACAGCATTGGAGGCAGGGCCCTGTTCATTCCCATGAAAGTTGCTCAGTGGCACATGAAGTCAATGGGTAGACTTCTGGGTCTGGAGAAGTACCCAGATCTTCTGGGTCTTCTGAGGCTTACTGGGCCCTACCGCACATGTCCGTTATGCACAGTAGCGTCCGCTCAGTCACATGACTCAGTCACGGGGTCCCAATGTCACGGCTTGTGCTGTCGTCACTGTCTGGATCTCCATAGACATAAACAGAGGAAAGAAAAACAACTTACAGGACCTAATGATTTTAATAAGGGCTATTAGAGTGTTCATACTGCAGTTGATTCACCTCAAATAATTATCCACTAGGTAACTGGCGTCTCTTTCTCAATTTAAGTCTATGGGAAAAGCCTTTTTGGGCCCAATGGCATCACGTGACGGACACAGAAACTGCAGTACCACCGTTGGCCACATGTTGGGATCAACTACTGGCGCTCTTTCTGGGGGCTTGCCCACTCCCTTTGTAGATATCAAGGGCTCATTCTAAGCTAACGAAAACACATATTTCTGGTGATTATACACAAATGAAAACATAGTTCTGAATATTATGTTCCATTTCTGCTTATAGATCCCCTGAAATGTTACACACTGTTCCTTTAAGGTAAACTATCCTTTCAGTTTATACTGTGATTTTGTGGTTTCTGTGGAGCATCAAGTGAAAACAAACACATTTGCAATTAATGAAGTTACCATAAAGTAATTGCCAGTGAACTTGGAGTCTTCTGGGCCCCTGAGGCTATACCAAAGCAGTTTGCCTGCTTGATAATTCAGCCTTGATGACACATGCTTGCCGAATGTGGTACCAAGAAGCAAATGTTTACCACATTTGTCATATGAGTTTATCCTATTGGCTTACTTACCTTTGGAGACATTTCACTCAAAACCGCAAATGTCAGAGGAAAAGTCATATGATCACCTAATTACATTGTCTGGCATCAATGCCTTTACAAAATTTAATGGATGAATCCAGTAGATTTTGAGACAACTTTGACTTGCTGGTGGTACCAGGGGAAAAGTCAGGGTATCACCCAAGTCAGCGTGATTCATCCTCTCAGGATCATGACTGGTATCTGTACAAAATTTTGTCTTCATTCATGCAATAGTGAATCAGGACCAAAAGTGGTAGGCCAACATGTTGCCATCGCTACACTGATGCAAGCAGTGTGACTAAAAACACACATAAATAAATTAATATAAAACAAAAACCCACAAATGGGATTGTGAAAGAGTCTTTATGGTGCAGCAGAACTACATTCATTTAGACATTCACCAGCCTCAGACTACACCCGAGGGCCTGCATCACAAATGTAGTTGAAAGTCAAGCAATTAATCACTTCTCACTGGGAAATCACTCACAGTCACTTCATAGCGTGCAGTTTCTTTATGTTCTCCCGTCTTGAGCTCTCTCAGAGTGGGTGTCAGGGAGAGAGGTAAGAGGTGTTTTAATGGCGAGAGAGAAAGAGAGAGTGCACGGAGAGGTGAGAAATGAGTAGTTTATTGGATGGCATTTGAGATCGGAAAGATATAATGGGATGAGGTAACTTGTTAACACTGGCAAAAAGTGCCACACAAGGGGTGGCATAACCACACAAGGGCCTTCACAGGGAGATACACTCGCACAGACACACACACACACACGCCACTCAACAAATGCACACGTCAAACCAATTAGCAAAACCAGCCGTCCATGTGTGCATGTTTGTGTATGTAAATTGTGAACTCTGCTGCTTGGTGCCACTGCATGTGGCTGTTGAACACGTGCCAGGTCGTAAACACTGCCTGCCTGGTGCCCAACCACAGATGTCATTTCAATCAGCCTTCAGTCAGGCTGAAAAAATAAACCTGGAGGTCCATACCTGTGCAATTACATTCTCTAATTATAGTTTGGAGCTGTACTGTAACTCCGAGATGACTTAACGAGACGGGCCCTCGGGGTGTTGTGAATGTAATTATATCCTGACAATTAATAGGCCCGTTCCTCAGAGGAGAGTTTTTTACATGATGACGTACCTGACCGTTTTTAGCTCGCCAGGGAAGCCTTTGAAATATGACATAATCACAAGGGGAAAACATGGTATACAAGGATGATAATTATCCCCAAGCACAGTAACAGTAAGTGGCATTGCCTTTTATGATGCATATCAAGGAAAAAGTTTATATTTCTCCTCTGAGGGTCTGCTACACAGTGTAGTGTTAAAGGCTGTCCGCAACCAAAGAAAGTCTTCGCAATTTCTGAATCTCTTTGTAACTGAATCGTCACAAAGAATCACACAAACCACTTTAAATACTGTGTTTAGTGAAGATGTGCTCAGAAGTTTCTTGGAAATAAGTCATTCAGCATGAAAAAGCATAAAAGTCGAATAAGACCAAAACAACCGATTAGTCGACTCATCAACTAAGAGGTGGCAGCAGGTTTTATCATTAGCTGCTTGGTCAAAAGAGGAAATGCCTTGGACCTGGAGTGCATCATGTTAGATCGGCCAAAGCTGTGGAAGTGCTGCTTTATTCAGAAGAGGCTTGATCTATTACTATAGTGTAGACAGAGTATGCACACACACTAGCAAACACACATCTAGTTGCTGGAGGAAAAAGGAGAAGGTAAAAGCTAACAGGCCATACATTCAAATGGTGGCAAACTAATGAACAAACATTATGAGAAGCACATTTGAAAAGGACACGCTGCAAGAAGATATATTGTCAAAATTATTTTTTACAACCTGGCAACCCAAATCTTTATTAACAATCTCGTACTGATCTATAAATCATTACAAAGGATTTAGTAACCATTAATAAAGCCCTTAGTTATGGTTTAAGGCTATAAAATCTTGATTCTGGAGTGATGGAGGGCGGGTCTGCCAGCTGGGCTCTGATTGGTCCAAAGTCATGATGAAGCAGGAAATTGTCCAAGGGAGATAATCCTAAAAGGTTGGCCCACTGATGGAGGGGGGCTTCCTCACACGCATGCTACCTTCTCCTTCATACCAAACTGCATTAAAGGGCAGGTTCACAATTTTTCAAGTCTGTCTTAAAACAATAGTTAGATGCCCATATGGACATATAATCATCTGGAAATGAGAAAATCATTGTTATTTTTGTTTCCTCTGAATGAGCCATTTATATCTAAATAGGGATTGGGTCCTCTTTGTGAGTCCGCCATGTTGCACCACCATGTTTCTACAGTAGCCCAGAACGGACAAACCAAACTCGGTTAACTTTTCCCAAAGTTGATAATGTTACTCACTCTCGTTGCTGCTGCTCTCTCTCTGTAGCTTCACCACTCACTTCCCACGTACACACACACACTTTAAGCACTCTATTCTTACAACAACTGCCTCTAGAGGGAGTCATTCATTGTTTTCTGTTTTATTCATGTATGCCACCATAGCAATCCACATTCAATTCAGATCCTACACACCGTTCCTTTAAGACAGGGTCAAACTTTAGTTCAGGGGCCACATACAGTCCAGTTTGATGTCCAGTGGGACAGTAAAACCACTACATGGTAATCTATAAATAATAACACCTCCAAATACCCTCTTCTTATTAGTGTAAAGATAGTGTACAATTGATCACAATTAATGAAAAGTCCAGCCAAAAATACAAATAGAAGTGCGCTTAACAGCAAATTTGGAATTAATTATTCATTCTGACTTAAAAAGTCATAAATTCAACTTAACATCTCATAACTTTGGCTTACTATTTGGATATTATTTACTTAAAATCTGGACTTAATTCCCATAAAAAGTCATAAATGTGACAAAATATCTCAAAATCAATAATTAATTTGACTTAATATCTCAGCATTTTGCTTACTATGTCAAAATTCTGATTCATCTTAACTTAAGTCCTCCAGTGGGCTGGATTGGACCCTTTGGCGGGCCGGTTTTGGCCCTTGGGCCGTATGTTTGACACCCTTGCTTTAAGAGATCTGTTCGTATTGGGCTTTCAGTGTAAGTGATGGGTGACAAAGTCCTCAGTCCTCATGCTGTATAAAAATGTATTCAAAAGTTTATCTGAAGCCACTGTGGGGCTCCAGCAGACTGAGCTAGATTAAACTAAAGACTTCTTAGTGTGAAATTCACTGCCTCACTGCCCAACAGTGGCAGAAAAGACACGGTTTTGCAGCTAAATCTTGAGCTTCTCACTTGCACCCACTGCTCCCAGTCCACTTCCATCTCTCCCTGCCTGTCAGCTCACATCTGCCGAGGATTTTCAAGCCTTTTCATAGTTTCCACTTCCCTGCCATCCCTCCCAATACAACAAATTGAGAGAGTACATGATGTGTGTGTGTGTGTGTGTGTGTGTACTGTAGGCGATGTACCGTGTGTGAGCACATGCATGTGTGACAGCAATGAAGACAGGCAGATGAGGGGGAGGCCGAGGGTGGGCGCAGGCTGTTGACATGCCAGTCAGTAATACTTTTCCTCAGGTTGAGGTGTGCTCACCGGGAGGGTGTGTTGCTGCTGGAGAGCTCTGTAATGAACAGGAGGCTGGCTCTCTGCCTGATCAAATTCCACCACAGCCTCATATCTATCTTGCCTTCCAAAAATGTTCAGCATACCAGTGGGTTTTATTGACTTGTCAGAGCAGACAGCCGAGTGCAAGCTCTGCCTTGTAAGGTGTGCAGTTAACAGGTTTCTAACGCAGGAATGTCTGCTGATGACTTTTATATTTGTAATACCTTTTTGTGTTTTTAGCTAAAATTGATGTGCACCGATCAGAGCTAGATCATGTGCTAGGACAGAAGTAACTTCAGACTTCGATTGTATTTATCCAAACCGGACTTGATCATGTTAACACATGTTCCTTTATAATGAACTAGACCATGAGTCTAGTGTGAGCTAGCCTCAGTTTGTGGTCTCTCATGTATTGCCATTACATTTCATTCACAGAGCTTAGTTTTCAAAAATAGAAGTCGTTAAACAACACTTATGGCTTATCTGAAGATATTTCAAAGACTCTTCACACCACCTGGATGGAAAAATGTTTTGTCCGCTGCATAAAATATATATATATATCACCGAAGTTCTGCATATGATAAAATGATGACATCTCTGGTCCAAAAAAAATTTTTTTTGGATTATTATATGAGGCTATAATGATGTTACTCTCCAATATTTCACATTTCTATATAAAATACTTAGGGCTGCATGATGAATCACATATTTTGAATTTAAAATGTAACTTAAAAGGGAGATTTGTCAAGTATTTAACACTCTTATCAACATGGAAGTGGGCAAATATTCTTGCTTTTTGCAAATGGATGTATATATTTATTATTATTGTCCAGGAACTTTCAGGGATACTGCATTTGTCATAAAAACATATGCTCAAATCATAACATGGCAAACTCAACAGGCAACAACAGCTGTCAGTGTGTCAGTATGCTGACTTGCCCCAAAACTGCATGTGATTATCATAAAGTGAGCATGTCTGTAAAGGGGAGACTGGTGGGTACCCAGATAACCTATTTACATTCATGTATCATGAGTCTTTTTTTTTTTTACTTTTTTTTACTTGAGTAACTGTGGACTGAAAAGTGTTTGATTCAGGTGGTTTGATGAGTCTTTGAGGATTTTGAAAATACTTTCAGAACAGTGGTGAAGTTAAACAACCTTTTCAAACATCACTGAGTATTTATTTTTTTCAGATTTTTTAGACCTGTGCTCCACTGTAATGGTGATACATAAGAGGCACAAACTGGAGCTGAATGCAAGACTCTACAAAACATCGTCCTTCCTGAAGAGGCCGGCCTGTTCGTGGTATTTCCCACACTTCTGCAGGATGTGTGCACACATTGTTACTGACTGGAAAGCGTGGCTTGACTTTCACTGGTGAAACTGAGTCAGGCAAAAAGAGCTATGGTAAAGTGCCAACGCTGACAGATGCTACTACAGGATCTGTCTCATAATGAGTTTAGTCTCTCTCTCTCTCGCTCTGTCTCTCTCTCTATCTGTCTTTCTACTCTTTCCTCTCACCCCCTGTCCTGAAAATACAGTTAACTGCATGACCATCCGCAATGAATGGCGGTTAACAGCTGCCTCTTTTTTGATGGTTGCCTGTGAGAGCATGTAATTGCATTTGGCCCTGGGTGTACATGCACTCATTAAACCAGTGTCAGTGCCCATTACATTCCACAGCAGTGCAACTCAGGTGCAGAATGCAAATCCCAGACATGAAGACGGTGCTCTGTGGCTTTAGCACTGAGGATTGGAGGCCAATGCAAAGCCACAAAAAAAAAGAGTTGCAGTTGATTGTTTTTAGAGTCAATTTACCTTTCAAAGTGACATGAAGTCTATTTAATTTCACTATGTAAAAATGGTAAAAAAAAAAAAAAAAAAAAAAAACAAAACCGTTATCAAATCTAAAATAGATACGAGCAAAACACAGCCAAATATCTCAGTATTAGTAGTCGAAGGATGTGTCTTGCTGGAATAATTTAGCTGGTCCCAGTTGTTAGGGCTCAGAGAGGATAAGATCTGCTATGTTGGGACCTGATCCACACTGGGATCAGATGCAGAATTCCAAAAATGCCCATCCACATGCCAAGATCCAGTGTTGGACCCCCTTTTGTTTTGTTGAACCCATCTTATCTCTTTGCATATTGTCCTGGTATCTCTCCCCAAAAAACATTTGTCAATGAAATTTATCTGAGTACTCTCTAACCTGATGTGAAAGAGGGCGGTGGTCTCTCTGAGCCGCATTTGGTGAAAAATAAACCATCAGATTCCTCAAAACCACCAAAACAGACCTAATGTTCCCAGTGGCTTTCAGGTCCTATATCCATCAGTTATTGTGATACGTCACATCATGCTGTGTTCATTGTTACGGCTGGGGCCTCTCTGCTGCGTGAGACAAACCATCATTCATGTAACGCCCGGGAAGGTGAAACTGTCTGCCTGGACTCCACAATAATACTGCAGAGATAAAGAAGATGTGACATCTCACACAAAAGATTCAGTAATGGACATTAACTCCTGTTGCACCACTTGTTTCTCACCACAATATAAGGTGTCAGTGCATGCATGACGAATGAGACAGAGGATAAAAGCTGAAGGTAATTTAAGCAGAAAGAAAGATGAGTGATAGCATTATTTGTTTGGGCCCCAAAATGTCAAACACTGCAGATGTGCAACACGCGTAAAGCTTCCTGCGGGTGGAGCCTGACACCTAGTGGACAAACTGTGCACGCACACCCATGTCCACACGTCATAATCTCGTCATCACCACACCCAGATAAATCCAGGTAATGATTTCATGGATGAGAAACACTAAACCTGCCTCTGAGTAGCTGCTCATATTTTGCCCACTCAGGAAAAAAAGCTTCTCAACATTACTGAAGGAACAATGAAGGGTGTAATACTGTAATTGTCCAACAGATGGCAAAATCTATTCAGCTTGCAGTTTGACACAGGCCTCACCCTTGAACTAGGCCTCTCTCTGGACTCTGTTTACCACATTGTCACAGTCAACACCACATGGAGTAGTAAATCACTGAGCTGTTAAACCATATTCCCACCCATAAAGGTTAAACTAGGGAGCTGATACGTCCGACAATATTTATATTATTCCAGCAATAATTAAGCAATTTATTTTTGGTCACACTACAACCTTAATGTGTCCTTAATTAGTATGCTGCATGATGAAATAGCTCCTCGGGTTTGGCACGCCCTATATAGTTAGCTTTGGCCTAAATCTGACGGACACTGCTCCAACTGTGTGCTTAACTGTTTTCTGGTGACTTGAATAATGAGCTGTAAAGAGGAGACAAGGGAGAGAGAGAGAGAGAGAGAGAGAGAGAGAGAGAGAGATCCCTCCATCCTTCCTGGTGGGAGGTTTGAGATGCGCTGCGCAGACCCGCTACCGACGCATCTTCCTGGCCTGCCCCCCCTCTCTCTCTCTCCCTCCCTCCCTCTCTCTCTCAGTCTCTTTCCTCCTTTTCTGTCTGCCACTAGCCTACCTGAGGAGAAGTGCTCAAAGCCAACAAGAAAATCTGGCGTGTCGGCTGGGCCCTGAGCGCGTTATGCTGCGGTAAAAACGAGCCGCTGTTGGCGGTGTTTCCAGGGGATGTAGAGAGAGAGGGGACTAGAGGCACCGACGGACCGCGCCGCGTCTGCTCTGCTCTGCCCAGCCCGCTGCATCGCTGAGCGGCCTGCGAAGCACACAAGATGTCGACCAGAACGCCATTGCCCACGGTGAACGAGCGTGACACCGAGAACGTAAGTACTTGTTGTCCAGAGACGCCGGTGTGATACCGGACGTGGAGTAAAAAAAAAAAAGGACTGTGCTAGGTGGCTATTTGGCGCACTGGTCGGTGCAGGTTTATGGCTTTTTGGGAGCTAGTGTTGCAGAGCGACTCGACCAGTGAGCACTGCTTTCCTCTCTGGCGGGAATAAAAGCCCAGAATAAGCTAGAATAAAGGTGTAGTTTGGTTATGTCTGCCCCAGTTTCTGGACACAATACGGCTAGCCTAAACAACGCACTGCGTCAGTTTGCTGGCTTTAGTGATCCACGCCAAGCTTGAGAATGAATGTGTGGCCTGTGAGAAAATGGTGTTGCTCCACTCGTGCAACCGGGGGTATTTTCTAGTCCACAACGTCAATATTTAGGGAGGGTGGGGGGAGGATGTTGCCCTACTTTTCAATGGCAACGCTTGGTAGCATCGCAATGTGACATCCATCACCTATTGGGCCCTGTTGTAACTGCACGCTCAGTGCTGAGGAAGAGGAGGAGGAGGAGGAGGTGGAGGAGGGAGCGTGTTATTATTCACCATTCGGCTGCCACGATACAGACGTATTTATTAATAACAGGCTCATTCACTGTGGAGGAATGTTTATGAACGGCCACTGTGTGCGCACACTCAAGCGCCACACAGCATAATAATACAAATCTTTTGAGATCAGCCCAAATGAGACTGTTGTACACTGACAGGCTCTGACATATCTAGGTTCGTCTGTTTTTTTATTCGTGGAAACAAGACGAGACACAGACTAAAGCCTCCTTACATGACATTGTGTTACAAGCAGTGGAAACAGCTGGAAGCAGCCTTTTTAAAGGTTATTCCCAGATTTAAAGCAGCAGCGGGTAGAAGTGGAGCAAATCTGATTTAAAAAAAAAAAATATATATATATATATATATAAAAAAAAACAATCACTATATCCTGACAGTAGTGAATGAGACAGATAATCAGAAAAAAAGTCATGTGCCTTTGTGTCCTCTGGTGCTCCTAATGGCATCTGCAAGATTTCAAAAACCGAAGGAAGACAACCAATCAGAGCCGAGCTGGAGCTTGCCGTCTCTGAGCAGCTGTCAGTCACTCGAGAACTCCAATCAAATGGTCAAAGTAGGCAGGGCTGATCAAATATGAATCACTCTCTCTCTGAAATGACCTGTGATTGGTCAAAGTCTCCCGTGACTTTTTAAAGCCTGAAAACAGAGCCATGAGGAGGTGCAGAAGTCTAGTTTTCTCTCAGAAAACTTGAATTACAATATGCTGAAAGGTTACTGCCCAATAATCCAAAAAAAAAAAAATCTGCCTACTGAAGTTTTAAAGATAAGGTTTTTATTTTGGCTACTATTCTTCATCTTAAAGTGATTACATTTAAACCGTAATGATATCAGCTCTCTGGTCACTCACTGCCAGTATTCAGAAATGCATCAGTGCTAATGTAAGTGTCTAACAGTTTAATGCTGCTTTAGAGCTCATAGACAGACTATTAAAGCGTTGCCTCAGCAGCACTGGCAGTAGCCAGCCAGCCTAGCCTGCCTCTGCTCGACTCCATCATGCAACCCCAGGGCCCACTAGCAGCTGAACTGCATTGCATAACGGCTTATTACTCAGAGATACAAGTGGCTTTAAGTGCCGAAAAAGAGAAGACACTCTCTCCTGTCTTTCTTATTTTTATGGCTATGTGTGTGTTTGCGCAGGATGGTGTGTGTTATTTTTTTTTTGTGTCTGGCCTCCCTGCCAGTGGTTGGGAGTTAATGGATGCACGAGTGAGACAAACTTTGTGTGTTAATCAAGTGCTCCAAACCACCTTCCTGTCTGGATGCTCCTCGCTTCATTTTCAGAAATTGGAGCCAGGCCAAGTGTGTGTTTGTGAACGATGACTTGGTCATAATGACAGGTCTGATATAAAGTTGATGGAAAGTCACTTTAATGTGGACATTTACCAGCTGTGAACATAAGAAAGACAGTACAAGCTATACAAATTTCCCTGCAATAGTGATCTAAAAGAGGGTTTTGGTGCATTAGAAACAAGGATGCTGACTTTGACTGGCATCTGATCAAAATTTCTCCTCTCCTTACAGACACACACACTTTGACACTGGTGAATGTTTGAATCCTGCAGTGTAGCTCTCCCTATGTTAGGATGTATGCTAGCTCAGGGTGATGCGCACCCTGCAGGGTGTAGCGTTTCCCCCGGTGAAACGGGAGCAGGGGAGCCTGGGTAACCAGACCGAGGCTTTATTCTCTGGCTGGCTGGGTGTGGTGCTCAGGAGCAGAGGATCATGGGATCTCTGACCTGGACTGACATCAGCAGCTGTCGTGGAGGAGAGGAAACAGACCAGCAGGGACTGCCCATAGCCTGTGCCAGCGCTGTACTTATAGCAAGCTGTTGCTAATTCACCTTCACATGCCATATCACAGGGACACTTGTTGTTAGTGGGTTTTCAGCAATATTGTTATAACTCTTGACTCTGTACATACTGCACATTTCACAAAGTCAAACAAGTCTATTTTGTTTTGTTATTGAATCTTGTATTTTGGCTGGTAAGGTCTTTTGGAGGTGTCACAGAGGGAGAGGAGGAAACCGGCTTCTCTCCCACACAGTTCATTTTGGGCTTACATACAGGGCACCACTGAGTGTCTGCATGTAAATGTATTTGCAGTATATATGCACATACACACATAAACATCTCCTTGAATCTGGAACTAGGTTAATTGGGTTCATCTCTGTTTGCACAGCGAACATCCCACCTTTGGCACACACTAAACCTCCACTGCAGCACTCTGCTGCATTGTTTGTACTGTATTTGTGCAGCCAGTGAGTCAAAAAGTCACAGAGAGGTTCAGGGACTCGCAGTATTGGTGTCTGTATAAATCAAAGTTCCAGTCAGGCAGTGAGGATGCTGATCTCGACATGTGTGGCTTTCTCTCCTGCAGCACTCATCGGTGGACGGCTTCGTTGAACCCCCGGTCCCCCCAACGAAGTCTGCGAGTCGCCACAGCCTGCCGCGATGCCGCAACTCTTTCACCTCCACGGAGGAGCACCCCCATATTGGCAATTACCGCCTCCTCAAGACCATTGGGAAGGGGAATTTCGCCAAGGTCAAGCTGGCACGACATGTCCTAACTGGACGAGAGGTGAGGCAGGTTTACATATATATTTTCAAAATCATTAGGTATTTACTGTTTTGTCCATTTCTATACATCCCAAAACCTACATCTGCCTCATGCTTTTATCACTACATGTTAATAATTAGGGCTGTAACTTACTATTACTTTCATTATTGGTTAATCTGTTGATTGTTTTCTCGAAAAATTAATATTAACTGTCAGAAAATAGTCAAAGATGAAAACCATCAAATGTTCATGTTTGAGAAGCTATAACCAATGAATTTTTGCCACTTAAAAACAAGCTTAAAAACAGTTGATTAATTGACTAATCGTTTCAGCTCTGATAACAATGTGAGAAAGCTCATTTAAAAGAAACTGAAAAGTTTCAAAGTGTGCTAAAGGTCATCTCTCATCTGTGTGTTTTTCATTTGAGTTATATTTACATCCGCCAGAGCAACAAAAAGATGGTGTTACATTTCTTTGCTTCATCAACTGTTTCACAGAAACATTTAGTTTGAAAGGGTATTTTGTATATGAAATGTTGATTTGCTCCAAGTTGAACCCAGTTTTTTGGCCTGTTTTGGCTCTCAAGAGGTTCAGTCTGTCGTGACGATATTGTGCTTGACCATGTTAGGTCTCCCCATCAGGTCGGGTCAAGATCTGTTTTTCTGCCTCTCTCAAGCAAACACAGTCATACGCTGCTGACCTGTCAGAGTGATAGACATCCTGCTTTGGTATGTCTGTAATTAAAGGTCCAGTTTCCCAGAGGAGAAAACAGTGACTTGTGATCTGTTGACTGTCTTTCACTCTGCAGGACCGACAGCACTGATTCACCTCAGATATCCTCTCATGTCTATGTCTTAGCCGCTTGCATCCTTTAATCCTCAGAGTTTCATTATGCTCTTGGTCATATCAGAGCATGGAGGGCATGGATATCCTCCCAGGTCAAACCAGTAATGGTTTGATCCACTCTGCGTCCTTTAATGCTAATGTTAACCAGCCGTATTGGCTATGCTGCCCACTGTTTGCTGAGAAGGTCAGCCGCTGCTCTGTGTGCCTGAGTGCCCTTGCTGGCTCATCAGAATGCAAAGACATGGATCAGAGTGAGAGAGAGAGAACAGGTGGAAAGAACATAACCCACTAAAAAAACAACGCTATCTGAGCTCAAGCCCGGCAAGCCACTTACCAGCAGCAGAAACAAAACAAAAAGGTTTACCTCTGTAGAAAAACATCAAAAAGAGGTCTGTGGAGACAGAGCAGCAGTCACTTCTAGGTGACAGAGTGTCCTCTATCTGCTGAAAAGGGCGACCGCGCGCCCACACACACACACACACACACACACACACACACACACACACACACACACACACACACACACACACACACACACACACACACACATACGCTCAGCTGTACTGATGGAAACATTTGCCTCTACCATATGCCCTCATCTCCCATCCACTAGTGAGGAGTGATGACACATCATTATTTATCAAATTGATTTGGCAATCGTTTTGTAATGATATGACCTCATCATGTTCTTGTTTTACTAAATTTTGTCTACATTAATTATTCCACAAAAAAAGTTTTTGTTTTACATGTTAAGAGTTTTAGCTGATGATTTGATTTACAATAGAGAGCAGAGTTAACTGCTTTGACGATCAACTTTATTATTTTATATTATGGTATAGCAGTATTAGGGAAAAAAGTATGTAGGCTATGACTGCAACTAGCGGTTATTTTTGATATTGATTAATCTGTATATTGTTTCATCAATTGAGCAGTTGTTTTGTCTATATAATGCAAGAAAAAGATTAATCATCGCAATAATTGCCCATTAAGTTTTTGTCAATGCTCTGGGGGTGTAAGAAAATGTCAGTGCACTTGAGTAGCGTGGTTTTGTGATTCTGTATCAATATTAGGGACACTAATTTGGGAAAAAAAAAGTAACCAATAACTGACCTTTGTTAACCAATTATTAACCGTTAAGCAACAAGATTAGTGTCTCATGCAGAGGTGAGCCAGCTGAGCACAACAGACAGCTGAGTCCCCAGCTCACCCGTCGGGGAGTGTTAGCAACTACGGTGCTATGTGTAGTGTTGCGACAACTTTCCCAGTAAAAGTTCGCCACCACCACCACCGCATAATTTAGTTTATTTTAGCAGGTTGCATTATTAATATTTCTTTTAACCATTTAACCGATAACATTCATCGGTTAAAATTCTTAATGGCAGTTAACGGTTAATTAGTATGGGGATGCTCCCTATACTCAAAAACACTATACATTTTTAATGAATATTTTACTTTCAAATATTTGTGGCTGTGATTTGCTAAGATTTCACAAAAAGTAGTGCTATGATGTTGGATGTGACAGGGACTGTCATTAATGCAAATGCAGATCCCACTGTTCTGACTACATGAAAACTTTTTTTTGACTTTGACTTTATGAATATGGCGGTGTGTTCTTTATGACGGTTTTCCTAAAATTAGATTAAAAAATCACGATGTCACCTTGCCCACAGTATCACAATATATCTCAATATATTGAATCGTAACCCCTGTATCATGATAAGTATCATATCGCCAGAATCTTGTCAGTACACAGCCTTATTCAACTCTAATGTTGACACTTAAAAATAATTTAACCCAGCGGTTTTCAGCAGCTCTTCATGCACTCACACACAACGAATGTACTGAAAGAACCAAATATAGACATACAGATAAACAAAGATGAGCAAACATTAACATACAGATGAAGGTATGAAAACTAGTAGAGGTCAGTTTTATTTGTGTCGCCCAAAATCACAAATCTGCTAGTGGACTTAAAAATCAAGAAAGAACTCACTGTGCACAGATTTTGTATATACATAAAGTCTCTATTGTATATGAAAGTAAAATTGTTACTGTTTACTGTGTGTGCAGGCTTCTGTATGAAGTGTATTGCGGTGTAAAGAATACTGGAAACCATTTTGTGTGGGTAATAAATTACTCTGTATACAGAGGTAGTTTATGTGTGTCTGTTAATGGATATGGTATGCACAATAGCTAAGAAATACTTTTGGCAATAACATAACATTATGTACATTTTATGCATATTCATATATTATAGCAACAGTAAGGCCTTTCTTTTCTGTGCATGAAATACGACCTTGTGCTGTGCTACAATAGTTCCCTTCAGTGCACAGACTTCATGACCCTGCAGTCATGTAAAAAGAGCTTTGGGGGAAATCAGGGTGCACAGGATCATGTAATGCTCTTCAGCGCACAAGTGATGCCATGACTAAGTCCTTCCTAAGGCTGAATATTCACATGTACGTTTTTGAAATGCGCGCGCGATCACAAGACCTGCATACGGTGAAGAGCATATGGGCCGTGTGTTACCAACGCGCTGAATAATTAACAGTGATGCACGTTGCCCTTCTGTCACTGTGGAACTGAATTATTCACCCCTCAAATCCATTAGACAGAAAACAACACACTCACCCACATGCACACAGACGCTGGCATATGATGTGGTGCCATCCGCTCGTTCATCAGATCTCTCAATCTGAGAACAACAAAAGGGGAATGTTGGTACAGAGTAGCGTCTGACTCATGCGAAGGGAAGCTGGAACAATAGAGTGGCACATGAGGACAGCTACGACACCTGCAGGCATACGTCGACGCATATGCACAGACACACATGCACGCCTCCACCTGAGTTTTGTCCATGACAGGAGGAAACCGAGAGGAGGGGAGTGAGGCCTGTCTGTGCACCTGCCCACCTAAGATGGGCTGCAAATAAACACCACCTTCATACTGCGTGTCTACACACCTGCATTCTCTCTACTGTGACTCAGCATTTGCTTCCTGGTTTCCCGCTTAACAAGCTGCTTGGGCTTACAGAGAGAGAGAGAGTCTGGATCCACTGGAGCATAATCTCCCACAAGGCTGGAGTCACAGCAATGCTGCTATAATAACTTGTAATTAAGGCTATCATTCATTTTAAAGACGGTTCATCTCCTTCTTTCCATCTAAAAAGAGGTCAGAGGTCAGGGTTGCAGTCTCTGTGTCAGAATCCTATTGAACTGTTGATCATGCAGGAGGACAAAAGACAAAATGAGCCAAGTTTACTCAAGTCTGGAGTTTTGATAGTTTCACAATGCAACACATTTTCAAGATAGAGGACCTGCTGCTGCTTAATACAGGGAAAAAAGGAAAAGCAGCAATCAGTGGTGCAGTGGTTCCTGATTCAGCTCAAAAATAAAACAACTAATACATCCTTTAAAAAACATTTCACTTGGTGTTTGTCAAGTTTATAGTATGTGCTTTATTATAAAACATACTGTATGTTTTCTGCAGATATCAATATCAGTAGTTTCTTGAGCTGTATGTTATGTATGTTAGTATAATGAAGAAAAACAGCACCATGTTTAAACGTAATACTGCCAGTATGTTGTATAGAATGGAAAACCCTTGATGCCTTTCTCAAGAGCCCTTCACTACAGCCTTTATTTCATAGTAGCCTATAGGGTTAAGAGGCTGATAAGAAATGTGGAGGGGTTGATATACAACAAAAGGTCCACAGCCGGAGTCAAACTGGGGACGTTGTGATTAGGCTACATAGTATGCATAGTATGCCACTAGGCTACTGCCATGCCCCATCTGGGTTTTTTAGCTGCAAAACATTAGTTTTAATCACACTATGTCCCATCCCAAGTTATGCTTTAATAAAAGATGAACTAACTTATTACATATATGGGTAACACTTCATTTCACTGCAAATTTGGCAGTAATTCCAAAGAAATTTCAAATAGGTTACTCGCTAATTATCACCTAATTACCATGAAATTTGCAGACCTGTAAAATGAAGTATTACACGTGTTGTATACAGTACTAATTAGCAATGGAATGTTCTATTGGGGCAGTTTATAAGACTTGGACTGCATACTTGTATGAGGACGCTCATGTGTTTGTCCATCGATCATAGATGATACAGTCTTTGGGCGAAACGCAGTCCCTCCGATGGTTTCACACTCCGGTCAAAAGGTGGCGTTAACACAAGATATGCTGCAATGTGCCAGCTAAAGCAGGGAAGAAGAAGACCGCTAGCTAGTAAACATGGATGTAAAAATAAACATTTAGAGTACATAAAACAGTTGTTTTGTGATGGTGGAAATGCATTTGTTTGTTTTGGTGAGTAACACTGAATGTATACATAAATGTTTGTTTACAAGAACACTCCACAGCGTACATTTAAGTATAAGATATTAGCATGCTAGGCTATAACTCAATGTCAATGCAAACCATTACATTGTACCTGGTTAGCATTAGCATTGTCATTGTGAGCATGTTAGCATGCTAACGGTAGCATTTAGCTCAGAGCACTGTGCTAAAGTACAGAGCTGCTAGCTAGCTGCCAGCGTGGCTGTAAACCCTGTTAGCCTATCATCCACCAGTTTTTCCTACCTTACAGTTGTGAGTTATTTTATGGAAGATCAGTGTCCCTTCACACCAACGCCACACTCAGACATAAAGAACATTTCATACGCGTGCTGGTGTTTGTGAGTATATGTCCCTCAACATACTCAAAACGTAGTAAGAATCCTTATGCAGACAACTGCATTGGGACTGCGTCACTATAAAACAGCTTGGATCTTAAGTTGTACTGACACCAACAAACACCACAACAGAGAATAAACACCAACACATTTAGGATGTTTAGCACTGTGAAATGGTCTGTAAGGACACAGCTGAAGAGTCTAAATTCCCCTTGAGGCCTATAGAGGCCATGCAGCTCCACAGTGGGCCTTCCTAGGAGCCCTGCGCTCACTTTAGAAAGGCTGGAATAAAATTCTTGTAGTAATTGCATTTTGGTTAGACCACAAATTGGTGACATTCATATTTGTTTAGCCATTCCTATTAAAAACTATAATTGTTGAATAATTTTGTGCAACATCAAAAGGCCATTTAGTGTAATTACATTATATTGTAAAACTGCTCCGTCAATTTCCTATCAGCATTAATGCATGAGCTCACTGGTGGTGAGTCTGCAGCGTGGCTCAGCTGGTTGCTTTGTAGAAGCTGCTGAGCTCTCAGAAAGCCAAGGGAGCAGGTCTGTTTCAGTGTGCACTTTGGGGTGATTATTAAGATGGATGGTTCAGACTGCTGCTTAGCAAGGTTTGCCCAGCCAACAGTAGATCACCGACCCGCATAGTCAAATACTGTATAGTAACACCGGCCTGGCTGCCACACATTCATCATCATCAACAAATACATCTGCTTTTTTTATCTTTGCCAATCAAAGCATCATCTCTTCACAAATGACTGAACAGAAGAGCTTTAAGGTGTGTTCAGATTTCAGCTGTGACATGTTTTGACGAAGCTGCCTCACAACAGAATAGTGAAATAATGAGGATAGTTCATTTCATCACAAGCTTTCACCATTCGAACATAAGAACACAAATACAAAACTAGAATTAGCTTTGACATCTTGTTATCTTGTATCTCTCGCTCCCTCATCCTTTCCTTCTTCTGTCTTCCTGTCTTTTCTCTCTCCAGGTGGCGGTGAAGATTATAGACAAAACCCAGCTGAATCCCACCAGTTTACAGAAGGTGAGTCAGTGTTTTTTAGGGCCACATGGTAACATTAATGTCTTGGTTAGAGCGCTCATGGCTTTTCCTGTTAGTCATTCCCGAGTTGTTGCCGCTCCTGTTTCTTTGCTCTTTGAACTCAGGATGTGCTGTTTTACATAATGTAATCAGATGTAGTCAGGAAAGACCACAAGGCTTGTTTAATCCCCCCCTGTTGGTATGTGGTTAGGAGCAGCTAAAAATATGTCCGCCTGCCTGTTTGTCACCTACCCTTGTCTAGCAGTCATAACCAATTACGACGAAGGACCGTTTCCTGATTGCTGGGTCCAAATCCAGCTCTTTCTGCTGATTAAACACACACAATCCTCATGGTAGATTACACCACGTGGAAGGAAAGCGGTCGCTGCGACAGTATGAAAGAGCATCACCCACTTTGAGTCCCAAAATAATGGTGGTGTCATGACATTATTGTAGCATGGCTCACCATAGCTCATCTTTTAATTTTGGTGTTTTGTGAAGGGTAAACAAATTGCTAAGCAACCACTGTGGTGGCTCATTAGACTATAATAAAGAACCATTATTACCACCACACCTACATAGATGGCAGTCTCGATGGTCCTCTTGGCCTCGATCTCTCTGTAATCTGCCAGGGTGAGAAAATACTGCCGCAGCAAGCAGTCTTAATGGCAAAATAATAACAACAATTAGCTTCCCAAAATGTCTTCCATCCCACATTGGTCAGAGTGGAGTGAACCCAATGAGTGTCAGTGCAGGAAATGAGGTCTGGGCTAATCAAACAGGGTATAATTGTGAGACAATTTGGTTGTAGGCTACTTGTAAATGTGTAAAGCAAGACTATCAGGGCATTTCTAGCATGATTCTGCTCCCGACAGTGTTCTCCACGAGCCAATCTGTAATTGTCTTGGATCTTAATGGGATTCGACTACAATTCTTCAGCCAATCAGTGCCAAGACGCCGTGAGAATTTCAAACTCCAACTTCTGTACTCATCTAATCTGACTGAGATAAATGTCATTGTGCGAGCTCTTTTGTTAAACAGCCTATTGTGTGGTGTCTAATCTGCACATGCACAGTGGGGTAATGAACATTTTGTGTGTGTGTGTGTGTGTGTGTGTGCGTGTATGCGTGCAAATATGAATATAAAGTCTCTTCACCAGTTTGGGTCTTGTGTAGGTCATGAGTGGTTACGTACACGTCCGATGAGGTCGGGTTGTCCGCTGCCCGGTGATGGGCAGGGTAGACGTATCATGTGAGACTGCAGACCAATCAGGATCTCTCTGATCAATTATTCAGCGAGCCTTTTAGATGTCAGTTGCAGTAGACCTGAGAGGGTCAATATAGTGAAGATGTCTTATGGCTTTTCATAGGGGATGAGCTATTATTAGTGTAACAGCATGTGTTGAACACTGACGTTGGTGTTTGCATGTGCATTCATATGTGAAATCTGGTGTGTGTTTTTGTATATATATCAGTGTAGAGTAAATACATGTTTATCTCTGTATGGTGCTCGTAGTTGTATATTTTAAAGTCTTCTACTCTGCACTATAGATTGCTGTAATGGTATACAGAATCTGCAATGCAGAAGCTCGTCTTATAATGCAGCAGTCGTCTCCTGGATTGAATCGATTGTCTCATTGACTCAGAGTGTCCTATGCTATCCTTGTGAAAGCTCTACAATGGATGCATTAAAGGGAACATCCACCTTAATCTAGTTTTTGCTTGCTCTTTCTTGTGACCTTGGATTGATTAAATAATATCTGGAAAAAATTAAGCCTGTCGTTCTCATTCCTGGTGTTTGGGGTTTGCATTGCAGCTGGTTGGCCAGATAATTGCAGCTGATGGCAATGATTTTCAGACTGGATGGCTAGAATTAACAAAAAAAAAAAAAAATTAGAAACCACCCTAGTTTAACAGACTTTGAGGATCTACAGAAGCACTGTGGATCATTCTTCCCTCCAACAATCTTCATTTCAAAGCATTTGAAGTCATAAAAAATATTATAGATATCTTTTAAATGGAAGATCCTACTTGGTACTGTTTGCAAATTTGGTGCTAAGTGAAGTAATGGTTGTTTTGTTCATGTTTAGATGTCTAGACTGAATTTTACTACGTTCCCTGAGGGTGTCCCCATCGTGACCCTCACAATGGGGAAAGTAGCAAGAAAATTTGTCTTAGGATGGATTTTTTTCACCTCTCACAGCAGTGACAAGATAGTCATGGTAGTTCTGCAAAACTGTTTGTTGGACAATAAACTGACCATAACACACTGTATATTTTTATGGTTAAATGTCTCATTGATGAATATTTTTGAAAAATAATACATCCACAGAGCTTTTTTAAAGGTCCCAAGTAAAAGTATATATATATAATAGTAAAACAACAGTGGTTTCACGTGATATCTTTGCGTCATCGGTTAGTGCGGAAAAAATGTATAAATGTCTGCGACTGACGGTAAGCACCTGGCAATGACTTGTTGTGAAGTAAATGCAATCAAATGTGGGAGGGAGAATGCGTCATATAGTGGCTGAATGTTATCAATAGCAGCTTTTAAAAATGCCGCTCTGTGAAGCTGGGCAGGCTATTTCTAGAGGCGGACGTAAACAACAGACGGTCATAATTATTGATTCTGTGACTCACGCTTTTTACAAGCATGAAGAGCAGCGGTCAAAGGATTCTTTGGTGTATCTGAAAATATCTAAATGTCTAAGATGACCTTGTGTCCTTCTTTTGCTCTGCTTTGGAGTTGAATAAACATTTTGTGCTGACTTTTTGTACACTATAGGCTGTTATAGTGCTGTTTTTTTTAATTTGTGGCCCTGTTTGTTTGTCCATGTTCAGAGGTCTGATCTGGCCGCGTCACTCCTCCATTCACTGTTAGCGGCGACTCTTTCATGTTAGCCCATCAAAATGCCACTGATCTCTCTCTTTTTATGGTCTCAGAGGAGCCAGGCTGTGGGAACACCATCTGGCACTGTAGGCCCAGCCAGCGTTCTGGCAGATCCTATACTGCCACACACAAGCCTGCATGACACACACAGACATACACAGGAGATCATTTGGTTTATGCAGAAGGCTCTAGCTGGCAGAACCTCTGTTTTTTTTGTCACATTTGGCAACATGTCATGCACATGGATGCATTCCTGTATCTGTGTGTGGCCACTAATTCACTCGGACATCCTCTAACTTATCTCTGAGGAGGATTTAGAGTAGGGTTCTCATCTCAGAGACGATCTTAAAATATCTGCTTTATCACTTAAGCTTATCTTTGTCAGTCTGTTGTTTTCCTCTGATTATTATTTGATTTTAACAAGAGGTTAGCAGAGTCCAGGATGAGTCATGAGGTTAGAATGAGGCTCTAGTCTGTTCCTTTATGGTCCTCTCTGCTCTGGTGTGTCTTTGTGGTGGTTTCAGCGTAACAGGAAATGAGGTCAGCTGAGCTTCCAAAGCATCTCCTTAGATCCACCACAGGAAATGCATCACATGTCATCTGTGGTCAGGGATGTTGACGTTGTCAGAGTTTTTAGGCATTTTAGCCTTAAAATAGGCCTCTCTGTTAATCCCCTCTCTCACTGAGCAAACACTGCTCTCATCCCAACCGTCCCGTCCCCATCCCCATCCCATCGCTCTCTGTCTCTTCCTAATCTGTAAATAAGAGTTTTTATCGCTTCAACAATGACAACATCAATGAAATATTAAAGGTTATATAATCGACCAGTCGGACATGATAGATGTGCAGTTTCAGACTAAATTAAAGCCTGTTGCAGTTAAAATGGGAGGCATGTTTGGAAAAGGTAGAGCCATGACGCAAAACAGGCTGCAGAGAGCGAAGAGAGCAAATGAAGCGACAGAAACACTGGCAGCCTCTCTGAAAATTAAAAACTATTCTCTGGATGTGGCTCGGCGCCACAGAGCCAACCTCCAGTCTTACTATCTTAGCTTAAATCTGAGTTTGACAGGTTTTAGGAGACAGCATACCGTACTCTGACTGTGTATTTTCTGCCAGTTGCAAAAAAGCCCACCACGGGGGTCAAGCTCTCTTAATGGCTGTTGTTAATGTCTGTCTTGCGCCTGCCACTCTGCATTAGCCAATGAAATGCTGTCGAGCCCATGGGCTACAGGAGCTTTGGTCCTGCTCGGGTGACTGAAATGTGATGGGACAGACAGCACTGTTGTCTGAGGTGAATCATGAAACAATTCAAATGTTGAGGCTGTAAAGATATTCATGCATTTACATGTTCATGGATGTTTGTTTTCAGTGCTGTTGTGGCTTCGATTACAAGTTGAAATCGGCTTCTTCTTGATAAAAGTGAAATTGTTCTTTAGTGGTGTCGTGGATAATGAATATGAAGTGGCATATCTTTGCAGAAGCACAGAGAGAGATAGAGACAGTGGTTATTTTCAGCACCTCAGGAGTTGAGGACAGGACAGGACAGATTGTCCGAACGTCAGTGACATTTTGGATCCCTCGTTTCTGTTTGTCTTTCTGTCTCTCACTGTCAAACGCTGACAAACAGCAGAGGTTATATACTGATATGTGGTTTTGAAGTACTATTTGTGCATATGAAAACATGCACGCACACTCATTAGAGGGATGAGGGCTTCCAGGCTACTCATCCTATCAATAATCTCCATGTTGAATGAGCAGCTGCTGTGACTGAAATAGTCCAGCCAGTTCCTGTAAGTGTTCCCAGTCTGATATCTGCTGTTCTGCTCCTTCTGCATGGGGACGCTGCTGTAATTAAGGCTAGTTTGGGAGTCTGGGTGCCCCTGGGTGGCTGGAAGTAGGTCACTGGCACAGACTACTGAGATCCGGGCACATTAGAAACGGTGTGTTTTTCATGTTTGTGATGCACATTTTGTTTTTGCAGCTATTCTTGTAAGAATTTCTTGTTCAATTGCTGTCTCGATTCATCATCCGAATCAACCATTTTGATTCATTTTAGTTTGAAAGAGAGTCATTTTGCCTCAAAGGAAGTTGGCCCACATATTCAGTACTCGCTCACCTTCCCCAGAATCACCTTAAAAACTGCTTTATGCCACCCCGCGGCTCCCCTGTATGATATTATTGATATTACAGTTACTCCAGACTGGATCGAACACTCCAAACTCATTATCTTCTGTCAGCCTCCATGGTGGCTGTGTACTGTACATGCGGATTGAGCTTTTATTGACAGGAGCTGTGTTTGTTGTTGTCGTTTTCCACCGCCCTTCTCAGATTTGTTCTAATTTTTGTTTCCAAGTGGCTGCACGCGTGCTTCCCATGTGAAGGGCTTTAGGGCAGTGACGCAAACGAGAGAGGGGGAAAGAGGAAGACAGGGGAAGAGATAAGAGATGAAGTAAGAGATACAACGCTGACTCTTTACTCCATCACTCATGCAGATCAGAATAATAAATAAGTCCTGTCTTGACGGATGCGTCGCATGTTAACGCACGTGAGGGGAAGGATGCACATCTGAGGCCGTATGTGTTTATTGTCGTGTACTGCGGGACATCTTCTGGTTATTGTGTCAGTGTGTTTCCACTCTAATTGACTTTGTTACCATGGGGGAACCTCTCAGGCCAACATAGCAGCTGATGAATATGGAGCAGGGTTTGCCACACAGGAGCTATTCTGAGCCACTCAGGAATTGGTGATTTTTGTTGACAAAAAGTGTGTGCCGTAATGAATTCAAACTACAAAATCTGCATGCACACACATTCCTTTAGAATGTCAATTTGAAATGGACTATTAGATAGATTACTTTATTTATCCCAAAAGGAAATTGCAATGTTAGGGCAGACAAATCACATGTAAGAACCACAAAACAGTCAAAAACATTAGTGTACTGTACTCCAAATCTATAATATGCAATGATAGTGCCTGGTAATATACTGTACATGCAGTGCATATAGCATGTTTCGTATAGTATTAATATCAACTGCGCTGTCATTAACTATGATATTCTGTATGTACACAGAGTATTTTAATTGAACCTGTTTGCACATCAGTTTATGTGCATGCAGTCTTATTTAGAGGATGACGCTGGCGAAATTTTATATTTGTCTTACTGTCAGTGAATCCCATGAAAAGACCAAAACTAACAGTGTGTTAATTCATGTCTCAATACTTATTGACTTCCTGTGGCAATTTAAGTTCTACTGAAGGTTTTATCTTTATTTTTTTTTTTTAATTGAAGTTTTTTGTTTGGACTATTTCCAGCTGCGGATTAATACACATTTGGTGCTCTAGTGTAGGGATGTCACTAGAATTGATACCAAGTCATTGCCGAAAACGCTGAAACATGACAGTACTTTTTCTACGGTACCTTAGGTGCTGTCAGGGCTCGAGACTAATGGCATCCCGTCGTCCCGAAGATGATAGAAAATTTGTTTGGGATGCAGTAAACTCGCTTTCGATGCATCCTGGGGAAGTACCCTATTTATTTAATTTAATGCTAAATTGTGAACTATAAATCCGTGTGCTAGGATGAGCGCTGGTTAATGTTAGCTGTTTACCCCGTGCAGGCTGCTAACAGCTAACGTTAACTAGCTCTCGTCCTGCCGATTTCAACACGGGAAGTACCATTGATTTACATTATCATGCGTTCAGGCACTACTCAGTAAAAGGTGAAAGTAAATTCTAAGGTATCATGATGTGTTCAAATGTAATCTTCTAATTTTTTGTCAGGAAAACTGAATAAATGTTTTCACAGATAAATAAAATAGATATTAGAGAGGGAATTGTTTAACCTGTTTAACTTCTGAACAAAAAACAGTATGCGAATGGTAACAAAGGAGTGGATGTGGAAGTACATGGCATTTGTTGTTTTTTGAGAATCGTGGAATTTCACTAGTATCGACGACTAAATATTTTGGATTGTGATACCTTGTGAATACCGTGTTTTTCTCACTATAAGGCGCACTGGATTATAAGGCGCATTAAGCGAAACAAAACAGTCAGATAAGTCAAACTTTATTCAATTCATTTAATAACCCAATAACTTCAATAACTCAACATTTTTCAGTTGTAACACATTAAATACATCAAATCATCATGATTATCCATCAATCCATCAAATCCTTCATCATCAGTGTCTGAGTTGATTTTAAGTGTGCCTTATAGTGTGAAAAATACGGTACTTGTGGGACTGATCCACAAACAAACTACAGTACCCATGTTCATTGTGACGAAGGTAGATGTCACCCAGTGCAACAGTGTGGCTCACTGTTTTTAATTGTGTTTGAACAATGGATGGTCTATGGCTCAGAGGAATAAACTATGTCAGGTTTTGGCTGCATAGACAATGCTTGTTAGTAAGAAAAAAATCTTTGTTGCTTTTCTTATACTTGTCTTTTTCTGGGATATTTTGACAATAAGAAACATGTAGAAGCCCTATTCTTTAAGCCCTCTGCAGCAGCTCGCTGTATGTGTGTTGGGTCTAATGAGATGAGAGGTGTCAGAAAGAAGGAACGAGAGAGGCAGGAGAGCAAGTATGGACAGAAAACAGAGGAAGGAATTAAGAGAGAGAGAGAGAGAGAGAGAGAGAGAGAGAGAGAGAGAGAGAGAGAGAGAGAGAGAGAGAGAGAGAGAGAGAGAGAGAGAGAGAGAGAGAGAGAGAGAGAGAGAGAGAGAGAGAGAGAGAGAGAGAGAGAGAGAGAGAGAGAGAGAGAGAGAGAGAGAGAGAGGTGTGTGTGTGTGAGTGTGAGTGTACCTGCATGTTGTTGAACCAGACTGTAGCTGAGAGGTTCCACAGAGTCGGGCCTGCTCACACTGGTATAATGGCTGTGTTTGATGACCTAGAAACATAGACTATCCCAGCACTTACGTAAGACCTGAAAGGCCATTATAAAAGCTGCACACACACTGGAATACACACCACTACGGTGTGTGTACTCTCATTTTTAATTTGGCATGTTCGATAATGACAAGTAGATTAATTGTCAATTTTAAAATAGACAGGAGATGAAAGCAGCATCACTCAGGAGCTTGTTTGCCGAATCAAAGTGGTCAGCAAATGGCAAAATCTGTGTTCTGTCTCAGGTAGCAGTAGATGCTGAATCGCAGTCGAGCGAGTGTTGAAATTTAACACTCATATGCTGCCAGAGCACGACTGGGAATCAGCAGAATGTAAATGATTCAACAGCACCTCTAAGTGGCTGCAGGAGCTCGTCTGACATAAACAGGCACGCTGAGAGTGAGGAGGTCTTAAATGATTATGACTCTGAATCCTCTCCTTTCTGACTCTCAGCTGTTAACCTATACACGGTGCTTGAAGAAAATAGACTGGAGGATGTGGTATTACTCGGGCTGTCAGTTGATAATAATACAGTATTCCCAAATCATAACATGGCAAACTGAAGTCCAACAGACAACAACAGCTGTCAATGTGCTGACTTGACTATGACTTGTCCCAAACTACATGTGATTATTGTAAAGTGGGCACATCTGTAAAGGGGAGACTCGTGGGTACCCAGCAAACCCATTTTCATTCACATATGTAGAGGTCAGAGGTCAAGGGATCACTTTGAAAATGGTTATGCCAGTTTTTCCTTGCTGATATGTCACCCAACTTTGGAGCGTTATTTTACCTCCATCCCGACATGTTAGCATGACATGGTTGGTACCAATGGATTCCTTAGGTTTTCTTCTTAGCTTCACTCTAGACCTAAAACTGAACCATCTGAAAGACAGTTAAGTCGGTCGCGATTGCCCCCAGCCCAGCAGGTCTCTCAGGGTTAAATTGCTAATGTAAACTTCCGTGCCAACGAGGGAAGGCTGGGCGCCATGCTTAGTGGGTACCCATAGAACCCATTTTCATTCACATATCTTGAGGTCAGAGGTCAAGGTAACTCTTTGAAAATGGCCATGACCGTTTCCTCTCACCAGAATGTGGCGTACGTTTCAAGTGCAAAGTTACCGATGGATTCTTTACATTTTCTAGTTTCACAAGAGGCCAGTATTTTCATTCTAGCCTTAAAACTCAGCCCGCTACAACCTACAAATTGCAAGTAGCTTTCATGTGTTAAAGAAATTAGTGGCGTTTTCGTTAAAGCTTTTTTATCACGTTACTTTAGTGGTTTAGACTAGGCGGCATGGAAACTTCTCCTATCTGCAGTAAAGAGATGTATTTATCATAATCAATTAGTACAGAGCTCAAATTCTACTTTGTTTTCTACAACTAAAGCAACAATATGATTTTGCTGCTCTTCTTTATTTCTTATTTTTTTGCATGCTCATGCTAAGATGATTACATTAAGCAGCAGATGCTTAACTGGCTGTGAGCCTGTGTACTGCTTCTCTGCAGTGGCAGGCTGTGACGATGCTGCTGACTGGGAGTTTGGATAACCGGCTGGCCGGCTGGCTGGACTGCATTGTGTCAGTGGATTTGTGATTCGGGTCCTTATCTGGGTTTAGGGCAATGTTGTCACTGCATCGGTCATATTGCTTTACACAGTACAGTAGTCCCACGATCCTCAGGTCATCTAACGTTTCTGCAGAGCGTGAGTCGGTGTCAGATGTATACGCTCTCTGGTGCTTTGGAGTTTATTTGGCTCTGTTCCCTTCACTCAGCTCCCTAATCAGTGCTTGATAACATTTTCTGACAGTGGTTTCCCAGCAGCTGCCAGGCAGGGTCACTGCATGTAATGTCATTCGATATGTTTTCGGATGCATTAAATGTCCCTCTGTGTCTCAACAGCTCTTCAGGGAAGTCCGAATAATGAAGATACTGAATCATCCAAATATAGGTAAGTTCAAACAGGAACCTGAAGCAGCTTGATGACAGCTTAGCAATTATGCTCCCCTTTCATTTCTATTAGTATTGACAATTAAACCAACACCCAGCACCAAGATCAACCAGTCTAACTTGCTTCAAAGAAATATCATTCCTCTGCAATCTGAGCTCACATTTGTTTCATCAGTTTGTGCTATTTGTTTTCCTGCTGCAGTTTTTTTCTAGTTAATGAGTTTTTGAGTGGGATCCTTTCATATGCTGTTCTCTGATTTTTTTTTTTTTTTATTTTCAAAATGCAAATGCTGGTCTTCACTTTATATATTTGGGACATATTGGCTTCCTTAAGACAAAGTTGAGGGAACTCTAACACCAGTGTAAATTCTCCATAGGTAAACACAATCTTTACTAATTACTAATGTATTTTACCCCCGCCTCCTTCTCTTCTTTTTCCCCAATTTCTCCTGCAGTGAAATTGTTTGAGGTGATTGAGACAGAGAAGACACTTTATTTGGTGATGGAGTATGCCAGTGGGGGTGAGTGAAACGCTAAATGTGTGACATTTGGTTGATTTTGCGGATGTATTCCTGCTCTGCAGTACTGTATATCACAAAGTCATGCCTATAATCTAATTTTCATATACAAATGTGTACAGTATTTAAGTGTAAAACATGCCATTTGGATGCCATTATCTAAAATACCTCACAGCGAGAGTGACTACATGATTGAGGGTAACTCTAGGTGATAAAAGGTAGTATAAAATCTGAATATACTGACTGATAATTGTTTATTTCCACTCTCTGCTCCAGGAGAAGTATTTGACTATCTAGTGGCTCACGGCAGAATGAAGGAGAAGGAGGCCAGGGCCAAGTTCAGACAGGTGAGTCATCAGCATCGCTCCTCTGTCGTCACTCTATTCACTGTTTTCAGAGGGAAGACTGCATGCACCAAGATCAAGCTTCGTCACCAGCTGCAGAGGAACGATGGAGCGCAGATAGCTTGGCCTGAGAGAACAAGGGGGGGTAACTTCCTTATAGATGCTGCCCTGACACCTAGTGGTGCTGCAAGAGCAATAAGGCATCTGCAGACAGTTTGTTTCCTTTTTCATTCTTACTTATACCGTAGAAATGAACAGTTCTTTCACATCCACGCCGTTCATATTTAATATCCTTCATTGATGGTCTTAGATGACTCAGAGGAACTGTGTGTGACACAGTGTGGGCAGCTTGTCTGTGTCACAGTACGATAGATAGATTAACATCAGAAAGTGTGTGTGTGTGTGTGTGTGTGTGTGTGTGTGTGTGTGTGTGTGTGTGTGTGTGTGTGTGTGTGTGTGGCTGAGAGCAGGCAGGTGGGCGGCATCTGTCAAAGAACAGTGTGTTTTCTATTTGATTGATGCTTTTTGGGCATATGTCGGTGAAATCATAACTGTCAAGTGTCTTAGCAACTGCTTGCTGCGTGTCACACGATTACAGAGACTTTGGCGTGAGACACATTTGATGCAATATAAACGTTAGCTGCCCGAGCTTTTGAATGTAGAGGACACAATCAAAACATTCATTGACAATGAATCTGAATAATCAAATGACTTCACTTTTGATTACGGTGTTTGCTGGATAAGGATTATCTATTTTGTAGGGCTGTCCTCGAATTCTTAGTCGACTCACACGCATACGATTTTATCAACAAATCAATTAGTTGATAAAATTGACAGATCTGTATGATGATTAGTTGACTAAGTCGGGTGATTCTTGACAAACCATGGTGGCACTGTAACCTTGCATAATGCATACTATTTTTTAAAAAAATATATTTTGTGGTTTGTGCTGTAGAGCTTCAAGTTTATCTTTATTCATCTGCAAATATTATTATTATCAACTTTATATATATATATATATATATATATATATATATATATATATATATATATATATTTTAAGCAAAAATCCTAAATATTCTCTGGTTACAGTTTCTCAAATGAGAGCTTTTGCTGCTTGTCTTTGTCATATGTGACGGTGAATTGAATATATTTGGATTTTGAAAAGAAAGTGCTTCATAAATAATTTTATTTCTTAGTATTTGACACGTGATGTCCTACGACATGCATATTTGTATTACAGATTGTGTCTGCAGTGCAGTATTGTCACCAGAGGAGGATAGTACACAGGGATCTAAAGGTGAGGATCTAAACTCTTACTCTCTCTGATATCTGATTTCTCCTGAGTGGTATCTATATCTGGCATGTACCGTATATCTTGGAAAACCCTCTATATGCAATGTTCTGTCAGTGCTCATACATGTTGATTAGCCTCATCTCTCTCCACCTCAGGCAGAGAACCTGTTGTTAGACGCAGATATGAACATCAAGATTGCCGACTTTGGCTTCAGTAATGAGTTCACTGTGGGCAGCAAGCTGGACACGTTCTGCGGCTCCCCGCCATACGCTGCTCCAGAACTCTTCCAGGGAAAGAAGTACGATGGACCAGAGGTGGACGTCTGGAGCCTCGGGGTCATTCTCTACACGCTGGTCAGCGGATCGCTGCCCTTCGACGGACAGAATCTAAAGGTGTGCTCTTGTTCTGGTTCTGGCACGTATCACTGGCCATGTTTACACTGACAGGAGAAATTATTGCTTTGCAACGGTCTTACAAAGTTGTTGACGTTAAACTTTGATACTGTACCTTCTGATTAGTCATACTTGATTAAAGCCGTGAACAAATCATGGCTTTTCACCTTTGGCTTCACATTGATAAACAGCTCAGTAATGAAGTGATTGTCGTTTGTAAAGGTGTGGTCGTACTACACTTGCAAATGTTCGCTCTATCGCATTCACTTCCATTGAGGCCCTTATGAAGAGCAAATTGAAGCATGTGTTTCCTGTTTTGGTGTGATCTCAATCCAGGTCTGAGTTCACTTTTATTTAACTTTGACTATGTGGCTTTGCTCGGTTTGATAGTAGATATGCTGATGCGTTTATTATTTATTATTTATAGTTTCATCACCATGTTTTTACATTACCAGACAACAAACTGTACCATTGCTCTCATATATTTGTGATCACTCAATATTTACCCACATCTGAGAGCTTTTTTAAGGGTTAAATGCAGAGTTTTGTTTTTTTTTTAAACTGAAGACTAATTTGATTGTACCTTAAAGGAACAATATTAAATATATTTATTATAATACATCCTAAAATGACCATCACATGTCATCAGAGATGAAAGAGACATGCGAAATTGAAATGCTCTGGTCCAGAACGTCTGTTTTTGGTCTGGATCTGTGTGATCCCGTCCACGGCCCATTTCAACACCCCATCACCACATATGAAACAAACTGTCCCACAAACACAGCCCTCTGCAGCAATGCAAGCAAGAGAATGAGCTGGATCAACAGAGGTAACGTTAACGGTAGATTCTACCCGACCTATAAGTATTTGAGACTCACAGCCGGTGAAGTCATTCCGACTTCTCGTCACCAGAGGCTAACGCCGTGATGCTAACACATATTGCTCCTTTAACATTGTCTGAAACCTTTCCGACAGACAACTTTACAACCTCGACCACTTTATGCAGCGACTGGCCAGATGTGTGAAAATAGGCTGGGTTGGCTAGCTGTGTACAAAACCAGAAATGCCTTTTGAGGAGGGACTGTCTGAAAGTGTGTAGTTTCCACCCATCTCTATGACGGCAGGCTTTTTGGCATAAGCATGTTTGCTTTTAGATGTATTCAGATGATACATACGAGCTCATTTGAAGCACCTTTAATAGACCTTTAATATGTCCTCCAAAACAGAGCGTGAAAGGACGCAGCTGCCTCTGTTGCAAGGGAAAGGGAATTGAAAGTCCCAGTAGTAAAAGTAATAACAAATGCTTCTCTGGAACATTTTTTATTAATCAAAATATATGAATAATTCTGTTTGAGTCTGAACTTGCGTAGACATTGAAGGCTAAAGTAAATGATGAGTGCAAATTGAAGTGCTACAGCCTGGTATCTTCTGATAAGGGGGTTATGAACTCGCTAGGATGTTTAAATAATTAATTAATTACAAATAAAGACAGAACTGGGTTTCTTGAATAACCAAATTAAGAGCGGTATTTCCTCTGTCTATTGTTTGGAGTGAGACATTGTAGAGATTCATCCACCCTGCTTTAATAATGCAGCAGTTTTTGAATATTTTTCGAAGCTGCAGTGACTCCAGCAGGTCAACAACAGTCACTGAGCTAAGCGTAGCCTTTTTTAAAGCTGCAGTAATCAATATTTTTATATTAATTATTGATCATATGACTGTTAAATGTGAAAGCGGTTGCTCATGGTGGTGAACCAACAGAGAGCTTTTTAATATGCCTGCAGTTCATTGTTTTTTTTTACCCACATGCTTTTGTTTTAACCCTGGCAGGCAGTTTTTAATACAAAAAAGCTCTGATAAGCCCACTGTACATGACAAACATTAACCCTCTGAAACCCGCAATCCCGACCAACTCTTCTGTCTTTCAGAGGCTGTAGCTGGTTTAGTTTACTTTTGATTTAGAGCTAGAGTGAAGCTACAGATAATCATATAAAACTAGAAAACCATAGGGATCCACTGGTAAAGCTAAATAATGCTCCAGAGTTAAGCTAAATTTTGGTGAGGAAAAAACTTGCATGGCTGTTTTCAAAGGGGTCCTTTGAGCTCTGACCCCAAGATATGTGAATGAAAATGGGTTCTACGGGTACCCACAAGTCTCCCCTTTACAGACATCCCCACTTTATGATAATTACCTGCAGTTTTAGACAAAACAAACATACAGTTCTTTGAATGCAGTATATGCAGTTTGAATGTTTCTGCATACATAGGCTCTTACTGTAAAGCTGAGACTTGTGGATTCATTGAGCTCGACTGTAGCTGTTGTAACCTCTAGTATAATCACAGCCTTATTAAACATTTCAGCTATGAACTAGAGACCTAGAGCATTCAGAGGATGTGTGGGTTTTATGACTAGACTGACAATAAGGGGGTTTTTGAGCAGTTTCCAGAACAAGTGCTCGCCATCCAATCGCCAAAAAATACAATTCTTACAGAAATCTCCAAACGTCAAAAGTTTTTGATATCAGATCACAGCGTGGTTTTTTCTATGGTGTTCTTCAACTGTTTGTTAACATAATGTTTGAAATTATGCTGCTCTTTTGTTGCTGCTAATTTCTCATTTTGGCTTCATGTCTGTCCGTCTGTGGTTTGGTGTGCAGGAGCTGAGGGAGAGGGTCCTGCGGGGAAAGTACCGTATTCCTTTCTACATGTCCACAGACTGTGAAAACCTACTGAAGAAGCTACTCGTGCTCAACCCTGTCAAACGAGGCAGTTTGGAGGTATCTCCGCCGTTTGCTTTGTTGCATCCTCGCAGTGTGTTTTGCACAGCAGCAGAACAGACGGCCCTAATGATTTGGAGAGAGATTTTTTTGCATCATCCGAAAGCAACATAATCGCTGCTGTTGTTCATTATCAACCAACAGAACGCTTTGACCAGAATGGTCTTACATAATTCTTTGATGAAAACATTCAGAAATAATAAAGCTAAAGGAAATTTCTTTATCAACTGTATTGTACTTTCACTGCATCCACACAATTAAGGATGGTTGTAGCTTGTTGCAAAAAATATGCTGTTGTCCGTTTAGTTCACAGTCAGTCTGTCCAGAGTCAATATCACCCTTGCTCTCAAAACCAGGCTGGTGTTCAATAATAAAGATTTCTCCACCAATAATAATTGATCATGCTGTTGTTCAGCTCCAGCTGATTTCATAAAGAAGTCATTTATTTCTCATCTGTCCGTTGCCCCGTTTGCCTTGTGTTTAACTGTCATGTTGTGTGATTATTAACAGATGTGAGTCATTTATCAGTTATGTGAAATTGTAGTTGAACACATTGTAGTGGATATACATGAGCTCTAATTGTGTTGTTTCTTTGTTAGCAAATCATGAAAGACCATTGGATGAATGTGGGTCATGAGGAGGAGGAGCTAAAACCTTACATTGAGCCAGAGGCGGACTTCAGTGATTCATCCAGAATAGGTGTGTCTGAGAATGTGTGTGTGTGTGTTTGTGCGTGCATGCGTGTGCGCGTGTGTGTGTTGATGTCACCCTTTATATCATGTCCAGTATACTAACTGTGTCATGTGATTCACATTGACTTCTATCTGCCATCAGAGCTCATGGTGACGATGGGTTTTCCTAAAGATGAGATCACAGAGTCTCTACAGAGCCAGAAGTATGATGACGTCATGGCCACCTACCTGCTGCTGGGAAGAAAAGCTCCAGAGGTCAGTTTCCTCAATTTATATCATCCTGACATCATCACCAGTCATTAATGCATTAAATCACATGACCATAACTTACATCCTGTGTCTCTGTTTCAGTTTGAGGGGAGTGAACCTCTGACCAACAGCATCCTGGGCCAGCGACAGCGACCGACCAGTGATATCAACAACAGCTCCAGCATTTCGCCCGCTCATCCCAAGGTCACGCGCAGCATCTCGGCCAATCAGAAGCAGCGCCGCTACAGTGATCATGGTGGGGATGATGATGGTGGTGGTGGTGGTGGTGGTGGTGTCGTAGAGAAGCCAAGTAAAGTAACCTCATCCTTCCCAGCTCTGAGAGTGCTGCTGGCTGCGTGCTGCGTAGGGGGAAGCTGCTCTCAGTCACTGAGTATTGGCCAGTGATCATCCTGCTGATGTGCCTCTGAGCAAGAGCTCTACCAGCTATACTGGTGCTCTTAAATAGCTGAATAAAGCTGGTAAAGCTTTAGAAAAGTTTTCCTCTTGGAAATGATCAATAAAGTGTATTTCAACTGTTATGGTGAAAGAAAAAGGTGTACATCAAACTTAGACTAATTTGTTTTTGGATTATTGTTTATTTTCATAATCAGTGTATTCAAATGTACAAATCAGTGACTCAGCCTCAACAATGCGCTGGTTGTGTTGCAGCTTCCTCCTATGTCATGTGGGGCCATTGTGTCTGGCGCCATCTGCTGGCTGACGAACAGCACCTCAAAGCATGAGGAGGGAACAGCTTTGCTTTGTACCTGCTCACCTTGACTTCTGTAGCTGTACGACTCATTAAATGTGTTGGTGCAGGGTGTCGATAGATTGGACGGTGTCTAAATATTGGCTTTGAGTGGCTTTGCTTGACGCTATTGTAACGAAGGCCCTGTCCTTGTTCGTTCTTTTTCGTCTAACAATTCTTGATATTGGAGCTGTGATATTGATCTATGTCTGGTGGAAAGTTTGTAAGTACGTTGTCAAATGTCTCTCTTAGTTGGTCCGTCTGTGCCCCCGGCGGTATCATACACGAAGCGTGGCCAGGCCTTGAGTGTGGAAAGTGACCACAGGGAGGAGTGGGACGGAGCACGCCGGCTGGAGCTCAACACCTCGAAAGGAGACGTTCCTGCCTCACCACTGGGGGTGCAGGAGAGGAAGAAAACTACAAGTGCTGTCGGGGTAAGGAAGTGGAGGACACAATTGCACAAACATGTCCACAAACACCACATGGACAAAAACAAATAGGTGCTGGCGGGTCTATAATGCTTAAAATAATAATAAGAATAAGAATATTGACGAAAAAAATGAATGGTTTCAAAGGTTTTTGCCTCATCGTTCTGATACTTTAAATTAGGGCTATCAATCATTTAGAATATTTAATTGTGATTAATTGCAAATTAGGGCTGCACGGTGGTATAGTGGTTAGCGCTGTAGCCTCACAGCAAGAGGGTCGCAGGTTCGATTCCAGCTTGGGACTCTTCTGTGTGGAGTTTGTATGTTCTCCCCGTGTAAGCACCCACAGTCCAAAAACATGCAATTTAGGTTAATTGATGACTCTAAATTGCCCGTAGGTGTGGATGTGAGTGTGAATGGTTGTCTGTCTATATGTTGTCTGTCTCTATGTGCCCTGCGATGGACTGGCGACCTGTCCAGGGTGAACCCCGCCTTCACCCAATGCCAGCTGGGATCGGCTCCAGCCCCCCGCAACCCCTAACGGGATAAGCGGTTGACGATGAATGAATGAATGAATGAATAATTGCAAATTAATCACATTTTTTATCTGTTCATAATGAACCTTAAAGGGAGATTTGTCAAGTATTTAATACTCTTATCTGCATGGCAGTGGACAGTGCAAATGTATGTATATATTTATTATTGGAACTCCATGAACAACGCAAAACAATGACAAATATAATCAGGTACTGCATTTAGCATAAAAAATATGCTCAAATCATAACATGGCAAACAGCAGCCCAACAGGCAACAACAGCTGTCAGTGGTTCAGTGTGCTGACTTGACTATGACCCAAACTGCATGTGATTATCATAAAGTGAGCATGTCTGTAAAGTGGAGACTCTTACATACTCATTTTTCATTGACATATCTTGAGGTCAGAGGTCAAGGGACCCCTCTGAAAATGACAATGACAGTTTTTCCTCGTCAAAGTTTAGCGTAACTTTGGGGTGTTATTCAACCTCCTTTTCAACAAGCTTGTATGACATGGTTGGTACCAGTGGATTATTTAGGTTTTCATATGATCTCAGTAGCTTCACTTTAAAACTGAGCCCGCAACAACCTAAAAATCTCAAGATGTGTTAAAAAATTTAGTGACACAAAAACAGTTTTGTGTTAACAAGTTATCGCATTAACTTTGACAGCCACACTTTAAATGCTAAATACTTTAACTTTAACAACAGTCTCTCTTTCCACAAACAGACCAATGGATCAATGACTCGTAGAAACACATACGTGTGTGAACGATCCTCTACTGACCGCTATTCAGCGATTCCCAATGGCAAAGACAGCAGGTAAACACACTCACATTTAACTGCAGGGTGAGATCTGGCTCTCCATGTTCGCTGTGTTTTTTCTGTCACATAATAATACAAACCCCCACTGTACAAATGACCAAGTTTTGGTGAAATGTCTTCGTCCTTTGACCCTAGTTTAACTGAGGTGTCAGGGAGCACCTCATCGACTGCAATGAGCTCTACGCGACCTCGTCACACCAAGTCCATGTCGTCGTCAGGGCATCCTTCGAAGAGCACACTGCCCCCCATCGATGACAACACGGAGCTGAAAGCCAGGTGAGCAGCCTGATTGTCACGTGGTCATCTGCAATATCTGTGGCTATGATGTGGGTTTTTTTTATGTAAAATTCTTTGTGATGATGCTGATAGTATGATTTGCTTCTAAATTACAGCATGCAAATCTTTTGACACATTTCTCCTAACGTTTATGTTGCAGCCCCTCTCCACGGGGTCCCTCCACCTCTCCGTCTGCACACAGTATTAGCACCCCAGAGAAGAACCGTTTCCCCCGCGGCACCACTAGTCGCAGCACCTTCCACGGAGCACAGCTCAGAGACCGGCGCAGTGCCACCTACAATGGCCCACCGGCGTCACCCACGTTGTCCCACGACACTGGGGCTCTCGCACAGCAACGCAGGGGCACCTCCACTGGGATCATCAGCAAGATCACTTCCAAGTTTGTCCGCAGGTCAGTGACCTTTCCACTTCTTCCCTTTGGCAGGGAAGTCTTAGCTCTCGCAAACACCACAGGCATAAAAAGCCAAAGTACTGGCATTTATAAGTGTTCTACCTTTGAAGGAATTGTTGTTCTTTTGCTGCTTAGTCAAACTCGTGGTTGTTGTTTTATGTATCTGCTTGCTGTCTGAAGGTGTGACTGATCGTAGCTTAATTACTAATCACACTAAATGTCAGATGTAGATGATGAAGTATAGCTCTGCTCAAATTAGGGAAATGACAATTTAGGATTCTTCAAAGATGGATGACTGGTCCAACTAAAAACACTAAAAGTGTTGAAATTAACATTTCTATTGTATGTGCATCTGCTTTCATTGTTAAAACCTGACTCTTTACATGCACCTACTTATGAATGTTAATATTTTATTGTAAATATATCCATTTACACTCATTCATTTACAGCCATGCTAGCAGACTGAGGCTGCACTCTGGCACGGCAACATGCTAATGTTAGCCTGCTAACATTGTGAATTTCCCCACTGTGGGACCAATAAAGGAATATCTTATCTTATCTTATCTTATGCTCACAATAATGCTAATATGCTCATGTGTATCAGGTATAATAGTAATACTAATTTCACACTTTGTCTAGCAAGTTGATGGTATGTTTAATTATCACAAACTAACGCTGAGGTTGGTGGGAATATTTTTGCAGGTATTTAGTCATAGACCAAAGACTGGACAAATTGAATGGCTAAAAATGGCTAGTTTGAACTGCCTCATGTATAGTTTTATAAACAGGGACACCAGATATATCACAGGGGTTGTGAGATGATTAATGGAAGAGAAGGAAGGAAAAAACAAAGTTCAGTTGTATAAATCTATTTTAATTTTTTTGGACTTCACTCAAGGGAAAAGTCATATTTGGTGGCACTGTTAACAACTCAGACATCTGAAAATGTGACCTCAACTGCACACTGATTCTTGTAAGACGTCAGAAGCCAATAAGGTTGGAAACCACTGGTTTATTCTTTAACAATGTGTTGTATTTTAAATGATTGTTCTGTTATTCATTGTGTAAAATATTCATCTTTAAAGTTACTTGTAGCTAAAGCTGTCAAATAAATAATTCCCTCCCAAATATAGTAGAATGGAAATACAAAGTAGCATAAAATGGAAATACTCAAGTAATGTACATGTACTTAACATTGTACACAGCGCTGTACTTTGGCTTTATGTACCCTGCCTCTTCAGTACAGATACACTCTCTGATCTACTCCCAAGTCCTTAGTGCTTATGATGCATCCACCCTTTGCTGGTGACATGGCAAGCAAAGGACAGGACCACATCATGCATACAGCAGATAGCTCCTTGTGTCACCTTCACACTGGCCCATCTGGTAGAGGCTCACAGCTTTCTCTGCTTCTCTCCCCGCATAGAGCTCTGTCTTTCAGGTCGACCCGGAGGTAGGAGAACACAACGCTTGCTGCACCTGTCCCCCCTGTCCAAAAAAACAACTGTCCATTATGACCTTGGCCCGTGTTTCCTTACGTATTCTCCCACTACGCCACATCCTTGCCTACTGACACCCTTGTTATGCCGTGTATCTCCTTCCCCTTGTGCCCACTGCCTTGAGAACAAACCTCACGGCTCACCAGCTTTTCCTGTACTAAGCCAAGCCGCGATATCTGCTGGCTTTCCTCTCCTTACTCTCCCCCGTCTTCGTGCTGAGCTTGAGAGCAAAGATCAGGCCCAAATCAAAGATTTAGAACCACTTTTCCGCTCCTTACAGATCAATGGGGATTAAGGAAAGGTAGCGGACAGTAGACGGGATGATGCATTTGGTTATTGAGAAGGGGCGACAACAGTATGTGCATCAAGACGTCACGGTCACCTCATTGTGTGCTGAACCCCGATACCCAGGAGTGTGGATTCTTTCCTGGCATGATGCCCAACACCCCTCTCCGTGTCCAGTGATGATGGGGGCGGTGTGGGTAGCGGGTGGGAGACCTCGTGTTGACATCAGCTCATGGGAGTAACTGTGTATTCCTGGTTTATTTCAGGGTGCCTAGTGAGGGAGAGGCCAGTGCCAGGACAGACACACCAAGGTGAGAATTTGATTGAGATTTCATAGAAAGCCTGTAACCAGCCTCCGCCTCCTTCAACGTCTCTCTCCACTTCTGTTGTTCCAGAAGTGCATCAGGCGACACCAAGGAGGACGGCGGTCGTGACTCCAAGCCCCGCTCACTCCGCTTCACCTGGAGCATGAAAACCACCTCCTCCATGGAGCCCGCCGAGATGATGAGGGAGATCCGAAAGGTCCTGGACGCCAACAGCTGTGATTACGAGCAGCGCGAACGCTTCCTGCTCTTCTGCGTCCACGGCGACGCCCGCCAGGACAACCTGGTCCAGTGGGAGATGGAGGTGTGCAAGCTGCCTCGCCTCTCGCTCAACGGCGTGCGCTTCAAGAGGATATCCGGCACGTCCATCGCCTTTAAGAATATCGCCTGCAAAATTGCCAATGAGCTCAAACTGTGACGGCAGATGGAGTCCCAGTCAGTCTTCGGTGAGCTCTGGTCGTGGTCTCATCTCATCACTGGATTAGTGTTGACTTAACTGGACAGCACTACACAATTCAGCACTGAAGGTCCTCACCTCGCAGATATCAGGGTGGACTCGGCTGGTAACGTGCAATACTGGCCACGAATGTACTGTACAGGGTAGTGGATCAGAGAGACAACGCAAGGTTTAACCTCAGTGACGGAGAGATAGCAAAAACAGCTAACCCCCACCTTTTTTTTTTTTCTCCTGTCCAGCCCTTCTGTCTCTCTCATCAGCCCGCTGCTCCTCGTCATAGCACACATTCATGTAACACATGCAGTATGCAACTGAAGATGACCATCCTGCAATAATGTTTTCAATCTCTTTTTCTAAACGCCTACTACAAGATCTACTCTCCTTGCTGAATAACCATCAAAATTACTGAAAGCTAAAATAGCCGCTTTTCCACCTGTGTTAAGTCAGTATATAGTTCAAGCTGGAGCCCATACTAAAACTATGTAAAAAGAGAATTGTACTGTATGCATAACATCTGCAGGTACTGTATTGTATATTGATTTTGCGTTCTGTACAGAATTTTATTGTCAATACTGTCTTTTTTTCATGGGATTTCAGTTCTTTCCTAATATAATTGATGTCTCTTAAAGCATTATCCTTTCGGTCTGTGAGTTTTTGTTTATTTGTTTGTTTTTTAAAGAGCCACCATATGAAAATAGTGTTTTTAATTTTATTTAAAGAGCACTAAATTATTTTGTGGAGTATTAAGGGATGTGCTCCCTTGCCTTTTATGTTCTGTTTTATTTGCCTATGGAAAAAAACACTAAGTTGCACCACATAGACTTGAGTAGTAACCTCAGTTAAAACTGAAAATGTGTTCACTTTATTTTCTCTCAGCAGTAGGTCGGCGATTCGGAGATCCTGCTGCAATTGCACAAGTTTTCCAGGGTGATGTGTATGAACATGAGAGTATGCACCTGTGTTTCTTTCATGTTAGTTTGGTAGTCCTCAATTACAAAAAAAAAAGCAGGGTTTAAATTGGTTTACTTTAGAAAGTGGAGGACAGGACGTCTTTATCCAAAGGACTGAAGATGCATGAAAAGTCAAACACCATGAAGGAAGCGGTTTGTCTTGCGGACCCTTTCTAAAGAGCCTGATTTAGTCCTGCCACCAGTGTGATTGTGCAGGTACTTGTGTATCTCCTTGCTTGTGTGTTTCTTTCTTTTCTTTTCTTTTTTTTTTTTTTTTTTTTAAATTCAGCTGATTTTATTGTATTTATTCCATTACATTGTAATGTGCTGCTTTGTAGAATTGAGGCGTGCACTTTGTCGGAGAAAATAAAAAAGGATTTTATTTGTTTGTATTTTAATTTGATTTTATTTCTCAGATCTGAATCCATAGTTACACGACTAACTTCAAGACGACAATTCCCCTCAAGCAGTGACGTACATGTGTTAGTGCGCGTTGTTTTGCTTTGAGGACTGGTTCCACACTGAAGCAACATCATGCTACACGGTGCCATCAGGGAGCTCAGATGAGATGTAACAGTTAATAATGTAAACCTTTATTGACTCTAAACAGCATGATATTAGTCAATAACTTAATTCTAATCATGACACAATTGACGTATTTTGCATTAGTCAAAGGTAAAGCATTATGAACGATATCCTCACTTTTTCATCTCAGGTCCTTAAAGTGTGTGAAAATAGTTCCTGTGTGTGCCCAAACTGTTTTCCATACTTCTTATGAAAAGTCATTTTCAATACTTTAAACATTATACAAACCATTGACGATAAAAATGTAAGGATTTACAGGTAGATTCTCACACATTTCTGTTATTTTCCAAATTATAAACATAATTTTAAATCATTCTCCTTAACAAATGTGTATCTAACTGGCATTGTGGTCCCTCTTAAACTTACAAAAGCTTCATTTACAAATCTTTTAGCATACAAGTGGAAAGACAGAAAAATGTAAACATTTCGTTTTGGCAGATTTGTTCAGTTAATAGGTTAAAAAGTACCATTTCAGTATCACTTTCTGTAGATAAATATATGAGATTACAAATGTATAAACATTGCTGAGTCACATGAAAAGCTGAACACACAAAAAAAGAACCCACTGGCAAGAATTAATGGATTAATGAGCGTGGATGGTGCATTCATCGGGATGGGATGGCCTATGTCAGGCCCTGGTCATGCATTAATTTCTTGACAACATATTGGGTCTAATCCTAACTTGAGGTGCATGCATTGAACTCTGCATTCTCAGCCAAAATATGGTTGAGATGCATGACTTTGTCTTGTGTCATGCACTCATTTCAATGGAAGATAAAAAAAAAAAAAAAAAAGAATAGAGTAATGCCTGCCTTGCTCAAGTTAGGATCACCTGACTGTTGTTGCAGTGTTGTCTGAGTCTGCTGTGACAGAAACCACTCAAATAACCAAACTACCAGTGAAGAAAACAATCAGTTGCTCAGATCAATGACCAGGTGCTCATAAATCTGAGTTTTCCCTTTGAAACTGGAGGCCAGCAGGAACTGCCGGTTGTCTATAGAGACTGGAGAGAAGGCCCTCGGCGCCTGGATGTTCACCTCCTGGAAATGGACAAACTCGCCCTTCTTGGCATCCCAGCGGTACACCTGGGTGAACGAGTAATCGCTGCCCAGGATGGCGTACTGCCAGCTTCCTACAGAGAAGGGCTGGAACACCATGGAGCCACGGGAGGGCACCGTCTGCAGCTCTCTAAAGAGGGCCCCGTCCCAGCGCATCACTTTGGAGTCGCCAATGAATCGTGTCAGACAGATGAAGAGCTCGGATTTGACCTGAAAATGCTTCACGGCGTAGACGTCCTCCATCTCTGGGATGTCGGTGCGCCTGTCGAACAGCTTGGTGCTCTTGTTCCACTGGTAGATGACCGGCCTCTGGGAGCTGCTGGACAGGATCAAGTGGGGTTTGGAGGAGATCTCCATGTACTCCACGTCGGTGTCGCGGTACCATGGGTGGAGTGACTGGTGAGAGTAGAATCCGTTGCCGTTCCACTTGTAGATGGTAGTGGAGCCGGCCTTGGAGCTGTCCGCTATGACGAAGAAGGACTCTCCGTCGATGCGGAACGTCTCCACGTCGTTTGGTTTGCGAATCTTGAGGATGTCGATGCCTTGAAGCTTGATGAATTTGTTGGCAGAGATGTCACGCTTGTAGATGTGTGAGCCACCAAACAGCTGAGCCACAATGACAAAGAGCTGGTTGTCGATGACCAGAGGTTTGCAAATCACTGTGGACGTGCCTAGAGGAGACAGACGAGACAGTTTGTCTGAGATGCATGTCTCCATCTAGTGGCTCCTTGTAGACTCACAAAGCTCATTCACAACCACATGACATCATTTGAAATGACTTTTACTTACTGTCAATGTCGTCAAAGTTCCTGAAGACCATCTCCACGTGATCCCACTCTAGAAAGCTGCATTTCCCTATGAAGGGCTGGGCAAACACCACATACTGGTCATTCCCGAAGGAAAAAGCCTCTACGGATATGGACTCAAACTTCAGGGACTGGTAGGAAGCGAACTCTGCGAGAGAAACAAAAACACGCTTCAAATAACACTGGAAAAAGTCAGGAGAAGCTGTAATCATTGTAAGGATTTTCTGTACTCCACCTGTGGTGATGCAGTCAAAGGACTGCGGCACCAGATCGTTGATCTTCTTGTCCAGCTGCGAGGCCGGGCCTTTGCAGTAAATCTGATCCACTGTGGCATTGGTGCTGTATATCCACTCCACCAACCACTTCAGCTTACAGTCACAGGTGAACTGGTTCCCTCGCAGATCTCTGAGGAGAGAAAACCAAACTTCCAACAGGAATGCTCTCAGCTTTTTGAATGGATTTTATTCGTTATTTCTTTAGGTGTGACTGCTGTCTTTGCTCTCTGACCCTCACAGCTTCACTCTGTGCTCATTAACATCAAGAGGGACTACAAAAGAGAACCGGACATCTTCAGCGGGTGATAGATTGCAAACTATCTCTCTTCCTCACTGCTGCATGTAATTTTAATGGTGCTAAAAGCACCACCCACACATTTTTCAAGCCTTTGGCTGAAGAGGAGTAATGATACAGAGCTCTATATATAGAAGATCTCATTGTCCATGATAGCATGTATTATACTTTTAGTTATATAACACATATAAGACTATGCGATTTATCTCTTTGTTTCCAGAAAATGCAGTTTGAAATTCACACTTACACTTTCGTCAAGGCCTCAAGACCTTTGAACAAATCTTTGGGCAGAGTCTCCAGATTATTGTAGGCCAGACTCCTGGAAAAGAGGAAAAAATAATCAGATATATCGCTTATTGTTCATCATCTATCTCCCCCCATCCCTCCCTCTTTATACTGTGAAATGCAAATGTTCTGCTGTTTGTATGTTCATTTGTTAGAAGAACTCTGCATGTATGCAGTGTTTTGTTGCAGAGGAATATAAGGATATCTGTTAAAGAGCTCGGGCACATATTGCCACCCTGGAGACAGAAGGCAGGAACATTGCTTATTGTGAGTTTGAGGAAACATTAAGCTATTTTTAGAGCTGCCTCCTCAGCCGTTTTATGGCTCTCTCTGCAACAGAAAAGAGGGGGAAAAGTACATCTCTGTTGAGGAGGCTATACTTTACATTCACTGTTTTCTCAAAGCTTTGTCTTAAATATCATGACCTTGTGTTTGTGCTCAACAAATATCATGGTTTTAGTGTGGCTAAATCTTAGTGATGTTTTGCTATAATCAATAAAGAATTGAAGAGATTTGACTTACTTACCTCTCTAAATCTAAAACAAAATGTTTATATAAAGGACCTTAGATGTCTAAGCAAAACCTATGATGCTTTTGTGCTTTTCCCCTTTCCTTTAGTGTGTTATATAGTTTTTTGTGCATGTAAAAGGTCTGCAAAGTTACAAAGCCCAAAGTAGAGCTGTTGCGTTGTAGGAATTTCCCCTGCAGTGATAATGATTGTCTCAATGTTTTTTATTCATTTACTTTATTTACTCATTATTGTGAGGCTATTATTAAGTATATTGTTGCTTTTTAAATAAGACAGATGACTGTTTTAAAACTAATAGCTTTGCAGAACACAGAAGGGCAATGAAGCGCAGCAGGGTTTTTTTCAGCTGAGATGATTTGGATGCATGTGGTTGCTGGAAAGATCCGCAGAAGTAAAAATGTCTGCACAAGGTTGAATACTTGCTCTGGATATATGTGAAATAAAGCAAAGAATTTAAAAAGAAAAATGTGAATATAGCAGTTATGGCAGTTGCTTGCCACCCCATGCAGTTGGCTTGTCAGCAGTGCGGTATAACAATATTGTGGTTACGCCAAAGAGAGTTATTCACCCCACAGAAATGCTGCTCCTAAACTGCCTGAAATGCCTTGCTTGGCGTCCTGCCTTCTGTAATGTGGTAATGTCATCAAGTAACACATTTGAATAACACCTGACTAGTCGCTAGCTTGGAACGCCGTCAAATAAAACTGGTTAGAGCGGAGCTGGAGCGGAGTCTGAAGGGTTTGGTTCAGTCGACCAATCACAACAGAGTGGGCCAGCTGACCAATCTGGGTTTTTTGGGAGGAGGGGCAGAAGCTCAAACAGAGGGTGAAAAGAGGTGCTGCAGCATAGCTATTGTATGTGTTTGAGAAAAGTAAAGTGTTTTTTGAACATTAAAGCATGTAAAGATGTTCTAGTAGAAATCAAAAATACCAAAAAGTATGAACTTGGAAATGAGAACAATAGGTCCTCTTTAAGTTAGACATTGAAGGTGATGAGATTGGCCTCACAAGCCAACATGTCAACAGCTGCACAGTGTGTAAGAAATGACTGTGTGGCAAAAAAAAATATTGTGTAATAAACATTGTCAGCATTTCACTGGAACAGTTCTTGTCTGCACCTGCAGAAAGATTACAACACTTTCTACTGACACAAACAGAAACAGAAAGCTTCTTTACGTTCACTCTTATACAAACAGACCATCAGTGATAAAATTTTATATTAAAACCAAACGGAAATTGAATCATCGTATGTTATTTTTGAAGAACAGCCGTTTCTTTTGCACAGGATGTAAGATATACAGTTTATACTTACAGATGCACTAGGGTTTTCAGTCCACGGAAAGCATGCGGTGAAATTGACTTGATTTGGTTGTTTTCAATGAACCTGAAAGAGGAGTTAATGCATGTGATGACAATGTTGTCTTTTAGAAACAGCTTATAAAACTTGTGTCATCTACTCACAGATACTCCAGGTGAGGAAGACCAAGGAAAGCATCCTCGTTTATAGATTCCAGGTTGTTGGCTGTGAAGAGGCTGCACAGAGAGATCCATAATATTTCACTATTCCTGCTCACAAATACCAAAACAAGCTTGTGTCCCACATTATAGCAGTTGAATGGTCTGGCGATAGAAAACCCCATCCTTTCTTAGCAGTAACCCAAATACATCAGAGATGAGGATCACTGCTCTATTAGCATTCCAGCAGCCTTTCATGTTTGTGTTGAAGGACATGGTGACTCAATACTCCACCCCATGAGACAGGAGTGAGGGGGGATTCCCTTTTCAAAGGGAGGTATTCCCCATCAATAAATCTCCTTCTGAAGCCAAGTCTGATTCACAATGTGCACAAATACATGTTAAGGCAAGATGGATGGATGCACAGCAGAGGTTCTACCCTAATGTAAAACGGCGTGTAGGGAAATCATACAGAAAGATAATTTTCTCCAATTTGATGATTGTTTTAGCTCCCCATTCCGACCAATAGACATCCAATCTATTATAGACAAATGTGTGTAGCATCAGTGGGGAGATGTCTTGGACATTAAACATGGCGTTGATCACCTCACTGGGGACTGACAGCATGCAACAAAGACTGAAGAACAAAAGCTCCAGAGAGGTTTCTCACAGGAGATGCAGGGCAGGCGTGTGGATGAAGCTCTCTTTCGGGATTTCGGTGAATTCAGACTTGACGAATGATCTGTTGGAGGGGAGGAGGACACACGACAGACAGACAGACACACTGGTTAGCTTTAAAGCTCAGTTATTCCAGTCTGTTTCTTGGATATTACAGCACAGAAACCAACAGAGACTATTGTGTTTTCTAAATATCTGCAATGGAAACTCACTGGTTAGGAATACTTTATGCAATAATAATAAATATGACTTACAGTGATATGACATCGGGGGGGAAGCTGCGAGGGATCAGTCCTGCGCTTTCGCACAACGCGTTATCTTTGGTACACGTACATGATGGGGGACAGCGGGGCTGTCTGGCTCTCTTACTGTCCACTACCAGCAAAACAGACGCCACTACGAGTGCGCAAAACCAGGGCGATCTTTTGGGCGTCTTGCGTGTGTTTTCCATCCTTGCGAACCGCTGCGGGCACGACCTGCGCGTCGAACAGCCCTACACATGAACCAGGGTCCCCGCTTGTGGTTCCTCCTCCACTGCTGCTGCTGCCTGGAGGCCGAGCGACGCGCCGTCCGCTCCTGTTTATCTCCGCCAAGTGCCGTCCGTGCGCCGCCGCCTCTCGCTCTGGAGGTTATTAAACCGGACGCCCCGTTTAAGTCCACAGCGCTATAATTACACTCTGCTACCCCTCAGATGAAAAAATCAATATCCACTGTGACAATAAATAAACCAAATTTAATAAGAATCGCGCTGTAGTTGTGGTTCAAGCTCGGGAAAATAGCAGCTGGCGCGGTGACAAACGCGGTGTGAGGAGGGCAGGTGGGGATCCCAGCGGGCGCAGACGGAGCATCTCCATCCAAAACCACGCCTATGATTTCAGCAAACGCCACAATCCTCTCCGTGTCCCGGAGGATTCCGCCCAATAGCTATACGCAGCAGAATGGTGCACATTTTCGTGAATCAGCGGGAGAAAATGAAGCCCTGACATGAGCCAGTGGATTGCTGCCTGTGGCGCAGACGCACACGGGCTTTCTGTACTGCGGGAAGCGGGTGGGAAACCCGATGAAAATTAATTGTCATCATGGAATATTATAGCTGTGGTATTGGCTGAGTATGCACCATAATAGACTGCCAAAATCCAACCATTAGATTTGGTTGTTATTGTCATTATAACCTTGTGTTTTGCTCCAAATGCTCACATATTTTTTCGCACATTTATTTCCTGGTTTTCACGCGGTTTCCATGGCGACTGGTGGATGCAAAATGTGGCTGCCCTGTGATGGAGGGGTGTGGGGAAGCCCTCCTGTCACCCTAGCATCTGTTCAAATGGACCCCACCCCCCTCAGGCCCCTCCGACAAAGGACAGGTCTTTGCTCACATTTTATGCACCACATTGTGTTTGTTTCATTTTACAAAGCCACATAAGAAAGCCTGCTTTTTCTGTTTTATTGCTGTTAAAATTGCCCTCACAGCTTTATTGCACAGACATGACATGGGGCCCCTTTAAGGTCTTCTTATTCACCATCTGATTTCGCAATGCAGATCCCTCTAGAGAGCAAAGTAAGATTAATATGTTTATTCACTGTGCCTGGCAGGGCTGTGTGCGTCAAACTTTTCTGGGAAGAGTTTGAAAAGGTCTCTGAATATATACATGGTGCTCTGGACATCTAGTCTTTGTATCTGCTGTGATTCGATATCCAGTGTCTGTTTACCATGATAATGCAATTAATCTCACTTGTAGAAATGAAAGCAGAGCATTTACCATAGAGGAGCAGGGTCATGCTCTGGAGGCTGTTTCATGGTATGCTGCTTTTAGAAGAGGGGTGGAAGAATGAAGCTGTCACCAGTGAGGGAGTACTCTACAGGAGGTTTCTGAGAGGAAATATTCAGAGGGGAACTGAGCTGGAGGGGACAGAAAGTGACAAATGTCTTTTTTTTCATAAGCAGCTTTTGCACTACATGGAGAACAGTGGATATTATTGTTGTGCTGCAAGATGATGGGTCGTGTCTGCTTCATAAATGCCGTCATTCATCGCCAGAATAGAACGCACACTGTCCAGCAACTATTTGACCACAGTGATGTCCCCAGCTATTGATATGCCTGAGCCTGGTGTTTACTGGACTTTTGGGAGCTCTGTTGTTGGTTTTCAGCAACTTATAGGGGAGACTGGGGAGTGTTGTGACTCTGTTAGGTTGACCAATCAGAAAAGAGCTGCGGTGGGGTCATCAATATGGTACACTCCCATTTGCTTTTTGAACTCACAGGAGAAGCAGCAAGCAACATTATGGATTTTCAGCTAATTAAGTTAAAAAAAATGATCAAGATTATTTTTGCCTAGTGTTCATTGAATTGTAGATACACTGGTTTGCCGTATGTTACCTAAAGTAGTAGTGTCTAGTTTAATTTGATGCTTTGCATTCATGCTAATATCAAATCCACCTGCTAAATTAGTTAGCTATGTAACAGTGGTTTGGGATGGGATAGTTGTGACAGTTCATTAAAAAGTCAGTTCAAGGCCCACAAAGCTTGAACCATCTACATTTGCCATACCTGTGATTGAACCCTTACATCTGTATATGACACAGGTACATTCAGGAATACAGTCCTACACAAACATAGACACAGCAACTGTTTTTATGTCAAATTTACAGTTTTAAAATGTATAATGTATATATGTTCACTTTATTCAGTACAGTCTATTCTTTATTCTGCAATTGAGTTTGTGCATTAATTGGATAGTGTGGATCTTATTGCAACAAATGACCTCTCATTGTTACATCTATCCCCAGTGGTGGAGTAAGTTGTACCAACAGAGCTCTTTGCCTTTGACATTAACTCACATAATGAGGGACTGAGTAGTAGATGTCCATCCATCCATCCATCCATCTATCCATCCATCCATCCATCCATCCATCCATCCATCCATCCACAACTGCTTATCCTGTTGGGGGTGGTGAGGTGGCTGGAGCCAATCCCAGCTGGGCAAAGGCGGGGTCCACTCTGGACAAGTCGCCAGTCCATTGCAGGGCACATAGAGACATGCTCTCATGTGTCTCATGCTCACATTCACACCAGTTTAGAGACAGCATGCAAACTCCGCACAGAAGGGCCCATGAATCGAACCTGTAACCCTCTTCCTGTGAGGCGACAGTGCTAACCACTGCTCCACTGTGCAGCCCTAGTAGACGTCCAAGTGAGTTTTATTTGTAGTAGACAATATTTGTATCGTGTATCAAAGTTTGACAGCTCTGGCACAAACACCCGTTGGGTTACTGATGCTGAACAAAAGGTGTTACTATCATCCCTGGTCTCCCCTAACAAATATATAACTAAATGCATGTGACCAGCATTAACAATAAATGTATTTCCAAAGCAAATATTCACCCTTCTCTTCTTGCAGGTACATAAACAGCGTGGCTGTCTTCCCTGATGGCCTGAGCTCCCCACTAGAGGGAAATGTAGAGCACATACAGTCTATGGTAGAGCCCTGTTAGAGGTGGAGTGATTTATGAGCTCTCAGCTCTTTCTGAATTTTGGATTTTACGGTCCAATAAATACTAATTTTCTCTTCATGATTATTCATCTTAAAATAGTCATTTAAATAGTTAAAAAATTAAAATGAAAGTTCATGTTCCCACAACAATCATTATCTTCACTCATGTTAGGGTGCAAAGTACAGTAGAAGGGGCCACCCTCCTGTCCAGTCCTCCTCCACCGCTGAAAGCAGCTACAGAGCTACAAGAAGTGAACATAGTTTTGTTTTGCTGTTTGACCTTTTGGAACCACATGCGGCCTTAAGGTGTTTTGTCAGTCCATAAAGCTGGCTTACTTCCCATGACGTGACTGCTGGGCTTTTGTAATTGAGACACTCTCCAGTTCCTGTATGAACTATGAAGTTTGCACGCTACCTGTCAGTCTCCTATTAAGAGGATAATTGCTTACGACAGCGACACAAGACAACATATCTTCTTAAATGTACATGATTATACTGTATAATTACTATCTGACACACAGTGATCTACCATCACTGTGGGGAAATATGAAAAAAAAAAAAAAAAATCTTGAGAGCTGAAAGTAAGGGAAAGTTTAATCAACTTTTCAAACCTTAATGACAACAAAGTGGAAGTTTGGTTATGGTGGCGGTGCTGGAAATATTCACACTTATATGTTAAAAAATGATTTCACTCAATTTCTTAACATTTTGAAATTCTGAACATATATTTTACGGTTATAGTGAGAAGCAGAAGGGAGGCAGCGATGGCTTTCCCTGCATGGGATCTCCCAGGGATTTTCTCACATGACGCACTGCAACATCTGCTAGCAATCCCAGCTGAGGTCAACCAATATGCCAAACAGTCAGAGGTCAAAGGTTAACACCCTTGACTATGTTTGCATACATTAAACAGCTGCTAAACCCCATGTAGGTGCAGCCTACAAGGTGGATATAATATTTTTTCTTGTTCATGTACTCTAGTTGCAGTATATGTACATTTACATGAATGAATATAAGCAGTCTGAAACCAGTTCCAAATCAGTACCACAGGTCTCTTGTAAGCTTGTTAACAGTTGATTAAAAGGTGATGTTTGGTCAGTCCTGCTCTCCTAAACCCGTCTTTAGCTGGATCTCAGTAGTAGATATAGTGTACACAGAGGTGTGTTGTCGAATCAACAAGGCTGTCAGTCAACATCTAAGTAATAATCCTTGTGCTGCAGCTAAATTAATTAAGAAATGAAGCATAAAATGATTATTTTCCTTCCTGTAAAACTGCGCAAAACAGGCATGATTTGAAAATAAAGTTTATTGACATTTTCCATATCTTACACATGATGCTATTGCACATATAATTATGTATTTAATGCTATACATTCATGATATACTGAAAAGTCTTTGCAAATGTTGCATTTGCAGAGACTCACAGTTTTTACGTTAAACACTTGCATCAAAAAACACAATCTCACATTGCCGTGTCACAAGCTCTTAACATTTCAGCTTTATCATAACTGATGTGCTGTTTCACACTCAAACAATGCCATTTCTCTTATATATACATGGTGAATTTAACTCTCTGTGCTGTACAGTGTTTCCACATGACACCTTCCTGCCCTGTTAACGCCACATGTATGCTGCACACGCTGACTTATGTGCAGGACGTCAGTATTTTTACTTTATGTAAGCAGGGGACTTAAAAAGGAAAGCCCAGGGGCTCGAAGTGGCTTATAACCCAATCCAATTCAGTCAAATCTTCTTACATCTCTCACCCATTTGCCAAGGACATATGTTTGAAATTTTGAAAGCATTCTTCTCTACAAAATAAGAGCGTAATATTATAGTCAATAATAGTCAAAAAAATATTCATATATAACAGTTCAAACTGCATCATAATTGCACACTATATCTATTCATACCATGTCCAGCTCAAAATTTTCTCAAAATGACCTAAATATCCTTATATTACATTCAGTACAAATAGTTATAATAATTTAAAGTTCATACAAGAATAGTGACAGTGGTAATAGTGATATTACATACAAACTGCATGTGATCAATACTGGTGCAGATTAAAATTTGCTTCCTGTATCAGAGAAATATAATATACTAAATAAATGAAATCTATTATATATTTATAAAAATAATGATTTTGAGTTTTTTGCATAGTAGAATTCCTTCATCTGTAAACACATGCTCATGCACATATACACACTGTACAAATACACATCCAGAAAAAAAAAAACATTCATAAATGCCTCCATGGTGTCGGCGGTCTAGCAGATAATGCATGTCTTTGACTTGCCAGCTTCTTGCTCTGTAAAAGGAACAATTGAGAAAGACGATGAGAGGACGGGTGAAAACACAGAACGAGCAGGAGGGATGTGGTAAACAATGCTATCAGTGCTCACCATTGCCTCCACCTTCCAGCTTCTTCTTCTCGTCTTCGATGGCCTTCATCTTGGCCTCGTGGACGTCCGCGAGAGCTCGCCACTCGCCTCGGTTGATAGTCATCCCATTGAACATGGGAGAGATCTCTGTATGGAGGCGCGAAAACTCCTGCAAACGTGCAGCAAAGAGGGAGAAAAGGGGGGTTGCATGAGAAAATTAATCAGAATTTTTTTATATACAGTAATATATATATGTTTTTTATTTTTATCTCTGTACCTTGTACACAAATGAGCAGACAAAGTCAATGAAACCACACTGCATCTTAGGCAGCTCATCAGCATGATTTCTGTCCATCATTGGCTAAAGAAGAAGAGGGAGATGATGATTATTGTTATGGCTTTATGACAACATGCTCTATACAATGCAAGCAACATAGCAAAACCTGTAGTAAAGCTCTTACAATAGGTTGCTGCTCAAGGACTGTCCTTTCCAGGTCTCCCTGCTCCCAAAATTCTGCTGCCACCATTAGAGCGACCTAAGACCAGAAGAACCAGTTGAACAATGAGAACAAAATGGATGAATGATGTTTTCTAATCCCTCTATACGTCTGAAGAAGGGAACACACCTTGCTCTGAACCTCCCATGGCTTTGTAATGGCTGACAGGTCACAAGCAGTCATCATCATAGCCCTGCGGAAAACATGACGCAATCGAACATTTTTTAAAAATCAAAACAAGATGATCTAGAGATCACATGACAGAAGTGTCTATTTCACATGATTCTCTCTGCATTTACATGATTATTTCCTTCCTGGTTGGATTGTTGGAGATGTAGTTGATTCGCTCTTTCTCATCTGCCATTGGCTCCACAGAGTCTACAATTTTTTGGAACATTGTTCTCTTCCTGAAAGATGAGGAAGCTGTCAGATCTTGTCAAATGTCAAAATTAGGCACTGAAAGTGTTATTGTATACTTTGATGGAACAAAAATCCCTGACATTCCTTACTTGAAATACAAAGCGAGATCAGTGGCAATTATGCAAACTTCAAACAGGTGCTGCACCGTCTCGAACTGACGCTTCTGAAGGTTTTGGAAGATGTTCAGGTTCTGTGGATCAACAGCAGAAGGAGAGGTTAGACAGCAGCTGGTAACAGTCCAGCATGTGACATTTAAACATGTAAGGGCCCACCTCATTCTCCATCAGTGTCTTGCTGTACTCAAGATGGTGTCGCTCCATAATGGAGGAACTGTGCAGTTTTGCCAGTGGGGATAAACTCCTGCAAGAGTCCACCAGAACCAGAACATACAAGTCAAAGGTTTAGATCGATATCATGTTTCTCACTGATGAATTTGTCATTGATGTCACCCTGAAAATGACCCACAAAAATCTCACTTTGTCTGGTAGAGATTGTTGGTTCCTCTGTGGTCGATGTCGTGGCAGAATCCAGCAGCAACCATGGCAAAGGCCTCAAGATCGGAGTAATACTTTTTCAGTTTACCCGTCTGTTGAGAGCAAAGAGAGGGCAACACTGTGTTATAACAAACAGCAGAACAAGTGATAATATATATATATATATATATATATATATATATATATATATATATATATATATATATATATATATATATATATATATATATGCGAGAAATCAGACTCACTAGCAGCAGGCAGAACATGGTTTGTCCCACATTGAAGCCGTGCCTCCAGTTGTGGTAGGTGATATCACGGTATCCCCTGTAAACGGTGTACATCCATCGTGTCAGGATCTGCAAAAATAAAACAGAGCTGTGATGAATCGTTGCATTTGCATTATTTGGTTCAGATCCAGTTAAAACCTTCGTCTCAGACCACATACATGCCTTTCAAGGTTATAGAGCAACTCAGATCAGCACTCAAAATGTACAAATGTTGATTGTTTCAGAAGTAGTGTGCTGGCCCAACAGGCAGACAGCAGGGAGTGTATACAGGCGGGTTTTCCTGACTACTGTACCTCAGCTGGGACCTTGAACTTCTCCACCACCCCCAGCTCAAAGAAGCAGCGGATGCCACACTTGACGAGCTCCACCTCTGACAAGGGGAAGTCACTGAAGCGGAACTCATGTAGCTCCACCGTCTTTGCATCAGGGATGTTGGCTCTCTGCGCGTTGGAAAACAGCACACTCAGTATGCCATCACAAACAAACTGAGTTTAGGAGGAGCATTAAATTCTAATACACATTACAGTGCTCACCAACAGCTTGTACATCTCCTTCTGGTCGCAGTCCTCCGGTGCAGAGCCAAACTTCTCTTGAGTGTTCTGACAGGGAAACGATAGTTTAAAAAGAGGTTGTTCTACTTATCTGTTCTCAGGCTGGTTGAAGTAACACCAGTCAAGTGGAGAAGCAACTTACCAGAATGCTCTGCACGTGATTTAGCGTGGCTGTTGTCTGGTACATGAGCATTTCCTGGGCAATATCTTTCCTCCACTCTGTCCTGTTCAGTTTGTCATATGTGTCGCTATTCAGAGTGGACCAGCCAAGGAACTGGGTTAGAGCCTGCAGTGACATGGATAAAACAATCAATTTACCTTTGTAAGTCCAACTACTACCTGATTCTTCCATACAAGCTATTTCTTACGTTGGGAGTGTATTATAACGGCAATAGAAAAATATTATGTTGGAGGCTTAAATAGTAATACAAGATGAGCTACTGAAGACAGAGGTAGTTTTTTTTCCGTACTTCTGTAATTTGTTCATCATTCTCGTCAAATGGTCTGCCATCTTTTCTGTTGTAGAAAGTGGCCACACCAACAATTTCTTCCTTTTTGTTGACGATGGGGAGGGAGAGGACATTCTTAATCTTCCATCCAGTCTCATCCACCACATCTTTCTGTCAAATGCAGAACATCCAGATTATTTTAGTGATCAGTTGTGTTGTAAAAAACTGAGCAAAGTTAATTGAATGTCAGTTGTCAGTGAAGGGTGTCTCACCTGAAATGCAAAGTACTCATCTGCTGCAGCATTCATCATGTTGCAGATCTAAAAGAAGCCAAAAAAAAAGTCATCTTGGTGTTTGGCAGATCAGTGGCACTAAGTATTTAACTACTGCAGAGTTTGCATTAAAAAATGGAGCAAAAGTTGAACTTACAAATCCATTCTCAGCCACATATGATGGGAGTCCACTGACCAGAGCCCAGTGGTCTGCAGGAGGGCCGCTGTGAGTTAAGAGAGGATGAGTAACTGCACGTCTACCAGTTAACCTCTACAAATATGCACATAAAGCAATATATAACTATACTGTGCATCATGATACTTACGGGATAACTTTAATCTCCTCTTTGTCTTCTAGCAAATAGTCAATAATCTTGTAGAAGTTGATTTCCTGAATGTTTTAAACATAAAGAGTGTTTTTTTTTAAAAATAAATCTTCACAAATTGATTGAGAATAATGTGACCTGGCGTTGGACTTACTCTGCCATCTGGTGTCTTGGGGCCTTTGTATGCCTCCTGCTCTCCTAGTTTGATGGGCCACTCATCGAAGAATTCCTGGTGTAGAAAAGGATAAAATCATGATGCTCTATATTGCAATAATTTTAATTAAAAATTTTTTTTCACACTTTCCTCTTCATACCTTTTCTTTGGTCATGTCCAGGAGTCCCACAGAGTATCTTTCACACTTGATATATGTCCTCACTGTGTACAAGGCTTTGTGAAACTGCCTCTCGATATCCGTCAACTCTTCAAAAACTTTGCTGGCTGACCACAGCAGCACCTATATGGCATACAAGAATGTCAAATATTTTATATCTTTTCCTTGCAAAAAATAGACCAGACAAGTGGATTTGTGTATTTTTACCTGGCTTCTCCTGGACTCTACATCCCACATGCAAGATGTGTGGGCTTGGAGAGTGACCACGGTAGCAAAGTTTACATATTTAATGAAGAGCTGTAATGAAAGAGCAAAGAATCACATTTCTTTATGAATCACATTTACAGTATTCTTCCATGACAGCAGAGTACACACGTCACTTTCTCCAACAGGTCTGCACTTGGATGACCTCAGGAGTCATAAAGAGGCCATGAAACGAGACAAGAAAAAAAAATGTCTGAGCTTCCCCTTCCTAAATGGATTATAAGTTGAGCTGTCATAACGTTGACCCAAAGCACAGAGTCAAGCCTCTAAATATCCAGGTCAGAGACAGGAAGGCTGGTGGGCTAAAATTGGCTAAGTGATATGACCCTCCTACTTGATTTGTCTGCCTACTACTTTCAGTTTCACTGCCCAACTAAGTACAGTTATTACACCTTATTCATTAAAAACTTCCTGTCCACTCACCTCCTGATCGCTCTTTGAAAATTCATCGGCACCTTGTTTGTTGAGTGCCATGATGACACCGATGGGTTCCTTTTCACACATAACTGGAGCGGTAAGCATGCATTTGGTGGTATATTTGGTCTGTTTATCCACAAAGTCACTGAAATGAGAGTTCTGGAAATAAGAGGAGGACAGTTAAATGTGGTGTGCCAATACACGAGATGAATGTAAAAGAACGTGCCCATTATAGGTCAACACTCATGCATGCTATTATACTGCTAAGTTACAAATAAGCATAGTGAGACACACTGAAGCAGAAATGATCCATAAAGCTGATTGTAATTAATGCTATTTGTTCTCAATGCAGTATAGCTAATGTGGTGCTGTTGAAAACAGTGTGATAATAGTTTTTTTTTTTTTAAAAGAAATAGCAGTACATCATCCATAAGTTCACACTCTCTGGGTTTAACTGCACTGTTTCCAGAAATAACTTACATTTCATTATTTTTAAGACCTTAGCTCACCTTCTTAACATCAGCAACATTCTGAGGCTTCTTGGAGTGTGCAGTAAATCCCACAATTCCCATGTCGGTGGGAAAAACAATCTCCACATTGGGATTCACTATATTTCTGTCAAATGGAGAATTGTGTGACACATCGAAGAGGATTGTGGACAGCTCGGGGGTTCCATTACGAGACCTGTAGCCAAAGTAGCTGCAGCGGTCGGCCTGGATCAGCAGAGCAATCCTCTGGAGAATTTTATGCAGGACCTTTTCCATCGGGTTGTTTCCCTGCATCTCCTTTATGAGCTCGAATATGAACTCTGCCTCCTGGATGTTGGTGACATCCTTGTAAGAGGCTGGCTCTTTGACCTGGACCTGGTTGTTGAAGGCAGCAGTGATCACATCTGCCTTGACCTTCTTTTCGTAGTACTCCTTGGCAAACTGTGGGTTGTTGTCAAGGAACTTCTCTACAGTGTCTTTGTCTCCCATGTTGTCCAAGTTTGGATGAGAGATCCCTTCTGTAGCTGCACGAAGATGCTCCTCTCAGATGGGTACAGCAGAGCAGTAAAGGTGGCCTCCAGGAGACGTGGCAGTGAAAAAGCTACTGAGACATTTCCAAAACTCCTCTGTGGACACAGCTCCCACCGTCACCTCTGTAACAGAAGGTATATGGCTTACTGGGTAAGGGGATCCCAGGGGGGAACTAATGACTGTGACGCAAGAGTCATAAAGCCCCTGAGCTTTCTTAACTTGTAAATCCATCCACTGGTCATTTTAGTGTGGCCAATCCCATCACAGGTGATGTTAGCTGAGTTATGGCACCTGTAGTATGACCTGTAGAATAGGGCATGGAGTCAAGACTGCAATCATTCCCGAGGGTTCCCTGAATCAGAATCTGATAACGTACTGGCTCATCGCCTCAGAAAATGTGCTGTGTTTTGCCAAACTTACATTGAAAGTATGCTTGTTTCATTTTTAAAAAGTAGAAAATATTGTGGTGGAAAGACACACTGTATGATTCCAGGAGGGTATGGATAATAGCGTAACAATAATACCAGGTAAAGAGGGTGAAAGTGTCTTATGCCATCTGAGAAGATTTGTGTAAAAGTGATTTGAGGACAGAATCTACAATGAGAAATGCAGCTGCTTTATTCGAGCTGGTGTGTCTTCTTTGTGTGTATTTGTGTTTGATTGTATTTTCTGTCTGTTGTGGTATATTTTTATTGCAGCTGTAACTGGTGCGCTTTTTGGCCCAGGTGTCCCTCAGAAAAGAGCTTCTATCTCAGTGGATTTCCTGGTTAAATAAAGACTAAATAAATAAATAAACTATAAATTTAGAGGCTATACAAACAACTGAAAAACTGTGTAGCATTAGCTTTGCTTGTTTTTACATGATGCTGCCATAATAAGAAAACTAGGAAGCAGCCACAGAAGCGATGTAATGATACAGCAGCACTACAGCTGATCAATTCAAAGCAAGTACTGACAGCTAATTCTGATATCAGATTACATCTACAGGTACTCCTCTAGACAGAAATGAGTACTTATCTCATGAGCCGGGCTTTTCTCTGACATTTCTCTGGGACAGCAGCTACGTTTAACCATCGGCAGGATTAAGTGGGATTATAAACTGCTGATTTGAGTTTAATTACTCTTGCTGGCAGGCAAACTGCCATTTATGATCTGGTTACGAGACACATACTTCCACACCAGATGAAAAAAGGACAATGAGTAAAAATAGCCTTTTAAATGAAGTACTCCAAATTGTGTTTCATAATAATGCTTTGAATGAATTGACTTTATATTAGTCAATTGATTGGTTCATTTTCTGCCAGTTTAAAAATCAAAACAACTTTTATGGAACAGATTATTGAATATTATTTAGGGTGGTTCAATCCCCGGTTCCTCTGATCACAAGTCTCCTTGAGCAAGGCACTTAACCCCAAATTGCTTAGATTAGATCCTGATGGACAAAGTTGGCGTCTTGCATGGCAGCCTCTGCCATCAGTGTATGAATATGTGTGTGAATGGGTGAATGTTGACATGTGGTTGGAAGACTAGAAAAACGTTATATAAATGCAAGTCCATTTACTATTTCAACTAATAATAATTTGTGCTGAATTAGAGTGCACACCGCATTTATTATTTGGCATTTCGATGTAAGATACATTTTGTAGACTGAAAAGAAATTACTGTAAATCATAAAATGGCAAATGATGTATTATAAAATCAAGTATCTTTACAGTGTTTGCTGTTTCAGATGTTTTTCAGTCTGATATTTGTATGAAAAAATAACAGAAATGCACTTATGCACTTAAGCACCGTATCCTACATGAGAGGTATATCAAATGTCATCAGACGTGTAGACAACATACTTTGAATCCTCTATTTGACAAAACAGTCATGATCACCATCATGGATGTATCCCTTGCCTAAGACCTCTGCCACAAGGTCCTTTTCTCAGTGGCGCTACAACAGAGCCACAGCAGAACCTGCGCCAGCCGCTCTTGAACTGGCAAACTGAGTAGAGGATGGGATTGAGGGCCGAGTTGGTCAGTGTGAACGTCACCACCCAGAAGAACATGGTAGAGGAGACATCTATGTGACCCAGGAAGTTCCTGGCCAAGATGAGGAAGGCGATGATGAAAATGGGGCTCCACATGATTAAGAAAGAGAGCACGAGGACCAGCAGGGTTCGGAAGAGCTTCATATCCTGGCGGGAGACATGGTACTCAAGAAGGTCTCCAAGTTGGGGCTGGCTGTCTCGGGTATGGAGCCTTAGCCTAGACCTTTTAGCAATCTGTAATACAAATAAAACAATATTACATAATACTGGCATTCTGTACTTTGTGGCATTATATAATGTGAACACAGTTAATACAATGAAACTATCTATGATTGATCTACATATGGATTTACACATGGAGCACGATGTCCTTTATGTTTGTCTCCAGGGTGTCTGAAACATCCATAAAGTCTTCCCAGGGCTAAAAAAAAAAAAAATCAATTTGTGGCTTCTCAGAGTCATTTTCTATTGTCTCTATCACCTTAATGTCCATACTGAGAGAACTGGTTGCTCAATGTAATATTGACAGTTGATAACAAAGCTCTGAACCCACACACACACATGCACCATTTTCAGCTTCAGTAATTATTAAAGCACACACATCTCTGTTCCCACAATGACAGAGAAATGACTAACATTCACAGACGCCACAGAGTCAGTATATCAACAAATGAATGGGTTGAGGTGGTATTAACTGTTGAATGAATAATGCAGGTTTCTTCACTGAATTTCATAATTCAAGGGAAAATGTTGATTAAATGAACCATCATTAATATAACATTGTGTACAAAATCAAAATGGCCAAAAAGATGAGAGATTAGCCTACTCCTAACGTTTGCTATTTACCACAATATTTTAGGAAATTATTTAGACTTTTTAGAAATAAAACTATATGTATTTGAGACCAATTTTGAAAGATTTGGGTCTTCAGGCTGAGTGCTACAAGCTGTGTAAGTCAATAAGTATAGATAGACTTGGATTTGTTAACGTAACTAAGATAATTTTATTATTATTCATTATTTTAAATTGCGGCGAACTTCCCACTTCCCCAACATCCACTCGCACCTGTTAATAGGTTCCTAACATATTGTTTTGTTTTTGTTTCCCTGGGGGCCTCATTTGATGTTACACCGCTGTGCTCACACTTGAGAATGAACGCTGGAAGCTGGTGAGTAGTGTTTCAGTATGCTTTTCCCCTCATCTTTTGGTATTTGTGATACATGCTGGGATACAGTGTGCTAACGAGCCTGTCGGCTGAGCCACGGTTGTATAAACAAATTGATAATTTTGTTTCTAGACCGAATAATCTGAATGATTTGCTCAGATAATTAGCCTTGAACTAGCTGCGCCGGTGTTATGTTGACATCTGTTCCCCTGCTGACAGTGCCCCTCATTAAGGTTAAGGAAAAGGATGGTTCAGGTTTAGGTAGGGAGAAACACACATCGACAGGAAACCATACTCGACACAACACTGGGCTTATTTTTTATGAGCATTAGTATTAGCATGCTAGGTATTTATGCGGTTTGCTTGCTATATGTAACCCTTGCGGTTATGCTAGCTTTTTGTTGGTCTGACTGTGTGCCTTGGGTATTGACAATGTGTTGCATGTTGCCAGTGTGATATTTCATATCCTGTATTTCATGTAAGTTTGTGTTTCTTTGGTAGTACGTGAAGACGAGCCAGTGTGAAATGTTGACGCCTTGTGTGATTTTTCTACTCCAAAAGGTATCCCAGTTAATCTGTATATTGTTGCTCTGTTTTATGAAGTGTTACCTGAAAGTGAATCTGTGTGCATTAAATAGTGAAAAGATATACACTATATGCTGATTTTGCATGTCTATATTGTTTTACTGTAATTACATGCTGTTTTGTATGGGATATACACCGATCAGTCATAACATTATCAACATTATGACCACTGACAGGTGAAATGAATAACATTGCTAATCTTATTACAATGGCACCTGGCAATGGGTGCGATATATAGGGCAGCAAGTGAACATTTTGTCCTTGCAGGTGAAGTGTTGCAGCAGAAAAATGGGCAAGTGTACGGATGTGAGCGACTTTGACAAGGGCCAAATTGTGATGGCTATATGACTGGGTCAGAGCATCTCCAAAACTGCAGCTCTTGACCTACCAAAAGTGGTCCAAGGAAGGAAAACCGGCAACAGGATCATGGGCGGCCAAGGCTCAGTGATGTACATGGGACGTGAAGGCTGGCCCGTGCTGTCTGATCCAATAGAAGAGCTACTGTAGCTCAAACTGCTGAAAAAGTTAATGCTGGTTTCAGTAGAAAGGTGTCAGAACATCGCAGGTTATTGCGTATGGGGCTGCTTATCCGCAGGGTGACCATGCTGTCTTAATATCATGGCTGATCGGTATATTTTCACACTGTAGTTCAACATAGATTTTGACATTTGTATTTTTTTTCTGCTCCAAAACAAAAGAATAAAATCCCACAGATCTTCAAAGCTGGTGTGTGCTTCGCTCAATCACTGAACTGAGTCTGCTGTATTAAAACTGCAGTTAGTAACTTTGAGCAAAAATAAAAAGACCCTTTAATAATATGGTCACTATATGATAGTAGTGCATGAGACAGATAACCTGTGTCCTTCAGTGTCCCTAATAGCATTTGTAAGATTTCACCAGGCCCGAAGGAAAATGACCAATCAGAGCCAAGGTCTCGAAGCAGCTGTCACTGCTCACGAAACTCACAAACTCAGACTGTCAAACTAGGTAGCGCTGATCAAATATGAATCAAGATTATGTTACTGCAATGCCTATTTAAATGCTTTCAGAAACATGTAGTGTACTGTTTAGCTGTAAAATGAAAAAGTTTGTTCTGACTGGTGGGGGGTTATGGCTCAACTGTTTTAAACATAGCTGCCAGGTCACAAACTTGCTCATTTTACAGTTAAACAGTACACTACAAGATGTTTCTGAAAACATTAGAAGCATGAAATAGTCATTACAGTAACAGAATATTGATTTCATATTTGATCACCTGCCTAGTTTGACAGTTGGATCGTGTTTGCGAGTTTCGCGAGCAGTGATTGACAGCTAATTTAGCGACTCCTTGACTCTTCCAAATGCCATTAGGAGCACTAGGAGGACACAGAGGAACATGATTTCTTTTCACAGATAATGTGTCTCTTGCACTACTGTCAGGATACAGTGACCGTTTTATAAAAATAACTTTTTTTATCATATTAGCTCAAAGTTACCAACAGCAGCTTTAAGATTAAGAAAAATATGTGCCTTAAGACCTTTACCCAGTGGCTTTTTTTGCGTGATTACTTTGCATTTCAATATATATTTTTGTCAGAAGTACTTTCACAAAGAACAAGAATATTACACAGGGAATTTTTTTTTGTAACGAGGATGATTTTCAGAGCTTTTGCACCGTGAATAAACAAGTCAACCAATCATGCAAAACTGGCTGAATTGCTCTTATACTAAACAACAACACAGTCTGAACCAGGACGGCAAACTTTATTACTTCATTCAACCTTGTCAAAACCTTTCACAATAAAAAGCCTAGACAGAATAGTTTTCGTGTTGTTTATTCGGCACGCCCCTGGTGTGTAAAGGCCTTTATTTAAAGTGCCTGCGATCCCCTGATCCTAAAAAACGCATTTAATCAGTCCCTACCTTCACTTCCTGAAATCTTTCTTTGTCCAGTCAGAGTGCAATAAACCCACCTGTAATATTTTGCTGTAACTGATGATAATTATGAATCCTGGGAGAAGGAAGCACAGGGCAGTGAAAGCTACATCCCACACAATCTCTGCCGTTTTGTCAGGCCACTTGAGAGTACAAATGTGTACACGTTCCTGTGGAAACAACACAAAACAAACAGATTAAAAAAAATACATTAATGCCAGAGACACTGAGCTTTCCTTTCATCCATCAATCCATCCATACCTGCTCAGGGAAATCCACTTCCATCACAGTGAAGAACAGACTGAGGGGTATGGAGGCGAGTGCAGAAAGGGCCCAGATGAAGAAGAGGGTGGCGGTCACCATCTTGGAATTTAAAGTGGGCACAGCCTGCAGCCGAAGGATGGCCTGGACCCTCTCCACACTGATAGAGGCCAGCGTAGTGATGCTGACACAGCCGCTCACGCACATGACATACAGTACAATATGGCAGGCTTTATACCCCAGCGTCCAGGACACAGTCCACCGCACTGCCACAATCAGCGGGATCATGCTGACAAACAGCAAGTCGGCCACAAACAAGTTGAGGGTCAGGACGGTCTTGTTGGCCAGCAGTCTGCGTTCCCAGGTTACCTGGGCTGCAGCTCCTATGTTTGCTACCACGGAGACCAGGAAGACAGCAGTGATAGCCAGGGTCTCGACAATAGTGGTGGCAACATGATCTGGGTGGTTCACTTCAGAGAAAAAGGAAAAATAACTGAAGTTTTGTAAGTGGAGAAAATGAGTGGGAGGGTTAATATCCATTTAAGCTGAAAAAGGGTTCTAGGTCCTGGATGCTTACTGATTTCACACCTGGAGACTGCCAGAGAATGAATGAAAGAATGGGGGGAAAAGGAGCTGATAAGGCATAAAGTGATAGCAGAGAAGGGGAGGAGGAGGAGGAGGAGGAGGAGGAGGAGGGTGAATAGCCTCTATGATGCTGTTTGCTCTACCTGCTACCAGACAGGGAGTCAAACATTACAAGATATTCTTAGTGCCGTGTAGTCAAACATATTTCATTCTGTGCTACTTCAATGCCATATTTGTTTTGCAAGCTCTTTTTATACCCAATTGTTTGCACTGTTTCAAGAATATCAAACACAGCTAGACTTGCACATTGTGGATCACCTCTTTGACGACACACAACAGTTTGTTGTTAACTGGGAGTGACGCGACCTCCCTAAGTGTTCATCCAATTTCTAATCTTCAATCAATTGCACTGTTGAACAGTAATACTGTGTAAACACCTGCTGAGATCTTATTAGACACCCCCTTTATTTACACTGTGAATTAGATTATCAGGTTTATGTCCTGAGTAGTCCGATCAGTGACTCTCCTGAAAACAGGCTTTTCATCAAACAGGCCCAACAGCGATTGGTTTGAAAATGTTTCTGAAGAGGAGAGATTTACCTAAGAAATATATTTGATTTACAAACCAGCTAACACACATCCTCCTTTCCCTGAGTATTTTTGTCATGTCTGGTGTTGATAATCGTCTAGACTGCTGGGGAAACACCCTCATGGCTGCATGTCTGCCTCTCAGACAGGCTAAGCTCATATTCTAACTTTCAGTATGAAAAGTTCCTGAAAGGCGAACCATATTAGCATCTTTTTTTTTTTTTTTTTAAAGCTGTCAGCCTACAGTAGGTTAACCCTTGGTGTTACGTTCCCTTTCAAAGCCTAGAGCTGCTGCACAGACCTCTTGACTCCCCATATTGTTGGCTAGCAATGCTAATCCCCATCCTTAAATAGCACAGGAAAGGGATTAACTAACACAAGCTGTTTTGAGCTATTCATCTGGTTTGAAGTGTGAGACGTGGAAGGGGTCAAGGACCAACAGCAGCAAGATTTCATAGCTATTTGCTATTATATTTAAATACCTATAAACTAGACAAGTCTACAGCCATGCTGATGTTTAGCAGGATGCATTTACCAGGTTCACAGACTAGCCTGTTAGCATGCTAACATTTGCTGAGTGCAGAGTAGTATTGAGCACCTTGAAATTTTGACCTGGTGGTGGCGAACCACCATGTCAGTAGAATTTATCTTTGAGCAAATTTTTAATATATGTAGCAAATTTCAAGGAGACAGGACACCACTGAAGTCAGTAAGATTCATCCTGTGTGGATCATGAATGTTTGTACAAAATGTATGTCAATACATCTAGTAGATGCTGAGATATTTCCCTGGAATCGTAAAATCTTTGACATGCTGGTGCTGCAAGAGAAAAAAAAAAAATCTTCTGTTAGAGTAAGGAAACATTTTAAAGTTAACCAAAGCTTTGTGGGGTCATTCAAAATACTCAGTACAACTTTAGCAACACAGTTTATTAAGAACTCTTGTGCTGTACCTCTGGTTACACAGTATAGGTGAAAAAAATAATGTGTTACAGAAGATACTGAATTGAATAAGTTCTCAGCTCAGTCTAAGCAGGTTTCTAGGTGGCTGATCAGTTCCCGGTAGTGACTGGCTGGATACTCTGCCCGGCACCCGGGACACTCCAGGCAGCTTTCATTCAGCAAGCTGCTGGAAGGGGAGCATGTAAGGCCTTCTCTGGGGGACAGGGAGGCTGGGCATGGCGCTTCACATGAGCTGCGATCCTGCTGGTGGCTCTAAAAGAAATGGAGTCACTGGTCAGTTGTGACAGATAAGACTTTAGGTGATTAAATCAGGTTTTCTAGCAATTCTATTATTACTGACTGATGAGATTTAAAGCTATACAAATAAATGTTTTTAATATTAGTAATAGATCAAATTAATATGTGTAATGTCAAAGGAGTCCTTCACAGTGACAGTCACGGAAAACAAACTCCCAACTTGTTTTTGGTTTCTGGCCTGCAACAAGCCTGTAACATTTTTAGGTTGTAAAATAACATCAATTAATACGGCTTTAAGGTTCATCACTCATCACTAATACAGTCCTTTGCACTCCTCATGCTCACCTTCGACTGTTTTGTCCCATGGTCTTTAAGTTTTTGCAGCCTCTTCAGAGCTTTGACCATTTGCTCTTTTAAATACAAAGAATTCTGCCTCTCATCCTCAAGGTCTTGTAAAGAAATCTTGATCTGAAAGTTAAAGTGCACATTAAAATATAATTTAGTATAGCTATATTTTTCAAATACAAAGAAGTATGTCCTTTGCTAATGTAGATAGATATTTCCCCTTAAGAAGGAAAGCAAAGAGGTAAGAAAGTATGACACACCCAAGGCCAGACCGATGGACATAAGTTGATGATCCTAATTAATGTGATTATTGAGAGTGGATAGATCAACTGCATCTCTTAATGCATAGTTAATACTAAGGATTTATTCAAGATGACCAAAACTGAGATGACTGATATTTTCATACCTGTCGCTCCAGGTCTGCAATCTTTTCCTGGTCTGCATGGTGACGATTTATCAAACACTTCTGAAAGAGAGTTGACTGAGAAGTGAGATTTCTTTATTATATGGTGGCTTTCTTATGATTAAGGCAATTTTAATTTTTCTTACATACAGTTCAATGAAGATGTACCTGCAGCTCCATGTTAGCCGACTTGCGCCTCTCCTCATCCAGTCTCCACCGAAGGTTTTCAATCTCTGCAGTCAGCCATTGGTCTTCATTGTCGGAGCAAATATGATCTTCTGGTGCATTTTCTCTACTCATATTTTCAGTCTGCAGCTGCTGCTTGAGCTCCTCCACCTCACTCTCCCTTTCCTTGCACCTACACATTAAATAGTCTGTCATGTAGCTGACCACCAACTTTAAGCAGCACCATATTCTTCTTATTCAGCAGACATACAAGTTTTGGGTTATTATCAGGTTCTTGTGGGTCATGTCAACCTGCTCCCTGAGTGCCTCCAGCTCATCTTTGGCTTTCTGTAAGAGTCTTTCGTAGTGCTCCTGCATCTGGCATGTTTGCTTCCACTCTGAAATGAGAGAAGCAGAAAATGAAAAGTTACAAAAGAGGATATGAATACACAGTCAAAGATGTCAGATACAGCCAAATACATGCACCATGAAGTTATAAATTACATGATTTTGCCAATGCATGACAAGCCGCAGATTCTGTAATAGTGGGCTACTCAAGGGCAATCTTGAGATCTTAAAAACTTTGTTGTGACAGTCTATTGCCCCTTGTTGCCCCAGTGGTAAGTGCCCACTGCCCACTGTCACTCTGGCTTACCATCTGAATGGTCCTCATTGTGCTGCTGTGAGCGGGCCTGATTGGCTTCCTTCAGCTGTTTCTCCAGCCCTAAAATTCTGGCCAGAATTGCCCTCACATAGGCCTCTCTCTCCTGGTCATATTTCAGCCACTGCTTGTTCTTCTCCAAGGCCTCGGGGGGATTGAATGAAGGAATGAGAAGCACATAACAGAGAAAGACAGAAAAAGAGTTGTGTGTGTGTGTGTGTGTGTGTGTGTGTGTGTGTGTGGGGGGGGGGGCACTTACATCATTGAGTTGAAAATTGAGATCTCTTATGGTGTTGGTCGAAGCCCCTTCATCTGAAGCTGAGTCCTATTTCACAACAAGAAAATATAGTACAACATTGCACATTATGTGAATGAACTGACATTACCCAACTCTCCGTACTGATTTAATAAAAGCATTGTGACATGTTATAACAAGCCTCAAAACACAGGAAAAGTGGGATTTAGAGCATCAAATTCTCAAGTGTTATGACCTCTACCATATCCAGAAAGTCACTTTGATGGTATGCTCTGTATGAGGAAGTGTGTTTTTATGGAGAACACTACTCCTCTAAATAGAAGATACTTAAAAATAACTGCTGCCATCTAGTGGTGTAAAACTGGTAAGAGGCGAGAGGGGCTTCCCTCGGCAGCAACACAACTAAAGGCCTTTTTCACAGCCAACTTTTTGACATGTAGGAAAAGTTAAAATTAATGCTGGCTGAATTACATTTATTTGCATTGGTTTTATGTGCATGCCACTTCACTGTCATGACTGGGACACTTGAAAAAAAAAAAAAAACACAGTTAATCATCCAGCACTGGTCTTACAAAACACTTTTGATGTAATTTCCATTACTAATCACATACAGTGTTATGTACATTTAAGTGTCACAAAGAGGATGTTCTTATAAAGGTGTGCTGTTTGTTTTAATTTCCCTCAGCACTACACTACTCTCACTCATTAAAATCAAGCTGTGCAATACCTTCTTCTGTGCAACTTTGTTCTCGAGATTTTGACACCTAGTTGAGATCCTCACAACCTGGTTCTTGATTTCTTCAGTCTCTCTGACATAACTGGATAGGCTTCCCTTTCTCCTGATATTCACTATGTCCATCAGATTCCCTTCATTCTTCCTCAGCCCCTCTGACGGTGAAGCCTCCTCGTCTTTGGCCTCGAGCTGCTGACAACTGACAGTTTCAAGAGAGAGCAACTTCTGCGAAGACATGAGTTGTTTTATTAATGCTCAACAACTCCAAATCAATAACCTTTAAAAAAAAAAAAAAAAGCACAGCTTCCACTGAAAATAGCATTTAACAGTACACTGAGTAACCTCAGTTAGTTGACTTTATGTTAGGTTCCTGATAAACAGCACTGACTGAAAAAGTTTACCTGTACTAGCTTATTATGCTGTGAATGTTGCTGAGACAGCTCAGCCAGGGTCTTCTTCAGGTAGGTGTTCTCCTCCCTCAGACTGCTGACAACCACATCAAGCTCTGAGTTGGACTTATGATTGGGGGACGCCATCTCAATCAACCGTTAACACAAGGGACTGACAGAAAAACAAAACTTTTTCAGATTTTGTCAGAATATACATTTCCAAGATCCATTAGGAAACTGAGCTGGACCCATGATTGTTTTCTAAGCATGTCAGTAGAGAAAGAAAAAAAAAAAAAAGACATTTAGTTACACCTTACAATTACAATCTAATGCAGTCCAAATCACTTATAACTGAGTCAGTGTTGACTGAAAAATTGCATTGGTTGATTAAACCATAGAGCAGCAACTGTTGCTAAGCTAACATTACCTAGTACATTGAAAAATAAAAATAACATTACTGTAGCTTGGATGATATTTTGAATCTGAATGAAAGCTCCAAACAGCTACTAAACAGACCAAGAAGTGACTGTTCTGGCAACAATGAATGACTGATAGCTTTGTTGAATTAATACGTGTATTTTAGCTAGCTAGGTAGCCAACATTACTGTGTGTTAGCATGTTAGCTGGAATAAAAAGCATAAAGTGGCAACGTTACTGTTAGCTAGCATAAAGTGCTGATAAAGTAGTTACTATTAGCTCATAAAAGTTGTTGCTACTGTAGTTAAATGTGACTTTCTCCGTCAGAATAGACGTTCAAATTAACCCGTATGTCTTTTAAATTATTGTTTCGCCATTTAGTTATACCAACTTAGCATTGGCATTACCTTGGGAGGGGGGAAGCCAGCAAGCGAGTTTAACGGTCATCGGATAGACTGTGCTGCATTCACGACCACCTAAATTCTGTCGTCCAACTAGGTGCAGGCTGTTTGCAACCAGAGCAGTTCCGTGCTTTTCCGTGGTTTTAGTACTTACTGATATGTGTGTTTTAGTTGTGTTTATACCTTATCAAAGTATGAAGCGAGGGCTTGCTTAATTGGTAACAATATGGTAAGCTAGCATGCTTTACATCCAGGGTGGGTAATTTCCTACAGTAATGAAGGACGCATTACTTACAATGGCATTGGGGGGCGCTGCGGTACAAGAGTAGAGTGGACCAACTCCGCTAATTTGGCTGGATGGTGCATAAATTACCTCATAGCTCTGCACAGTGATGCCAAGCAATATTTAGTTTTAAGTACGAAAAGGCATTGGGGAAGCTAGTTTGTCCTTTGCAGGTGACTTTTATGTCTTTCTCGCCCACTAACCGTCCTCACCCAGGATGGCTGGCTGGTGTGTTTCATGCCTCTGACTCATGCGTGAGGCTGCCCTCCGGTATCCACTCCTCTGTTGTGCACATCTGTGCGTTTCATTTCCCTCTGTGAGGGCTCCTTCTGTCTCAACGGAATATGAGTCGTTTCTGTGAATAAATTTGGACTTTATCAAAATGCTGCGGGTCATTGTTGAGTCCGCAAGTGGGATCCCCAAAAAGAAAATTGGAAACCCAGATCCAATAGCTGGGGTTGTCTTTAGAGGTGAGACTACTGCTTTTACTGTTTTTTGTCTGGGGAAACTGCTCTGTTAACTCCTCTCTCGACCAAACTGATCATGCACAGAGTGTTTCACTTTCTATCATATTTTCTGTCATCTACTTTTTGATCATCAGTTTTGCAGTAAATGCATCTATTCTCTGAGTTTAATTAGAATATTTTAGCAGCGATTCATAATCAAAACGAAGAGTAGGCTACATCCTTATAAGGTCACAATAGCTCTGTCCACAGAAAACAGCAGCTTTCTTTGGCCAAGAGGCTTGATCTTTAGATATACAAAATTAGATGCCTCAGTTTATCCAAAATGTTGATTCAGTCATATATATATATGTATATTTTTAAGAAGTGCTTGTTTCTATATTGTAACACAAGATTATGTGTTTTTGCAAATAAATCTGACACTGTTCACTGTGTTTGCAGGTGAAAAGAAGAAAACCAAAGCAGTTGACAATGATTTGAATCCTGTGTGGAACGAAGTAAGTGCAGCATGAGTTAACTGTAATGAGTGACAGTTACAGTGTGTGACTCACCTGAGAGCTGCTATTACCTCTGCTGCTGTATGTTGTTGTTTTAACCGATTGTAAAGGTCACTTCCCTGTAATTACAGGTGCTTGAATTTGATCTTAAAGGCTCTCCTTTGGATGCATCCTCATTCATCAACGTGGTTGTCAAAGACTACGAAACAATCGGCAAAGACAAGTATGTGCATGGCAAGCATCAGACATTACATTTTCCATTTGCATATTTCATATTGTGTGTACATTGTTTTATTTATTTATTTATTTTTTTCTGGAGTGAATGAATACATGACCCTCAGCTTACCTCCCAGTATGACTAAATGCTGGTACTTTAAACAACTTCCCCATAACTGAGTGTAGGCGGTCTCCCCCGGACCCCCCCCCCCCCCCCAAAAAAAAAAAAAAAACAACCCAACACCAATGTAGTGCAGGTAATGTCTGAAAGGGAAAGGGAACTACTGATACTCTAACTACACTACTCATTCTAACAGTGTGGATGAGAGTTGTGGTTATGATCTTTACTTAAAGAGCAGAGCAGCATGTTTTAACTTAACACCACAGGACTCACTGCGACCATGTTAAGACTTGCAGCAGTGTTAGAAGTTGTTTTGTCTACCTCACAACCTCTCTCCGGCTCTTACGAGGAATGTTGCCTTAAAAGGAAAAAGGTCACTTCTTTTTGTCCTTCCCTGTGGACTGCTATGTTGTTTACAACTCTTAGTTTTAATAATCTATTGTTTATATCTGTTAGGCACATACAGTATGTGTATTTTGAAACATTGTGACTCTCAGTCAGTGTCTGAGTCACTCTAGTGACTGATTGTGTAAAATATAAGTTATTCGGGGGCAGGGACAAGGGGGGGGGGGTGTCTGCATCAGCCACGCACACACTTGGATATTTTTCCATGATCACTGCCTGCAACTTACGTGGGAAGTGAATAAGAGCCTGCGCTGGCTTGTCATTGGCACATCTGTGATGACTAGTTGTAACTCAGCCCGTAATCCTATATGCCAAATAAAGTTTAGACAGAGCAAAGCTCATTCTGGAGGGATATATGTTTAATTGAACATGCAGGTTAACACTTTGTGACCAACTCTCCCCCAAATCTAGGAAAGGAGTGTGACTCGAAGAGCCTAACAGGGATATCTAATCTGTGCTACCATCAAGATATGCCAGACTGCTCAGTTTGTTTGGCAAAGATTGTTTTACCCCTAAATTAGCTTTGTTTAAAAGTGATATCTAAGCGGTGAAAAATATATCAGTATGCCAGGCAAATTGTTATCTGGCTCTTTCACTGTGGTAAAAAAAAAAAAAAAAAAAAAAAACTGACTTCTGTTTTTCAAAGAATCAGTTCTACATACTCAAGACTAGAGATTAAAGTTTTACTTTCTAGTTCCCGAGGCGAGTAATGTATAATGTTATTTTAATTTGTATGAACCAGTCTTTGCATGTGGTCTCTGCAGTAGTTGAGACAGGAAATGTCTACTGTATTGCCATACCAGATTTCTTTTTTTCCTCCACAGTTGACCCTGCTTTCTCAGGACAACCCAAGTTTTTTAAGCTTTAACGATAAATAATAACACAACAGTTGAGAAAACAGAGCCTGAGCATAATCATGAATATGATGTTGCCCTCTCTCGTGTTACTAACTTAAGACTGCCTTCCCACCCGCCTCCTTAGCTCTGTATTTGCCCAGCACATGCCTGTGGCAGATGTTAATTGTTTCCATCTTCCTGCTCTTTTTTGTGCACTTTTTCATCATCTTAGGGGCTTGTAACCAGGTCCAGCTGGTCCTTGTCGCACAGCCAAGCATCCCATTTGCTCCCTTAAAAGATGCTACTGCTGCTCCAAAATGACTGTTTTGACAAAGAATTAGCATGCAGGCAAAGTGGACGTTTGATATGTTGTTATATAGTTTGGGATGATTTCAGAAAATGCCCGATGTGTTGCAATCCAGTGTGATTATTAATCATTGTTGCTACATGACTTATGTTTGGTACAAAAAGTGGGCGTTATTGCTCAGTTTAGCATAATAATATGAAGAACTGAAAAAGGGAAGTACAAACCGCCAAATATCCAGAGCAACAAATGACTACAGTTATAAACACTGTCCAGTTCATGTGGTATAATTGCATAAGTTTCTCACAGATTGTGGAAGCAAAGCATCCTCCCATTTGTTTCCATCCCACTGCAATGATTCATTTGCTGAAATATTTACTGTATGATCGTCTGACCAAAAGAAAATGTATGTGATTGCTTTTCAGGTTTATTGGCTCTGCAAAAATCTCTTTGAGAGACTTGGCGAGCGGCCATGTGAAGTCCCTCCCATCCAAGAATGTGCCCTTGGTCAATGAGAAGCAACAGGCTGTTGGGGTGAATACATTTAGCACTTATACAGTATGTGACACTTGCAATTTTATGACCCTGAATCGTGGACAGTGTCTGGTATCTGTATAGATCTGCAGGGAGTAGATGGATTTGCTGAATCATATGACATATTTGATGTTAGACATACAATATACAGTTGAGCTGATGATACTGAGAAAGCACTTTATTTTCAGGCAACCATTAATTTGCTCATTGGGTATGAACCACCTGCCAACGCTGCTCCAAACCTAAACAATCAACCTGATGGTGACACAGCTCATGTGGATGCTGGTAAGTCGAAAGTTAATTGAGGAAATGAAAAGAGATGGTAGTGTTTGTCTATCATTCATTTGTTCTCTCCCAAAATTACAAATCAAGACATCACTCTCTTTTACAATAATTCATATTAATATTTTCCATAGGGTATCCTGCGTCACAGAAATAAGCAAATGGAAACACAAAGACAAATGATTAACCAATAAACACACAGAAAAAAGTAAAATAAAAAAAGACAAGTCACAAAAATTAGTTAGTTTTAGTTTAGTTTTAACTCCAGCGCACCCTCTCAGCAACTGGATTATGTTTTTCTATGAAATTCAAAAATGGCCCAAACTTTATAAAATACACTGGGAGTTTTCTTTGAATTATACATCATTTTTTATATAAATAGATAAGATAAGATAAATAAATATTTCTTTTTATCCACAGTGGGGAAATTTTAAATTTAAAAAAAAAAAAAAAAAAAAAAAAAATTATAAAAAAAAAAAAAAAAAAAAAAAAAAAAAAAAAAAAAAAAATTCTTAATAAAAAATTTTTAAAAAATTTTTTTTTTGGGGTTTTTTTTTTTGGGGGTGGGTTGGGTTGGGGGAGGGATTCTTTAGCTCCTTCTTTATGGGGGGGGCTTGAGGGCCGTTGTGTTTTTTTGGGGGGGGGGTTTTTTCTCCTTAGGTAAAGTTACCCCCCCTCTCCCCCCCCCCCCCCCGCCGAGGAGAAAAACACAAGGAGGGGCGCCCTTTATAATATTCTCCCCCCCCCTCTCTCTGTCTGGGGTGTGCCCCCCCACCAAACAACCCAAAAAAAAGTGGCCACGTAAAAATAATCGCCCCCCCTCCAAACAACAACTCCCCGCAAAACTCCGGCTTTTTGGGGGTTGTTTTTTTCTTTTTTTTACATATATTATTTCTATTTTTTTTGGGGGGGGGGGGGGGGGTGTGAAATCACCCCCCCTCTCTTTTTTCTTCGCTTGTGGGGGGGTGTCACGAGGAGTTCTTCCCCGCCCCGGGGGAGAAGAAAAAAGGGGGGGGGGGGGGGGGGGGGGAAGGGAGGGGAACCGCCCTGCGGGGCGGCCCCCCCACAACCAGCGGAAGAAATTGTTGACCAAGGGGGGGGGGTGGTATATAAAGTTTCCTTCCCTTTCTCCGGGGGGGGGGGTGGGGGGGGGAAGAAAAAAAAACAAAACCAGCTCCGGCGGGGGGAGAGAGGAGGAGAGGAAGAAAAGGAAAAACCACCCAACCGTAGGAGAAGGGGGGGGGGTAGAGGGGGAGAGGGGGGGGAGGGGGGGCGGGGGGTCGGGGGGGGAGTGGGGGGGGGGGGGTGGGGGGGGGGGGGGGGGGGGGGGGTAGGGGGAGGGGGCTTCGGTGTGTTCTTTCTGTCAGGTTGGTGGGTGAAGAAAACACACTAGTGACGGACTGGGGGGGGAGGAGGGTCGGACCCGACCTCCCCCGTCTCTCCAATGGTCTTACGAAGAGGGGGGGGGGGGGGGGGGGGGGGGGGGGGGGGGGGGGGGGGGGGGGGGGGGGGGGGGGGGGGGGGGGGGGGGGGGGGGGGGGGGGGGGGGGGGGGGGGGGGGGGGGGGGGGGGGGGGGGGGGGGGGGGGGGGGGGGGGGGGGGGGGGGGGGGGGGGGGGGGGGGGGGAGGGGGGGGGGGGGGGGGGGGGGGGGGGGGGGGGGGGGGGGAGAGGAATGTAAAAGGGTAATAATCACCCAATACCCTCCCGGGTGTAGTGGGTGTGGGGGTGGGGTGGTGGGCGCTGTCCAGTGAAGAGTTCCTCCATTGTCTCCCCCCCTCCCCTCCCCCCCTCCCCCCCCCCTCCCGCTCTCCCTCCCCCCGCCCCTCCCTCCCCCCCCCTCTCCGCCCCTCCTCCTCCCTCATCTCCCTCCCCGCCCTCCCTTAAGCAGGAAGGAGGAAGAAAAAAAAAGGAAAAGGAAGACGGGGGAGGAGGGGAAGAGAGGAGGCCGCCCGCCCCCCAACCCACCACACCCAAACAGCCAACCACGGGGAGGGGGGGTAGGGGGAAGGGGGGGAGGGAGGGGGGAGGGGGGGGGGGGGGGGGGGGAGGGAGAATAAAAAGAATAGGAGGGGGGAAGGGAGGGGGGGGGGGGGGGGGAAAAAAGAAAGGAAAAGAAAAAAAAAATGCAACAACACATTGAACCACTTTTATACAGAAAGAAGATTACTGTCTTCCAATTAAATGCAAGGTGCTTGTTGGCTGCTGTTACTGCTATTCTTTCTTCTGTTTTGATTTTACTGGTAAGGTGTGTAAGTTTTGAGGTATCTTCTAATGGAAAGAAACTCCGATTATTGTTGTCATGATTCCAACCACAAAAAACAAAACAAAGAAACCAAGAAACACCACAAAAAAGTGAAGGTTAGCAGAGATATCACACACTCCTGGAGTGTCAGGGTTTCAGAGTTTTTTTGGAATTCAGAGAATGTTGATTATTGCAGTTTGGCTCCACAGGAAGCAGCGATGAGGCTGATGAGAGGGAGGCAGATGTGGAGGGGGAAGGTCAGAGTGGAAGCCCAGGTGCTCCCACCTCGCCAAACCAGCCTGGGAAACCCAGACACAAGCCAGTCCGTCTCAGCCGTAAGAGGCACAGAGCCTTGGCCAATAAGCCTCAGGACTTCCAGGTATTGTCCGTGTTTTGATCGCTGTGTTCCTGAATAATCACAAGTGCGTTTTGGGGAATTCTCATGAATGACAGCAGGCGTCACCAGTGCAGATATACGCACACTGAAGCCAATAGATATTGAATTATAGCATTTATCCCTCCTGTCATGTTAGAGAATTGCAAACATATGAACTGTCGTTTGGTTCTGCATCAGAGTAAGCAATTTCACATGTGATTTTTTTTTTTTTTGGGAACATATTTTCGTTCCCGTAAAGGATCTACAGATGTATTTGAGCAGTGTGTGCTGAATCACCCACGTGAATCAATGGCACCTTTTCAAAAAGGACCAAGATAAATTGTTTGTTCAGCTGCCTCTTTGTTGCTTGCAATGTTCAGATTCGGATTCGGGTTATCGAGGGTCGACAGCTTCCTGGCAACAACATCAAGCCAGTGGTCAAGGTGAATGTATGTGGACACACTCACAGGACCAGAATTAGAAGAGGAAATAACCCATTTTTCGATGAGGTAATGAATCCACACAAAAAAATATCACATCCTATAGAAACTGATTAGTAATCTCATACTTTTGCCTTTTTGCTTGCTTGTCAACACCATCTTGTCTTCTCTCTTTGCCACTTAATCCCCACCATTTTTAACTTTATCTTTTATACTTCTGGGGTATTTTTATCTGTATTGGCAGTGATGATATGACAGCGGACCTTTCTTTTGCATATAATTCCTCTCCTATGTATTTTCCGTTGTCTCAATTGTAAGTCTTATAATGTTTGTCACAATCACTAATTGACATCAAAATGTATTTGTGTGCGTAAAGTGACAAGGGAAACACTCATTCATTTATGACTTGTTTCTGTCCCTCAGATGTTTTTCTACAACGTTAACATGCTGCCCTCAGAACTGTTTGACGAGAGCATTAGTCTTCGGGTATGTTTTTAATGCAACTTTCTTGAAAAATTAAAAAACACCATCTATTGTGTGGTTTTTAAATCAGGGAATTTCAACATGTACATCTGCTGAAGCTGTAAAGCTGTGTTTTCCTTGACAGGTTTATGACTCCTTCTCCCTCAGAGCTGACAGTCTAATGGGAGAGTTCAAGGTATGCCAATTGAAGTGCTTATCTCTGCTTTATTTATTTCAGAAGTTTCACCTGTGATTTAGCAGAACTGTGGCTTTTATGACCAGCAAAGATTTCAAATTTTCCCATACTCAACATGTTTTCTTGTTTGCCCAGCTGGATGTTGGCTATGTCTATGATGAATCAGGTTAGTATTTTATGTAAAAATGCATCCTGTGGGGAAAAAATAAGATTTGTTTTGTGTATATTATAATGTATGTGTTTATGCCATGTCTAGGTCATGCTGTAATGAGGAAGTGGCTCCTCCTGAGTGACCCTGATGACTCTAGCTCAGGGGCCAGAGGTTACCTGAAAGTCAGCATCATTATTGTGGCCACTGGAGATGAGCCACCGGTGCGTGGACCTTCTGTCTTACCATCAAGTTTCTTTCTACTAGACACACAGTATAGATCAGTTTTGAAAAAGACCAAGACAAATTCCTCCTCCCCTCCTCTCCTCTCCTCCAGACCGAGCGGAGAGACATAAGTGAGGAGCAGGATGACATTGAAAGCAATCTGTTGGTGCCAGCTGGTGTCACAATGCGGTGGGCCACGCTCAGCCTCAAAGTCTACCGTGCCGAGGACATGCCACAGAGTAAGTGACCCATAAGTTCCTGCAAGCATTGTGGTTTAATGTAATCAAATCCCCTTGAAAATGTTCTGTTTAACTGTATATTGCAGTGGATGATGCCTTCATTCAGACGGTAAAACAGGTCTTTGGAGGGGATGGAGAGAGGAAAAACTTGGTGGATCCATATGTGGAAGTCAGCTTTGCTGGCAAGAAGGTATTTCAAGTTTAAATAAAAAGTTAAGTGTTTTTTAAATGTTCTTACTTTGTGAATATTATTTATATGCAATGATATTTACTTTGTTTTAGCTGTGCACCAAATTCATTGAGAAAAATGCAAATCCAGAGTGGAATCAAGTCATCAATCTCCAAGTCAAGGTAAGAAAGATGCATATTAAGATGTATCATATGGGCTTAATTCAAATTTCTGACACACTTCAACCTTGGGTACAAATCAGCACTTGCCTCTGTCTGCCTCCGTAGTTCCCATCCATGTGTGAACGCATAAAGTTGACCATGTATGACTGGTAAGAGCTGAAATTCATTCATACACAGTTACACAAGAGACAATAACATCACAGCCAATTTTTGACATTCCAGTTTACTCTTGGCAGGGATCGTCTGACCAAAGATGATGCCATAGGAACAACGTTTTTAAATCTGAGCAAAATGTCTTCCTCTGGTGGAGAAATTGAAGGTAGTCATGTGACTGGTTTCAGTCAGTGTTTTACATTTCGATACTGTAATATGACATTTAATATATTTGTTTTTTTCCCCACTGTTAACAGACGCACGAGCCGATTGCAACACAGTGTCTGACTGTACGTAAGCAATGGTCATCATGTTGACTTGAAGCTGAGTGTTTAACCTTCTGCTTCTGTCTGTGTATCTATTCTCATGCACCTTATTGCTTTATAAGCCTTGGAACTGTCCTGGTGGATTTTTTTTAAAGAGATTGTCTGTATGTTACAGTGAGCACTGCAGCATCAGAGGTTGGTTTTCTCCCGGCTTTCGGGCCTTGTTATGTCAACCTGTACGGTAGCCCAAGAGAATTTACTGGCCTGCCCGACCCGTACGAGGACCTCAACTTTGGAAAGGTAACACCACCCTATCAGCTCAGTGAGCTACAGTACTGTGGGTATAGGCACGAGATATTTCACCTGCATGACAATGTATATAGGAGTTTTTTTTGCATTTTGATCCATTGCAGGGTGAAGGGGTCGCCTACAGGGGGAGGGTCCTTGTTGAGCTGTCCACTCAGCTGGATGGAAAAGTTGATAAGAATGTAGATGACATCTCCAGTGATGACATCCTGGTGGCACAGGTATACACTACTGTACAACTGTTGTTACCTAATTTATTTGATTTATATAATAATCTACAAGCTAATATAATTACTTTTTTGACGACAGTGTTGCTAGAAAATATCAGTAACTTGGTGTCTAGCAAAAAGAGGTTTCTAATTTAGAGCAGAGACAAAAAAATCCCACCCTAACCTTTAACAATGCCACATCCTTTTTTAATTGAGTGCAGAAATACCAGCGGAGGAGGAAGTACTCTCTGTGCGCTGTGTTCCACAGTGCGTGCATGCTCCAAGAGCCGGGCGAGCCGATCCAGTTCGAGGTCAGCATTGGTAACTATGGTAACAAGCTGGACTCCACCTGCAAGCCCCTGTCGTCCACCACCCAGTACAGCTTTGCTGTGTTTGATGGTATGAAATGACAAAGTCTGCAAGAATTCAAAAAATGAAGATTTAAGTAATTTTATAATCTAGGGGGGTGTTTTTGAGAAAGACGGTCCATCGCATGATATATATATTTTTAATATACGTTAAAAAAATGTGTCAAATTAGTAACAATCAGTGAAATATCTATATATCATTAGAACTCTGCTGTAACAGTGGACACAAGAGAGTGGTCAACTCCACAACTTGTGTTTAAAATGACTGAATGAATATTTTTTTTTTCTATCCCACAGGTAATCACTACTATTACCTGCCCTGGGCTGACACTAAGCCTGTAGTGATTCTCACGTCATACTGGGAAGACATCAGCCACCGTCTGGACTCTGTCAATGTTCTCCTCTTCATCGCTGAGAGACTGGTGAGAATGAGTCACAGTGGCACATCTTTTACATGTCTACACAGGTAGTAATGCTACTCAGTAATTACCTGTTATATCTGGTTTTGTTATTTGCATTTAGGAGTCCCACCTCACTTCTTTAAAAACAGCCATCTTAGCCAAGGTGTCTGAGACACGTCTGGCAGAGATTTGGCTCAAACTCATCAACCACATGATTGAGGACTTGAACAGGTAAGACAGGACCAGACAGATCCTGCACTGGACATGTGTGTAGTATGAAGTAATGCAACTTATAATTACTTTCAACTGTAGTGTGGTTATTGCTTTTGCAGGTGGTTGTTTGGGTTGAGTTATGTTACTGTTTTAGCTCTCACTAACAAACTTTTGACAGTTTCCAGCTCCCAGAGCTGGAAGGCCAGCCCAATGTGACTGCACTGGATCTCCAGTTGAAAAACCTGCGCGATGCTGCCGTGGACAGTATCAGAGAGATGGCCAATTGCATGAGAGAGGAGGCCACAGATGTCAAGGCTACTGTTGGTGACATTGAGGACTGGTTGGACAGACTCAAGCAGCTGGCAGAGGAGGTCAGGAAAAGCAAAAACAACATGTTATATAGTGTCATGTTATGTAGCTCCAAAATAGGTCAATGAAACTTTATTATGCAACTGAAATGTTGTGTCTCTAACAGCCTCAGAACAGCATGCCAGATGTGATCATCTGGATGTTAAGAGGAGAGAAGCGAGTGGCTTTTGCTCGAGTCCCAGCAAACCAGATCCTGTTCTCCAACTTTAGTGAACAGGCACGTGGCAAACACTGTGGCAAAACCCAGACCATTTTTATGCAGGTACAAAACTAACACATTTATCAACTTTTATCTATATATTTCACAGTCTACATTTCAGAAAGAGTTCTCAGTCTCATCATTTTTGTTTGTTAGTACCCCATGGACAAAAACAAAGGTGTGAAGGTCCCGGTTCAGCTCCGGGTCAACATGTGGCTCGGCCTCTCTGCCCATGAAAAGAAGTTCAACAGCTTCTCAGAGGGAAACTTTAGTGTGTATGCTGAAATGGTACAGTAGCTACATTAAACCTTTTTTTTTTTTTCTTTAAATACATAGACATTTCAGTTATTTCTGACTTTCTTTCTGCAGTATGAGAACCAGGCCCATGTTTTAGGGAAGTGGGGAACTACTGGCCTGGTTGGTCGACACAAGTTCTCAGATGTGACTGGAAAGGTGAAACTCAAGCGAGAACGCTTTCTGCCACCACGTGGATGGGACTGGGAGGAAGACTGGTTTGTTGACCCCGAGCGATGGTGAGTTTAAGAAACTCACTTTATCATAAGCAAGCACACAGACCTTCGTGATTCATGGCTTGTTGCGTCTCAAGAACATCCTGTTATCACTGTGCACTTGAACGCGCTCCAGAATCCTGTTCATATATCAGCTCTATTAATTGGCAGTAATCATAAATCAGTGACTGTACCAACCACGTCGTGAAAACAATCACAGGAAATGAAAAGGAATTTCGGCATTAGCCAGTGTTTTGCTTTCAGGAGGTCTCCCTCCCTCCCTCTAAGGCTCATGTAAGCAGTTCATCATGATTCTGCATAGCTGCTTACTGAGTCACATCAATCTGTGTGGTGTGGTGGTGTTTTCTACAGCCTGCTGACAGAGGCAGACGCGGGCCACACGGAGTTCACCGATGAAGTGTTTCAGAATGAAACACGGTTCCCTGGTGGGGAGTGGACGCCAGCTGCAGAGCCCTACACAGACGTAGTACGACCTGCAAGCACATACACATATTTCATTTTTGTGATAAATGTGGGAGAAGATAGCTGAACAAAAGCCTGTCTATTCATGTTAGGTTCCAGTGTTATCAGTTTTTTTCCTGCACTGTTATGTACTTAGAAAATATGGGTTACTTTATGGTTGAATTTATGTAACTAAACATATGGTATTTTAAAGATGTGACCCGGTGTATTTCTGGTTATGATATGTACTTTCAAAAGTCAAACACACTAATTTAGCGACTAGCTGGTGAACATGTAGTGGAGCATTGAGCAGCTAAAGAACCAGGTATTTCCCTCATTAGTTGGCGCAGAGCAAAACAGAGCTAGACGGAGAGTGTATATTGGATTTAAGAAATGAGTTAATGCAGGTTTAATGATTATAAGCTTAGCTAGTAATAGCAGAAAGAAACTACGTTTGTGAAACTGTTATCAGCCAGCGTTTGTGTTTTTATGATCATACCGTATATGCTTAAAGTACTTTAAAAAGGGAATGGTAATCAATAATTGTATGTTTAGCAATAACTTTACATCCCTTAAATGAATGACAGAGGGTCTGTGTCGTCTAGAATGGAGAAAAGGTTCAGAGCCCAGCAGAGTTTGAGTGTCCACCTGGATGGGCCTGGGAGGATGAGTGGAGCTTTGACAGCAACAAAGCTGTAGATGAGAGAGGTGACATGACACTAAAACTGAAACATGGGATCAAAATCTTCTCTGTGTTGTGTTTTCATGTTTGAAACAGTGCAAGTTTAACTTGGCCTGTGTGTGTCTTTTGGCACTAGGATGGGAATACGGTATTACCATTCCTCCCGATGATAAGCCAAAATCCTGGGTTGCAGCTGAGAAAATGTATCACGTCCATCGAAGGAAGAGACTCATACGACCACGGAAGAAGATATCTGATAAAATGGTTGTCGCTGAGGTGAGGGAGAGGTAGAAGTAGATGAGAAAAAGAGTTGATTTGAGAGAGTTTCTCATTCATGTCCTGTCCTTGTCACTTCTACAGAGGCGAGAATCAGGGGAAGGCTGGGAATACTCTTCCCTGATTGGCTGGAAGTTCCACAGGAAGGAGCGCTCCTCTGACACGTTCCGCCGCCGCCGCTGGAGAAGAAAGATGGTCCCATCAGACTGCATCGGGTCCTCCGCCATCTTCAGACTGGAAGGGGCATTAGTGAGTCTTACTTAAGTCCCTGGAGAAACATTACTAAATATGTGCTGTATTCTTACATCTCCACCGATGAGGCTATGTTTTTCACGACAACAACAGTTACTTTATGCCATCTGCGCCATATCCTCTCATTATTCTCATGCCTCTTCCTGTCAGACGTTGACAAATCTCTCAGGAAGTCTATTTTAGTTCTGCATTCTTTTAAAAAAAAAAATCTTCGATTTTATTCTCTTAAGCACCTCATCCTGCGTTTTTTGTTTTTTTTTTTATTAACAGGGGGTTGATGTTGACGAGAAGGCCAGTAAAACGGATGCAGCCAAGGTGTTTGGCGCCAACACACCCACTGTTTCCTGCCACTTTAGCCGTAAGTAGTTGGGCCAGATAACATGAATTCCTGGTCAGTCGTGCTGACTGTTTCTTCCTGATGCAAGATAACATTGAATCAAGAACTCAGTAAACACTGTTTGAACATGCTGATAAATGTTATCTCCCACCAGGGTCTTACCTTTACCACCTGAGGGTGTACGTGTATCAGGCGAGGAATCTCTGTGCCATGGACAAAGACAGCTTCTCAGGTAAAATGAAGCACAAGCCTAATCAAGAGGAATAAATTAAAATTACTCAGGATGTACAGTTTTGCCAAAGTAAGAATCATATTAAACTAGGGCTGTCAATTGATTAAGTTATTTAATCGAGATTAATCACATGATTGTCCATAGTTAATAGAGATTAATTGCAAATGGTGCGATGGGCAAATATGCTGTTTTATGCAAATGTGTGTATATATTCAATACTGGAAATCAGTTAACAACACAAAACAATGACAAATATTGTCCAGAAACCCTCACAGGTACTGCATTTAGCATAAAAAAATCTTCTTAAATCGTAACATGGCAAACTGCAGCCCAACGGGCGACGACAGCTGTCATTGTGTCAGGGTGACTAGAACTTGCCCCAAACTGCATGTGATTATCATAAAGTGGGCATGTCTGTAAAGGAGAGACTTGTGGGTACCCACAGAACCCATTTTCATTCACATATCTTGAGGTCAGAGGTCAAGGGACCCCTTTGAAAATGGCCATGATAGTTTTTTCTCGCTAAAATTTAGTGCATGTTTGGAGCGTTATTTAAGAAGAAGATCTACCTTTATTAGTCCCACAATGGGGAAATTCAATTTACACTCTGTTAAACTTATACATGGTACATGCAGACCTGAAACACACATACATGCATTAATGGAGAGATGTCAGAGTGAGGGGGCTGCTCCTGACAAGCGCCCAGAGCAGTTGGGGGTTTGGTGCCTTGCTCAGGGACACCTCGGCAGTGCCCAAGAGGTAAACTGGCACCTCTCCAGCTACCAGTTCACACTCAGTTCTTGGTCCATGTCGGGACTTGAACCGGTGACCCTCCGGTTCCCAAGCCAACTCCCTACAGACTGAGCTACTGCCGCCCAGAACCTCATTCTTAACCTCATTCTTGACAGGCTAGTATGACATAGGTCATCTCTGTTTTCTAGTTTCATATGATACCAATATCTTCACTATAGCTTTAAAACTGTGCTCACTCTTACCTCCTCAAAATATTGATTGCATTAATGCATTAAAAAAAAAAAAGTGGCATTAGAATTTGTTACCATTGACAGCCTACATTAAACATCATGTTCTGTCTAATACTCCTGATCCCCTCCAGATCCCTACGCCCATGTGTCATTCCTCCATGTGAGTAAGACCACAGAGGTCATAAGGACCACCCTGAACCCCACATGGGATCAGACTCTCATCTTCGAGGACATTGAAATCTACGGAGACCCACAAACGATTGCTCGTAACCCTCCTGAAGTGGTGTTGGAGCTGTGTGACAGTGATCAAGTAGTACGTTTGTGCCAAATCAAATCACATATAGACTTTTATCATAGAAAAACAACTGGGGTTACATTGTGGATATCATCGGCCTAAATCTTTCTGTGCTGCTGTGCCTTATTTATAAGGGTAAAGATGAACCTTTGGGTCGCTGTTCATGCCCTCCAGTAGTGAAGCTGAACCCCGGTGTGGCTGTCACCCCTAAGCTGCTGTGGTTCCCGGTCACCAAAAAAGGTCGCAGTGCTGGGGAGCTACTGATGGCTGCAGAGCTCCTACTGAAGAACAAGGTAATGAACACACCAAAGAAAGTAAACATACTGTAATTTTATGTTGATGAAACTGAACTCAGGAGGTGATGCTGTGCTTTGCCCTCCAGGGGAATGATGGAGATCTGCCCCTGGTGCCTCCTCGCCGGGGGGAGAAGCTCTACATGGTTCCCCAGGGAATCAGGCCTGTAGTGCAGCTCACTGCGATTGAGGTACACCATCACGCCATCCTTTGCCAATCCCTATTCCCTCCACACACATTACATGATCAGACATGATCAGCCCAACCCTAAGATTTCTGTTGTGGTTGCATTCTCTTTCACCTAACACCTACAACCATGCTATCCCTTAATGTGCCCATACCAGTTTTTTTTTCCAGTGCATTAATGTGTTTTTGTGATCCCAGGTCTTGACTTGGGGCTTGAGGAACATGAAAACCTACCAGCTGGCCACAGTGTCCTCCCCCAGTTTGATAGTGGAGTGCGGTGGTGAGATTGTTCAAACCGCTGTAATCAAAAACTTCAAAAAGAACCCCAACTTCCCTGGATCTGTGCTGCTGCTCAAAGTGGTACGAACCCTCAAACTCTCTTGAATAAGTATTTAGACACCTGCAAGTGTTTCATGTTTACACAGTCCATATTTTCTGTATTATTTTCTCACCTCAGCTTCTTCCCAAAGAGGAGATGTACACCCCTCCCATTGTGTTGAAGGTAATTGACCACCGGCCATTCGGTAGGAAACCAGTAGTGGGTCAGTGCACCATCGACTGCCTGGAGGAGTACCGCTGTGATCCATATCGCATTAACAATGAAGTCTGCATGTCTGCTAGAGGTACAGTATATGCACACATGCATCAACTCAGACAGATACATACACACTCTACAGAGCTACAGACAGTAGAGGCTCATTGTATCCTGACTTTGCAGTGGCCATGATAGCTGCTGCCCAGGCAGATGTTGTCATAGACATTGAGGAGAGACCCATCATGAAAGCTGAGGTAAATAATAATGCACTTACAAAATGCGGGAAAATTTCACATCTTCATGTCATTGATAAGCATTCTTTGTTTGCTTCCCACTTTGCAGCTTCAGTCAGAAACGGTGAGATTTTCTCTTTTCACAGATACTGATAGATAGCACATCTACAAATATTAAGTTCAGCATTATTTATTTTCCATTGTGTAGGAGGAGGAAGCAGTAGACTGGTGGAGTAAGTTCTATGCCTCCATTGGAGAGCAGGAAAAGTGTGGGCCTTACCTGAAAAAGGGATACGACACATTGCAGGTAAGAACATGTTGTTGCACAAACACAATAACTGATTTAATCTTTCCTTGATTTCTTGTTTGTGTTGGTTTTATAAGCTGCAGCAGAATAGCTGTGACAGACAGGTTGTGACCAGAAATATCCTTGTTTTTGAGTTGAGAATTTGCAGTAGTATATGTCCAAAACGCAAAGATTTTTTTCTCAGATACACCCAAGAGCAGACAAATATTTGGGTGATTCAAAAGTTAGTTCTTTTAAATAAAAAGGCAAATGTGGGAGTTCTGTGAAAACTTGCAGCTAAGGTGTGAACAGTTAGGTTGAAAGCTCACGATAATGAAAGTTTGACTTAGGTTTGTGTAGCAGATAATACAACAATTTATGTTTCTCTGTCTGAGATGTGGTTATGTTATGATACTATGTGGTTTGTATGATACTATGTGGTTTGTAGGTATTTAACAGTGAACTAGAAGAGGTTGCAGAGTTCCAGGGACTCACTGATTTCTGCAGCACTTTTAAACTCCAGCGAGGAAAGACCGAAGACGAGGAAGATGATCCCTCTGTGGTGGGAGAGTTCAAGGTAACAAAGACACATTTTGAAGAAATATTCCTGTTACTCAGCATCTCATTATACTTGAAGTATTGTAACAAGAGAAATCACTGCTTTTCCTGTTGCACAGCCACTTTTCCTAGCCATTGTCTGCCCTCTGGTGGACAAACATTGACTTTCATAAACATACTATATTGTCAGTATTTTGCTGTATATAAAGTGTGCAGATTCTCTGTGAACTGTGGTACTTCAACCCAGACTGAATGTTTAATTCAGTTCAACTCTATCTTGAACTGCAATTCACAAAATTATACGGACCATTCTTTTGTATTGTAGCAAGAATATTTATTAAAAGGTAGTAAAATGTTTAAAAAGATTGAAGTAATGATCAATTCTTTTATTATGATATTTTGTTTTTAGCTTTTACCATTTACTAATATATGCTTTATGATGGAAGTTTTGAATTGTGTCATGGAAAGTTAAAGACACTTTCCCTTTTTGAGTGGACAATGAAGTTACATTTTAATGTGGATGTGTAGGCAGCACCAGTAAATGGATGTTTAGACTCTACTTTTTCATTTGTTGGACTACTGATCTTTTTTTTTGTAGTTTATTTTTCAGGTAGAATGACAAACCGCAAAGAGTTAATTTATCATCTGCAACTCTACAATCTGTTGTTACCTTGGTATGAATATGGTCTTATGTTCCTGTGTGGATGTTGGTGAAAGTCAGTCTAAGACTGCCTCTCCTCTCCAACGGTTTTATTGTGTTAAAAGTCTGTTACGGTCTTTAAAAATGGGTTGAAAAATTATTCTGGAGATGTGTTCAGGTTTCACTGCAAAAATGTTGATTCTGTCACCAAAATAAACAATGAGTGGTCAGCTCTGGAGCAGAACACCGAACTCTTACATGCAAAACACACTTTTTTGTATACTCCCCTCTGGACGTAAACAAAGCATTTTTACCATTTTCCTCCAATCATCGTTCTCAAAACACTGCTGATGCCACCTATTACCATGTTTTGCACAGGTCTGCCCCCCTCTTTTGCTTCTTTGTGCTAATCAAACCAATTAATCAATAATCAAAATAACTGTTGATTAATTTAATTGTAGACGACTAATCGATTAATCGTTGCAGTTCTAAAATGTAATTAGTTTGTAGAAGAGATGTTGTATGACTAACGATACTTCCTCTTTGGTGATATTCAGGGCTCATTCAAGATTTACCCACTACCCGATGACCCAGGGGTGCCAGCTCCACCACGCCAGTTCAGAGAGCTTCCTGAGAGCGGACCTCAGGAGTGCCTGGTCAGAATTTATGTGGTGCGCTGTCTTGACCTTCAGCCTAAGGATACAAATGGCATGGTGAGTATTATATGATTACATGAAGCTACAACTGAAAAACCATCCTGGTTTAGTGATAAAGAATCAAGCTACAACCATGCTTGAGATTTTATGACATGAAAAAGATGATTGAAGTGACTGAAGCTAAGATTTATTTATTTTTTTTGCATTCTCATCAGTGTGACCCATACATTAAGATTGCACTGGGAAGGAAATCACTGGATGACCGAGAGAACTACAAACCAAACACCCTTAATCCAGATTTTGGGAGGTGAGACAGCGATGTGTTTTTATTCGTTCAGATGATTACAGACAGTTTTAAGTTTGTTTAGGAACATAAAGGAGCAACAATACAGTAAATGACGTCCTCCACTTTTTGTTCAGGATGTTTGAGATGTCCTGCTTCCTGCCTCAAGACAAGGACCTGAAGATTGCTGTGTATGACTACGACTTACTGAGCAGAGATGAAAAAGTGGGTGAGACAGTCATCGATTTGGAGAACAGACTCCTGTCTCGTTTCAGGCCCTGCTGTGGCCTGCCACTGACTTACTGTGTGTAAGTATTTTCTCTTACTTTACAGTACAGTTGATACATCCTACAACTTCTTTGATGTGTTTTAGGTTCTCAAAGACAAACCTACTGTACAAAGCTACAATTTTCTTGCAGCTCAGGAATCAATCAGTGGAGAGACCAGCTGAAGCCATCTCAGATCCTCCAGAATGTGGCCAAAGTGAGAGGCGTTCCTCCTCCACGCATAGAGGGAGATGGCAGCTCACTGTCTTTCTCAGGAAAACAATACAACCTGCAAGATTTTGGTACTGCCATCCTCAGATATCCTGTTATCATATTTTTAGTAGAATTATTACTTCTTATATCTGCTATCTCAATGACAATATGCTGATTTTAGAAATTTACTTTTTAGAATATTGAAAGGTGCTATTGAAAACATTGACAACATTAGATGTTGCATTCTCCCTCCCCCGTTCCATTGCATTTACTTAACAACAAGTTGTTGCCAGGTATTTAACATAAAAGTCAGCCATTTATCCATTTTTTCCACACTAACTGAGGTGGGAACCAAACTTCAGATATTTTTCATGGAGATAAACAAAACTTTCTTTTTGTACCCGCCAAAATTTTTAAATGATTAATTCAAAATCAGAATTTTTTTTTCAGGAAAAGCCATACTTTTATTCAGCACTTTTCCAAAGGCTCTTTGGATGTATTATTATTTTTTAAATGTGTACATAAAATCTTAGCAATAAGACCTTTAATTCTTAGTTATTGTGCTACAATTGTATTTTGTTCTCATTTATCCGTTTGTATTTCTCTGATTTTATAATGTATCCTCTACTGTACAGTATATTGTCTTTTCATCTTTGACTTTTCTTCCGTGGTCTTTGTAGAGGCAAACACTGTGATCCACTCGCACTTGGGCCCAGCCAGAGAGAGGCTGGCCCTGCATGTCCTCAGAAACCAGGGCTTGGCACCAGAACACGTCGAGACCAGAACTCTGTGCAGCTCCCACCAACCCAACCTGTCACAGGTTAAAACAACGGCAGTAGCACTACATACATTTTTTAAGTAGAGTTGCAAGTAGTGATAAAGTATGAACAAAATGCTCCGTGGAATTAACATGTTAATGTTGTATGAAAGCATTTTTTAAGTCATTCTTTTCCACAAATACAGGGAAAAATCCAAATGTGGGTTGACATTTTCCCCAAGAACCTTGGTTTGCCAGGGCCCCCATGTGATATCACTCCACGCAAAGCCAAGAAGTAAGAAACACTTAACTAAATAATGTTTTAGTACATTTAATGATCAAATATATATACTGTGTATATCAAATCATATCATATATATAATATATTTAAAACAGGTACTCCTTGCGTGCCATCATTTGGAACACAACTGATGTTATTCTGGATGAAAGAAGCATCACTGGAGAAAACATGAGTGACATCTACGTTAAAGGGTACATTACTTATCCTATCTCCATTTGTACTTATATATGATTTACTTAAATATTCATTTTTCTATCCACTGGACTCATTTACAAATGGCTAATGTCAATGTTTCCTAGATGGATGCCAGGTATGGAGGACAATAAGCAGAAGACTGATGTCCACTACAGATCCCTGGATGGTGATGGGAATTTCAACTGGAGGTTCATCTTTGACTTTGACTACCTGCCTGCAGAACAGCTTTGTGTTGTCTCTAGGAAAGTGAGTAAGATCATGGTGCAGGAACAAAGCATCAAATGGTTGTTGCTCATAACCATATGGATTTTGTTGGGCTGGTATGATGGCAGTTAATTATCTAAATAAAGTGTGGGTATTTTTGCAGGAACACTTTTGGAATCTGGACAAAACTGAATTCAGGATTCCTCCGAAACTGATCATCCAGATATGGGACAATGACAAATTCTCCTTGGATGACTACTTAGGTGAAACAGCATTGTTATTAACCCTGTGTTATGCCATGACCACATAAAAGGAAGGCCTGAAAGATGGAGACTAATCAGAGACAATCTGCAATAATAGACATTGTATTTTCTTATCTATATTTCTGTTACAGGTTCAGTTGAGCTGGACCTACTCAATCTGATCTCTCCTGCTAAGAGCCCAGAAAAGTGCAGCCTGAAGATGTTGCCTGGGATGGGGGGCACAGTCTCCTCCAAAAAAACACTGCCCAACTCACTCTTCTCCCAGAAGTCTGTACGAGGCTGGTGGCCATGCGCAATTGAGCAGGATGGGAAACATGTGCTTGGTGTATGTTTATGTCCACAGCAAAGTCCCTAGTTAAAGTTTGTCTCCTGGTTACTGTTTATGACTGTCTTTCAAAACTCCACAGGGGAAAGTAGAGATGACACTGGAAATAGTGGAGGAGAGGGAGATGGAGGAGAGACCGGCTGGGAAAGGCAGAGATGAGCCAAACATGAATCCCAAACTGGACCCACCCAAGTAATAAGTCTTTAAAATTATAAAAAAAAAAATGCATAAAATGTGATTTTGTAATTCTATTAACTGCTTAACATGAATTACCTAAATCTTGCTGTCTTCCTCCATTCAACAGCCGCCCGGACACGTCATTCTTCTGGTTTACAAACCCTTGCAAGACCATGAAGTTCATCGTTTGGCGCAGATTCAAATGGATTTTCATTATATCAATTATTCTTCTGCTGGTTATCTTGTTCCTTGGGATCCTGTTCTACTCCCTACCAGTAAGATTACTGTGTTCACTGATAATTTTAATATTTCTGAAATTGCCATAATTTTTATCCATTACACATTGTTTTTCCACAGCATTTTGTGATCAGAGTGAATTTTAATGTCTTTTCCATATCCACAGAACTACATTTCAATGAAGATTGTGAAGCCTTTCTCCTAAGGAGCATTGCAGAGAAGCTGTCTGCCTTCCTGCTACAGAATCTACAGTCCTCTCCATCATGAATATGCAATAACTTCCTCTGTTGATGCCATAGCAGACTGATATTCAGCATTCTTCTCTCACATAGACCTGTCTGCTTTTTTTGCACTCAGTATTGCTTACAGAATATTTCTTGTTAAATAATCTCACTTATGTTCAAATTTAGACCAAAAAAAAAGTTACGTATTATATATATTTTAATAAACTTTGCTATAAACAGATTCTTATTTTATTATATTTTGCACACATTTGAAATCAGTGCAAATCTTTGAAATCTATCAACCTGTAGAGGAGTATTAACATAACAAAAATCAACATTATTACCAACATTAAGACATCAAAACCACATTCACTTGTCCATTTTAGGTTAACATAAAGTACATCAGTATGGTGGTTAACCAGATCCATAAGACTTCTATATTTTTCATTCACTTTATCCAAAAACCCATTATGTCATTACAGTACAATTCGGTAACATGGCTGCAAAAAAAACAGACAACCAAATAATTTAAGCAATTGAAAAATAAATAAAATAAAGCTAAAACTAAGTACAACATAAAACAAAGTGACTTGTTAGTATAGAAACTGTACATTACATTTTTAATGTTTTTTTTTTTACTAGTGAAGCAAATAAAAAAAAAACGTTACTTGTTGGTATTTTGTTATTTTTCTGTATTTACACTGAAAAAAGAAAGAAAACAAGAAAAAAGACGCCAGTGAGAACGACAAGCATGCAGCTGAGCTTCCCTGAGACGGTTTCTGACAGTTTGTGCAGAAATTATTTGGTGAAGCAAACCAATTGTCGCATCACCTGTCTGAATGGCTGGTCTCAGACGATCTTGCATGGGAAGATGCCAGATGTGGAGGTCCTGGGCTGGTGTGGTTACACGTGGTCTGCGGTTGTGAGGCCAGTTGGATGTACAGCCAAATTCTCAGAAACGCCTTTGGAGATGGCTTATGGTAGAGAAATGGACATTCAGTTCACAGGCAACAGCTCTGGTGGACATTCCTGCAGTCAGCATGCCAATTGCACGCTCCTTCAAAACTTGCAACATCTGTGGCATTGTGCTGTGTGATAAAAATGCACATTTTACACTGGACTTTTATTGTGACCAACCTAAAGCACACTTGTGCAATAATCATACTGTCTAATCAGCATCTTGATATGCCACACCTGTGAGGTGGATGGATTATTTCGGCAAAGGAGAAGCGCTCACTATCACAAATTTGTCTTTGCCTCTTTCACGGTTGTGCGACAGTAAATTCCTTTTTGACCGAGTTGCTAGGATACCGACTCGCGATCCCGCCCCTTTTCCCAACTAAATATCTGATTGGTCCCGATGTTCCTGCCGTAAAAGTGCACCAGCTGCCTGAAACAACGAAGCGAAAGTAAACCAATGACTGGACGATAACATCTGGAGTGGTACGTAGTTAGGGGAGAACTAGTTGTGTAGTTGTGAAAATAAATAAATAATTATGTAATGCAACAAACTCAGTCTTGCACAAAGAGGGGCATGCTTGTGAGTTGTATCTTTTCGTTTTAACTGAATGCTAGCTTGCTCACGTTAGCGCTATCTACGAGAATCGGAGCTAGCGAATAATAGCTAACGTTAAGATCTTTAGCCAATCAAAGCTAAGTTAGCTCAAGATGACTTGTTTTTTTTCTCCTGCAAGATGTGTTTGCATCACTGTAGGAAGCTACTAACCAAACACCTCGGAAATAAACATCGTACAACTAACGTTAAGCGGAATAACTACTTATTTAATGAAGGTAATGTCAAAAATATACGGTTGTAAGGGTTAGATAGCTAGCTAGCTAATTGTAGCTTTGTTGAACCTGTCAGCAGCAGCTGTTCTTCGCGATGTCCTGTCTGCCGAGTGCTTGTTTGCGTATAATAACTGTCAGGAATTGTAACTGATGCTTTGGCGAGAGGCTGAATCGAAAGTTGAGACAACAACTCGCCCCTCTGGCTCATGACCTGAGAAAGTAGACCAAACAAGTCCCAACACATATCTTAAAGAGCTACTGTCCGCACCAAAGGTCTGAGTGTTGCTTGCGTCTATGACCAGGGATGAACAAAGCTTTGCATTTGGCTTTATGTAAAGTCCAGTGTTTGAAAACGTGATGTATATCGCGACAGTTTAACCTTGTGTATGTATGAAATAACCAAAAATGTCGCAGCTTCTTAACATGTGAATGATTTTTCTTCTCAAGCATCTATTGTTGATTCATATTGTGTGACCTGTCGAAGATGGATGAAGGGATGGATTCTCAAGGCAGGTAAATCAAGTCAAGTTAGCATTAGGATTTAGTGTTTTCAAACTTTTTCTTCAAGGCGAGACACATGATTGTGCCTTGCATGATTTGTTCTAAGTACATTTCTAATTAAACAGCATGCACATAGAATATACTTGTTAACAAAGGGCACTCTGGGAAAAGGGAAGCTGCATTATTATGATCACACGTGTGTAGGTTTAGCTTACTAACAAGGCCTTCTCTTTTCTCTTTTTCTGCCCTGCTGCAGTGTGGCTGCTGAAGTCAAGTCAGAGGGTGTAAAGATGGATGTCCCAAAAACAAACTTAACAGATGGAAAAGATGAACTCTTTTGTGGACCACAAAAGAATGACATTACAAAAGTGTCTAAACCAACAAAGAACACTCAAGATGACGTAGCGTTTCAGACTTCGATGGACTGTGGGTCCTCAGGTGGGATGGATGAATCTGTCCCTGCAGGCAGCAGAAGTAACGTAGCTCAGACGCACTGTTCTAATGGGCAGAAGTCTAAGAGGCCATCTTCACCTGGTTCTGTTAAAACAACCTGTGTTGCTGCACACTCTCCAAATCCCAAACTCACTATCTGTCTTAGTAATAGTCCCAGGAAGGGTGTCAGTACACCCAACAGTGATGTGGAGATGCTGAGTCCGGACAGCCCCATCTGTAAAACCATGTTCGCCAACAGCTCTGCAGACAAGGATCATGATGGCAGTGCTTACTCTCAGCAGTGTGTCAAAGACTCTGATGCTGGATGTTCGGCCAAAGAAAAAGTCCACGTGTCTGCCATGGGAACTGAGGATGCTGAGAAAGCTGAGTACAGTGGCTCATCTGATATGAGCCAGGACTTAATTGGAAGCCAGGCAGGTGCACTTTTCGAAAGGTACTTGTTTTTTGTGATCAAATTTCTTTCGAGATTTAGGATGTACATTGAAATTAGTAACAAAAAAAAAATGACATAATAATTACAAAAAAAAGAAGTACATTTACTGTGTTCCATTTTTTGTCTTTTCTGATTAGTGATTTGCCTTTCCTGTTGTGTTACAGCTCCACTATGCTCCTAGTGTCCTTCGGTAAATGCGTGGCATACTGATCTGTTCTGTTTTTGTTCTGTACAGCGTTTCATTCGCATTGCATAACATGGACAGACGATGGCTGGGGACACCCATAGATGAGCTGAACAGAATGCCCCAGTGTGCCCCCCCTCTGTCTCACCTGAAAGCAGCACCTAACCACACTGTCACAGTCAGGGTGAGTAAACAACTACTTCTACTATGGGTGGTCTTTGTTTTTGGAATGTTGTGATGAATGCTGCAGTCATAAAAAAGTGTAATAGAGCTGCAACAATTAATCAATGAGTTGTCAACAATTAAATTAATCGTTAATCTTTTTTTATAAGAAAGAAAAGTTAAAATTCTCTGATTCCAGCTTCTTAAATGTGAATATTTTCTGGTTTCTTAGTTGTCTATGACAGTAGACTGAACTGACAGTAGACTTGAGTTGTAGACAGAACAAGACATTTATGGATGGCATCTTGGGCTTTGGGAAACACTGATTTACATTTTTACTACTTTCTGACATTTTATAGAACAAACAACTAATGGATTAATCAAGGAAAATTTAAATTGACTGCAAAAATAATCATTTGTTGCAGCCCTAATGTGCATGCAGATGTGACTGGGCATTGTGTGGTGGCGCTGCACTTGGTATTAAGAGAGAATAAGATAGGGAAACATGGGAGGGAGAGTGAAACTGTCCTCCATGATCCCCTCAGGGCCTCTTGTCAGTAATACTCCTGTAAGACTGTGTCCTCCACTACAAGTCTCACAGGAACACTACCAGTGCTACTGTGTAGCTCCTACTTACTCTAACCATCAACTAGCCACTGACAACCAAGATAGATTCTCCCCATCACCCCCTAAATCTCAAGAATGCTGGATTGTTTTTTTTTTTTTTTTTGATTAGCAAAGACAAAGCAACAGCAACCTGTAAATACATTAACTTTTCCCTGCACATTTTGTTCCCATGTTACAGACAGATCTCCTCAGAGAGGGTGAGGTCCCTGTTTCATACCCCAGCAAGTTCAAAGATGCTTGGGATGATGTGTCTGTCAAGATGCCCTGCTCTGAGAAGAACCTGTTTCCTATGGAAACTGAGGTATATTGATATGCCTTTGTACCACACGACAAGGTTAGTTGAATATTGTAGTAAAAGCAATTTGTTATTTGCTTTGTCTGGTAGGATGGGGGTGGTGTCCAGAGTCGGTGGGAGCTGATCCACACTGCCTTGCGGGGAGGTTTCAAAAGTTCTCTGGATGTGAGGGTAAGATGACTGTGCTGGACCGGGCTCTGATTAACATAGTCTGTGTTCTCAGTAAGACTGATTTTAGGGATGGAATGTTCGGGTAAAAATACAAACCTTTCAGTCTATTAGTCACAGTTTGGGGTCTGTATGTATTATTTGGTTCATTTGAAATAGATTATGAGGCTGATTGTGTATTTTTTCATTGCATTTACTGTCACACAAGAAGTCAAGGCCTACTGAAAGATACAGGGACCCGGGCAGACAGATGTATGGGGTATAATACTTGCGCAGTGTAACTGAAACAGCGGTCGTAGGTTGCGTTGGGCTCAGTTTCGGCGAGGGCAGACCAGATTTTACTGTGAATGTGCTGCACCCCCAAAGATATGACACGCTGATGGTGCGTGACCCAGCCTCTTTCCTTCTCAAACTTCTCAGCTGGCATTTGGCTCTTTCAATATGATAATGCGCAATGAACATATCACAAAAGGCTGTCTAAAATGCGATGAATGAAAAAAATCTGTATATTTAGGGATGGTTAACAAAACCCGTTTTTAAAAGGGCCAAAGCTGCATCCTCTCTCTGTCTGCTGTGGAGCTCTCAACTCACATAAACACACACAGCAAAGTCAGTCAACAGCTGATCAGAGAGGCTGCAGTGGAGAAGAGTTGACAACTACTACGCTCATTACTGTGAGTAAGTGCAATTTGATGAAACTGTTAAACATGAAGGAAAGCGACGTTTCAATCTGCTTTCTCTGCAGTCTCTCATCTGCCTCCACCAGCTAATAGCAAATGGTAAACGTGTAAGTTATTTAGTTTTAGTTCCCTCTAGGAAGCAGTGTTCAGTATTTATGTTCGGGGAGTTTATTGCCTGAGCCTGAGCCTATAATTTGTTGTTTATTTATTAATTTGTTTTAAATAACTCCACAATGGCACTTTTCTTTTAGATAAGAAGTCCAGTGTTTCCAGTGTTTTGTGCCCTATGTTTGTGTACTTCTGTTAAGGCACGGTTGTTTACTTATTTTGCCAAATAAAAGAAAAGCATGTTCAGTTTGAAATTGGCCTCCTTGCTGTACCATAAATGTACCGAACCAAACTGAAAAACGTGCATCGAACTGTGAATTTTATGAACCGTTCCACCCCTAGACCAATTCAATAGTTTTACCTGTGAATCTGCTTACATCTGTAATTTTGATGTCCCCATTGAAACATCAGAAGTTAGGAAAACAGATACTGTAATTGTCTTCTCAAAAAATTGTTGTGTTGTTGGGTTTTTTTGGGGGGTTTTCCCATCCAAAATATGAGACTTGTGTTCAGAGTTATCCACCCTGCTATCACTTTTGAAAACATGTTTTTTTTGGGTGTGAATACAGGCAGCTTTGTGTGGATGGAAAGTAAAAACAGTGAGGACAAAAGGCCTAGCTTTTAAATATGGGCCTTGTAATAAAATTGGAACGTTGGTTTATTTGGATAGCATGCCTTTTACGCTGAAGCATTTCTAAGGTTTTATTCCAATTGAACTGTCACAGGAGTTTCAAATATACAAAACCTATTCCAAAAACAACCACATGGTGGCAGAGTTTGTAACAAACATAGTTTTATGTCCTGTAGTAAAAGAAGCCCTGTAATCTGAGATCCTAAATATTGTATTTTTGAATTAAACCCGCTGTCAGTCTGATCCCATACAGTTCTATGTTTGTTAATTTTTGCTATGTTAAAAAATGCCCTTCTATGAATAAATAGCTCTGTATTCTCCTCTACAGGATGCTATATTGAGATACAACATAGCCCATGCAAAGAAATGGGACTTCACTGCGCTGAACCTTCTTTGCACAGAGGTAAGCTGTCTGAAAAATGACTGTTCCTGTTTTTTTTATGGGCTTAACAGGAAAGTCAATACCACAGAAATATTTCTGTGGTTTCCCTAAAGCCTGCTGATCATACTGTATTGCCAAAATATGTGTTAGGCATGCATCCTTTTCCCTTTTTATGGTGGGAAACCTTATTTAAAGGAAGACAATACTTTAGTTTTTATTCTAATTTCTTAATAATCTGTATAAGAGGCTTTCATATTTGTTATTTTAATTGACATATAAATTACATCTCATCAGAGAAATGCAGCCCGTTGTGTGTATCACAGTCCTGACAGTCAGCCCCTGTGAACATTACTGGCAGTGTTTAACTCACCATGATTAATTATGTCTTTAAAAGTTACCTTAATGAAGAGTGAAGCTAAAGCTGATACTAAACTAGAGATGTTGTCGCAAAGGGACCCCGCTCAAGCCCATCAGTGTGCGTCGTCCCCTCCCAGTACCTGGGAGTCTCAAAGGAGCAAATATGCGTCATACAGTTTCGACAGATGACCACAGAGCATGGCAGCGGCAGCTGTTGCGGGTGAACCAGGGGAATGTCTTTCTTTTTTTTCTGTCTCCCTCCCTTCTTTCTTTTAACACTTATTTTCCTGTGCTCAAGATAGTTAGGGACTGTAATTACATACCTGTTGTTAGAGACACTTATTCCCATGTGGGGGGAATATTTATCCAGCTTATTTACCCAGCTTTCATTGTTATGAAATTTCTCATTAAAATTGTTTTAGCATTTTCAAGTAACTTTTGCAGAAATTCCTTCCCGAAATCTTGTAGATACAATAGTAGCTGTACTTCCAGTCTACTGGCAGTGTATTTGCTTTGAAGTGAGTCTACATATACGGCATATTACCACCCAAAGTGACCAGTTAGAAGAGAGAGTCTCTGAATAAATTGCAAATCAATCTCAGCTAGAGGCCTAATTTGGTTCCGAACATTTAGTGAAGTATTTAGTTTATTTTCAGGCTCTTTCTGGCTGGGTTCATGTCTTGGTTAGAGCCATTAGAAACAAGGTCATTATTCTAATGGGGCTTGTACAATTAAGTGGGAACATTTCATACTTGTTACTGTCCGGTCAGTCTGATATCTGAACACAGTGTCCGTTCTCGTCACTGATTACTCAGCTAAATTCAGACCATATTCCAAAATAGTCTTTTTTTTCTACTCTCTAAAATAATTTCTCAGAGTAAAGCAGAGTGGTCGATAGATCAATAGCCACCTTTTATAGCTTAATCCAATTTAATTAAAAGGTCCCATTAAATCTGCAAGAATGCTTAGTAACGCCAGCAAGAAACTCGCCCTTCCAGGAGTCTATTGCGTCAGCGTCTCCACTCTCTGCCCTGAGTGCAGTATCTCCTCCTCTATTTCTTTTATGCTGAGACATTTAGCAAGAAGGGATGATGCTCATAGGAGAAGGACAAGTCAGTGTTTGAATATCAAAAGTTAATACGATACATGCATATTTGACAACAGTGTTACCGGAATATGAATAGATGCATGTGATACAAAATACCTACTGGATGGTTTCTATCAGTTGCATTTCTATCAGTTGATGGATGCAGGATGAGGGGGCATTTAGAGCCAACACACAGAGCAGGAATGATTAACAGCTGCCATTCTACAGCAGACACGCACAATTAGGTGAAGAATCAGACTGAATTGTGTAATCATTTTTTGGGCAACACAGTTAATTGGTAATTGATAGAATAATGTTTGCTGCATGTCTGCTCATACCGTTTATGTAAATGTTACTCCTCATTTTGCTGCAGTTTGAATCCTAACTGTTGTACTACTTGGCCAAGACCACCTTATTAAATCTGGAGCAATATTCATGCAGCACTGGGGTAATTGTCACAAGGTATATTGCCCCTGGGCCAATGATTGACACTCTGCTCAACATGTAATAACCATAGAGGTGTGTGTGTGGGGTGCGAGTTATCCAAAGTAGGGCTTGTTTGTAAATTGTCTAACTGTTTCTCCTCTGCCAAATGAAACTGTCACTGTGTCACTTTCTGATGAATGTCTGAGGGCTGAGCAGGAAAACAGTCCAGGAGTAAGTACAGCTGATGTTACAATAGTGCATGAACATTCAGCAGCAAAACAACAACACACTCTATCCCTCTCACTTTTGTGCTTTGTCATTTGTTTTGTTTCTGTTAGGGCTGTCACACTATTAAAATATTTAATCATGATTAATTGCATGATTGTACATAGTTTATCGCGATTAATCGCAAATCCGTTTCCAATCCAAGTTTTATTAACCATTCAAAAAGTACCTTAAAGGGAGATTTGTCAAGTATTTCATTTGCGTTATCAACATGGGAGTGGGCAATTGTGCTTAGTTTATGTATATATTTGTTATTGAGAATAATTTAATAACACAAAACAATGACAAATATTGTTCAGAAACCCTCACAGGTACTGCATTTAGCATTAAAATATGCTCAGATTATAACATTGCAAACTGCTGCCCAACAGGCAACAACAGCTGTCAGTATGTCAGTGTGCTGACTTGACTATGACTTGCCCCAAACTGTATGTAATTATCATAATGTGGGCATGTCTGTAAAGGGGGGTCTCGTGGGTACCCACAGAATCCATTTTCATTCACATAACTTGAGGTCAGAGACCAAGGGATCCCTTTGAAAATGGCCACGAAAGTTTTCCTTGCCAAAATATTGTGTTAAGTTTGGAGTGTTATTCAGCCTCCTTCACAACAAGCTAGTATGACATGGTTGGTACCAATGGATTCATTAGGTTTTTCTAGATGCACTCTAGCATTAAAACTGACCCAACTGCAACTTAAAAATCGCACGGTGTGCTAATGGGTTAAGGAAATTAGTGGCATTAAAACAAATTACGTTATTACAAAAACACGTTATTATAGCGTTAACTTTGACACCCTAGTTTCTATAAAACAGTCTTAGACCTCTAAATAAATATGTGAAATTGACATTTGCGTCGGTGGAGCTGCCAGGAAATGAAAATAACTTGTAAAGCCTGAATGCATGGAAGATCAGAGTGCAATAGATCATTAATAGCTGATGCAGCAGTAAATCTGGACCGTCCTGCTAGAACGCATTCTGTCATATGTATTGATGAGAAGGGTATAGTTTGTGTGTGCAGCCTAACCCGTGTGTTATAGTCATGGCTGGCTGCTGTAGCTGTGGTAATGCAGTGGGATCGTCTGTCTACCCTCATCCTGCCGCCTCACCAGCTACCATGTATTAGTCCCACAGGAGCGCTTTGTGATGTCTGCCAGCTCATTAATTCTGACAGCATTTAGTCAGACCTGCTCTGCAGCCATATAAATGCCCCCCGGCCAAATCACCCACCAAAGACTTCCTGTTGAAAATCAAGCCACCCTGCCACTCTCCACAACTGGTCATTTGCATTTGCTCCAGAAGGTCCATTTAATCAGCCCTAGCTCCCCCTGCTTACCTTGATAAAATAAGGCAAGTGATGGATGAGTAAGCCAATACACTCATAAGTGATTGCGTTGTAAATCTGGGTCTATGATGGAATAACTGGGTGTTTATTTTAGAGGGAATTGCAGATGGGTGCTGAGGTAAGCTTTAGGCTGAAGTATGGATGCGTTGGCCATGGCAGACTTGCTCCCAGATTGATGGTATTTTCTTCTGAAGCAGGTTCTGTGTAGCGAGCGGCTCTGCAGCATTTCTGTTTCTTGTTCCACCGCTGGTGTTGGGATTATTGATATCTGAGGAGAGGGAGTTCATCCTAAAACGACAATAAACCTCCATTACCTTCACTGACACTGAGTTTTCTTGTTGGATATGAGAGAACTGGGTATCTGATATTGCCTACCGGGGTTATGACCTCACACTCGCTGTCAAACAGTTATTAGACCATTTTAACTTTTCATCAAGTAGTTGGCTACTCCTCATAGTCTTCAGGGTCAGTTTGTATCATCGAGACAATGCTAAACCCCAAAAGAAATTATTGCAGTTATTGAAAAGCAAATTGTATGTTGAACTTCACATATTTCACATTTCATTATATTTTCAGTTGAGACAGAGAGGTAATGTGGGGATAAACTGTCCAAAGAAATATTCAAAAACTGTGATATTATGTATTATTTTTTTTAACTCTATCTGTTGAAAATACTGACCCAACTTGTTTTCTAGAAAAATAGTAATGAAATTAAAATAAAAAATAGGAGAGAACACATTTTCAGATATAAATGTTTTTTTTTTTTATTTTTTAAATTTTTTAAAATTTTATTTTATTATTATTATTATTATTATTATTATATAGAAAATAAACCTAGCTAGATGGCAGGTAATGGAATATATATATATATATATATATATATATATATATATATATATATATATATATATATATATATATATATATATATATATATATTGGGAAAAATATATTATATTATTATGTTATATTACCTGTATATGTATTATTCTGATAATGAAAATGTAGGTGATAAATTAGTGGTTGATAATCTGAGGCCAAATTGCTTTCATTGAGCAAGTGCATGCATGTACACACGGCGATACAATAGATGGCGGTATGCACCTTTAAAGTTCGTTTGCGATACACCAATAAATGCAGACTAGAGGGCCAAACATGTCGCCAATGTGGGTATTTTTCACAGTTTCAGAAGAGGACAAGACAATTGCAATTTACGATGCAATTTTTTTTATTGGACTTTACAAGAGAAAAATAAGTAAAATTTCAAAAGTAAGAACTGTTCTTTTTGTTGTGTTAACGATAGTGATGTCAGTGATGTTTGGTTAGGTCAGACCGATGTAATATTAAATGATTTGTCTTTGCTCACTACATCTTAGCATTTCTTACCCTCAGGTGTGCATAAACTACAGGTTATGAGCTTCTTTTTAAAATACAAAAATGTGAAATTATTGGTATCAGCCATAAGAAGAAGGTAGTTATTGGTACTGGCTGAAAAAAAAAAAATCCATATTGTGCATCCCAAATTATTGTTGCCAATAACTACTGCCAATATAAGACACAGATACAAACTTTAAATTTGCTTCACTGTCTCAAAAAGAAAAATGTCAAAAAAAAAAATAATAATAATGTGGCTGTGACTTATTATATTGGTTGAAAAAAGTCAGTGGTATTACAAACCAATATGTCATGTCAGATCTAATCAGTCACTCTGAGTGCTGGCTCTGAGTAACTGCCTGCCTAACTAGGCAGACAGCTCCACAGAGAGATCCTGTTTAACACAACTTCTGCCTGTATGTCCCCCCCTCTCTCCAGTATCTTGAGCATTCAGAGTTGCAACTCCTGTTCAAGGCCGTACTACCAGCTATGGTTGACCTCGCACTCAGTGCTCCTGTCCTCTGCACTATGGTAAGAGCAGTATTTATGAATATGAATTGTGTGAGACAATTGAAAAGTGAGCTGTTGCGATACAGTGGGTTTAAGAAGCTATCAGTAGGGATATAGGAGGAAGGATATAAGTGCGTGCAGTCAGCAGAGAGGAGAGGCTAAAAGGGTTAGATGGTGAATGTTATACAAGATCAGCTCATGAGTTACAACTGCTAGATAATGAATGCCCCTTCTTGGTCCATATCAGGAGCTGCTTCATTAGAAAGGAGGGCTGCGAGAGGAGAGGTCCGTCTCATTTCCAGTCATCCATCTGATGTGTCATGCCTGTGCACTTGAGAAAATTCCTCTCATGAAATTTGAAATTCAGTCTACTCCTGTGGACTTCCTCACTAGCCATTCCTCGTCCTCCGAGCAATGTTTTTTGAGAAACAGGGCCCTCTGTTTTGTTCACATTAAATGGAGCTGATCCATGTCACAGATCTTTTAAATGTCAGCCCCATTTGTCTTCATTTTCATTTTCTGTCAGCAGTATTAGCAAAGCAAAAAATTCCAACATTGGTATTTTTGTAATTCAATTATCTATTGCAGAGTCCTCAGTTTAATTAAATCAACTGGGCAGCATAGGAAAACCCCTCTAGTGGAGACAGAAACCAGGTGCAGAACGTTAAAGATGCTCAGGTTTAACTAAGGGAGTGAATTTGTGGTACAGATTTCACCTCAGAGTCATTTGTAGTGGTTGGATAATGAAGCTTTCTGACTCTCCGCTTTGTGTTGCAGTATTAAGCGTCAAGGCTAATGTTTATGTGTGTGTTATTAGAGTTGGTATTGATCTGCTAACAGGGCAGCCTTGGGAGGCTCTTTAGCCCTAATCAGTGAAGATGGATGGGCGCCGTGTGTCTGACTGAACGAACCTGGGGGAGAGCAAGAAACCTGGGACATTAATTACTACCACCCATTTACCTAATGGCACTCTCCTTGTCTCCTCTGCTTGCTAGATTGCTAAACTAATTACCCCCCCCCCCCCCGTCAGACGCTGGACCTACAGTACTGCACCCACGTAACCTTGCGTGTTTCTTGTGCATCTCTCTTTGCCCCTACATTTCCTGTTCTGATCTCCAGTCTCTCGGATTTGGTCTCTTTTCACTTTTTTTTTCCTCTCTCTCCTTCTCTTTCTAGCCAATTCCCCTACTGAAGTCAAGGATAAACCACTCTCTGACTCTGTCCCAGGAGCAAATAGCCTGTCTTCTGGCCAACGCCTTCTTCTGCACGTTCCCCCGACGCAACTCCCGCAAGTCGGAGTACTGCAATTATCCCGAGATCAATTTCTACAGGTAAAGGCACACCATCCCTTGCAGAAAACTGGAGAGAGACACAAATCCGTAATCAGTAGCTCACTAGGGAAACTGAGTGAGCTGTAGCCATTAGTATTTTATTCACAACATGAGATTTACACCTATGGAGTCCCTTTGTAAGCCATTACTTTAAGCAGGAGACTGAGTAGATCGTAGGCTCAGATATTGATCCTGAGTCACTGGTCTGTATGCTTCGAGAGGAAGCTTACTACTACTGTTTTTTCTGGTTCAAAATGATTGTGGAACATCCCGTGTTACCCTGGTTTTATTGGCATAAGTGTGCATCAAATACATTCAAAGATGAGTATTATTTTCATGATTAATTACAAATATCTATTACAAACTGGTGGAATTTTGATTAAGCAGTGCTGTCTGTAGTGATCCTACCATTCAGAGGAAACTGATTTCCATAAGGGGGCACTACTGCCTTGAAAACCCTTAATGGATGAATTCTGTTACTCTGCTTTAACTCATTTATCATGTCTCTAATTAGTTTCTATGCACTAACACTGAAATTGCAATAGGGCTGGATGTGGCCGTTAAACAGAGTTGCAGTTTGTAGTATCTATTTATGTTATTTTTTTATAGTTGTAAGATTGCATTGCATGCTGTAACTGCCCCTGTCACCTTATATCCTTGAGGATGGGACTGTGGGCAGAGTGTCTCTTTAAGCTCCATGTTTCTGTTGTATCTTTTAGTGTGGGAGGGAGATTCAGAGTAGGAGTGTTAAATTGGTGTTCTCTGTTTCTGCCTACTCAGAACCAGCGGTCTGTTAAGCCTCGGATGGCTAATTGAAACAAATAGTTTTGATGAACTTTTTTTTGAAGGACACAACACACCTGTCTGTCTCTGGCGCCTCATAATCTTAAACCTTATTTCATTTGTCACATACATTACTTACATGAAATTTGACCACTGCATTTAATCCACCCTAAGCATTTTTAGGAGCAGCAGGCTGCCGTTGAGGAGTCACGTTATTGATGCATATTGAGGTAATGGATGCATGAGTGCATGCAAGCAAGCTTATATTTTTGTATATGAAGGACACAACCTCTGCTGTACTGGTGTAACATGCAGACAGCAGAAGTTGTGGCAGTATTGCACTCAGTTTTCTGGAGGAGGCTACAGGGTACAGGGGGTCTTTAGGGGAGAGAGAGGGCCATGTAGAAGTGGTGTATATAAAGCTGGGAACCTAAAGATTAATTTGATGTGCAGCTCAGCACTGTGTGTCAAGTTGTTTTAGTCAAATCAGCATGTAAACATTAATTAATTAATTAAAATAAATTGTGAAAGTGTATAAGGGTTTAGAAAATCATGATTGAAGTATATGATTCTCTCATAAGATGTTGCGGCATCTTTTGGGTTGATGCCATTTGTTACACAGATTTGGTGCTAAATTTAACCATTTTTTACAACTTAAGAATTGACAAAAATGATCAATAATTCCTCCAATATACAATTTTCACCAAGACCTTGAGGAACGCCACAGAAAAGGCTGTGCTGTGATTTGGCATCAAATCTTTTGACATTTGGCGTTTGCAAATTTTCGGCAATTGAATTTTTTGCACTTCTGTTCAGGAAACTCTCAGAAACCCCCTTATTATCAATCTACCTGGGAACGCTATCCATCTTCTGAATGCTCTAGGTCTTTAATTTGTGTCTGTAAAGTTTCACGAGACTGCGATTATCCTAGAGGTCACCACAGGTCATTTTATACAGAGGTCAAATTGGGTTCATTGGATCCACGAGATTCTCAACTTTACAATCATAACAACTGTATGTAATTCCAAGACCGTTTAGGGACCCCAGTATGCCAAAATATTCAAACACACCATTTTTTGAATTGGTGAAAATAACACATTAATGCTGCATGCAAAGAAACTGCATTGTTTTTTGCCCAAGACCACTTGGGATTAGCATAAAGTGGACATGTCTGTATGTCTAGCTCTAAGCTGAGTCTTTTAGAGCTTATAAAAGACAGTAAAGTTGGTCTCGGGTCTGAGAAGGTTAATGGGATTCGCTGTTGAAGAAAGATTTCATTGTTATTTGTCGTGTTTTGCTACTTCTGCTCAAGACATTTGTTGAGATGTTGTAAATGGGTGAGGTGGGTAGGTAATGGAGTTAAAATGAGATTCTATTACCAGCTGTATTATATGGACTGTAGGCACCTCAGCCGACACTGGACATTGTCCAGATATCACCTCAACTCAATTTGACTGTATTTCTCTGAGGCACCGTCTCCTCATTAGTGATGTGTGATCACTTCTGGTGACATACTGGAGATGTCGGTATGGCAATACCTTATTATGATGGTGCTTACACTCTTTGCAGAACATGAAAGGTAGGTTTAGTATTATTTAATATTTATATTTCTTACAGTCTGTTATTCAGAGTCTAATTAGCCATCTGTTCTCCCCCAGGGATCAAGCTATATTATTTAATAAATCTGAAGGATGGTCGTATTGATTGTGTTTGTTCCACATTCCCTCTTCAACTCCCTCATTTTATCTGAACCTTAATCGCACTCTCACAATCTGTCATCTGTATGAGTGCGTGTGCCTCCACATCAAACGTTCGTGGCAGGCTAAGTAAAGGGGCCTCTGTAATAATGTAAGCATCGATTCCAGTTGCGGGGCTGGCTGTTCAGACCCATGCCAGCACTTGGTCACAGGCTTGGCTTCACTATCAGCATTTCTGCCAGCAGTGAAATACAGGAAAGAGCAGGAGGAGAAAAAAAAGTCTTGGTGTTTCTGAGAAGATGAGACAAGACAAGACAACCAGTGCAGTCTAAAATGGGCCCGGATCGTTACCGCCCCCCACCCCCCACCCCCCGTAATTGAGGGAGTGTCCGTCACTTTGCTTATCGGCTACAGTCGCGCTCTGTCTTGGACAAGCAGAGCAGCAAGCAATCTGCTGATTGCTGTTTTGGCAGAACTGTCAAGGTTTGTCCTCCATTAAGTGATGGATAGATTCGAGGGAGAGGAAAGAAGGCAGACTTATCTCTTCAGCTTGTGTTTTCCTTTGTATGAGAAGAAAATGACGTAGGAAGTCTGTTTAGCAGTTGAGTCAAGAATGAAAGCTCATTATTAAGAAATTCACCCTATGTTTTTGTTTCTGAACTGAGTGACCACAAGATGGCCTACCTCATTTGTGGGAAAATAGCCTTATTGGTAATGGTAGAACTGTCACAAATCTTGTCTCCTGGTGCACTTTATACAGTAGGTAAGGTTACAGTGGCAAAGAACCAAATAATTAATGTGACTATCCTTGGAAATGGAAAAAAGCTGTTATATTTCGGGACTAAATCCTTCATAATTTGTGCCCTTCTGTCTTGAGCAAGGTATGATTTGTGGCCATACTGGAAACCTCACCCTCATCCACTTGTGTCTCACTTGCATTATCTCATAGGCAAGTTGTCCTCCAGGGTGCATTATGCCAAATTGACACTGACTAAGGGAAATGGGATAAGGGGCTTCACAGTGCATGAGAAAGGCACTGTGTAAGGAAAATAAATAGAGGGGCAAACACATTGATATGCAGGAATAGCCTAATAAATTAGTTTTTTTGCCTCTCTGACTGAAGGCCTTTTAGTACATTAGCTTTTTCATTTCATTTGTTTGTTTTTTTTCTTTACTGGTCTGGGCGGGGGGAGGGAAAGATGAATGCTGAACTGTGATTAGTCATCAGCTTAGGTCGCTTTTAATGGAGGGGGAGCACCAGTATGGGGTGATTTTAAGCTTCCCACTCGATGCTTGTCTCTCTCTCTCTCTCTCTCTCTCTCTCTCTCTCTCTCTCTTTCTTTCTCTCTCCCCCTCTGTCTATCTGTCTCTCAGTCTATCTCCCTCTCCCCCTCTGTCCGTCCACCCTAGTTTTTATGGAGATCTGAAACACAGCCTCAGGCAGTGCCATTGTATCAAGGATGGAGGTAGATGGGAGAGACATCATGCCAGTTTAAAAGCTTGACCTCCCTCATGACAAGTTGTGGCATGGTTGTGCAGTGAGCTATAGATAATGACTGAGTGAAACACCCATGTCTTTCATCTGCTCAAACACATTACATTTTACTTAATACCAGCAATTCTTTTGTCGGTGACTCTAAAGGCTTCCACATATACTAAGTTAGTACCCTACAAAAATCTCATGTGAACTAAAATTCCCATTTGCTTTGTTTTTCAGGTTATTTGAAGGTTCCTCACTGAGAAAAATTGAGAAATTGAAAACTCTGCTGTGTTACTTCCGGAGAGTTACACAGACAAGTAAGCAGTAATAATATCCCGCATTATGTTCCAGCAGGATTTTATCTCTGTTTTTCAGTTGATGAACAGTTTTGATTGTGATTGTTTTGTTACTTTTTTCCCCTAGAGCCCAAGGGTCTTGTTACATTCACAAGGCAAATACTAAGCAACCCTCCAAACTGGGAAAGGTATTGCTCTCTATTCTACTATATTATTAATTAATGATTTATTGACCTGAATTTTTGTTATAATCCACAACAATCCATATTAAGAAGAAGAAGAAGAAGAAGATCTACCTTTATTAGTCCCACAGTGGGGAAATTCAATTTACACTCTGTTTAACTCATACATGGTACATGCAGACCTGAAACACACATACATGCATTAATGGAGAGATGTCAGAGTGAGGGGGCTGCTCCTGACAAGCGCCCCGAGCAGTTGGGGGTTTGGTGCCTTGCTCGGGGGCACCTCGGCAGTGCCCAAGAGGTAAACTGGCACCTCTCCAGCTACCAGTTCACACTCAGTTTTTGGTCCATGTCGGGACTTGAACCGGTGACCCTCCGGTTCCCAAGCCAACTCCCTACAGACTGAGCTACTGCCGCCCCCACCCATAAAGGAGATTTGTTTTTGAAATTTGTCAGTGAAAATATTCTTTTCATATAGTGACACTTCAAATTTGGTTAAAACAACTTGAATAAACAAATGTGAATTGTGGTGATGTTGTCTGAGTGGAGGAAGGATGACTGAAACAACATCAACAACATCAGAGTTTCTTTTCTGCTCATCATCATCATCATCATCCAGTCCTGCCTTGAAGCATGATACGTTAGAGTTATCAAGTGGGAATGTGAGACTGAATCTTGCAAAATAGAGGTGAATTCTTGTGGAAAGACCTGAGGTTGATGTGGCAGTTTATAGTCCATCAGGATCATGGCCAAAAGATTAGGCTGGAATCACAAATGCTCCATGACCAACCTTGCAAAGCTTCTTTAAAACTCACCAAGAGAGTGAGTGAATTACAAAATTTTAATGTGCAGAAGATACCTGAGGCAATTGAAGACGTTGATGCTGTTGCTGCAAAGAATGTTCTTACAATGTAATGAGTAGAAAAGCTTCAGGTGGTATGTTATTTACTGTCATTTAAACAAGTTTAGAGCATTGGATCATTTTTACTGGCAATTCTTCTCCCCTTAAAATAGGAACTTACCACACATCCAAACAAGCTGTTTCTTTCAAACCTCCCTATGTTGTGGCTTCAGTCCTTTAAAATTTAATTAGTATATTGTATTAATAAAGTGAATTTCTCTGTGGTGAAAGAATAACTGGAACTTTTGCTATCTTTTTGACAAGTTCCCAGACCCAGCTGAAGCGCTTACATATCACTTGTGAAGGGACGATTGAGGATGATGGATATGGGATGCTACAGGTAGGAACTTATTTGCTGTTTTGCATCTAACTAGAACTAGTTATTCAACCTGTTGTTATAAAGCTATATTTTGAGGCGGCTGTGGCTCAGATGGTAGAGCAGGTCGTCCACCAATGGGAAAGTGTGTGAATGAGTATTTAGGTTAGATCCTGATGGGCAAAGTTGGCACCTTGCATGGCAGCCTCTGCCATCAGTGTACGAATGGGTGAATGCTGATATGTAATGTAAAGCGCTTTGACTAGACCAGAAAAGAGCTGTATAAATGCATGTCTATTTACCATTGTAAAATGATCCCTGTTCGTAACCACTATCTCAGTGTCAAAATTGTTGGCTCAGATTGGATGTGCCTGTTTTATACTGTTGTGATGAAACCTAACAAACATGCCTCTGACCATCACCATGCCTTCAGTTTAGCTCTCAAAAGTCAAAGAGACTCTGCTGCTAGTCTGAAGAGTTGTCCACTACCTGCTGAAAATCAAAATTGGGTGTATGATTTTATTTGTGCATATCTGGGAGGGTTATTGGCTTTATTTCTGCATTGATTCACCCCATCTCCTCACTCCACTCAGTGTTCCAGGATGGCTGGTGCATTTTTTACTCTAGCTGACAGCTGATGTATACACATGAGTAGCTCAGAGGAGGCAAGGGTGAAGGAGAAGACCCTGGGGTGGGGGATGAGGGAGAAGGAGGCACATGGAGGAAAAGATGACGAGGGTGAGCCATCTCAGTGGGGCGACCCAGTGGGCCTGGAGTCCTGCAAGCGGATTGATGGGGCTGGGCACTGGCTGTGTGTTGAGCTTTGATAGGGCAGAGTGGGCTGTCATTCTGTCAGAAGGTGAGATTGAAGGGTGAGAGGGGTGTATGCACATACAAACACACTCACTGTCACACAGATTGACGTAGCTGTGGGCCAGTGAGCAGAACCCTCACCCCTGATGGGCTGTTTGTATGGACTGTCCTCTTATCCATGCCACAAAAACAAGGCATGAAGCTCCAGTATCGCATCACTGTATAGCGCTTGATATAAGCTATACATGAATAGACATGGCAAATTCCATAATTTGTAATAATTGATACAAGTTAGAAATAAAATAAAATGAAAAATATAAGAAAAAATGTATGTTTGTTTTTTTCTTCAGCACTGGCCGTTATTTTTATCTATATTGACAGTGAAGGAGGGAGCATATATCTTCAGTGCTGTTGCATATATTTTTGTCTTAAGGCTTTAGCAGAACAGAGGTTTACAAAGTGGGAGGTGGGCCTGACCAGGAAGTAAAAATATGGCATGAGTTATCAAAAGAAGATCACATATTAATGCCTAAATGTGTGTGATCTGGTTAAAGAGAGAGTTCAGAGATACAGTAGCCTGGTTTAGGAAAATTTGACTGTTTTTCCAACTTTACCAGAGTCAAAAACTAATCAATATCTCTGGACAGACCTTTTTTTGATCTTTTTGATGTAGTCTGAAGTAATGTTACGCAATCGGGGCTCAATTTTTGAGCGTCTATGGATTCTGATATCATATGAGTGGTCCCATAGGCATCCAAGAAAGCAAACCTAAGCAAGTAAACTGAGGGGAGGGGGCACCTTTTTTCCTAGCTCACAGTCTCAGACTTTGAAAACCCCGGGGTTATAACAATTCATGAGAAAATTATAAGCTTGGGTTTGATTTGGGTACCAATGGTTCCATAGTTTTGCTTTTGGAAACACAGTCATATTAACACTTGCCTGGGATCAAGTCCCGAAGTTCAAGGCTCCAAAAATCAGATAATGATATAAAGGTATCAGCTGATAGTATTTTTTCACTTAAACCCATCACATAACCAACTATTTATTGGGAACGTTTTGGTTCTGGGTATATCTTCTTAATTATTGACCAGCATTGATAGCACTAGATAGTAAGCCCAAAATGGGAATGCCATCCCATTTTAAAAATAGAGACACTCTGCACACAATCATGCAGATTTTGCATTGCTGCTCACCATTAAGTGCAGAAATTATAGATATTTGAAGTACCTCTTTATATTTCATGTGTTGTTTTGCTACGATTTCCTGATTTGATTATTTACAAGTAGGAAGCAGTGCAGTGATCCTTAGACATTTATCTGTGTTAAATGACCACAGCGGGTGACAGATAATAAGGAGCCACTAATAGAGTCATTTGTTCAAATAAAAGAGTGATGGTAGCTAAACCTCACAGTTCTTCTCAACTACATTGAATGGGAAGGACAATACATCAACACTGTTGAATCAAGATTTGTTTTGTTATGAAATGAACTGAGGGATTGTAGCCATTTTGGTTGCACTTACATAAACTCTTTTGTGTATTTTATGTTGTTAGGTGGACTTTGCAAACAGGTTTGTAGGTGGCGGAGTTACAGGACACGGACTGGTCCAGGAAGAGATCAGGTTCATCATCAACCCTGAACTCATTGTCTCGCGCCTCTTTACTGAAGCTTTGGAATACAATGAATGCCTCATTGTCACAGGTACGTAGTCTCACAAATGCATAAATTTCAGCCTTCAGGTTCTGCTTTGTAAGCCATTAATTACTGGGCCGCTACATTTTTTGACTCAAACTTTGTTTTATTCAGAGCTCCATGTTTCACATATGCTTCTTTCGTTGGACTCAACCTATTTCGTCCTTCCTTGCGGTTTCACTGTCTCCACTACATCTGTTTGTTGAAAAATCAGTTAAAACAAAATTGTTCACAAAGGTAGACCTGTGGCTCCAGATTACAATAAATGAACAAACACATATCAGAGAAGTATGTAATGATTTACAAATAACAAAACAATAGTTAAGAATTAAAACTCATTCAGTTCAGTCAAGTAATGTCATATGCAATGAAATATCTTTTAGTAGTTCTTGGTGTTTGAGGTTTGGTTGGTTCAGAGGATTCCTAATTAGCAGACAATCCAGGCAGGCAGCAGGTTCTATAGTAATGTAAGCAATAATGTGTGGGATGAGCTTGCAGGTCCAGGAAAGGGTGTGCTCCAATTATTATGGTATCACAATGCTCAGCCGTCTCAGGAAAGCTGAAGTGATGTGTCCCGAGTGTAGCATCCTCAGCGAATGGGCTCCTTCGAAGTTGTGCATAGTCACCGAATCTGTTTGTGATTTCGTGGGCAGAATCTCTGCATGCAGCTGCCAAGTGGAGAGTGTCTGGTTTGGTGACCCCATGATTGCCTCTTTGCGTTTTGCAAATGATGAAGTTTGTCTGGTTTGATCGGGCTGTGACCTCTAGCACACACTGGGGCTGTCTGCGATTGCGTATGGCACCGATGAGTTAGAGTCAGCACCTCCTTTCAGTCTGAGGCTGTGATACACAACCAGAAAATACAGTGCATTGCCCCCATTGGGTTGGGAGCAAGTTGTTGTCCCGAGTATTAAGATGGAGCATGCAGTTCGTACTTTCCAGGACACACACATGCAGTAATGTCCTCATATGGAGACTAGATATTAGGACAGGTTATTTATAGTTTTCTACCCAGTTAAGACTTTCTGTGACATTAGCTCACAATGTGCAGGGAATGGAGCCATCGTTGAGCAGACAGACAGCGGGCCATTGCTTGCCGTGGTGTATTTCTGTGCTTCTGTTATCTGCCTTGTGAATCAGTAGTTAGAGAAAGCCAATGTATTTTAGTCATATATGACCAGCGAGCGGTTATCTAGCTCTGGTTGTGGTGTATGTGTCAAATTGTGGATCGGGCAGGCTGGGTCATAAAAATTTACATTTCTGATTAATAGTGGATGGGTTGCAGGTGGGTGTAATAATACATCATTAATGAGGAAAAGCAAACAAGATTTCTTAAAAAACAATTACTGCTGTCTGAATGGAAATGAACCTTGTGTATAAATATCGTGTCACTAGATGCCCCTCAGTCTGTGCAGTAGTCCGTCCCCCATACTGGGATCCAGTCCCCATTTAGTGAAGTGCAGTATCATGTTGGGCCACTGCACGCCACCCTATTCTCGCCATGGGTCCAGCAAGAAAGGCTGAGTCAGCAAGGCCTGAGGCTGTGCCAGCAGAGCAGAGTTCTCCCGTCCGCTTGCTGGTGACTAAATTATGAATCTTACTATAGTGAGGGCATGGCTCGTCCTACTCTGATTGGCTAGTACTGACTGCCTCTGTTGGTTGGATTGGTTGGGTTTAGGCATGCAGACTGAGATTGGTTAGGGTTAGGGTAAGCCAGTCAGAGGCAGAGTAGGGGGGGTGTCATGTAATATCGCTCCTCGGTGGCGTCCTGCTGCCACTAGTCCACTGTTTAATTGATCGCAGTTGTTCTATCAGAGGGATAAAAAAAAAAATTTAAAATGCTAATAGGTCACCAGATACAGTATATACTTGGGCAGCCGTTAATATACCTGGACGGCCCGTCCAAGTAAAGACTATGTCTGATAAACACTAATAAATGTTCATTTATTTAAAACCAGCCTACTTTGTGGCAGGTAGATAATGCACAGTATCCCTACATTCAGATCTGGATGACATCAAAACCAATCTGCACATCTCTACAGTCTATACAGAACCAACAGGCTGCCAATATGATGCTGCCACTCTGAATACTCTATGCAATGCACTTTAATGCCATGTGGTGTTCTGGTTGGTATTTTATAGGCTTTCCTCTTTTTCCAACAGAACCCAGACATCTCACATGCCTTTCTAGTATTACACACACCATCGGCTATTTTTCGCATTGGAGTTGTTTTTTCTCAACTTCTGAGCCCTGTGTTTTTATTGGGCTCCATTCTTTTTTTTTTTTTTTTTTTTTTTTCCCACCCCGTCCTTCCACCCCTAGCCAGTAACGGTGTAAATCCATTGCATTGATTCACTTGTGACTGCCCAGTTATCCTTCATTTCTCTCCAGCAGAATTGCTCTATTTTTCAACCTCCAACTCACTCTGCTTGGGTCAACCTCTGTAAGTGTTCTGCCCTCTCACTCGCCTCCCTCCTCCTCCTCTCCCTCTGACCATCCTTATTTTTATTCCTGCCTTACAGCTGTACCTTGCCCACCACTGGTCAAAGTAAGAGCAAGCACAGGTTAAGATCAGGGAGGTTCATATTTAATACTATAGCCTATGCAAGTACTGCCAAAAAAATTAGATAGCATAAATGCAGGAGTGGACACAATATGAACACTTGTATGATTTAATTCAATCAAATACATAGATGTTGATTCAGATTTACCTTCATTATTTTTGTTTGTAGTGTCTTTGTAAAGTATGGAGATGTTTTCTCTCATTGCCCCTTCACCACATTCTGAAATAGCCTCAGTTGAGTCAGTTGATTTATGCTCACATCATATTTATTTTATTGCCACTTTATCTAGCTTGACAAAACAAACATTTAACATCCTCTTGTCCTGCTTTGGTGCCTGTATTTTACTGGGGTATCAAAATGTGCCTTCAGATTTGCCTCTGATGACACAAGAGGCATCATTATCTGGTTTGATAAATCCATCCGTTTAATATGAGGGCATGTATTATAACTTAGCTGCGCCTGCAGGAACTCGTATAAATGCCGCACTTGATTGATTCTGTTGGTTATTTGAATTTGTGCCTAGCAAGAGAGACACATGGAGTAGGGTTGGGTACCGAACTCTGTATCAAATTTCAGTACCTGAAAGCACATCTGGATGAGAAAGTAATGTAGAGTATAGAGAGAAAGTGAAAATGAGGCTACATCATCCCTGCAGCTTGTTGAAGTCACAGTGAGTCAGGTCAGTGGGGAGCAGAAAGTGATGTGGAGGTTGCACTTTTCTTGACGCAGAAAACGCTTGCTGCTATATTTCTAATGTAAATATAAAGCTGGGCAGGGCAACACGTCTCACTTGTGCCTCCTTCGACACACATGAGAGCGTTCTCGCGCTATTCCCTGACAGCCTGGAGGTTGTAGAGGTGGATCTGGGAGGGTTGTATTTTGTATGGTGTGTGTAAAATGTTCTAAATATCATTGTTGATATTGTGATGTACAGTGGGGCCTCACAGCAAGAGGGTGGCAGGTTGGAATCCAGTTTGGGGTCCTTCTGTGTGGAGTTGGCATGTTCTCCTTGTGTAAGTGTGGGTTTTCTCCAGGTTCTCCAGCTCCCACAGTCTAAAGATATGCAGTTTAGGTTAATTGATGACTAAATTTCCCATAGGTGTGAATGTGAGCGTTAATGGTTGTCTGTCTCTATGTGCCCTGTGATGGACTGGCGACCTGTCCAGTGTGTACCCCGCCCCCAGCCACCCCACGACCTCTAATGGGATAAGCGGTTGAAGATGGATGCATGGATGATATTGAGAAGTTTTGATTTATTTTTTTTACAGCTGAAATGACATTTTTGTTATTACAGAGAGAGTAAAATACAGAAAAAGGGTACTGTTGTGTACCGTCACTGAATTCCAGGTACAGATATTGGTTCAAATGTCAATGTTACCCAATCCTAACATGGGCAAACAAAATATGAAGCGACGAGGAGTTGACATGGTCTGATGGGCACCCTCTGGGCACGACTGTAGCTCAGAGGTACAGCGAGTTGTCCACCATTCGAAAGGTTGATGGTTCGATCCCTGGCACCTCCGGTCCACTTGGTTAGGTGTTCTTGGTGGTAGGTGGTTAGGGCAAGATACTTAACCCCAAATTGCTCTCGAAGGCTGTTCTATCGGTGTGTGAATACTGATGTAGTGTAAAGCACTTTGAGTGGTCGGAAGACTGGAAAGGCGCTATATAAATGCAAGTCCATTTACTGTACATTGCTTGTTGCCTATAGGCTGGTTGGAACAGCAGAGTACAGCCAACGTGGTGCCCACACTGGTAATACCACCAAACATACACAACCAGTTCTGTTCAGTCACTGTTAAAGTCGACCTCTGTGTCCTCTCAGCAAGCCAAGCATCGTCTCTTTTGTATGGCGTCATGTTGTCTTCCTTGAAACTCCCATCCCTTCCAAGTCACCTTCAGTGGTTAGTCACTGTCCCCCCTCTCCCTGCCTCCCATCACTCTGTCTCCCTCCCTCTTTCCCTCCTCCTCCTCCTCCTCCTCTTCTCCACTTAACTTTATTACATTTGGACAGAAAGGAATTTATTGCCCAACTAAGGTCATTGCTCCACTAATGGAATGGGCCAGTTACGCCATAGATTCATTTAAACATGGCAGAATATTCCTCGCACGCATTCAGTGTTTCCACTATTAAGTCTATTCTCTGTTTCTAGACTCTTTATATCTGTCTCACTTCTTCTGTTTATATTTTTATCTCCTGTCGAGTCATATTTCTTTGTCTTTATAGGTGTGTTCTAACAAGGGTCTTCCAGTGCATTCAGAGCTTATACGTCACATCAGTTTTTGTCCATAAGCATTTTCGGATCGGAAGGTAGAGGCCCACGATATAATCTAGTGATGGAAGCTTGTATGCCAGGAGGCTTTAATGGGCAGATGCCAGGATAAATGGGATCAAGGTGAAGGTGAAGGAGGAGGAGGGCAGCTCTGTTGATGGAGAAAGTGATATGAGTAGCCTGCTGTTTGACATTAGGAGTCGCTAGTGTTGTAGAATGTGCTTCATTTGACAGGCTGGGCTTTCAATGGGTTAAGATTTTAAAATAAATGTTCTTTATTCTACATAGAAACATAATTGTCATTTCTGCCCAATTTTGTACTCTATATAGAAACATATTTGTCATTTCTGCCCAATTTAACTGTCATTGTTGGATTATGTCCTGCTTGGGTACAGGCCTTTAGCTTGAGTCATACTTTGTCACTGAAAGGCACCAAAAAAATCATCATTCACACTTTGACTTCAAGTATTGGCAGATGGTACATGCTTGAAATGAAATGAAGTCAATTATGAGAAAGTAAAAGCAGCGTTTAATTACTGCTCTTCAAGAGATACTTTAAAAGAATGACATTTAGCATTGCTTTTAAAATACTTGATCTTTTCTTCTAGCAGCATACATAACTCTGCCAGTCCATACAGTATAGCCTTAAAGGCTATGTTAAGCATGTGTTTAACACCTGCTCTTCACTGAAGTGCAGTGAAACTTCCTCGTACCTAATGCATAATGTATGGAGCCTTTAATAGGCATCATTTTCAGAATTGGGCGCAGCTGTATTTGTAATGACGAATGATGAAATCTTTGAAGCTCTAACCGCAAGCACCTACCAGTACACATTATGAAATGTTAACTTCTTTATACCAGAGATGTGTTACCCTGTCAGTTAATGAGTGATTCGGTGGAGTTATGTTACAAGCATTTTGCAAATGTAGCCAAGGTTAACGTCCTCTGTTCTGACCATTTCTTCCTATTATGGCTGAAAGCTTTTCATTTCAAAGCCCAAAGCGGATTACTTATTAAATCAATGGCCTTTATTTATGACAATCCAATACAAGCTGATGCTGTGTACTCACATGGGGAGCATAGAAAGCACTAAATGAGATTTAAGAAATAAGGCGCTGAAACAGATTTTGCCCCACGGTGTGCTCCGACTGCTGAATACTAAGTAATGTCGTTTTGTTTTTCTTGACTTTCGTCTCTTCTTCTGCAGGCACCGAACAGTACAGTAAATATTCTGGCTATGCTGAGAGTTACAAATGGAAAGCCAGCCACAAGGATGAGACTGCCAGGTATCTTTTTTCTCACATAGTAATATTTTAGTCAATCACAAAAAGTTTGAGGAAAGATGGGAGGATATTTTTAAGTCATTGTTGATCTCAGCTCTCATTGCATTTCTTTCATATTCAGGGATGACTGGCAGAGACGATGTACAGAGATTGTGGCCATCGATGCTCTTCGATTCAGGCACTTCCTCGAGCAGTTTCTCCCTGAGAAGATGACCAGAGAACTCAACAAGGTGAAAGAGAGATGTGCCGTCTGTGTCTGCTCCGTGGTTAAACTACATAAACATATAGTTTGCTTGCATACAGTATTACACATCCTTCAGGCAGATGTGTCTTTGTAAAAGGACGAAAGGAGCTATGAAATACAGTGTCAACTCTTGGTACCTTCAAAAAGATGTTATTGTCAGTGACAGATAGGATAAAGTTGGACATTATGTTGGCTTTGACGAAAAGCTCATGGTGGTAAACTTTAATATATTGTCAGGTACCACCTGCAAAGATGTTAAATTAAGGCTCTGTGATCTGCCACACTGCTGAATTTAGCTCAGTGCCTCCGACAGATTATCTGACATGTACCGACATTACGTAACATTTGTAGTAGTGGTGGCTTACACTTTAACATTGTGACTTGTGCTTTTTGATGTTTGGCCCACAAGAAACACACCAAAATGAAAACGACGCCAGGTGATTATTCAAAATGATAATTTATCATCTTTCAATGGAATCGTATCTTAATTAAATCATATATCGAAATATCGTGATACACAGTTACCTTGTCTAAATTGATAATAACAAGCAAATAATAACTCAAATTTCTCTTATCAAACAGTTAAATCAAACTGTTATCTTAATCAGATTAGTCATGCATGTACTGTAGACATAATCAGTGTATAGCTGGAGTAATTTCAGTTGAAACTGTTATGTTTATTTTGCACTAAAGTTGTTATTTAAAGGAGAAAATACTCTGAACTTGTCACACGGGAGTAGACATCAACAAGCTTTACCATGTAGTTATTACATATAAGTATTATTTATTGAACCACCAGAAAACATTGTGATTATATCCAGATATAAAATTACCTACTGTATATTGTGATTGAAGATTTTGCCCATATCGCCCCACCCTGCTGCCATATACTGTAGATCTCAATACAGCACACTAATATTCTAATATATGGTGCAAAGAAATTATAGAAAAATAATGAAACAGTTTCTCTTTGGTCTTTCTCTCCCTCCTCCCTCTCTCTGTGCATTTGTCACAGGCATACTGTGGATTCTTCAGAAACAACGCCAACAACAAGCACCTCTCCGCAGTAGCCACGGGCAACTGGGGCTGTGGAGCTTTTGGTGGAGACACACGGCTCAAAGGTATCGTTGGCTGAATTACAAACATGCATCCAAATACGGGAAAGAAAAAGACTGTGTAGAGCCACAAGTGTGAGGAATGTCTTTTCACATATGAGATGGTAATACTGATAAAGATCAAGAGATACATAATATTGCTTACGTTAAAATAGTAACTCTGGATTCTCAAGCAGGAGGTGAATATGAGTAGCTCAGACAGGATCAGCCATTCGTCTGCACAGCTTTTGGGCTTCTCCATTGGCACTTTTGGCCACGCCGGGTCAAACCATGCAGCACTGATTTGTTTTTCGCACTCCAAGCCACACCTGAGATGGACCATCTCTGGAGTTTAGCCTAAGTGTGCCTGACCCACCTCCAAGCGGGTGGTGTTGACATCATGACAGACGCAGCCAACCCGTGACGACCCCCCTTCTCCCCTCAAACAAGCGTGTGTTGCCAGCAAGACTTATTACCCTTATTTTACCTCTTCATAGTAAAAGCTTATAACAAAATAATGGGGGGCTTTTATTGTGAAGAATTTATAGGAAATTAAATGTTTATCTTTTTTGTTTTTAATAGAAATAAAAATAAGTCTTCCTATACTGCAGAGAGAAAGAGAATAAACATCATTAGCATCAAGGGACTTTTATTATGAAGAATATAGGAAATTAAATATGTTGATCCTGTATTACTGCTGCTCCTTTAACAACCACACACACACCTTCAAGCGGGTTGCCCTGTCGTAATGGAGATGCAAATCCCTGCCGTGGTGGGCTGACGTGCCAAGTCAAACCGAGTCGAGCCAAGCCAGTACATGTGTACAGAAAAACCTAACTTGTCTCAGCCATTGAAGCACCTGCTGAAGGACTGTACGGCACAGTCACGGATGCCAGACTCTCACAATCTCCTCAGGTCAATTAGTAGTTCTCCCAGGGTGTCACTCACCCGTTACGTCCCTCCCTTTATTGATCAGCTGACACACATTTATGTTTCCCATTAAAAGGGCAATTGATTACAGGGAAGGGACACCATAAATCCAGGCTGATGCAGGTCTCTGTGGGCTTACACAGCATCACTCTTTACTAGACGGAGCCCCCTTACTGTCCCTTCCTGTACGCCACACTGCACATATTGACCAATTGTGTTTTTGGTCAGTATCTATTTTCATTAACAGTAATTTTGGTCCTACTTATCATTTATTGAGTCTTAAACCCACATCTTCACATGAATGTCTTGCATTATGAATGAGACTGGAGTAACGTGTATGTTTGTGTACAGTTTCATTTGGAACTGAGGCTGTTAATATCCTCTGCGGCACGCTATGAATAGATGCATCGGGCTTGACGAAGTCCCTGAGGATAATATTAGCTTCCGGGGACCCCCGCCCATTAGCCCTGGAATTAGCATAGCTGGTATTTTTAGAAGGCAATAACTGTATTTTATTTAGTCCCAGAGCTGACTTGAGATGTGGTTGTTACATAAGACCGAGCTGTTATGTTGTAGATTACAGACCAAATGATGTTTGTTGTATGTGTTTTTAATCTGGAATCAATATCCATTCTGTTAAATATTTAAAGGTCTTAAGACTTGATTTGCAGTGGCTAAAAGATTGAGTACTGTTGATGAGGCTATGCTACCAGTGGTGGATTATTTACCCTTCTGATACAAATTGCCCCTGTCACTGTGTTCTTTTCTGCCAGAAGCCATACCTTATCCAGCTTATTGACCAATTACTTTGTTTCCTCATCTTATTTTCAGCGGTCAATTATACATTTATGATTTTGTTCTGAAACTGAAGGATACTAATGATGCTAATACGGTATGTTATTGTTATGTTACGGTATGTTATTTCCCCTTAGCGTTCTCCTTCTCCCTTTTTCAGCGCTGATTCAGTTGATGGCTGCAGCAGAGGCCGGGAGAGACATGGCGTACTTCACATTTGGAGATGCTCAGCTTATGAGAGATGTTCATGAAATACACACGTTCCTAACCAAGAAACAAGTCACTGTCGGTAAGACACACACAAAACCAAATGTTTTTAATATTTTTGTTTCTCTTGTTAACTTTGCCTCTGTGGAGCACTTACACTAATTGCATAATGAGCAGGAATGGTGACGATAGCCAGCCACTGTTAATGTTGTGGGGCTCACGAGGCTCGTACAGCACATAGAGGTTGTCCTTGCTGGCGTCGTTACAGGGCCAGAACACATAAATAACAGAATGTAGTCCATCCCAGTGTTAAGTTATTCCACCTTATGGGCCATCTCCGCTCTTCAGCCTATCCATTCAGCCTCAGCTGCAGAGTGGATTACTGCCTGAACTGACCCCAGCCTCTCCCCTCCCCCTCTTTTCATTTTTCTTCCGCTGACATTTATTGAAGCCTTTCAGAGAAATTCCCCTCTAGCCATCCATTTCCTAAAGTGGAGCTACAGAGTAAAAGCTCACGGCTTTGTGTGTGTGTGTGTGTGTGTGTGTGTGTGTACGTGCGCTTGATTTATAAATGAGCCTGGACACGCTGTCATTTTTCTTTTTTTTTCTGTTAGTTTCTGTCTTGCTTGTTCTTTGACTCTCTGTTTGTCCTTTTTTATCTATTTCTCTCAAATCTGGTTTTATCTCCCTCCATATTTCTTCTTTCTCTTGACCCCTGTAACGTCCCCTCCCTCTCTCTCTCTTTCTTCCTCTCCCTCTCTTCCTCTCTTCCTCTCTCCATGTGCACATTCCTCATTTCCCCTCTCAGGGAGGCTGTACAACCTTTTGAACCAGTACTCCAGTCTGATGTGCAAGAATTGCCGCACGACTCGACCTGACGTCAGTCTCTACAGTTTCATCTATGAGAGAGTCTCTTCCCGCGCGTCCGCCGACGCCCCGGATTCTGCCAAGGATTGTGGGATATCCCCTGTAACACTGGACTCTCATTAACAAGAAGAGACCTCCCTCCCCCTGTCGCTACGTGTAAAAGAGACTCCAGGTTCAGAAACCTCAATGTGCTTACAATCATTTTCTCTCTCTCTCTCTCTCTCTCTCTCTCTCTCTCTCTCTCTCTCTCTCTCTCTCTCACACACACACACACACACACACACACACACACACACACACACACACACACACACACACACACACACACACACACACTCCCTTTAAGTTTGTGATCCCAACACACAAACTACCAAAACACAGTTTTGCCTTTCTCTTTGGTGGTGTTATAGGAGACTCGTAGTTTGTCACCAAATGTGATGAAACGTTTCAGAGACTTATAGCAATAGTAAATCCTGGTTGCTGTTAGGCCTTTCTTTAGTCTAAATGTGATGTGGATTTTTTTGTTTCACTCTAATTACAAATATGGCCAAATGTTCATCATATGCATGGTTGTGGACACTTCATTATTAATAGCCCAGGACATAATAATCATCTCTAGTTGCCATGTCCTATATTGTGTTTGCTACTTGTTTTGGATCTTCTCTAATTAACCATACCCAGGTTGTGGTGAGGTTCCTGAATGCAGAGAGGTGATGAGATGCCATACTGTAGTCTATGCATGGGCAACATTTATTTATCAAAATATTTTACAAATATATGCTGCTCTTTTATATCCCCTAGGATGTTCAACTCACATATTGTCCTTATTTCAACATGAGCCAAAACTATCGATAACATGTCAACGGTATGAGAATCATCTCAGATGAAACATTTAATTTATAATCATTTTCATCTTCAGACCTTTGATTCTGTTCTGAGTAACTTAATAATTTTCAAATATATCCAGTGTTAACCACAGTATTGCTATTGTACTGTATATATAAATAAATAAATAAAGGGGGGAGCATATAATGAAATAATTGCACGCAAAATATTATTTTTGTTAATGTTTTTACTCAACATTTACTTTGTTTTGTTATTTACAGTATCTTCTGATTGACTGTGTGGGTTCTATTTAATGATGGTTCATAAATACAATTAAAGGCTGTAAATGTAATGCATAGTACTGTACTTAAGGTTTTTAGGTTGTACTCTATTATAATTTCTTAATTAAATTATATCCTGTTAAAATGGTATTTCTCTGCTCAAATTAATATGCCGTACAATGCCAGCAAAAACCTTAGCAAAGTCATTTAGCTGTTTATTGGTTTCACAGCCTCTTGTCATTTAACCAGAAATTAAGAAGCCATTCTGCTGTACATCAGGATAATATAATTATCCATAGATCAATTAAGAAATAATTATTTCTCTCTTCAGAGATACTTTCTTTTGCGTGTACATTTGTAACCATGCCTTGGCACCACAGATTTGTCACGTAATTTCATGAAATTATACATTATTTAATCATTTGAAACGTGATTGATTTTTGTGTGATAGCACGTGTACCAAGGGCTTTCAGACAAATTTAATTCTACCTCCAAACATGCTTTATTAGATGAATTAGGGTCCTAAATAACCTCATGACGTGGACTTCCATAAAGGGGGTGTAGGCTTGGCAAGAGTAAGTGGATTACACATTATCTGCTTCTCTCGCTCTTTGTACTGAGCCCGACATTGCCCAAATGAGCTGTGGGCTCCCAGCAAAGTCCATTTGGTTTGGCAGACCTGACTGTGGATGGCTGCAGTGTGCCGGGTCACCTGGACATGAACTTTATTTAGGTCACTGGTGCCTCCTGGATTTATTGACTGAATGTACCAAGCAAATCCAGCAAATGAATAACCATAGTCAACACATTTCAACAACAATATGTGTTACCAGACACAGGAGCTTAGAGAGGTTTTTACTTGTTTGATTTCCCCATAAAGAAGAAATGCTGAACAGCTGGTCCAGTTTTGTCCTGTCTAGTGATGCAATTATTCTAAAACAGGATGTAATTTAACGCAGAGCCTGTAATGTTACCCGGCGGCACAGGTCTTTTCATCGATGAACACTATTAATAAAATGCCAGAAAGCAACTGGTCTTCACTCCATCTTTGTCAGGCGGCAAAGTCACTACGACAAAATGGCATTTCAGTTCATAATTGCCTGACCCTAAGTTCTCTAGGTCAGCCAGAGACCAGCAGCAAACACAAATGCAAATAATGAAAAAGGAGGAAGTCTGAAAACACTGAGTGTTATTGTGTGTTTGTTTTAGAGTTAAAAGTGTAGTGAATGTATTCGTGGCATGTGTGACATTTGCTATTATGTTTTGGTTATATACAGTATGCTCTGGATCATGTGAATAAATAATTGAATGGTCAAATTAGACATTTTGGTGCTGTAGAAAAGGGGAGACTGATACCTGTTTAAAAACCACACAATGATGCTCTGATATTTAGACCGTCACCGTTCTGTCCAGTAGAGCCTCTTGCTCAGTCCCTTTTCCCCTTTTTTCATTGCCGTTAGTCATGATTGATAATACTGTTCCTTCTGTGCCAGCAAGTATAAATGATGAAAATCTAGATGTGGAGGAGGAGGAGGAGAGAGAGGTTGCGGAGGGAGGAAAGAGGCTGGAGGGAGGGAGGGCCAATTATCTTATTGTTGAACCCACTCAAGGTAGAAGCCCATCAATCTGAAACCACTTGCTCAAATGACTCATGTTCAGCCTTTATAAAAGTTTAATTGCCTTATATAATTAACACTGAGGGGAAAGACTTATGTGTGATGTAACCGAGAAGGGAAAAATGACCTGTCTGGATGAGAAGTGTATGCAGAAACTCATAAAGTAAGTACTCCTATTAGAAAACAATAATTAATTGATATCTGATATTTTTTATAATTTGAGAAAAAAAGTTTGATTGTTTTCCTTTCTCTGTCTCCCTGAGATGGTATGTTTGTCCTTCACCACCGGCACCTTTGGGTGCAGCAGGCTTCTGTCACCTGACACGCGGGGGGCGTGGTGTTAAGCCGTGCATGCACTCGGATCTGTCACCTTCACTGATACCTGCTCTACTTAAACCCTCCGGCGATGCCAATAAGAGTCAAGTCAGTCTAAGGTAAATGCAATCTACAGCAATAAAACTGAGCTGACATTTGCAACCACTGTCCTGCTATTTCCCGTCATACCGCGTGAAACGCAGAGCCGAGGGGAGATTATGAGGATTTATGTTGACGTTGGGGGATTAGTGGTCCTGGGTAAAACCGTATCAGACCCAGAGTGTAATATGCAATGTTTTGGCACTGATGTCGGCGCCGTAGCTTGAATGAACTCGTGAAGCATCCTGCAGGAAAAGGTGAGGAAGTTGTAGAGGCACCGTTTTGGCACTGGAGCAGCACACCGTCGTACGTCGCGGTTACGCGCTTTTTGCTGTTGCACAGACTTTACGCAGAAACAAACGCACAGGCCGTCCAGTTACTGTATTTAGTCTTGCAAATGTTTTACGTTAAGTACACATGCTGCTTCGATCATCCCAAATCCCATCGAAAATATACGCTTGTAAATGTCATTTCAACCACGATGAGTCTGTGCGCAATTATAGTCCTCGTTAAGCGCTCTGCTTCTGTGCACAACCTACAATCAGGACGAGCAGCTGAGGTATTGTTTAATGTGTGACATTCAGAAATGTCTCATTCACAGATGGTTTGTAATAAATCATCAAACTTAGTCATGCACACTTTTTTGCCTTTTTATAAATGACTGTCAATCAAAAACATCGAGATGTCTCCCTTTATTGTTGACTCTCTCTCTAACTCGCCAACTCTTTCTTTCACTTTGTCTCTCTAGCCATGAGTCAGTTTCGGGCGTTAGCGGGTGTGCTGATGGGTGGGCGTGTTGGAGGGAGTCGGTGGCTGCGAGGGTGTGGAGGTGGAGGTCGCCCGGCCACCAGGCGCTGGGTTGACCCCAGGAGAGGCTGCTCCTCCGGGGCTGCGCCGATCCTCTCAGCGATGGCCAGCAACTCCAGCTATGTGGAGGAGATGTACTTTGCCTGGCTGGAGGATCATAAAAACGTCCACGAGGTAACAATGTGCAACATGAGCCATTTCTTCCCACAGTAGTGAATAACATAAAAAATGGGATATTGAATATACATATATTTTGCCCATTAATGGAAGTTTGCTGAGGGAACAAGGTCCAGCACATCTTGAAACAGAGTTGGTAGCAGCTATATCACTATTGAAGAAGAAGAAGAAGAAGAAGAAGAAGAAGAAGAAGATAGTCCTTTATTAGTCCCGTAGGGGAAATTCAATTTTTTTCACTCTGTTAACTAATACACACACATGCACAAACAGGTCCATATACATGCAACAATTGGAGAGGTGTCAGAGTGAGGGGGCTGCTCCTGACAAGCGCCCCGAGCAGTTGGGGGTTTGGTGCCTTGCTCAGGGGCACCTCGGCAGTGCCCAAGAGGTAAACTGGCACCTCTCCAGCTACCAGTTCACACTCAGTTTTTGGTCCATGTCGGGACTTGAACCGGTGACCCTCCGGTTCCCAAGCCAACTCCCTACAGACTGAGCTACTGCCGCCCCCAATTTTGAATTATTATTTTGATTTATTGAAGGCTGATACCAGTCTTGGTCTAGAAACAGGGCACTTAAAGGGGAACAACAGCCATTTTCAAAATTCATACATGTTTTTTCAATGGTCTAAGACAGTCCAAAAAATATTAAAAATATAAAACTTGTGATGTCAAAGGGTCTAAAGTCTGGAGGTGCTCCATAGACAACGAATAGGGAGAGATGTTCTAGATGACACAGAGAGCATCATTTCATTTATGTATCATGGCTTGTACTGTAAATCCACCATGCTCCTCCAGTTTCCTTTTTTGAATGGCGAATACAGACTACCGCCGCCTGCAGGTGTGGAGAGCTCTTTCATCTCACCCAGGCGCAGAACGTCCGTGTTAACTGGCCGTCGCCTGTAGTCTTTTGCGGCGTGTGGTGCAACTTGTCGGCCAAAACAAGGGCGGTGTGAGGCGACGCTACAGGCAGCCTTCTTCAGCACTAGCTCTTTGATATCGGGCTGGTGTGTTTAAGGAGCAGCTCCAGACCACATTGCTTGAACTTTCCTAAACCATGGAAATAACATACTGGAATTCTTCATTTAGGTGGTGTTCCCCTTTAATAAATGTGCACTAGGGTATGTTGGTAGCTAAATTGCCTGGGGCATTTACAAATACGCCACTGTAGCTGTAATGTCCTGGATTCCTGTCCCATCATCCCCCAACTTATAGCAGGAATACTTTTGGTCCATGTTTGCGATGGACCCGCTTGCCTCTGCTGAATCTGCTCTGTCTCTGTGTTCTAGTCCTGGGACGCGTTCTTCCGTAACATCCAGGCCTCCAGTCCGTCTGGCGAGGTGGGCGAGAGACGCCCCTCCGCTCTGCTCCAGGGCCGAGTGCTGTCCCACTCACCAGACATGACACAGAAAGTGGTGGAGGACCACCTGGCCGTGCACACTCTCATTAGAGCCTACCAGGTAGTGCACACACTCACGCAGCCCAGCTGTGTCTCACACACACACACACACACACACACATCAGCTATCAGCTCGTTTAATGTGGATTTACGTTATTTACAAATTAAAAGATTGATCACATATCTCATGGGCATCCATTTAGATCTTAATGCGGTGCCTGTGTACAGAATTAAGATGTCATCTACCTCGAGCCGTGACCGGCTGACTATTTGTATCTCTGTGTGAAAAATGCATCAAACAAAATCTTCTTCACTTGCCAGAAGAGATGCATCTGGCAGTGAAAGCTGTTTATACTGTGTGTCCTTGTATTAAAAAGAATATACGATTTGTTTGTCACTGCACGAGGTTATGCAAATTGCAAGATTAACTCCAACCTACTTACCCTCGCTGCTTTTTGAAAACTGGAAATATCAAAGAGACTACTTAAACAAAACAGGTGGTAACATTTCCCCTTGCCCTCAAATTAATTCGAAGAACTATCCGAGGGATTTATTAAATTCAGTCTTTTGGCAAAGGCGTCACTTTTATTCCTAGTTTGTTGCAATCCTGGTGGGAATGTGTGTGTGTACATAGACATAAAAGCACTCCCATGGTGCTCTTTTCTCAGAAGGGTTGACCTGTAACTGAGCGTTAGCTTATTCTCCAGCTGTTCACACTCAGCAGCGTGACAGCAGCCCCTTGCTGAATCTTATTCTCTCCTTCTTGTCACTTCCTCTCTTTTTTACCTCATTCTCCTCACCTCTTCTTTTGCTCCCTCCTCTTTCACATCTCTCTGTGGAGATTCGTGGTCACCATGTTGCCCAGTTAGACCCTCTGGGAATCCTGGAGGCTGACCTGGACTCCTTTGTTCCCTCTGATCTGATCACCACCATCGATAAATTAGGTGAGCCTCATCCCAGACACATCACACATCACAAACACCCACTAAAAATCAATTGTGAATAAAGGAACATTTTTGTCTTGAGTCGATTATCTTTGTTTTTCATTTTTTTCATAAACTCTATGAGACCCATGTAAAACAGGCTGTGTCATTTCAAAAATAAACATAGAAATAAAATGTTTTGTCATCTAAAAGCAATAATTTTACATTTTGTGTTTTAGACTTTGTTCATAAGAGGTATAGATAGCCTTATTTTATCCCTCTTTACCAGCTAAAAGCATATAGAGTTAACCCACAGGCAGTATATTATGCTGATTAGATTTCTACTATAGAAGTCCTTCCTTCTAATTACCTCAGGATACTTGTTGTACTTAAGGTTTTCAGTCATAAGCATATTATTCTTATCGGCGGGTTTACTTCAAAAGCCTCATTTGCCTTATAATGAAAATATCAGATTTTTCCTGGGCTTTATTTCCATAACATTACTGTGTCCCTTTGAGGGTTTGTACAGTATATACATGTGCATCCATACACACATTATGCACTCCGAGGATTGCATAACTCATCAGACCCAAGAGCGTAAGTGGTATTTCAGTATAAAAGGCCCCATCACGTTCTCCGCCAAGTCTGTATATAGGGGTTGGTCAGCCTAATGCTGTCATTAATCTCAGACCGAGCTCTTGTCATTCTCCATTTCATTTAGCCGACTGAGGATCGGTGGATGTGGGACGGCCACAGAAAGCGATCGAAGTCTACAGTAATAGTAAAAGAGGAGAGAGAGAGAGAGAGAGACATTGTTTCTGTTGGCTGCTGTTATCAGTGATCAGTGCGTGTCAGGACATAGCACTGCATTATGTATTGTCACCAGGGCTATAGTTCCCTAATGAAAGCTAATGACAGCCTCCGCAGCCCCTTATTTGGTCAGCTGATAGTACAAGAGTCTATTCTTGGCCCCTTTTGTCTTTGCTTCCTAATATGATTTGCACCTGTCTCCTCTTATGTTGCCTGCGATCTTGAGCTTGACCAGCTCTCTCAGGTGGGCTTTGTCAAGCACTGAAACTTATGTGGGGCCACTGATACTGATGCTGCATCACCACAGGTCCTGCTATTGTGCTGTCTACAAATGCATCCTGGATAGTTGTTTTTATGTCATAATCTTACATAAGCTTTATTTTTTCACAGATTTTGCCATTAAAACATATTTACTTGTATCAAGAATTAAGCCAATTCACTGCAGTGTTATGCACTACGTTTGCAGGGAGCACTACTGTAATATTCATTAAAAAAGTTCAGCACAAAAAGTGATTAGGGCACCCTTTCAATAATGTTGCAGTCTCAGTTAGGGCTGCGGGTAACAATTATTTTCATGATGAAATCAATTAATCTGTTGGCGATTATTTTTTTTTAATTATTTTTACATCAATGCATTAATCATTTAGTCTATAAAATTTAAGGAAATTAGCACCACAATTTCCCAGAGCCCAAGATGACATCTTCAGATTGCTTGTTTAGCCCGACTATGACTCCAGAACATGAAAATATATTCAGTTCACAGTGCTGTAAAACAGATCAAATCAGAAGCTGGAACCAGTTTGGCATTTATGCCTCATAAAAATCTTTCTAAACTAAACTGTTCTTGGTTAGTTTGGGGACTAATCTTTGCTTAATCAGTAATGGGGTTGGGACAATATTGAATTTTATCACGGATCGCGATAAGAAACACAATAAGTTAATCGTGGTGAATTTGAGTGACTTGAAAAAGCTGTCTAGCTCGCTATCATGGTGGAGAAGAGAAAAATAGCTTTAAAAATACATTAATTATCATATAAGAAAGAACACACACAATGGATCAAATGTTTTATGATTACCATATTTAAGATTGTTAGTTTTTCACTAAAAAGGATGTTCACTTAAAAAAAGATGTCCCACGCAAGAAAAATGTCTTAACAAAGTGACAGGTAAAACGATTCCAGTCTGTTTTAGCACCATTTTAAACAGTGTTTTAAGCATATTTTAATGATTATCCGGATAATATTGTGAATCTTGATTTGGTCAGGATAATCGTGACATGAAATTTTCATATCGTCCTGTGATGCCAAATCATAATAATACATCTTTATACTTTTTATCACTGATTTGTGCTGCATTCACACGACATCAAAAGAAATGGAAGAAAGAAAGATATTGACAATCGAAGGATATTGAAATTTCAGATCATGAATTAAACTTGGATGAAGGCAAGTCTTTGTGTCATGAATGTTACTGTGAATCTTTGGATTACCAATTAGAATAGAGCTCCCTGTAAGCTAACAGCTACCCACCTCTACAGTGTGGCACAAAAACATGATCACAATTTAAAAATATTAATACGTAGATAATAACTCTGACTATAATTTGCGATGGAGAATATTTTTGGTAAGACGTAGAAAATGTGGTTGTCCTGTCTCAAATGCCTTAAAGAAACCTGTGTTTCACATGTTCTTATCAGGTTTCTACGGTCTTGATGAGTCTGACTTGGATAGGAGCTTCCAGCTGCCCCCCACCACCTTCATCGGGGGAGCAGACACCACTCTTCCTCTTAAAGAAATCATACGCCGACTAGAGGTTTTTTGTTTGTTTCCATACATGTGTGTAATGATGGGGGGGGACCATAACACTGTACCGTGCTAATTGCTTTTTTCTTCTTTTCTTTTTCAGACATCCTACTGTGGTCACATAGGAGTCGAATTTATGTTCATCAACAACGTGGACCAGTGTCAGTGGATCCGTCAGAAATTTGAGACACCGGGAATCATGCAGTTCACTAATGCTGAGAAGAGGACTTTACTCGCTCGCCTGATCAGATCCACACGGTCAGCAATGATTAAGCATCTACTGAGTTACACTTTAATGACAGCACGATACCTCACTTTTAGTTATAGCTCACATCAGAGCCTCGCATGACAAAACTTTTGTTCGCGCATCTATTTGGAAAGATAAACAGCCTATTCTTCATGTGAGCTCATTTTCACCTTTGATATATGATCTCTGAAGTGATCTTATTCTTTCTATCATATTCTAGCTTGTCCTACACTGTTATCGTTCCTAATTAAAACACACATATTGGTGCTGAAAAAGGTCTCTAAACATTATAGTGTTGTTCCAAAGGCACTTTTCTGTAACAGAGCTTTAGTTATCATCATTATCAGTCACAGCAGTGTAGTCTGTATCATCAGTTGTGTTAAAAAACATCCATAAACGCTACATCTGAACTTTTTTTTTATGCCTAGGTTTGAAGACTTCCTGGCCAGAAAATGGTCATCAGAGAAACGTTTTGGTCTTGAGGGCTGTGAAGTGCTCATCCCTGCTCTTAAAACCATGATTGACAAGTCGAGCGCCGCCGGCATCGACAGCGTAATCATGGGGATGCCTCATCGGTACTGCGTATTGCACATTTCGTTGCCTCTCAGCTCTACACATACAGTACATCTGATTCTTGTCACTCCATATTTGATATAGGGGTCGACTGAATGTGTTGGCCAATGTGATCCGTAAGGACCTGGATCAGATCTTCTGTCAGTTCGACCCCAAGTTAGAGGCCGCTGATGAGGTGCGGGCAGTGCGGATGCGTGACAGTGTTTAAAAGTATTCTGTAGATACAACTGATGCTTTACGCTATAACATTTATCTATACCTGCAGGGGTCGGGTGATGTCAAATACCACCTTGGGATGTACCACGAGAGGATCAACCGTGAGACGGACAAGAACATCACGCTGTCACTCATGGCGAACCCCTCCCACCTGGAGGCGGTGGATCCGGTGGTTCAGGGCAAGGCCAAAGCTGAGCAGTTCTACAGAGGAGACACTCAGGGACAGAAGGTAACACTTGTTGTGCTGGGTACACTGGGGGTTATTTTGTAGTTTGGTGTTGGTAATGAAGGGATCCTTAAGAGATATATTGTGTCACTCTTTCTTAAGTCTGTGATTTTACTTTTCCAGGTGATGTCCATCTTGATGCATGGTGACGCTGCTTTTGCTGGACAAGGAGTTGTCTATGAGACTTTCCACCTGAGTGAGCTCCCCTCCTACACCACACATGGTACAATCCACGTGGTGGTCAACAACCAGGTGTTGGAGAGTTTGGTGTTAACATGTTATGGCAGTAATACTAATACTATTGCTTATACTTATGATCTTACTGTTATTACTAGTGATATTATTACTTCTTAATAATAATAACTGGGGCTGATCAATAATTCATTATCATCCGTCAAATGAAAACGTGATCATATTGTGTTACTGTATTACACAATTATGTTGGTTAAATTTATTATTCCATGAAAACTCCAAGTAGAAAATAACAAAATGAGTTGTTATATGTTTCATTTTACACACGTTAAAGGGATAGTTTGGTGTATTGAAGTGGAATTGTATGAGGTACGTACCATAGTCAGTTTATTACCTACACTAGATGACAGTTGGCACACCACCAATTTGGAGATGCACTGCACAGCTGTAATGCAGTGTACTACTGTGGACAGGGCCAGCAAATAAAATTTATTATAGCCACCTAAAAGAAAGGCCACCTAAAATAATCAATATCAGGTTAAGTGTGTACTATATATTTTTGCCAGTTTAACTTGCCGTCAGACAGCTATACAGTCTATGTTTCCGACTGGGAATGAGGCTGTTATCTATTGTCTCCCCAAAGCAACCAGACTCCATACAAAAAACAATAATTTTACCTAGCAGAACACAGGAGTTGCTGGTCTATAGCTGCCTCAATAACCTAGTGTGTTTTGTTTTGTTATTGTGTGACTTTGGTTAGTCCAAATTCATGAAATATCACAGACAAACTAACCGATCGAGGCACCGCTAGACCGGCAACCCCTGTTATCGGCAAGGTAAAATTACAGTTTTTTTCAGTGGAGTCTGGTGGCTTTTGCAAGAGCATAGATGGATACGACTTCAGTTCCCCGTCAGAAAGGGCTGTCTGATGGGAAGGTAAAATGGTGAAAATATTCTAAATATAGCGTACACTTAAACTGATATAGACTTTTTTAGTTGAGCCTTTCTTTTAGCTGGCTAAAATACATTTTGCTGCTGGCCTCATCCACAGCAGTACACTGCTATGCCCCCGTGTCGGTACCTCATACATACGCACCACTACCAACCTATCCCTTTAAGATATTTACTCACTCACAGTGGAGAACATTTTTTTGTACTGAACATCATTTTGATCATTTTGCATATGGTTTGAGCTCTAAATGATATCAAATTTGATGTTTAATTGTTGCCTCTCAGATTGGCTTCACCACAGACCCTCGAGTGGCCAGATCTTCACCTTACCCCACCGATGTGGCTCGGGTTGTCAATGCACCCATCTTCCATGTGAATGCAGATGACCCCGAGGCCGTCATGTACGTGTGCCGGGTGGCTGCAGAGTGGAGGACCACCTTCAACAAGGATGTCGTCATTGACCTTGTTAGTCACTGCTGAGTCTTAATGGATTAACAGGAAACTAAGTACCCTCTTAAACATGACTTCTGTGTGCATTTACAGGTTTGCTATAGGCGGTTTGGCCATAATGAGATGGATGAGCCCATGTTCACCCAGCCGCTGATGTACAAGCAGATCCGTCGGCAGGAGCATGTGCTGAAAAAGTACTCCCACAGGCTTATTACAGAGGGAGTGGTGACGCTGCAGGAATTTGAGGTTTGTGATCTAATGCTGTTTGCTCTTGTTAAATATACTGTATATTGGTAGCTGCTACTGTATGCTGTTTTATTTGGTATTGCCATCCACTGGACTGTGTGCATTAAATCACACTTAGCTATTACCCTAGCCCTTTGAGTAAATATGTTGCGGCGGCACTGCTGCTTTTCAGTTTCAATTTACTGCTTCAGTTCAATCACATGGCCTCACAATCCCTCACATAGAGTATATATTGCTCAATGAAGTTGAAGTATACCTCAGGTTCTGGCACCATTCAGTGGAATTGCTCAGGTTCTTCATCCAAAAGAGAAACTCTGATCGTAACATCCATTTTGAACATTTTTTATACCATGTCAAAGAAGCACTTCCTGGCTTTTGATGGCCATTGTTTTCTGTTGTGTGGCCCGCTATTTAGCCTCATCTGTAATAAAGCAAGGCAGAGCCATTACTGCTGGAGGAAACTTCTCACCTCCTCTAATATTTCTCTCTCTTACTCTCTTTTTCCCTGTCTCAGCGCCACGGCGTTTTGGTTTGTCAGCTGTAGTCCTTTAATTGAAGTAAACTATGCATTGGTGTGGCATTTGCCATTGTTCCTATTGCACATAACCAAATGTGGTTGCAGGAAGAAGTTGCCAAATATGACAAGATATGTGAGGAGGCATACACCAGCTCCAAGGATGAGAAGATTTTACATATTCGACACTGGCTCGACTCCCCCTGGCCAGGTATAATGCCCCTTTGTAATCCAGTAATTCAACTCTTTTTGGCTTTTACTGTGAATCAAGGGTGTTACGGTGTACCGGTGTGGACGATAACCGTGACATTCAAAAAATAAATATTGATCATGTTGATATTATCATGTCTATAATATACATATGTTAACACAGTGAAGTATTCCAATGCCTTTTAAAGCTGAAGAAGTTAGAACTGGAGCAAATATGATTTTAAAGTTATTTTTGTAGAAAAAAATCATGTCTGTAAGATTGTCTGTAAGATTTCAAAGACTGGAGGAATCAGTCAAACCTGAGCTGGAGTCTAGCGTCTCTGAGAAGCTGTCAAGTCACTCGTGAACTCAGAAACATCTTGTAATGTACTGTTTAGCTGTAAAATGAGACCAGGCAGCCTTGTTGACATCACTACACTACTGCAGGTTTAAATCGCTTAATATATACAGTTGTGGTTACAGACTCTCTCCCCACCTCCCTACACATTTTGAATGTGATAATGTCATTATTGTGCATTCTTTTGGCTGCGACACTTGTGTTATGAAAGTGTGATTATGATCTGATCTCTCTCTCTCTCTCTCTCTCTCTCTCTCTCTCTCTCTCTCTCTCTCTCTCTCTCTCTCTCTCTCTCTCTCTCTCTCTCTGCCCCCCTCTCTCTCTGTAGATTTTTTTACAGCAGAGGGAGAGCCCAAGAGCATGAGCTGTATCCCCACAGGACTGCCCGAGGAGGTCCTGCAGCACATTGGCCAGACAGCCAGCTCAGTGCCAATGGAGGATTTTAAGATCCACCCTGGTGAGTTTAGTTGCTTTGTGCTGAAGAAAAGAGCAGTGAGTCAAGCCGTGGTAATGTTGATGATAGTAGTCCAACAGATATAGGACAATGACAGAAGAACACACATGCTGCAGGATATGGGATACATGCTCCTGAATGATAAATATCCTAATAATCCCATAAACCTCAGTGCCACAGTTACTTCATTTTACATCTGCAGGGATGATATTAAGTCAATTAAAGCTATTCACCTGTAAACACATCCTCTCCTAACAGCAGGTGTTTGGCCTGCACAGCTGATTTGGCACACACTATAACAGTTAAGGCTGCCACAAGGGTTTTTAATGTTATTTATGATACAGAATGTCAGACCATTGCATTTTACGCTCCCATACCTCAGTGCTCTCCTAAGTTATCACTTGGTTTCATTTTTGTTTGTTTGTTTGTTTGTCTGTTTGTTTGTGTGTGTGTGTGTGTGTGTGTGTGTGTGTGTGTGTGTGTCTGTGTCTGTGTCTGTGTGTCTGTGTGTGTGTGTGTGTGTGTGTGTGTGTCTGTGTGTGTGTGTGTGTGTGTGTGTGTGTGTGTGTGTGTCTGTGTGTGTGTGTGTGTGTGTGTGTGTGTGTGTGTGTGTGTGTGTGTCTGTGTGTGTGTGTCTGTGTGTGTGTCTGTGTCTGTGTCTGTGTCTGTGTCTGTGTGTGTGTCTGTGTGTGTGTGTGTGTCTGTGTGTGTGTCTGTGTCTGTGTCTGTGTGTGTGTCTGTGTCTGTGTGTGTGTCTGTGTCTGTGTGTTCTCCAGGTCTGTCTCGTATCCTGCGTGGTCGAGCTGACCTGGTGAAGAATCGCCAGATGGACTGGGCTCTAGGAGAGTACATGGCCTTTGGTTCCCTTCTCAAAGATGGTATCCATGTACGACTCAGTGGGCAGGACGTCGAACGGGGCACCTTTAGGTGAGTCCATGTCAACACAACTGAAAACTCTCCACAAGGATCTATATGAATCTTTTTTTTTTTTTTTTTTAAACCTCTATGCCTTCTTGTATTACTGAGCTCCCACTGCCACCGCAGTGTATTATCAAGTAGTGTTAAGTAAATGTCGTGTAGCTGGGGAATAAACTGAGCGTTTGAAGAATATTGATTTTTATTGTCTTCATTTTTATAGCTTGAGAGTCTTTGTGGAGTCCCTCCACTCACTGAATAAACTCACTTAGTGGGTTTTTTCAGACACAAATTAGCTTTATTTTTCCTTACAGTGATGTAGAGCTTGGTGCTAATTACATAAAATTGCTAACACACTTTGCGCTTAATTGTAATGAGATGAAATTACATTATCTTTTTATCATTCAACAAATTTGTTGGCTGGAGTGCCTTGGTAACTGAATGGTTACAGTGCATGCTATACTGTAAAACCGCAACATCCTGGGTTCAATTCTGGCCTTGGGACACCTTGTTGCATGTCATACTCATGGATGTAGAAAAACAACTGGTTACAGTGTTGGAGGCGGGCTCATGTTTATTCTTATGAGATTTACTAAGTGGCACATGAAGCCAAAATGGCTCGACAGCTGAGTGATAAAGTACCCGGATCATCTGGTGATCTTCTGCATCCTTTATCATCTTTATCATAGAGCAATGCGTTTCCTTTAACTCCACCTCCCAGCTCTCGCACCAGTCGTGGTCTGGGTCTCATTCACATGAACAGAGGAAGAGAAATAACTCTGGATTTGGCTATTAGTGCATTGTACAACTTTTAGGACCTAATGATTTAAATGAGCTATTCAAGTGTTCATACTGGGAAGCTGATATACCTCAAAAACATGAGTTACAGACGTCTCTTTCCCAGACTAAATCGATGGGGAAAATGTCTCTTTGGGCTCAATGGCATCACAGATGGACACAGAAGTTGTAATACCATTGTTTGGCCGCTATAAAAATTTGCTTCAAAGCCCAGTGCTCTTCCTGGGGTCTTGGTCATACCCCTCTCTCTCCCTCTCATTTCAATGTGTCCTCAGTGTCCAAATTGAAAGTGAACAAAAGGAGTTGTTTACACATGAAGAGTTTTTATACCTGCTATGGACGGCGTGGATTTTGGTGGTCAGAGGTCAAAGTCACCTCACAATTGTCCCTTTCTCGCGAACACATCTCAGGAATGCCTTGAGAGAATTTCCTCAAATTTGGCACAAATCTCCACTCGGGCACAAGGATGAAGTGATTTTGGTGTTTATAAGTCAGGGTCACTGTGACTGTAACCCAAGAATTCATATGGTTATGTATCACACAAATGTCTAACAGGATAAAATGATGATGTGCTGACATTTTGGACAGACATGGTGGATGTAAACCACAACTCGACTGGTTGGCGGGAGCATATAACCACGAGCTGGTCATTTTCAAAACACTGGAGCACAGTTTTTCATTTAATATGTAATTTTGCTTACATTTGCCATATTGTGATATTCAGTATATCAGTATTGGATGATATCCTTAATAATATGATAATGATATCAACTACAGTATGTACATCACCCAGGCATACAGTGACTTAAATTAATAATGGCACAAATATTTTAAAACATTTGATGTGTTTCTTGGGTCAGTGATAAAGTATGAGGAGCAGTCACCTAAAGATATTAAATTAAGTAATTAAGGATGGGGGTGGGGAGGGTGGCACAGGGAGTCTGACAGACAGAAGACATCAGCACAGTCTCCTGGGAACGGCGAAGCCCACATGCTGTTGTCATGGTATAGAGGGACGAGTGACACATGAACAAAACCAGCTCCCCCTTTCACTGTGCCTGTCTCATCTGTCCCCTATCATTTCTCCACCAGCCCATCTTCACTGACACCAGCCCCCCCACCCCCGTCCCTTCCCTCTCAGCTCGCAGCGACATACATCACACTAACTAACCAGAGGCTATGGGGCTTTTTCTTTTGCTTCGCATTTACCACTGACATCTACCTCTCCCCATCCGCTGTCCCCTTCAGCACGATAATTTGCCTGGCTGAAAAAAAATGACAGCAGTCAAACGCTGTATCCACCCTTCATCTCTGTATCACCTGTTGTTCATATAAATCATCTTGTGTGTCAGTTGAGAGTCCACATTGTATTTTTGTTCTCTCTCATTGTACTTAAGCTATAGCTTTACCCACTTTATCACCACTTACTGCTTATTTTTCCCCCACCTACACTTTTTTTTCATCCCCCACTATTCTGTTTCCCTTCACAGTTCTTAGGAGTTGAACATATTGGTATGTTACAGTCCAGTGGGCCTGCTTGCGTTTCTGTGATGTACGTAACAGCGTGCGCTAATGGATTCAGTCGTCGTGTTTGGGTGGCTTGCGTGCGCTGCGCCGTGCACCCCTTTCCCCGACTAATGGGGCCCCCAGGCAGAGGAAGCGTGTGTGTGCTTTTGTATATGTATGTGAAGCAAAGAAAGAGGTGGGCATGCAGTTCATGAGGCAATCCCAGAGAAAGACCTCATTTTCATGAGGTTTTTGTGTCCTTCTTCGGTTTGTGTGCGAGTGGATTGAGAAACTGAAACGTGAGATTATGTGCGCTGCTTTAATTAATGCTGGACGCTCTTGATTTTGTTCATTCATCAAAGGATTTCTTGAAGAGAGAATGGAAATACAAATGTGGAGCACAGATCAAACAAAACAGTAATGCAGTACAGTGTACTGTATGCCCTCATTAGTCCATAATTATGGATGATATTATTCAGAGGACTCAAATCATGATCATCAAGTCTTCTGGGTGGTAATATATCACATTCAAGATAATAATCAATAGATTTTAGTTATTTCCTGCAGTTCTTCCGCCTGACCGTTACATAACCTCTGGCTGTGTGTGTGTGTGTGTGTGTGTGTGTGTGTGTGTGTGTGTGTGTGTGTGTGTGTGTGTGTGTGTGTGTGTGTGTGTGTGTGTGTGTGTGTGTGTGTGTGTGTGTGTGTGTGGATGTCATTAAAGTGATGTTAAAGGGGTTTAAGTGATTGTCTGATCGTGCTGGTTTTGAAGGCTGATTCCTGCACTGGGAGCGAGCGCACTGCTAGAGCTTGTTAACGCTCGGCTCTTTGCTCCCATCAACTCCTGTTGGGCCTCATACTGACTGAAGATGAGGAGAGAGGAGGGCACTCTTCATGGAGCCTTTATGGGCCAGAAAGACCCGCTGCAGTGTGTGCAGCCTGCATCGACTGGGTTAAGAACCTTTTTAAGAAATCCCATTTCTCTGTTGTTTTCACCACCATCATTTAAGACCGCTTGGAATCCTGAAAGTCTTTTATGGAAATGTCGTTTTGCTGTGGTAAATACCACACTTTATTGTTTGTCCATTACTGTAAGTACTAGTGGTTACATGATTTGTTAAAGCAATAATCAATAATGGAATTATTTTTAAGCAATTTATAAAACAATGGAATGTTTTTATCTCTTTTGGGTAAAAACTCCATAGTTTAATCATTTCTGAAAATAATCAATTAAGTTGCAGCCCTACTGAAATGTTTTTTGTATGCAACATGTGTTAGAGCATCCCACTTCATCCATAAATCTCAACTAAATGTGATATATTTGCTCTCTTAGATGATGCCATCACATTGATTTAATTTCAGTGCTCCACAATCTTTTTAAGTACCACACACAAAATAATGACTTGGCACAACAATGGTGCTTTTTAGCCATGCTAGCAGCGCGGCTGTAGGGATGGCACCGTCTGTCCATCCATCACTCCACGTTGTTCTAAGCTGAAATATCTCAACAACTAATAGATGGATTGTCATGGTGCCTGTTACGACATTAACATGATGTCTAGAAGGACACAAGGTGTAACATAAAAAGTGTACCCAGCCTTTGAAAAATGATGGGAGTGACACAGTAAGAAAATAGAGGCATTGTAAGTGTAACATAGGGTGACATTTATTAACATGAAAATTATTAAAACTGCAAAAGCAAATAAGGCATCAGGGTCTCCAAGGCCAAAAGAGCAAACAAATAAACCCACAATAACTAGAAAACTGAAAAAGACAACGCTAAAGACTAAATCATAATGACACTGATAATATAATTAATATTACAGGAGCATGCTCACACACTAAACTAAGATGGTAAACATGCTAAACTTAACCATTTTAATATTGTGTCTAAGTATAGACTCACAGAGCCAGTAGTATGGCTGTAGTCGTGTTTCTATATGCCTGCTTCAGTCCTTTCTGTCTCTGCCTCTCTTGTGTTTTGCAGTCACCGTCATCATGTTCTGCACGACCAAAAGGTGGACAAACGTACCTGTGTTCCCATGAACCACCTGTGGGCCGACCAGGCTCCTTATACTGTCTGCAACAGCTCCCTATCAGAGTATGGAGTGCTAGGTGAGCTAGGCAGCATGCTTTGGTTCATAAGTCATTTTGTAGCTCTGTGTAATGATGACTGTGACTTCAGGTTTTGAGCTTGGCTTCGCCATGGCCAGTCCGAATGCTCTGATCCTCTGGGAGGCCCAGTTTGGAGACTTTCACAACACAGCCCAGTGTATCATTGACCAGTTTATCAGCTCAGGCCAGGCCAAGTGGGTCCGGAACAATGGTATTGTCCTGCTGCTGCCACATGGGATGGAGGGAATGGTGAGAAAGGAAAATAAACCTGCCTTTATTATGTCTTTTTGTAGTATTTACAGACAAATCTGGATATTTTTGTAATAGTTTTTTTGGGATTCCTCTTCCATTTTGTCATGTGTCTTGCTCTTCTTCTCTTCTGTCCTCAGGGCCCAGAACATTCATCAGCTCGACCTGAACGCTTCCTGCAAATGAGTAAAGATGATCCGGATCACTTCCCTGTATGTTCACATGTGCAATTCACGTTATGGTTCAATGGGTTACCAACTTGAGGAACAGCGTTACCCAATGCAGAAACTGTAAGCCGCGCCACACAGTGCGCTGCTCTCACTTCACAGTGTGCTGCAGTTAACATGGGATAGCTTCCTGTTTTATTGACTGCTGATGTCATGACCACTTAAGTGATGGCTTAAGTGATGATTGCCAATTTCTTTAGAGCTGAAAAATCTCTTCATTATGGCCCCCAAATAGTTGGTATTCAGCAGTAACTCAGGTCCCAAGGGTGCCCTGGTATGAGGGAACATTCAGGGAGGGAACCACAGCGGGCTGTATCAGCAGAAGCTCACCAGGTTCATCTTCAAATAGGATATTGATCAAACTATTAGTGGAGCATACTAAGGGATTAACATCCTCTCTCCTGTGTGAGTGTGTGTGCGATACAGTGCACTGGTGCTCTCATGCACTATGTCTCCTGCCCAATTATGAGAACAAAACATTGCTGCAGCCAACTTTTTCTACATAAAGATAAATGTCTTTTTTTCAGAATCAATAACCTTTGTTTTTCTTTTTTTTTTCTTTACGAAGGAGTTCAGTGGAGACTTTGAGGTCCAGCAGCTGTATGACTGTAACTGGATTGTGGTCAACAGCTCCACGCCTGCTAACTACTGTCATGTGCTCAGACGGCAGATTCTGCTGCCATTCAGAAAACCGGTAAAGTGTAACTTCATCTTCACTATATTTTACGTGTCCTACTTAGCTCTACTTTGTGCTTGTCCATTAATTATTGATTTTACATTTAAAAATTTTGGGTAGATTTCATTAAATCTGTTATACATCTAACCGACACATATACGTACTTTGCAAAAAGTCAAGGCAGCGCCCCCCTTCAGGGGAAAGAAAACCAAAGAGTCCATAGATGTCAATGAAATCTGATGTATGTTTGAATTGTAATTTTGACAAATTTGTATGCATGCATCTCTTGTTATACAAATTTGTTTTATACACATCTAATAAATATCTTGCAACCTTTCCTGAACCTTTGTGATACCTTAATGAATTAAGGTTGATCACAGTTGCCATTGTAGCCATGCTAGTCACTGCCACCAGCATTATTTAGCAGTGAATATTAACATATCGTATGCGTCTCAGATGTCAGTGTGGAAACCATGGTCAACCTGCTACACAACAGCTTTTCATCTATTTCTCTCCTGTGACAGTGAGTTTCTTTCCCCCAAAAGGGAGCGAAACCTTGGTGATGACGCCATGCTGGCCTGGTCTACAGCTTGGCGGCCATAAAACCCCTCTATTATATCTTTTTTAGGGAATGACGAGAATAAATTGGAGATCTGCATTTTTTGATTTATTGTTGGTGCATAGCGTTATTACTATTACTGGTTAGTTTAAAATAGAAGTTTGGAGACATGTTTCAACTTCTTCTGGTTGCGCTGTTTCCGTCTACAGGATTGTTTTCCCCCAAAAGGGGGCGTGGTCATGCAAGCCAACTCTGGATGATGTTTTGCTGGTCTGATGTATTGGAATGAAATCAAAGTCTCAAATATGAAAATATGAGAGGCACAACCTGAGGTTACATCTTCTTAACATTTGTTTTGCTCTAACATGATAAAACTATGTTTGCAGAAATATGCACAATCTTAGATAGTATTTACCTACTCATTTACAGTATAAATGTGGTTCTGTATGTAATTACTTGGTACTTTGAACCTCTAAAGTAGAGCTAGTTTGGGTATAAAGTTTTAGGGTATAAAGCATTTTTCCTTTTTTGCTCTTTTTTTCAGTCTCTCTGTTTTCAGCCACAGTGAACGTCTTAACTGATCCCCTGTCGCACATAAATGCAATGCTTTGCGAAGCATGAGAAAATGACTTCCTGAGCAAATTAGCAAGGGGGCCAATAGGGGATAATATTGTTTGTTTTTTATGAAAAACTCTGGACTTGGTCGACTGAGCACAAAGGGTTTTATTTATTTCATTCTTAAAGAAATGTTTCCTTTTTTCTCCCACTGCTGATGTTGCGTGCTATATGGTGGCAACAAATTAGCGTGAAAAGAGATAAAAACTTTAATCTCTGGAGTTTTTTCAAAGCGCGCAATGGAGTCACGGATGATGGAATCAATCTGTTGTTTGTCATTGACAGAGACCTTTTCCCTTTTTTTCACAGCTGATCATTTTCACTCCAAAGTCTCTGCTGAGGCACCCCGATGCAAGGTCCAGTTTTGATGACCTCGCCGAAGGTGGAGTTTTACTTTGCCTCAAAATATGAAGTGAAATGTTGGTGTACAGGGATAGGTGTAACTTACTGAATATTCGATCTCTGCAGGCACTAAATTCAAGAGGTTGATTCCTGACGAGGGCCCTGCAAGTCAAAACCCCACCCAAGTGAAGAGGGTGATCTTCTGCACTGGCAAAGTCTACTATGAACTGGCTAGAGAGAGGGAACGGCACAAATTGGAGAGAGACATCGCCATCGTCAGACTTGAACAGGTGTTGAATGCCTCTCCTCTGTACATGCCATGAAATGAGATTGATGCATTGTTGTCATTTCTTCTTCCACTTATTCTTCGACCTCCCCTTCAGATCTCTCCATTCCCGTTTGACCTGGTCAGAGCAGAGGCAGAGAAATATTTCAACGCTGAGCTGGTCTGGTGTCAGGAGGAGCACAAGAACATGGGCTACTACGATTATGTCCGGCCGCGTTTCCTCACAGTGGTGGCCAACCAGAAGCCCCTTTGGTAAGAGTTTCTGTTCACTTGTCACCTGATTTGTTCATGACAGAGGTCAAATGGAACAATGCATTTAGAGAATCAGGTAACAAACCTTCAGTGTTTCTTTCAGGTATGTGGGACGGGACCCTGCAGCTGCTCCCGCAACCGGGAACAAGTCCACCCACCTCAATGAGCTGAAGAGATTCATGGACACGGCTTTCAACCTGAGCGCCTTCCACGGAAAGGACTAGTAACTGAGAACTGGAGCAAGAACCAGACAGGAGGTGCAGTTTCATCTCCAACCATTATGGTCTATTTATTAAGGCTTGATGTGGCAAAAAGGCACATTTTAAAACTCCTTTGTGACAATCTGGAGAATAGCCTAGTTTTTTTTTTAGTAAATATAATATTAATCCCTGATAATCTTATGTAAAAGATATGTCAGCAGTGCTTAGTGGCATATACCTGGATCAGACTGCACAACATTCATGTCTGAGATGATTTCTATGTCAGATTTAGTAAGTGATAATTGTTCAGTCCTGACCAATTATAGCTTGCAGTCCTCCATGACCCACAATAACTATGGCGTAAGACACATCATGAGGCACAGCTAGCAAGAAAAGGCACTAATTTTCCCACTCTTGTCTTTCACTGATGCATGACACAGGATGGAATGACAAATTGTTGTGTCCATGTCAAGTGACATCAAATCGTTGTTATTTATATATGTGCACCAAGCCTTTATCCTTATACCCTCAGTTTGGACGAGACTCCACACAAAACACCTCATCTGTGGAATCGGGCCATTTACAGGCCGATATCGTGTAGTCTGGATCTGCACTTTATTCAACACAGGGTCTTTATGAGGGCTTTGCTAGAATACACCACAAAGTCTTGTCTAAAGACAACAAGGCACAAAGATGTTCAGCCTCTAAACGGTGCTACACCTCCAACACCTTTATTTCAAATTAAAAGAAACACAAACAAACAACAGCTAGTAGCATTCACACACTGAATTTTAGATTTGTGACAATCACTGTTATTGGAGTAGTTTCACTACTATAGATACCTCCATTGCTGGTATGCCAAATACTAGTATATATTGTATATTAGTAGTATGGATTTGTACTGATTTTTGTAGATGAGTTGCAGAGGCTATGAGACGCACGCAAAACACCAAGTGGTGTATTCAAACAATGAATGTGAAATACATATCGCAGGTATGAAGACTGTTTTGAAATTTAACACATGAGTAGGTTTAGTGCCTGTATTCGCTTTGGCTACCTTAGCTGTTAGTGAAGGAGTGTGTGGTATTTATTGTCACACCTCACTTCACCGGGAGACATGAGCCAGCTGGCGCAGAGACTTGCAGCCACGTTTTTTACTTAGGACATAAGGCTCAGCTTCCTCTTCTGAGGCTGAGGGAGGCGCGCCACACACGTAAACACAGCAAAGCTTTGGATGCTTTGAGAGCAATATTGACACCTGGTTGTCACATTAAAATCCCCAAGTATTTAACAGGAATAATATTAGTTACCACTATGCTTTAGAAATGTTACGCTTCCTGGTTAGCTATACGGTAGCTTACCTTTTTCCACTTCTGGAGATTTAACCATAAGCCATGCACAGACGTAATTTTACATATCTAATCTAAAAACATATCTAATCTAAAAAAGGGGTTTACTATATGTGTGTTAGGTTTTTAATGAAAAAGGCCACATATTAGTGTGGGGACATACAGTATGCACACATTTACACTGGGAATAATAGAATATGCAATAAAATATATTTAAGTTTAAAAACATACTTTGGTCATGCTTTTTGGTTGCAGATGATGTTTGGCAGCGTTAAATGGTTTAAAGCAAAAATATCACATTCTTCCTTTTACAAATGAAGTTTAATTTATAAGCAATAACATGCACCATTTTCTGATGTTTATACACTCCAACTCATACACTGTTAGCAGACTTGAGATAAATGTTACTGTGTGACTGACATCAGAGTCAGTTTGCAAGCTTTAAGGCTCTCCTCTAGTTGTGCTACTGTTTTGATTTACTCTTATTCCATCATTTGTGGCCACAGTGGCTGTTGTTCAGTAAAGGTTCCTGTACACACCAGGGCAGAAATGAGCTATTGAGACCACTCCTAACGCCACACGTCCCCTCCCACGTTGTCTAAGTGCACAGCACAGTCTACATATGACATGTGCATTATTTGCCCATATATCACCTCGTAAAACTATAGCATGCTGGAATTATACCAGGTTTTCTGTGTGAGAGTTAGTTTGTGGTAATTAAACATAATTTAGGAACTAAATTAATAGATATAAACATAATCGTGGAACAGGGATGCACCGATCCAACTTTTTCAGTCCTGATACCGAGAGTGATACCTGGGCTTTGGGTATCGGTTGATACTGAGCATCGATCTGATTACAGTGTTTAAGTGATAAGCTGTATGCCTCACCGCGTGGAAGTGACTGGTTAACTTTGTAAAATGTGACCAGTACATATGTAGATGTAAATTTAATGAATTATTCTTTATCATTAAAATAATCAAATGTACACCAGCAACTTGGTTACAACAAATTGGCCAAAACTTAATTAACTTAATTAAAATTACAGTATATAATTCATATAGTATATAAACACTGTGTGTGACACTATGTGTCCCTGATATCCGATCCAGCTATGTGAATCACTGTCGGCCCGATATACGGTGGATCCCTACCCTGGAATATGCACCAGGTGACACAGACTAGGGCAGCACAGTGGGAGGGTTGCAGGTTTAATTCCAGCTCAGACCCTTCTGTTTTAGCATGGATTTTCTCCGGCTTCCTCCCAGTCTAACTGACTCAAATTGACTCTAAATTACCTGTGGGTGTGAATGTTAGCGTGACTAGTTGTCTATGTGTCAGCCCTGTGATAGTCTTGTGACCTGTCCTGTCTCCTTTAACCTGTATTAATAAAATAATGAAGCAAGATCAATGTGAGGAGAATCCTACACATGCTTGTTTAATGGCGGTTCTAATGGTAGGAGAGACCAAACTAGATAGTATACTTAACACTTTTAATTTGCGGTTGAAGATTCAAAGTACAGAGCTCTGGGTCGTCCTTCTTCTAACGGCAACAAGATGCAGCTGGGACATGAAGTCCAGCACCTATTCTTCCCTGAGTTTTATATCATGTTACAAACGATGACTATGTGCGGGTATGTGTATTTCTGATTGGTCCTCTTCTCTCGTTGGGTGTTGCTTCCTCTTCTGTCCCGCCACAAGCAGACAACATCTGATTCCTGTTGATACTGGTTATGATGACCTTTGTTCCTGGTGGGAGTTGGTACCTGGGACGGTCTTGCAACCTTCAAACCTGGATTATCTATGCTACACTGCTATCCCACTATGTTCTTGTTTTTATACTTTGCAGTTTTATCTGACACCTCTTTACTGGATCTGAACTGGCTGTCTCGATCTGACCTCGCTGTACTTATGACTGAATGTAGTTTTAGGCTTTAAGTAAGATGCTAATATAATTAACTGATGCCTTTAGCAAGGTAATATTAAAGTAAACTTGATTAACCCTTTAGTGTACACCACCGTCACCCAGTGTCAGCTGGGATTGTCTCTAGCAATATGGATAATGAATGAATGAATGAATGAATGAATGACACAGATCCCTACCTACTAACCCCACAAGATTAATTAATAATGCAGGTCCCACCATGATGCAAAGTCCCTTACAAATCTGCAGTGTCCAGAGGTGTCAGCCTTGCAGTTTAACCCATCACCTGAACTCAGCACACAACACACCTGAATTCATGCAGCACAAATTAAAAACAATAAATGCATTTATGCACAAAGTGAGAGCAGTACCCAGACTGTGTTGCCTGAAAATGGTAACTATACACATGGATGTTTTATATATACATTTTTTAATTATCATTATTATTTCTGTTGTCTTCAGTGAGCGTTCTCCACAGCAGTAAGAGCGTCCTTGCACACAGGGTCCAGGTTTCCATCTCCACCTTCACCGGGTAAAAAGCAGGAACAGGTTTCCGGACAGTGACATCACAATAATGTAACATGTGGCTTCCGCTTTGCGTCCAAACTAATTAAACTCACCAAACTGCAGCTGCTTCACGTCACAGCTGAAGACGACCTCTCCGTTGACCACGAGCTCCACCATGTTCCACTCGCGTGTCTCTTCCAATACGCACCGGTGCCCGCGCGCGCTCAGCGCGGCTGCGGACGCATCGGACGGACAATGTTTGACTTCACTAAACACAGTTAAGACAGCACATAACACGCATGTGTCCTGAGCGGACTCGGAAAGAAACATACCCAGGAGACCCTGCAGGCGGAAGTTCCTGTGTGCAACAACTCCATTGGATTCATAAGGTCCGTGGCAAACTGTCACCCTCGTGTTTTTCGGCATTGTTTGTTGTGGTCACTTGAGTAACTGTTGCTAATATGTTTCCAGGAGTCCCATTTGCGCCAATTGTTAAAAAAAAAAACAACTTTATTCAACAGTAAGTCATTCATTTGTTAAGGCCATGTGATCTTAAAGCCTATTTCTTTATTGTAACACTAAGTTACCTTTGAGTATCTCATTACAATATATATGAAATATTAGACTAATAATAATAATAATAATAATAAAATTCAGGATTCTAATTGCAGTTTTTGTACTGCAAGAAATTTTATTATAAATTTGACTTGGAATCACTTTTCACACAGCACAAACAAGATACTATAATATATGCTTAATGTAATAATATATTTAAAAGCAATTCTTCTAATTAATAATAATAAAAATGTGAAATTAACTTTTTGGCTGATACTGGCTCATTTGCAGTGATGTTGATCAGTGTGCACTGCCAAAATAAAAACAAATAATTTAAGAAGTTATAATTGTGAAAATTTACTAAAATTCATCATGTAGTGGATTTTCAAAAGTAAATCCTATGTCCTGTACCCTATGTATTCATAATACAATCAAAGAGTAGTACCTTTAAATGGGGTTGCCCCCTCATGTCGACCTCATAAATGGAAAGTTTTTGAAAGCTCCAAGTTCACGACTTTTGTTGATGTTGTGAGAAATGGTGGAGCCCATGGAAGTTCATTTATCGGTGCATAATAAGTTAAGTTAGTTGTTTTTCATGTTCATTTTATATGTCTGAGGAAAATGTTGATATTCTCATCGCCCTCATCTTTCTCCTCTGACATTATGCCTTTGCATTACCTGCATTATGTCACCCACATGCTAACTCGCTAAATTTTTAGCCTCTAGGCTCGGACAGTAACGTTAATATTGCCGTTGCTTAGCAGCGGTGCTCTTCATGACTTAACCTCTTGAACACAATGCATGTTGTGAACACGAGTTCCATTTGAAGGCACCATAAGAGACAAATAGTCACTGCTGCCATTTTGAACTGAAAACACCATATTTGTAATAATTTATTCTACTCTAGTATGACAATAGAATAGATAATAATTTTGTTTTATTTTTGCACAGCATGTTCTAGATGGATGTTTTACTGGCGTCAGGTTATCGCTTTCAATCCAAAATGGTGGAAGCGTGGCTCTGCTGCTGGGCGCTGATTCTGCAGTCGAACAAACAATATACTTTCACTTGTTAGCAATTTACTTCCTTTGATGCGAGTCGTCCGTAAATTCAAAACGGGTACTGATATGCTCAGTTGCTGTAGCAACCAACTATGTGGTGAATAAGTGGATAGTAAAACTTAAACATGGTAGTGATATGCATCTTCTCTCTAAACATCAATATGACCACAAGCCTTATTTTGATGTTGGTTTCTTTCTTTTAATCTTAAACTGCACTTCATAAATACAATATTTCATAAACACAGTGATAACCTCTGGTTCACAAGTTTCATAGCTTCAAACATACATACATACACTTTGAAACATTAAGTTATATCATACAAAAATAAATAACTGAATTGATATATTCTGCTCATAAATTTACAAATACACAATTTGATCACATGTAACATTCTTTGATTAACTGAACACTGTCCGTTTTAAAACAGTTGCTTTCTCCAGTATATAGAATACATCTATGAGTTTATAAAAGGACATGTAAGTAATACCACATGAATTGTTAGTACATTAAACACCATTTATGAAGACAACACAAATGGAAATTGCATAGAAGATTCCAGTTTTACAATGTACCTTAATCTTCAGAAAATCATTAGATAGCAGCATGCGATTTGCAAGGTGACGTAGAGAGACAATCAGCCATTTACCATAACTCACAGATTACTTTTGCTCGACACCAAACAATACATTTACTCTTTTCTTTGGCTGATTCATCCCAATTTAGTGCAAAACAACAATCAAAAGCTCAAATTTGGCTTAATATTTTTAAAACATTTTGACAGACATTACAGTTCTAGACATATGCTGGATTTTTTGTGTATGACCAGCAGAAAGTGTTTTTTATAACCTCTAATATTCTCTAAGTACAGTATACAACATACAGCTTTACATGACATTTTGTATCACAGTTAATGTATATTTTGTGAGTTACTCAAAAGTAATGTATTGTGGCAGCACAAAAACACACTTTTAAGATCACACCACCACTATTTTCACTGTTTCCTATGATTTACTTCCGTTCTTTAAAGCTTGAGCCTCTCCCTGTGATGAAGTTTGGGTTTGAGCCTCTACTTTAGTCTGGTCTGGTGTCTTCAGCAGAACCTGTGGCAGTGTTTGCTGGGTCTTGGTCAGGTCAGCTGGTCTCTGTGGTGTTTTACTTTGCCAGTTTGTGTCTGTTTGCGTGTGCGTCTCCAGCGTCCGACCCTGTCTTTGCTGTGTTGGATTGGAGCTGGAGTTGCATTTATTGCACAGATCCCTCATGTCCAGGAGTCCCTGCACCAGACACGTGACAAATTCTGACGAACATGTCTGCTGGCTCTCGCGGAAACTGGAAACGGAGAAGATAATATGTTCTGACTGAGGGTTGTAGCACGCCCCATATCCGTTTGGAACCACGGGTCCGTAGCTGCAGAACATCTCAACAGTAGTAGGAACCTGAGGGGAGAGTGAATCCTTCAGTACTGACAGTTTTAATAGTGTGTAAGAGATGGGTGTGTGGTGTAAAATTTGATGTCTTCCAATCATTAAAAACATCTCTCTAGTGACCCCTGCCTTGTTTCTACTGTACAGAAATACTAGTAGAAACAAGACAGGTATGCTTGTAGTGCACATTAAAGTGCTCCAGCAATTTAGAATTGCACTTCCATAATTGGGCTTCTCACAAGAGACCAAAGAAACACTAAAGAGCAGCTGAGGCCGTGATATCTTTTTTTTTTTTTTTTTTTTTTACTTTTTGTCTGTATGGGTCAAGCCCCAAAAATGTTGGATTCTGTACTTCCCATGATGTAACTTCGCAGTGCTTTTAATTTAGAGCTGCAGCAATTATACAATTAGTTGATTAAGAAAATTAATTGTTTACTATTTTGCTAATTGATTTATCAAGCAAAAATGCTAAAAATGTGATGGTGCTGGTTCTCAGAGATGATGATGAATGATTTGATGTTTTTCTTGTTCTTTCTGGACTGTCGGTTCAACAAAGCAAGACATTTGACTATCACCTTGTGTTTTACAGCTATAACAGTAGGACAGCATGAGCAGCCTGACCGGTCTGCAGCTACGCAGCCCCATACACAACAAACTGTGTTCTGACACCTTTCTATCGGAACCAGCATTGACTTTTACAGTAATTTGAGCTACAGTAGCTCTTCTACTGGATCGGACAATACAGGCCAGTCTGCACTCCACACGTACATCTGTGATCCTTGGTCACCCGTGACCCTGTCGCCGGTTTCACTGATCTTCCTTCCTCAGACCACTTTTGGGAGGTGCTTACCACTGCAGACTGGGAACATCCCACAAGAGCTGCAGTCGTCTATAGCCATCACAATTTGGCCCTCGTCAAAGTCGCTCACATCCTTATGCTTGCCCGTTTTTTCTGCTTCCAACGCATCAGCTTCAAGGACAAAATGTTCACTCTGCCTAATATATCCCACCCACTGCCAGGTAACATTGTAAAGAGATAATCAGTTATTCACGTCACCTGTCAGTGGTCATAATGTTAATGTTTTGGCTTATCCTTGTAGGCAGTGGGCAACCTCCAGGTCTGAAAAGTGAAGTCAATGCAGAAGTGCCCTTAACTTGCATTCGTTCTAACATCCAGCAGGGGCCGACTCCTCTGGTTGCAAAAAGAAATCTGATTGTATAGAAATCTATGAGAAAATGAGTCTACTTCTCACTGGATTTATTACCTCTCTAAACACTGTTAACATGTGTTTATGGGCTCAATCGCTAGTTCCAAGTCTTCTTCAGTACAGCATGATGTTAATTTAGTAAATTATGGTCCCATTTAGAGTCAGACTATAAAGCAGAGTATGATTTAGGGTGTGGCTACCTTGTGATTAACAGGTTGCTACCACTGCGTTGTCTGGTCTGGGAGTTGTGTGCTTATTTAATGCATTGTGGTTGCCTGAAAATGTCTTATTCAGCATTTGGTTGCACATAGCTCCACCATCTTGTCACTAAATGGCGACCACCAAAATGGTGACCGCCATAAGATATAGTTATTTTTTATCCTTTATAGATCAAATGATTTATCAATTTATCAAGAAAGCAATCTGCAGATTAACTGATAATGACAGTAACCATTATTTGCAACCTTACTTTCACTAAAACGCTTCTAAATGCCGACTTCTTTCAAACCTCACTCCTCAAGTTAGCATCTCAAGCTTTCTGTCAAAAATTGTATGTTTCAAGCACAAGCTGAGAAACCCCGCTGACACTGAAGCTTATTTTCAGACTTTAGAAAGCTTCTTGCAGAGCCACAGAGGACATAATACCCCTGTTTCCAAAATTGGTTTTAAAATTGGTGGAATGCCCCTTTAATACATTATTTGATTAAACGTAGCTTCAGTTTACTTTTTTAAAATCGGATGACAGTACCTGACTTGTAGAGAGAATGAACTGATTACTGATGAAATGGGCTTCATCTTTGAATATATCTGGCTTCTCCATCTTCAGTTCATGTGCAATTTCACGTAGTCCTAGTAAGTGATTGTCTATTGCCATCCCTGTAATAGCCTGAGAAGAACAATGAATATACAGTATATATATTGTGCATTCTTTGGCATGCAACATCAACATTGTAGAAATTCAGACGAGGTTAGTGAATAGTTACCAGAATAGTATACTTTGTCTGCGCGGTTATAGCACCTCGTAACATCTCCATCTTCTCTGTATCCTGGAGACGTAAACAAGTGAGAATCAATTACTAGACTATTAAATCCCTTTATTTACAGTAAGGATAGTTGAAGTAAAACATTGAATGAAACTCTAAACAGCAAAAAAAATTAGATTGTATGAGACTGTAACATCTTACGCTATTGCTCAGTTTCCCATCAGTCATTGCTTTGACAAAGGCCAGAACTTCTGGCGTGGCTGAGCGGATGTTGTCCACTCGGCCCTGCTGGAAACGCCGTATAGAAGCACTCTCGTAGGTTGACACCGGTCTGCCGTGACATCTAGAGTAACAAAGAGAAAGCCTTGTAACTTGGAGCCCCGGATGATCATAATGTATAAGAATCAGTCCTATTATAATATCCCCGCTCTCTGTCCCAGGGCATCAAATACAGATGATTTGTCACAGCTGTCGGCATTTGATACAACACTAAAGGCACCCTTTAGCGCTAGTATGAAACGTACAGGGCTTTCCATTAACTACAAGGGTAACCCATCTGTGTCAATATTAAACGTTCAGGGAAAGCAGCTTTAACGTAGCTTTAAGAGTGAAAAGACACATCAGGCTGGCGGGAGGGGAGGTGGATGAGTCCAAGGCTGTCATCCAGGAAATCGGTGTGTGTGTCCCATGTGTCACATTACGATCAGCTGTTCATTCATGTCCCCTGTTCACAACGTTTATTGTCATTTTCACTGTACATGCAGTAGTTTTAAGCCCATCTATGTAGTTTTTTCCAAAACCTAACCATAGTGGTTTTATTGCCTGAGCCTAAGCATGTGTTTTCGTTGCTTACTTCACAACATTAAGCACGTTTACTGTTACCAAACAGTGATGCCAAAGACTTGTTAAGTACTGGTTTACTGCGACTGTAAAGAGTGACACCGAGGGGTCTGACAAAGCTTCGATATATGATGAGCTGGGATGAGAACGCCTTAGTTATAATCATCTGTCTTACCGGTAGTAGGCTAACTGGAGAGCAACCTGGATGTAGGCATCAGGACTCATTTTCTGCTTCTTGATGAACTCTTTCCCGTAGTCGCAGAATTTGTGGACATTCATATCCAGATTTTTCACCTGTCTGAGCAAATAGGGATGAATCCTGCTATGAGCTGAAAGCATTTATATTTGTGTTTTATTGTGCAGAAACCAGAGTATAAACCCACACCTCTGTAGTTTGTCAGCCGAAGAGGCGAGGAGTTTGTGAATCTCTGGAGTACATTTCCAGCGTAGCCTGCGTGGCGCAGGCAGCTCGCTCACACTCGCAGCCCTGATCAGCTTTGATGGGCTGCCAACCCTGATGTCACACAGGAATATGATATCATTTGGCATGTTTTTTTTTTTTTTTTTTTTTAGGATAGCCTTATTTGGATTTTCTAAGCATATGCCAACAAGTATCACAGATATTTCATTCCTTACATGTATTTGAGTAGATACTCCGTGCACTGCACAAGGACAATACCCTCAAATGGTGAATGTTCACACACGACTCCGCAGCAGCCGTCAGCTCCTACAACAAACTGACAGTCATGCTAATGTCAGAGGGTTATCTTCAGTTGAACCAAACTGCAATGCTACATCATCTAAGATTCATTTAATTTGCAGTTGCAGTTTCATCAGCGTCCTTGTGCATTCTGCTATGTACTGCTACTACGTGTTCCTTCATATACATTTCATCCACATGTTACACCCCGCGATGGAGAAATAATTTAGAGAGGAAGCCTCCAGTTCATTCAAGTCATCTGAATTCTTCATCAAAACATCTCCATCAAAGTCGATGCTAATGACACCAGGCTTGTAATCTGATGGGGACGTCCACTCTGAGAATATCCTTAAATGTAAATTCTTAATTTGACTTGGCTTGGCTAATTACATCCACTGGCACTGTGAGAGAGAAACGTGGATTTATGACATTTTCCTCAGTAATTAAGGAGATATGGCATCATATGCATTCCTTTCATCCTCAGTTCATTCCCCTTTTCATCGAAGAACTGTGCTCACTAACCTGCATGGGCTTGTCGTACCAGCGGTTGCCCCCATTCTTGGCGACTCCTCCGCCGTGCAGCATCAACATGGCACGTGTTGTGTCACCTAGCTCTGGCCCACTGGCATCATCCAGACAGACCAGACAAAGACAGCGCTCGATCATGTCCAGAGAGTCCCTGTTAGTAGACTCTAGAGCATGATACAGGGGAAAAAAAGTCATTTTAGTGTGGCAAATAGACTTGGAAACACGGAGATCTGACTAAAAGAGGACCATTGGCGCTTTTTCCTTTTCCTTTAGTGTGTTATATAGTTTTTTTGTGCATGCAAAAGGTCTGTAAAGTCCACACCAAAGGGAGTTACTTTCCCTTACAGAAGCACTGCTCTTGAACTGCCTGAAATGCCTTGATGTCCCGCCTTTTCTTCTGTAACATGGTGATATCACCAAGTAACACATTGGCATAATACCTGCCTAGCACCTAATTTAGCACCCTCAAACAAAGCTACTTAGAGCTGGAGTGGAGTCCAAATAATAGGTTCCCTTTTAAAGTCTCATACCTCTCATTAGCACACTGCGAGACTCGGCCCACTCTGTCCGTCCGTCTGAAGTGAGGAGACCAATAGGTGGGAGCCGCTCTTCTTCGCTGTCAGCCATCCTGGCGATCCTCTCCAGCTGAGTCAACAGGTCTCTTTCATTCAGTCGACGGAAGTTGATCACGACATCCAGCACAAAGAACTGGACAGAGGTTCAGATTGGACACAAGCTGTGTTACTGTGCTGCGTCCCTAAATCTTAGGAAACTGTACCACATGCTGAAGCACGCAGGAGGATTATTTGCTAAATATGTCTGGTAGTATGTGCAGGGTGAAGAGCAGCGGAGACTTAATGGATAATTAACTTTTAATACAGCTTCATTCTCAATTTGTATAGTTTTGACCATCATTTCTATCAGTTTTAGGCTCACAGAGTGGCTTATTAGTAAGACCATATTTTTATGGAGCTTTTGTCTTGAGTCATAATGCTGGTCTGTTACTGGTCTTATTGAAGGACATAATGGTGGTAGTAAGTGAGCATCTTTAATTGTTTAACTTATTTGATTCTTCTGATGGAGCCTCTGTAGAGTTACAACATAGTGGCCAGGCTGAAGGCTGCTGGCTCATGTGCAAATGTCACACATTTTCTAGATAATTAACTTAACAGAGAGCACTAGTCAGTGGGCTGTGGCTGTTTGTCACTCACTGGTGGATAAGTTAGCATAGTGCCCACAGAGCCTGTTTACACCATTGGCTACAAGAGAGTGATGATCCATATGTTCTGCTGTGACAGGGACACAATGTAAAGTCTAATTGTCACTCTAAGCTGTAAACACTGTCCGTCTTATCGTTCGTATCGTGGCATTTTTTTGACTTGTCAGCTGTTTTAATTTAGAAGTTAAGTGTGGAAGTCGATTCTTGACCTTCTGATGAACACAGCACGCCAAATGTCTGGAAAAAGCTAACAAGTTGACACTGAGTTGAATCATTCAAACCACTGTTTCCAAAGTCCACAATAAATTTTCAAGCGTAACTTGAAAGCCAACACAGATGAGAAGTTGTGTAAGTGCTGAGCTCACATGTCAACTGATCCATCTCCATGACAACTAGGCAAACTGCATCCGCTGATGATGAGCAACCGTGTGATGCGGTGAAAGGCCCCTGAAGAAATTAGTAATTGGAGCTTTGTTAAACTAGTCTAGGACTGTGTCTGACCTGGTTTTTACAAGCCACAATGATGTGTTCAGGTTCTGGCATCACGCTACTCTCCTGGGCCACCAGTGTGTCCCTCTCAGGCCCCGGTAGGCGGTAGGAAGTGAAGAGGCGATAGTACTGCTCCATACACAGAGGGGTTCCAGCCAGCTGGCCCCGGGCATAGTCCACAGGCAGGGCACGTCTACACACAAACACAACTTTGTCAGGCCTTTTAGTTACACGTGAACTGTAGGTGAAGGTGACTCTTTTAACTCCATTTGTACTCTCATTGTACATGAACTTACGAATCCAGAAGAGTCTTGTACTCCAAAACTCCAGAAATTAAATGTGCAGCAAACCTAGAAAAGAAAGAACTTTACATTATAAAATACTTCCCAAACACACACACGTTGTACCTGGTCACTCTCTGTACTTGGTAATAATTCCCTGCATTTCGCCTTGTTCTTGTGTAGCTGTATTACACTTAACAGAATAAATCCATCCATCCATTGTCAACCGCTTTTCCCGTTAGGGGTCGCAGGGTAAGGCAAAGGCGGGGTTCACCCTGGACAGGTCGCTAGTCCATCGCAGGGCACATAGAGACAGACAACATAGAGACAGACAACCATTCACACTCACATTCACACCTACGGGCAATTTAGAGTCATCAATTAACCTAAACAGCATGTCTTTGGACTGTGGGAGGAAGCCGGAGTACCCGGAGAAAACCCACGCTAACACGGAGAGAACATGCAAACTCCACACAGAAGAGTCCCAAGCTGGACTCGAACCTGCGACCCTCTTGCTGTGAGGCAACAGCGCTAACCACTGCACCACTGTGCAGCCCTTAACAGAATAAATGATATATGTAAATCATCTTGTTAAGGAACCTGTCCCAGATCAATACCATGTTAACCAAACCACAACCTTCATTGTCTGTTAACCTTGCCACCGATGGCCTTGCCTGGCCTCTCAGCCCTCAAGGTGTTCTGGGTAATGACCCTATCTGTCAGTGTGTAGCAAGGAAGGGTTCAATTTGTTATAATCGATCGAAGCCGCTCCGTAATTTATACCGTTCACTGTCATTTCTCAAGTCTTTGTGTGGTAATAATCCAAAACTGCCTGTCAAGTGGTAACTTTTTCATTTTTACAGTGCGTGGCAAGTTTGTTTACAGTATGTGATGTAGAGGATTGCTAACAATGGGCACTACTGGGTGGCAATATACTTCTCTGTCCTGTCCTGTGAGGTTTCTCTCATGACTCATTTGTCTCCGTTGCAGTGTCTCATGCCTTAAAGAGTCGATGGGAGCCTTGAAGTGCTGCTGAGGGAAGACCATCACAGGACTGGAGTTGACAGGCAGAGCCAGTCTGTTGTTCAGGTACATGTCATTCAGCCAGTAGTCATACACCTGCAGTCGGACATAGTAGGGTTCAATTAAAGGCAATATCTAAAATAGTGAATAAAGGAGGGGAACAATACATTTATTGAAGGATGAACTTTAAAATTAAAGAACAAATACATTTCATTATAATGCTTAGTATCACTTGTTGAAAACAAATTGTTTTGGGATTTGAAATGACTGGCACACATCATTGTTGTGTGTTTCTGATTTCATTTACCCAGTTTGCCTTGTTTTCCCGTCTCTCCATGAGTTTGCTCTGTAGTAGCTCCCCCACTCCTCCAGGGGCTCCAAACTGCTTCACTACATGTTGGGTCTTGTTGAACTGTTCCTCTGTGAGCAGGTGCTTCATACACTTCAGGTACATGTCCAGTGTGTCTTTCAGGGTGGGGAGCGGCAGCTTAGGAAGACCCTGAGCAGTGTAGGGCATGAAAAACTGCATGTTTTTTGTTTTTCTTTTTCTAAATTTGTGACAACACATCAGCATGTCAAACTTCTGAATCTCCTCTGCTGCATGCAATATATCAATCTATGAAGAAAATAATTGAAATAAATAATAATTCAGTTTTTAGTCGTACATGTTAAGAATAACTGCTTGCACAAATTGTAAATTATTCACTTCACCTGACTCAGCATAGAATCTTATTTAATTAAAATGTCAAAGCATATTAATTAATCTCATAGAATATCATACATAGATTCCTAAAGTTACTTTCATGTCTTAATCTTATTATTACATTATATTATTATTATTACATATATCCTTTAATTTAATTAGATTTTTGACGTTCTTAATTCATTGTAAAACAGTTTTTCCAATGAAACAGACTATAGGTATAAGTTAATTTTATATTTACGTCTCTGTCTCCTAAATCTTTGGAGGGCTCTTGGTCCAAAACTGGCATGTCGGCAGTGAAGATGGGCAGCCTCTGAGACTCTGTGTCCACAAATAAAGTGATATCAGTATCAAGTTCCGGCAAGTAATCGCTTTACAACAGCCACTGTGACGGTCTATCTAAGAGCAGTTGTATTTAAACGTTGTATTACTGTGGTAATATTTAAGACAAATGTACAATGCTACTCAATAAATAACATATCAGACAGGGCTAAAAATGCGCTCTTTGGAAGATGTTCACATATTTTTCAAAACTGATTCAAAAACTTGCGCATCTGATGTTAACAAACGGCCATAAATAACACTAATACCAAATTGAGATAAACCATTACATAAACATGAAATGTTTTACTCACTATAAAGAGAAAAAAAAATCCCACTCGTCCTGGGGCTCAAGCAAGGAGTTTCGGTTTATCCATCCAGACTTGAATCCATTTCTGAGAGGATTTCTTTTTAAATGTCACCACCTTGATCCTTTTCATTTTGAGCATCTTTCAATCTCCAACATGGCAAGAGCGCAGGTCCCTCGCTGTGCTCAGGAGAGAGGCTGAGAGGGTACCTCACCCTCCTGGCTGCCAGGCTCCTCCCAGAAGTCCTGCTATTCGTCGAGAAGTTTTTTTTTGCACTTCACATCTTCACCTCACAGTATTTTGAACGCCTCAGATGCTCACACACTGCGCCTAAGAACAATGCGGATGCATTTTGGATTTTCTCCTTTTGGCTTTCTGAATTTTCAACAGTTTCGGTTGAGTTTGGGCGCATACATTGCCTTCACCTCGCTGCAATTGACTGATATAAGTGGCGGTGTATATTTAATATAATTTGCAAAGATTTGCATTTTGAACGAGCGTAAATTATTATTATATGACATAATTAGGATTTGTTGCAAACATGTTTTTTTAATTCAGAGAAGTTGCTCTTTTCTATAATGGATTATTGTGTAAATATTAAGCATAACACAACTACTTCTATAGCCCTTAATACGTTTAATATTCGATTGTGCATTATTACATGTTCAAAGGCAAAAATCAAAAGTGAAAAATGTGCGCTTTATAAATATTATTATAATTTAAGAGACATCATGCTGATCATTTTGTTAGTGTGGATTCCTTCACCTGTAGAGGAAAGTAAATGTGTCATATACCACCACAATAACTGTAATTAAGTGTAAGCAATTTCATTAATTGCCTTAAATAAATAATTTCCATAAACAGTATCATTCACATAATATTGATTTAATTATGTACATGAATATACATGTATGTACAGTCGCAGATCACACAACGAGGCTATGCATTCTAGAAGTACATCATCCATAATGAGCAAAAATAATCAGACAACAAGACGCAGATTTCAGTTCATTTCCATCTTTCTAAAACCGTCGTGTGACGCACAGTATTGCATATTGAGTTTAGCAGCACAACTCTGGCAAAATGAATACAGATTACATTGAAAGACGCATACACTATAACTGTTCTTTTGTTAAAATACATTTACACATAATCCCTGAATATGAGTCAGTTTATGATACAGTGATAAATACCGTTAATGAATAGACATTTATCTCAACAAATCGTTCACAATACTCTCACTTTAAGGTGAACAAACGCCAGCTAGTGCCTTTCTACTGCAAAAAGCTTGAAGCTACTTGATTTAACAATTGCCCGGAGGAATTGTCACCAGGAGCAGTAAATAATTTATGTCGTTACACAATCCCAATCGTGTTATGCTATTGATTGGATCGGACGGGATGCACACAACTCTACATGGGCACTTTGATAGTTTTACAGTCAGTTAAATGTCCTTTACGCATACTCTCCTCCTGAGGATTCCTCCTCTGAATACGACCGCTGCGCAAAAGTTTCAATGCCATTCTCGTCGATTGTTGTGCACAAGCCCTTTCTTTTCTTCTCTCGTTGCTCCATTTTAATCGTGTCATATAGTCCCGTTGGGCCGTCCTCCAGGAGCATATTTCGCTCGGAGAAAGAGGGCTTCATCTGTGTCACATTCTTCAGCAGAAGGAGCGCCGGTGCGTAAAGTACATTGGCGAGGCCCATGCCCAAGTTGAGCTGAACAAAGCCCAAGTCGTGCACTATCTGTCCAGCCACCACGGGCCCCATGGCATAGGCCACGCAGTAAGATATGTCTGCGATGGCGTACACACTGCCATACACTGACACGTGTCGCACATCTACCAGGAAACCCAGTGTTGGTAGCAGCGCTGTGTCCACGAAGGCGATGCCAAAACAGATGCCACACAGCGGGATCATGAGCTGCCCAAAGTTTTTGCAGGCTGGCACTGTGCAGGAGCTGGCACCTATGAACACCATACCTATAGCCCCGTAAAACCACTGGAGATGAGGGTACTTGGCTGCTAATTTGACAGTGAGATAGACACCTAAAACATGAGGGAAGAAGGCAGGGAACCATGTCATGCCGATCTCCCACTGGCTGGCATGCATGGTTTCCTCCATCCAGTTGGCGATAGTGGGTTCAAGGAAGGCGAGAGGGATGTTACAAATTGTTAAAGCACCAGCCACTACAGCTATGTAAGGGTCAATCATCAGTTTATAAATGGGGGTGCCCACTGGCATGTTTTCTCTCTCTCGGTTAGAGAAGGGTTTCAGCACAGTCAGGCACAATACACCATCGATAAGGCAGATACAGGCCAGGATCAGGAAGGGCACCCGCTTGCCTGCGAACTCATAGAGGACCCCTCCGAAGGGGGGCGCCACAAGACTTCCGAAAGAGATGAAAGCCAAGGCAATACCCAGTGCTTTGCTCCTCGCCGCCTCCTCCGTGTACCTGTCCGCGATCAGCGCAATCCCAGCAGTGTCCGCGAAAGCCGAGCCGAGGCCCTGCATGCTGCGCGCCAGGAAGAGAGTCGCGTAGTTTTCAGCGAAGGCAAAAGTGAGGGTCGACAGAAACATGACATTGAGGCCAATGAAGAGTGGGATATCATACCCGACCCTGTCTATAAACGTGCCACTTATCGGGTTCACCAGGAGCTGAAGAATGGCCTTGGAGGCAAAAAGTACACCAATCTGTAGGTCGAAGTTCCCCTTGGTTGTTTTGTGGATGGTGCTGTTAGTGGAATTGGTGTGCGGCACAACGGCTTCGGCATGATCCGCTGCTTTCTGTAGCCCTTCTAGGTAATCGGGTATAATTGGTACAATGACCATGTAAAGCATGTTGTCTAACAAAAGTGCTATACAGACTATTACTAGAATAATCCGTTTCTGCCGATCTGGGTCTTGGATTACATTACCCAATTGTTTAGTTCTTTCGCCCATCTGGGACAGTTTGGTGGCGGCAGATTGTGCCAAATTAGTGGCTTGTCCCTCTGTGGTCTCCTCCGGCTCCATGATTTGCTTCCCTTCTGGCTCAAGTCTTATCTTTTGAGAAAGAAAATCGGCTTCCCCAGTTGGTTTGTTTATGGAATTACGCACGCTTGGCACATCTGTTCTGTCTTTTATTTGGTTTTCTTTTCCAGCACCGGGAGCCCCGCTAATGAGCTAGATAACTTCCCTCTGCTTTACCTCTTCTCTCTCCCTCGCGCCGTCCGTCATCGCACGCGCTTTTCCACTCCCGTGATTCGGACTCGTTTTATCCCTGTCGTCCCTAGTTGCTTCATTGTCTCATCCCGTCATTCAGGTGACGCGCTTGTCCCGGCCAGCACTCACAGGTTGGGGATTCACCTTCAGCTCTCACAGTGCCGGCTCCATCAGCACACTCTCCGTTTTAGGTCCGTTTGTTGCGCCCCTTCGGCTCCCAGACGCTCCCAGCTGTCTCCAGTCACCTGTAACGCTGTGAAGCTAAGTCATCATTTCACATCAACCGGACTGGTTTTGTCGGCCGTGTAAGGAATCCACACTGCAGTTTGTTGACTCCCATAGGTGCCCCCCCCCCATCGTTGCCGAGGGCTGTGACGCACAGTCCTGCTGTTCTTCAGAAGATCTTTATGCTAATTAAATACAAAATCCCGAGTGCGCACTACTGTCCAATGAGTTGCTTCAAGATAGAACCGAGGATCCTTGCTCCAGCTTATAAGTACGTGCAACTTGGTTGTTTTATTCCGCTCAATAACACAAAGAGACCTCTGGTTATTCAACTTGAGCACAGAAGCAACACTGCCACAAAGAGGAAAACATATACACAGATTTCCGCGTCACTTGATAAGGGCTGATTCAGCACCACACTCCAGCTCCACAGAAGGTGACACAAAAATGAAGTTAAAGAGATGGAGCTGAAATTAAGTCTTTTAGTTCTTCCAATGATTTAACTTTAATAAACTCAACTTAAATCTTTTAGTTCTTCCAACGTTTTAACTTTTATAAACTCAACTTCAGTGCAGTTTGTTTCCAAAAGGTGTTTTTCGGACAGCGGTGAGCGTCCGCATCCACACTGCTGAAGTTTAAACTGAGTAAAGCACCAAAAGGCTGATCGCTCTCTCTCTCTCTCTCTCTCTCTCTCTCTCTCTCTCTCTCTCTCTCTCTCTCTCTCTCTCTCTCTCTCTCCCCTCACGATCGGTATTAAACGATCTGAGAAAAACGGGTTTTACGCACAACTGACATGATTTCATCCTTATAACCTACGTTTAAATATACAGTAGTATCGACCTTTAGCGCCAACTTCCTGTTGCTTTTTTCCAAAATGTGCTCTTTTGCACAAAATGTGTTCTGTTGAACATGTTTTATCTTTTGTTTTTGTTTTTTGGAAAAAGTTAATACGTTCACACCGGACACACAGACTCTCGGTGCAGTTAAATCTGGAGATGTAAGGCGAGTGGACTGGGGGGTTTAAATATAGCTGGACGCCGCCATCTTCCGGTGCAGAACAGCTTCAGCAACTATCTGTCACCAACACTTACTGTACCCACTGAAAGTAATTTATCTTCGGGGTTAAATCCTTTCATTTCAAATGCAAATTTATAGACTTTTCTCTTATCATTCATTAAATTGGAGTCAGCTGCCTGTTAGACCTTGTTTCAATATATTGTTAGAATTACATTCAGACTTTTTTTCTATATATTTCTGTCATTATACAAATGTGTGTGTATATGTATATATATGTATGTATGTACACACACACACACACACACACACACACACACACACACACACACACACACACACACAACCCCCTCACCCTTCCACTGAAAAAAATCATATGTACGCATACAGTAAATATACAAATCATAATAGTGATAGTAATAATCAGTAAATTAGGAAAAACTAAAAATGGTAATAGATAAAATAAAATAAATAAATAAATAAAGAGAAAAAACAGTGTGAGAATGTAAATTATAAATATTTATAATATTAATATTAATGATGACAAATAAATAGGTAGGGTTGCAACTAATGATCACCTTCCTTATTGATTAATCCTCAGATTATTCTTTCAATCAATGGTGAAGTAGAATTACCTTTTTAAAAGAGGAAAATTGGTTTGCAAACTGTTCAAATGATCACACTCTGTGGGAAGCTTTTTCTGTTTTTGTCTGTCTTGTTTCAACTACTTCTATATGTTTTCAGATTAACTAACAGTAGTGACACTCAATGATCAGCTAGGGTTTGATGATTGGACCTGAAACATGAGACAAAGCAGTATTGACATCTCGTGGAGGAAGAGTGAATTGGTCAAGAAACCCGTGAAACCTGAAGCGAAGCCTACTGTAGCAGACTTCCCCCTAAATTATTATTTTTTTCTACTTCTGATTGTACAATAAAATCAGCTGATCCACTGAGTCATTTCATGGTGATTGAGTTTATGAATCAAGGTTGAAAGAGCCAGCTTACTTGTGAATGAAATTAGAGATTTGTGTGTGGGCATTTTAGATTCCAGTCATGCTGCTCAAACTGATTTCCCTGTTAGTTTTCTCTTAAGGTGTCATGTGTCCTCATTCAGCCAGTAGATGTCCTCATATCCGTATACATGTTTCCCAAAATAACTCTAACAATGGACAACATTGTGTAGAGTTCAGAATGCAAGATTACAACCACTAAGGTTCAAAGATCCATTGTATCTATCCATAAAACATGGACATGGCATCAATTGCTTCCATTGTAGTCAGCCAACACACACAAAAGCAGGAAACAAATACCCACAAAGTAAAACCGTAGATAAAAAAAACACAGAACTACCCCCCCATAAAAACCCACAGAAACACTATAAAAGCAGACTGAGACCAAAACAAATTAATTTTACACCCACTTTAACACTGTGTTCATTAAGACCACAGTGTCATTCATTAATATTCAAACTAAATTATACGTTTGGCTCCCAAGTAAAGCTGTTGGAATCATAGTGTTACACTTGGCTATCCAAAACATCACTGTTTCAGTGAGATATTTTGAGATATTGCCTCTTCTGATGAGACTGACTTTGAAAACATAGCGAAGATGGTGGACCATGTTTGTCCTTTGTGTAAGGCCTGGTCATTGCATAGTCCAGGTTTCCTGTTCTAATGGCTGTTTTGTGCTCTGAAATCCAAACTTTTGAGCCCTTTATTTGTATATCAACGTTTATATGTACGTATATACAAATATATGCAATACGTACGTATATACGGGGGGGCGGCAGTAGCTCAGTCTGTAGGGAGTTGGCTTGGGAACCGGAGGGTCACCGGTTCAAGTCCCGACATGGACCAAAAACTGAGTGTGAACTGGTAGCTGGAGAGGTGCCAGTTTACCTCTTGGGCACTGCCGAGGTGCCCCTGAGCAAGGCACCAAACCCCCAAATGCTCGGGGCGCTTGTCTGGAGCAGCCCCCTCACTGTGACATCTCTCCATTAATGCATGTATGTGTGTTTCAGGTCTGCATGTACCATGTATGAGTTTAACAGAGTGTAAATTGAATTTCCCCATTGTGGGACTAATAAAGGTAGATCTTCTTCTTCTTCTTCTTCTTCTATATATCTGTTATATAAAATACATAATTTATAATATAAAGATTTGTGTGTATATAGATATGTAGCTATATATATATTTATATATATAGCTATATATATATTTATATATATATATATATATATATATATATATATATATATATATATATATATATATATATATATATATATATATATATATATATATATATATAAGAGAGAGAGAGAGAGAGAGAGAGAGAGATATGGAATATATAATAATAAAATAATATAATATAAATCTAAATATCTATATATATCTATATATATCTATCTATATCTATATCTATATATCTATATCTATATATATATCTATATATATCTTATATATATATATATATATATATATATATATATATATATATATATATATGTATAAAGTGGTTCAGTGGTCCTAAGTTGAATGCACTCAGCTTTAAACCACCAAAGACTGTTCATTTTCAGCATATTTGAAACAAATCAGAGAAACCAGCTATTTGTTTCTCTCCTGGAGCTTTGTTTGATGTAGACAGATTAAATTCAGGCAATAAATGTTAAGAATGTTGCCAAAAAGGGGCTCAAAATGTTTCAGATTTATTTTTAGATGCATTGTTACGTCACATCAGTGAGAGCACAGCTATGATAATCACATTTATTTCCCCCAGTGAACATACTCTAACTGGAAAGCTTAAGCAGAGTCATGAAGGCTGGAGCCCTGCGTTGGCTTCTGGTTCACCCCAAGAGACTGCTGTGCTGTGCTCCTCCCCCCACAGTTAACTTTGTTTAGCTGTTTTGCCACTCGCCTCTGTATTTGGGGAATACAATCTGTTTATAGTTCAGTGTCCTTTTGACTGCTGACTGTAGGGACAGAGTCAGCGCTGTCCTCATAAAAGGATTGACTGTGTTAGGGGATCAACATTTTTTTGCTGTTTTCCCCGTGATTCTGCTCTGATGTGGTTTGAAAGTAGCTCAGGGCATTAAAGATTGCCAAATCTTGTGCAGTTACCGAAGAATTAATTTGTGACAGCCCTACAAAAAACTAAACCACTACAGCCAAATGCACACAAAAATAACCCTGGTAGACTTGGATTATTACAACATGAAGTTCTTTTCTTAGCGTCCTCAAATCTGTAAATAGATGGAAAGACTGACTAAACATTCATTAAACAGCAGCAAGTTGCCTGCTGCAGTATGAGAGAAGGCAGGACGGGGAAGAGGTATGTTTAAATACTTGTGGCACTCTGTAACGGTGTTTAAAGGAAAATTCCTCAACTATCAGACTATCAGAGTTCACAAGTTTTGCATTCCACCTGTAGTCTATAGTGACGGGTGACGTGATATCCCTTCCTTAAATAAATGCAGGCGTAGCAATACCAAAGTGGAGTAACACTTAAACACAGATAAAAGGCCTACGTCAGTACAAAAAAAAGTAGTAGTAGTTGTAAAGAGTAGAGTAAAAGTTAAAGGAAATATGGAAGGAGAAAATGGTAGAAAGAAGGAAAGTAATGAGGAAGATGGACCTGGAAAGGTCCGTCTGTTGGACTAGACTGAAATATCTGTGCCATAAAGTTTAGTACACATCTTCATGTTTCCCTCAGGATGAATTGTTATTGCTTTGATGATCCCTTGACTTTTTTATGCACCATCACCAGGTCGAATTTTAAATTGGTCTAATATTTTTGTTTGTATTTTTGTTTATGCTAGTAACCTTTCCATCAGTCTTAGTTGTACTTTGTTTAATGCTAATTAGCAAATGCTAATGGTGATCATGCCAGGTAAACGGCATGTTAGCACGCATGTGTTAGCATTTAGCACAAAGCAGCGCTGTGTAAAGCCTCGCAGAGCTGCTTGCAGGGCTGTAGGCTCTTATTACTTGACAACAGCGATACAGTATTTTAGAAGCTTATCTCATGTTTATGTACAATCGGACATTACGACGAAACCAGCACAGGCATCAGATAAATGTGGATTGCAGTTCAGTGCTATTATAGTACAACACAGTGTGTGAATGAAGATTTAAAAGTCTGGTGGCCCATGTGTAGTAAATAAGTGACAGTTGGATTGCTGTGGACATTGTACACTGATCAAGAGCTGGACCTTTAAACAGATATTAGATGTTTATATAGGCCAAATGTCCTGTTTGGAAACTGAACAACTCAACACAGATACAAATGGAAAGCATTACTAAATTATATATACACTGAACTAGAAGAATATGAAAAGTTGATTGATATGATAAATCCCTGTAGCTGAATGGATTAAAAAGCAACATCAAACAAAAAAATCATCCTTTGTGAAATCCATTAATTTAATTAAAGTATAGTGCAGCTGCTTGATATAAATGCTGACCAGGACGGTTTTATAATTGACCAAATAGGAGAACTGCATGGGAACATACCATCCCCATCCCTCAGAGGTGGGGGCAGCACAGTTATTAGTACAGGAACAGGTATCTACTTAATATTAGGCCATTTTTCACCCATTACTTGAATAGTACGCCACTATCAGCCCTTTACCTCAAATCAATATGAATATCAAAGTATGTATTTATTATAAAAGATGCTTTTAAATACAAAGTTGTCATAGGTGGAAAGGTGTACAAAAACAATTCAGGTGGTACAGTAAAGCAAATAGTGTAAAGTGCGGAGTAACATGCATTTTTCATGTTAATATGTAACAGTTTATGCAAAAATAAGCAGTTTATTGCTGTTATAGATACAGTATATAATAAAAAAAATAAAAACTTAGAACTCATAACATTTCCTCTTACAGTGTTAAAACTACAGGTCGATGCTCCACTATAGATACTGTTACCACTCTTCTTGTATCTGAAAGTTTATTTATACCTCAGAATGATTTGATCTCATTTTTCAAAACAATACCATAATTTTTCAGACATCAAACCAACCTACCTATCACATAACCATAAAGATAATTACACTTTAAGTGTCCTCTACTTTGTTTCTGTGGACATATACACAAGTGGATTAAGTGGAGCATGTTTTGAAAAATCATAATAAAAAACATATTCAGCCCTTATTCAATGTTCTTATTGTGATGAGTATTAAATAAACAATATTAATATGTAGGCTAACTTTTGCACCTGTTGTGTACAAGCACTCTTAACTTTCAAACTGTTTGCAATTAAATAGCTAATGTGTGTTGCTTAATGTTGTCCCTTGTTTCTCTTGCTGTGCAGTAATGCATTGTACAGACTTCACACATGGTTCTGTTAATTATCTTGCTTAAATATGATTTGTTAAGGTTATTCAGCAGCTTTATTATTTATGGAGCAGTTTTAATTCACTGAACATGATGCTCCTATTTCTGTAATTGCCTCACATTACCAACTGCTGAAATACTGTAACATTGCTATTACAGCAGAATTATCTAATTTTAGGAGGCATAAATATGATAGTAATGGCTTATCAGTTTACTCAGTGATTTTAAAGATTTGTGGATAGATATTGATAGTTTCTACAGTGGTGAATTAGTGGTCTGTTACCCATTTCATTATCGCATTGTGAATACTGGAGTAATTCTGGACCATATCACATGACAACATGCCATGTCGGTAGACAATTACACATATTGGAGAGGTCTAAAGTTCCAATGCCAAAGACAAAAAAACATACAAACACAAACTATCAAAATAAAGTCACATATGCTCTTCTAGAGTAAGATCTTCTACCACTGGTAGGATGACATATTTCCTGTCATTATTCATCGATTAATGGCTGATTGATTGAATTAGTCCACCACTGTAGCTGGTAGGAACATAGTTGGAAATGTGGTATGTGTGCATGTCTTTCCAGTGTCACAGAAGTAGGTTATTTAGTGTTGTCTAAAAACACACCATACAAGCTTAATTGTATTAAAATTATTAATGAATTAATGACAAAAATAAATTTAAATTTAATGAAATGAAAGATCATTTCAGTGCAAATATCCACTTTTTATTTATTACATGAATGTTGGTTTCAATCTGGGCATCATGGTTCAATTTGAAATTTCTGCAACAAAAAATTTGGATTATTTTGGGATTCATCGTATAGACTTTCACTAGTGAAACACTGCATGGATTTAAGTGTGCAGAAATCTTTTCTATTATCTTTTGGACTCATTTATGTTTCCAGCACCTTGGCTAAGGTTTAGACAGATGCAGCGGTTGTTTATCCTGCGTTAAGATTATATAATTCTCCACTTCCCAGGGTTAATATTAATTATTTAACTATAAATTGCATAAAGTATATTGTTGTTTTATTATTTTTAATTTAACTGTTAGTTGTGTTGCATGTTAATACAGGTGCTTTTATTTGTCACACTTTTAGATATGTGGCCTCAGTGGATGACGTCTGGGAAGAAGACGAACGTCATACGAACCAACTGAGAGAACATCTGTGCTGAAGGTCTGAGGTAAGATAGATTTTTTTCTCATTACTAGCTGTGTTAAATGTTGAATATTAAGTGTGAAAAATATTTATATTATATATTTATATTCATGAATATATAGGGTATCATCTGTAGACATGGACATTCAGACATAATTCAGAGTGATTTACACTTCCCAAGAATATAATTTTCTCTGATATCCAGGACTTCAGAATACCTGAAGCTCACATTAAATTAAGCCCATTTAACCGTAGAAGTGCCAGAACTCCATAATTACTTGAACTGCTCTAAGTGGTGATTATGACCAGATCCCAAACTCTCTAATCTCACAATAAATAACAAATTGAGACGTTAATGCATCTGTGTTAAAATATATTTAAAAAAAACATACATTTGAACAACTTTAGTTATACATTTAGAAACATTCAGAATCACAGATAGTAACCCATAGTTATTGCATACAGTATATTCACACCAGTATTTTTTCTGTAGAGAAATTTACTCAACATAACTCAGAACAATAAAATAATAATAAAATATCTTATTTGATTATGAAACATTTTGACATATATTGTAACACATTTGTATCACAGAAAATAATCTAAAAACCTGGAAATGAACTGATGTAACACAAAAGAGCCAAGAACAAAGTTTAGGCTATAGAACAATTAAACAATTATACAGTATAACGCACATTTTCAAATTTCAAACAGAAGGCTGTGACTACATCTTTTATGTTGTGCTTTGCATGCTCTGTAAGGCCAGCAGCTTCAGGAAATCTTGGCACTGTCTTTTCGCTGGCCGTTCACTTGGCTGAAGGACCGTCCACACCGTCCCATCCTTCCTCCTTTCCACACCCACCTCAGGCCAAGATGACTCCAAGAGTGGGCTGAGCTCTTCAGTTGGCTCAAGAGCAGGTGAGTCTACAGTGCAGGGCAGCGCAGGACAGCCAATCTAATCAATGAATGTCTATTTGTAAGCAAATTATCATATACAAACAGCACTAGAGACCGCTACTGGGGCGGAGTAGCTCAGTCTGTAGGGAGTTGGCTTGGGAACCGGAGGGTCACCGGTTCAAGTCCCGACATGGACCAAAAACTGAGTGTGAACTGGTAGCTGGAGAGGTGCCAGTTTACCTCTTGGGCACTGCCGAGGTGCCCCTGAGCAAGGCACCAAACCCCCAACTGCTCGGGGCGCTTGTCAGGAGCAGCCCCCTCACTCTGACACCTCTCCAATTGTTGCATGTATATGGACCTGTTTGTGCATGTGTGTGTATTAGTTAACAGAGTGAAAAAAAAAATTGAATTTCCCCTAGCGGGACTAATAAAGGACTATCTTCTTCTTCTTCTTCTTCTAACAAAGTGGCAGAAACAAAGGCTGCTGCTAAGCAACCAATGTACAACATCAAGATAAAGTTTTAAAGATAAAACTAGAACAGCATAAAAATCTGAGGTCAATATGACCCTATATGGTTGAAATAGGTAAAAATTAACATGATTTCTTATGTCATTTATATTATAACATACAAAAAAATACAGACACTTGTAGGAAAAGTCAGGTACCAGCAGGATTGTATTTTGTGTCATGGCCGTTGGAGTGTTAAGGTGCTCATAGTATGTCTTCTTTTGGTATCTGGTTCCCAGACAGATGACGGTGTGTTGGGGGAGGAGCAGCAGACTGGATGGAGAGGACATCTAGGTGAGGACAGGTTTCCCCGAAAATAACACTGCAACTACCTGCAATGACATGATTGTTAGTTTTGAGTGATTTTATGTTTGTAATGTTTTTTTTGTGTCTCTGTTTTCCAGAAAACTGTGGAGGAGCAGCTGGAGAACCAAAGGGAGGCTCATCAGAAGCAGCTCAGCTACCTCTGAGATGAGATCCAAGACGAGCTGAGGAAGCTGGATGAACTCACAGTAAGGGAGCTACTACTACTACTATACTGTGACTTTTTATTTTTTTGACATACTTTACTGACTTTTTTTTTTAATGTACTATACGATGACTTATTTTTTCGACACTTTACTGTGACTTTTTTTTTTTCAACATACTATACTATGACTTTTTAAAGAATTTTCAATGTGCTGTACTAGACTTTTTCCCCCGACATACTATACAATGACTTTATTAAATTTTTACTACACTAGGACTTTTTTTTTGACATACTCCACTATGGCTTTTTATTACGTTTTGGACACACTAGACCACAAAGTCCTGACTTTTTTAAACATACTATACTGTGACTAATTTTTAACCTTTTTACAACATACTATACATATTATATATATTTATATAATAATACTATACATATTATATATAGTTTACAGACTTTTTTCAACTTACCATACAATGACTTTTTTGACGTACTATGACTTATTTTATTTTTTCTACATACTATCCGATGATTTTTTATTTATTTATTTATTTTTTTTACATTTTTCGACATACGACAATGGCGTAAATTTTTTTTGACACTACACTGACTTTTTATGACATACTACACCATGGCTTTTTATGACTTTTTTGGACATAATGTTTTTTTTTTTCTTTTTATTGACACTACACAATGACTTTTTTGATACACTACACTATGGCTTTTTATTAATTTTTAGACATACTAGACCATGAAGTCTTATGACTTTTGTCTTTTTAAATTTTTTTTCTACATACTATTCTATGACTATTTTTAAAAAAAATTCAGCATACTTTACTTTGAACTTTTTAAATTTTTTTCAACATACTATACATTGACTAATTTTTTTGATGTACTATACAGTGAGTTTTTTTGACATACTATACTATGACTTTACATTTTTTTTTGGTCGTACTATGCTATGACTTTTTTTTTTTTACATTCTACCCTATAGCTTTTTATTATTCTTTTGGACATACTAGACCATGAAGTCTTGACTTTTTTCAACATAATATACTGTAAATTTTTTTAAAGAATAAATTCTGACAATAAAAACAAGAACAATAAATTCTATACAATGACTCTTTTTGACATACTATAGTATGAGCTTTTTTCATTTTTTCTAAATACTATGACTTTTTTAATTTTTTCTACATACTATGAGTTTTTTTTCAACATACTACTCTAACTTTTTTAAAAAAAGTTCAGCATACTTTACTGTGACTATGCTATATACTATACACTATACACTATACTATGACCTTATTACAATTCAACATTCAACATACTCCACTTTTTTCAACATACTATACTGTGACTTTTAATCGACATACTATACTATGACTTTATGACATACTATACGACAACTTTCGAAGAACTAAACTGATTGCAATTTTTAAATTTCTTTTTTTTGACATATTTCTATGTTTATTGTTCTGTGTTTTTTCATCTATGGTGCTTTTTAATATCTTATGATTTTTTATTTTGAAATCTTGTTGGTTTTTATTTTTCCTAAATACTATGCTTTTTTAATTTTTTCTACATACTATGAGTTTTTTTTCAACATACTACTCTAACTTTTTAAAAAAAGTTCAGCATACTTTACTGTGACTATGCTATATACTATACACTATACACTATACTATGACCTTATTACAATTCAACATTCAACATACTCCACTTTTTTCAACATACTATACTGTGACTTTTAATCGACATACTATACTATGACTTTATGACATACTATACGACAACTTTCGACAGAACTAAACTGACTTTTTTGACACATTTTTTCAACATACTATACTTTGACTTTTTATCGACATATTATACTATGATTATATATGTTACTGTAAGTATTTTTTTTTACATACTATGGTGACTTATTTCAATATACTATACTATGACTTATTTTTTTCAACATACTATACTATGACTTTTTTCAAAATACTATACTATGAGCTTTTTTTTTTCGAAATTATACATTTGACATTATATTATAATTCTATATGTTCCTATAATTATTTTTTTTTTACACACTGGTGACTGATTTCAATATACTGCACTATGGCTTTTTCAACATACTATACTGTGACTTTCAATCAACATGCTGTACTATGACTTTTTTTCGACACACTATCATATGATTTTTTTTCAACATACTATATGATGACTGTTTTTCAACATCCTGTACTGATTTTTTTTATCAACATATTATACTATGATTCTATGTTACTCAAAGTAAGTTTTTTTTTTTTTTTTTTTTTTAACATACTATGGTGACTTATTTCAATATACTACACTATGACTTATTTTTTCAACATACTTTACTGTGACTTATTTTTTGAACATACTATACTGTGACTTTTAATCGACATGCTACACTATGACTTTTTTCGACACACTATACTATGACTTTTTTTCAACATGCTATAGTACGACTTTTTTTTGAAATGCGATAGCTTTTTTCCGACAGAAAATAGTGTGACTTTTTTTCGACATGCCATACTATGAGTTTGACGATAAAGTCTAGTATGACTTTTAATCGACATGCTAGTGTGTGACTTTTTTTCGACATACTACATTGTGACTTTTTCGACATGCTATAGTATTAGTTTTTTCGACATACTATACGTATACTGTGACTTTTTTTAGACATGCTATAGTACGACTTTTTTCGACATGCTATACTGTGACTTTTTTCAACATGCTATAGTACGGCTTTTTTTCGACATGTTATATGATTTTTCGACATTCTATACCGAGTTTGACGATAAAGTCTAGTATGACTTTTAAGCGACATGCTATACTGTGACTTTTTGACGACAAATTCTAGTATGACTTTTTCGACATGCTATACTGTGACTTTTTTAAATATAGTATACTGTCTTCTTTTAAACATAGTATACTATGACTTTTTCGACATACCATTGCATGACTTTTTTTCGACATACTGCACTACAAATTTTTATCGCCATACTCCACTACGACTCAAATTATAACATGATTCTTAACATGAAATGTTTCAAGATTCAATACTAACAATACTAACCTGTTTTTCATGAAATTTTCAAAATACTATACTATGACTCTTTTTCAACATGTTATAGTACTTTTTTCCGACACGCTATAGAGTGACTTTTAATCGACATACTATATTGTGACTTTTTTTAAACATAGTATACTGTGACTTTTAGTCGACATGCTAAACTATGAACTTTTGATGACAAATTCTAGTATGATGTCTTTTTCATCATAACATTGTTTAACATACTATAATATGACTGTTAACATGAAATTTTTCAAGATTCAAAACTATGACCTGTTTTTATGAAATTTTTTGACATACTATACTGACTTTTTTCATGAAATTTTTCAACGTACTATAATATGACTTTTTTAATGATAATACCTTTTTACAAACTATAATATGATTGTTAACATGAATTTTTTCAAGATTCAATACTACGAACTGTTTTTCACGAAATTTTTCAACATACTATACTGTGGCGTTTTTTTTTTTGTAAAACTTTACAAAATTTCACGAAATGACTTTCTTCCACCATAGAATCATTCTACATGCTATAATATGACCGTTTTCATGGTTTTTTTTCCAACATCAAAAAAGATTTGACGTTTTCATCGAGAAATTTCGACATACTATACTATGGCGTTTTTTTGTAAAATTTTACAACATTTCACAAAATGACTTTTGCTCACCATAGAATCATTCTACATGCTATAATACAAACGTTTATATGGTTTTTATCAATATAATAAAAATTTGACGTTTTCGCCGAAAAATTTCGACATACTATACTGTGGCGTTTTTTTGTAAAATTTCACAAAATTTCACAAAATGATTTTTGCTCACCATAGAATCATTCTACATGCTATAATAAGACCGTTAACATGTTTTTTTTCAACTTTAAAAAAATTTGACGTTTTGCTCGAAAAATTTCGACATACTATACTATGGAGTTTTTTTTTCTAAAATTTTAAAACATTTCACAAAATGATTTTTGCTCACCATAGAATCATTCTACATGCTATAATAAGACTGTTTACATGGTTTTCTTCAACTTCAAAAAAATTTGACATTTTTCTCGAAAAATTTCGACATACTACACTATGGCGTTTTTTTTGTAAAATTTTACAACATTTCACAAAATTGCTTTTTTTCAAAATAGAATCATTCTACATGCCATAATAAGACCGTTTTCATGTTTTTTTTCAACATCAAAAAAATTTGACGTTTTCGTCAAAAACAGTTCGACATACTATACTATGGCTTTTTTGTGTAAAATTTTACAACATTTCACAAAATGACTTTTGCTCACCATAGAATCATTCTCCATGCTATAATACGACCGTTAACATAGTTTTCTTCAAATATAATAAAAATTTGACGTTTTCGTCGAAAAATTTCGACATACTATCCTATGGCGTTTTTTTTTGTAAAATTTTACAACATTTCGCAAAATGATTTTTGCTCACCATAGAATCATTCTACATGCTATAATAAGACCATTTTCATGGTTTTTTTCAATATTCAAAAAAATTTGACGTTTTCGCCGAAAAATTTCGACATACTATACTATGGTGTTTTTTTTGTAAAATTTAACAACATTTCACAAAATGATTTTGGCTCACCATAGAATCATTCTACATGCTATAATAAGACCGTTTTCATGTTTTTTTTCAATTTCAAAAAAATTTGACGTTTCCGTCGAAAAATTTCGACATACTATACTATGGCGTTTTTTTTGTAAAATTTTACAAAAATTTCACAAAATTGCTTTTTTCTCACAATAGAATCATACTACATGCCATAATAAGAACGTTAACATGGTTTTCTTCAACATTAAAAAAATTTGACGTTTTCGTCGAAAAATTTTGACAAACATACTATGGCTTTTCTTGTAAAATTTTACAACATTTCACAAAATGACATTTGCTCACCATAGAATCATTCTACGTGCTATAACACAAACGTTTATATGGTTTTTCTTAATATAATAAAAATTTGACGTTTTCCTCGGAAAATTTCCGACATACTATACTATGGCGTTTTTTTGTAAAAATTGACAACATTTCACAAAATGCTTTTTGCTCACCATAGAATCATTCTACATGCTATAATAAGACCGTTTTCATGGTTTTTTTCAACTTCAAATAAATTTGACGTTTTCGTCAAAAAATTTCGACATACTATACTATGGCTTTTTTTTGTAAAATTTTAAAACATTTCACAAAATGATTTTTGCTCACCATAGAATCATTCTACATGCTATAATAAGGCCGTTTTCATGGTTTTTTTCAACATCAAAAAAATTTGACCTTTTCGTTGAAATATTTCGACATACTATACTATGGCGTTTTTTTGTAAAATTTTACAACATTTCACAAAATGATTTTTGCTCACCATAGAATCATTCTACATGCTATAATAAGACTGTTTTCATGGTTTTTTTCAATTTCAAAAAAATTTGACGTTTTCGTCGAAAAATTTCGACAAACTATACTATGGCTTTTCTTGTAAAATTTTACAACATTTCACAAAATGACATTTGCTCACCATAGAATCATTCTACATACTATAACACAAACGTTTATATGGTTTTTATCTATATAATAAAAATTTGACGTTTTCGTCGAAAAATTTCGACATACTATACTATGGCTTTTTTTGTAAAATTTTAGAAAATTTCACAAAATGATTTTTGCTCACCATAGAATCATTCTACATGCTATAATAAGACCGTTTTCATGGTTTTTTTCAACATCAAATAAATTTGACGTTTTCGTCGAAAAATTTCGACATACTATAGTATGGCGTTTTTTTGTAAAATTTTACAACATTTCACAAAATGACTTTTGCTCACCATAGAATCATTCTACATGCTATAATGCAAACGTTTATATGGTTTTTATCAACATAATAAAAATTTGACGTTTTCACCAAAAAATTTCCACATACTATACTATGGCGTTTTTTTGTAAAAATTTTACAACATTTCACAAAATGATTTTTGCTCACCATAGAACTCATTCTACATGCTATAATGAGACCGTTTTCATGTTTTTTTTCAACATCAAATAAATTTGACGTTTTCGTGGAAAAATTTCGACATACTATACTATGGCTTTTTTTGTAAAATTTTAGAAAATTTCACAAAATGATTTTTGCTCACCATAGAATCATTCTACATGCCTATAATACTACGACCGTTAACATGGTTTTTTTCAACTTTAAAAAAATTTGACGTTTTCGTCGAAAAATTTCGACATACTATACTATGGCGTTTTTTTGTAAAATTTTACAACATTTCACAAAATGATTTTTGCTCACCATAGAATCATTCTACATAGTATAATAAAAACGTTTATATGTTTTTTGTCAATATACTAAAAATTTGACGTTTTCGCCGAAAAATTTGGACATACTATAATATGGCGTTTTTTTTTGTAAAATTTTACAACATTTCGCAAAATGATTTTTGCTCACCATAGAATCATTCTACATGCTATAATAAGACCGTTTTCATGTTTTTTTTCAATTTCAAAAAAATTTGACGTTTTCGTCGAAAAATTTCGGCATACTATACTATGGCGTTTTTTTGTAAAATTTTACAACATTTCACAAAATGACTTTTGCTAACCATAGAATCATTCTACATCCTGTAATAAGACCGTTTTCATGTTTTCTTTCAATTTTAAAAGGAATTTGACGTTTTCGTTGAAAAATTTCGACATACTATACTATGGCGTTTTTTGTCTAAAATTTGACATTTCACAAAATGACTTTTGCTCACCATAGAATCATTCTACATGCTATAATAAGACCGTTTTCATGGTTTTTTTCAACATCAAAAAAAATTTGACGTTTTCGTCGAAAAATTTCGACATACTATACTGTGGCGTTTTTTTGTAAAATTTTACAACATTTCACAAAATGATTTTTGCTCACCATAGAATCATTCTACATGCTATAATAAGACCGTTTTCATGGTTTTTTTCAACATCAAATAAATTTGACGTTTTCGTCGAAAAATTTCGACATACTATACTATGGCTTTTTTTTGTAAAAATTTACAACATTTCACAAAATGATTTTTGCTCACCATAGAATCATTCTAAATGCTATAATGCAAACGTTTATATGGTTTTTTTCAATATTAAAGAAATTTGACGTTTTCGTCGAAAAATTTCGACATACTATACTATGGCGTTTTTTTGTAAAAATTTACAACATTTCACAAAATGCTTTTTGCTCACCATAGAATCATTCTACATGCTATAATAAGACCGTTTTCATGTTTTTTTCAACATCAAATAAATTTAACGTTTTCGTCGAAAAATTTCGACATACTATACTATGGCTTTTTTTGTAAAATTTTAGAAAATTTCACAAAATGATTTTTGCTCACCATAGAATCATTCTACATGCTATAATACGACCGTTAACATGGTTTTCTTCAACTTTAAAAAAATTTGACGTTTTCGTCAAAAAATTTCGACATACTATACTATGGCGTTTTTTTGTAAAATTTTACAACATTTCACAAAATGATTTTTGCTCACCATAGAATCATTCTACATACTATAATACAAACGTTTATATGTTTTTTGTCAATATACTAAAAATTTGACGTTTTCGCCGAAAAATTTGGACATACTATAATATGGCGGTTTTTTTTGTAAAATTTTACAACATTTCGCAAAATGATTTTTGCTCACCATAGAACCATTCTACATGCTATAATAAGACCGTTTTCATGGTTTTTTTCAACATCAATAAAATTTGACGTTTTCGTCGGAAAATTTCGACATACTATACTGTGGAGTTTTTTTGTAAAATTTTACAACATTTCACAAAATGATTTTTGCTCACCATAGAATCATTCTACATGCTATAATAAGACCGTTTTCATGGTTTTTTTCAACATCAAATAAATTTGACGTTTTCGTGGAAAAATTTCGACATACTATACTATGGCTTTTTTTGTAAAATTTTACAACATTTCACAAAATGACTTTTGCTCACCATAGAATCATTCTCCATGCTATAATACGACCGTTAACATAGTTTTCTTCAACTTTAAAAAAATTTGACGTTTTCCTCGAAAAATTTCCACATACTATACTATGGCGTTTTTTTGTAAAAATTTAAAACATTTCACAAAATGCTTTTTGCTCACCATAGAATCATTCTACTTGCTATAATAAGACCGTTTTCATGTTTTTTTTCTACATCAAATAAATTTGACGTTTTCGTCAAAAAATTTCGACATACTATACTATGGCTTCTTTCGTAAAATTTTAGAAAATTTCACAAAATGATTTTTGCTCACCATAGAATCATTCTACATGCCATACTACGACCGTTAACATGGTTTTCTTCAACTTTAAAAAAATTTGACGTTTTCGTCGAAAAATTTCGACATACTATACTATGGCGTTTTTTTGTAAAATTTTACAACATTTCACAAAATGACTTTTGCTCACCATAGAATCATTCTACATGCTATAATAAGACCGTTTTCATGTTTTTTTTCAACATCAAATAAATTTGACGTTTTCGTTGAAAAATTTCGACATACTATACTATGGCGTTTTTTTGTAAAATTTTACAACATTTCACGAAATGACTTTTGCTCACCATAGAATCATTCTACATGCTATAATAAGACCGTTTTCATGGTTTTTTTCAACATCAAATAAATTTGACGTTTTCGTTGAAAAATTTCGACATACTATACTATGGCGTTTTTTTGTAAAATTTTACATTTCACAAAATGATTTTTGCTCACCATAGAATCATTCTACATGCTATAATGCAAACGTTTATATGTTTTTTTTCAATATTAAAGAAATTTGACGTTTTCGTCGAGAAATTTCGACATACTATACTATGGCGTTTTTCTGTAAAATTTGACATTTCACAAAATGATTTTTGCTCACCATAGAATCATTCTACATGCTATAATGCAAACGTTTATATGGTTTTTATCAACATAATAAAAATTTGACGTTTTCCTCGAAAAATTTCCACATACTATACTATGGCGTTTTTTTGTAAAAATTTACAACATTTCACAAATTGCTTTTTGCTCACCATAGAATCCTTCTACATGCTATAATAAGACCGTTTTCATGTTTCTTTTCAACATCAAATAAATTTAACGTTTTCGTCGAAAAATTTCGACATACTATACTATGGCTTTTCTTGTAAAATTTTTCAACATTTCACAAAATGAAATTTGCTCACCATAGAATCATTCTACATACTATAACACAAATGTTTATATGGTTTTTATCAATATAATAAAAATTTGACGTTTTCGCCGAAAAATTTCGACATACTATACTATGGCTTTTTTTTGTAAAATTTTACATTTCACGAAATGACTTTTGCTCACCATAGAATCATCCTACATGCTATAATACGACCATTTTCATGGTTTTCAACTTCAAAGAAATTTGACATTTTCGTCGAAAAATTTCGACATACTATACTATGGCGTTTTTTTTTTTTGTAAATTTTTACATTTCACAAAAGTACTTTTTTTCACCATAGAATCATTCTACATGCTATAATAAGACAGTTTTCATGTTTTTTTTTCAACATCAAAAAAAATTGAAGTTGTCGAAAAATTTCGACATACTATACTATGGCGTTTTTTTTGTAAAGTTTTACAAGATTTCACGAAATGACTTTTGCTCACCATAGAATCATTCTACATGCTATAATACGACCGTTTCCATGGTTTTTTTCAACTTCAAAAAAATTTGACATTTTCGTCGAAAAATTTCGACATACTATACTATGGCGTTTTTTTTTTGTAAAATTTTACAACATTTCACAAAATGACTTTTGCTCACCATAGAATCATTCTACATGCTATAATGCAAACGTTTATATGTTTTTTTTCAATATTAAAGAAATTTGACGTTTTCGTCGAGAAATTTCGACATACTATACTATGGCGTTTTTTTGTAAAATTTGACATTTCACAAAATGATTTTTGCTCACCATAGAATCATTCTACATGCTATAATGCAAACGTTTATATGGTTTTTATCAATATAATAAAAATTTGACGTTTTCGCCGAAAAATTTCGACATACTAGACTATGGCGTTTTTTTGTAAAATTTTACAACATTTCACAAAATGATTTTTGCTCACCATAGATTCATTCTACTTGCTATAATAAGACCGTTTTCATGGTTTTTTTCTACATCAAATAAATTTGACGTTTTCGTCAAAAAATTTCGACATACTATACTATGGCGTTTTTTTTGTAAAATTTGACATTTCACAAAATGATTTTTGCTCACCATAGAATCATTCTACATGCTATAATGCAAACGTTTATATGGTTTTTATCAACATAATAAAAATTTGACGTTTTCACCGAAAAATTTCGACATACTACACTATGGTGTTTTTTAGTAAAATTTTACAAAATTTCACGAAATGACTTTTGCTCACCATAGAAACATTCTACATGCTATAATAAGACCGTTTTCATGTTTTTTTCAACATCAAATAAATTTAACGTTTTGGTCGAAAAATTTCGACATACTATACTATGGCTTTTTTTTGTAAAATTTTAGAACATTTCACAAAATGATTTTTGCTCACCATAGAATCATTCTACATGCTATAATAAGACCTTTTTCATGGTTTTTTTTTCAATTTCAAAAAAATTTGACGTTTTCGTCGAAAAATTTCGACATACTATACTGTGGCGTTTTTTTGTAAAATTTTACAAAATTTCACAAAATGATTTTTGCTCACCATAGAATCATTTTACATGCTATAATAAGACCGTTTTCATGGTTTTTTTCAACATCAAATAAATTTGACGTTTTGTCTAAAAATTTCGACATACTATACTATGGCTTTTTTTGTAAAATTTTACAACATTTCACAAAATGACTTTTGCTCACCATAGAATCATTCTCCATGCTATAATACGACCGTTAACATAGTTTTCTTCAACTTTAAAAAAATTTGACGTTTTCCTCGAAAAATTTCCACATACTATACTATGGCGTTTTTTTGTAAAAATTTACAACATTTCACAAAATGCTTTTTGCTCACCATAGAATCCTTCTACATGCTATAATAAGACCGTTTTCATGTTTTTTTTTTCAACATCAAATAAATTTAACATTTTCGTCGAAAAATTTCGACATACTATACTATGGCGTTTTTCTTGTAAAATTTTTCAACATTTCACAAAATGAATTTTGCTCACCATAGAATCATTCTACATACTATAACACAAACGTTTATATGGTTTTTATCAATTTCAAAAAAATTTGACGTTTTCGTCGAAAAATTTCGACATACTATACTATGGCGTTTTTTTGTAAAATTTTACAACATTTCACAAAATCATTTTTGCTCACCATAGAATCATTCTACATGCCATACTACGACCGTTAACATGGTTTTCTTCAACTTTAAAAAAATTTGACATTTTCGTCGAAAAATTTCGACATACTATACTATGGCTTTTTTTGTAATATTTTACAACATTTCACAAAATGACTTTTGCTAACCATAGAATCATTCTACATCCTGTAATAAGACCGTTTTCATGGTTTTTTTTCAATTTAAAAAAATTTGACGTTTTCGTTGAAAAATTTCGACATACTATACTATGGCTTTTTTTGTAAAATTTTACAACATTTCACAAAATGACTTTTGCTCACCATAGAATCATTCTACATGCTATAATACAAACGTTTATATGTTTTTTGTCAATATACTAAAAATTTGACGTTTTCGCCGAAAAATTTCGACATACTATAATATGGCGTTTTTTTTTGTAAAATTTTACAACATTTCGCAAAATGATTTTTGCTCACCATAGAATCATTCTACATGCTATAATAAGACCGTTTTCATGTTTTTTTTCAATTTTAAAAAAATTTGACGTTTTCGTTGAAAAATTTCGACATACTATACTATGGCGTTTTTTGTCTAAAATTTGACATTTCACGAAATGACTTTTGCTCACCATAGAATCATTCTACTTGCTATAATAAGACCGTTTTCATGTTTTTTTTCTACATCAAATAAATTTGACGTTTTCGTCAAAAAATTTCGACATACTATACTATGGCGTTTTTTTGTAAAATTTTACAACATTTCACAAAATGATTTTTGCTCACCATAGAATCATTCTACATGCTATAATAAGACCATTTTCATGGTTTTTTTCAATTTCAAAAAAATTTGACGTTTTCGTCGAAAAATTTCGGCATACTATACTATGGCGTTTTTTTGTAAAATTTTACAACATTTCATAAAATGACTTTTGCTAATCATAGAATCATTCTACATGCTATAATAAGACCGTTTTCATGTTTTTTTTTCAATTTTAAAAAAAATTTGACGTTTTCGTTGAAAAATTTCGACATACTATACTATGGCGTTTTTTGTCTAAAATTTTACAACATTTCACGAAATGACTTTTGCTCACCATAGAATCATTCTACATGCTATAATAAGACCGTTTTCATGGTTTTTTTCAACATCAAATAAATTTGACGTTTTCGTGGAAAAATTTCGACATACTATACTATGGCTTTTTTTGTAAAATTTTACAACATTTCACAAAATGACTTTTGCTCACCATAGAATCATTCTCCATGCTATAATACGACCGTTAACATAGTTTTCTTCAACTTTAAAAAAATTTGACGTTTTCCTCGAAAAATTTCCACATACTATACTATGGCGTTTTTTTGTAAAAATTTACAACATTTCACAAAATGCTTTTTGCTCACCATAGAATCATTCTACTTGCTATAATAAGACCGTTTTCATGTTTTTTTTCTACATCAAATAAATTTGACGTTTTCGTCAAAAAATTTCGACATACTATACTATGGCTTTTTTTGTAAAATTTTAGAAAATTTCACAAAATGATTTTTGCTCACCATAGAATCATTCTACATGCCATACTACGACCGTTAACATGGTTTTCTTCAACTTTAAAAAAAATTTGACGTTTTCGTCAAAAAATTTCGACATACTATACTATGGCGTTTTTTTGTAAAATTTTACAACATTTCACAAAATGACTTTTGCTCACCATAGAATCATTCTACATGCTATAATACGACCGTTAACATGGTTTTCTTCAACTTTAAAAAAATTTGACGTTTTCGTCAAAAAATTTCGACATACTATACTATGGCGTTTTTTTGTAAAATTTTACAACATTTCACAAAATGATTTTTGCTCACCATAGAATCATTCTACATACTATAATACAAACGTTTATATGTTTTTTGTCAATATACTAAAGAAATTTGACGTTTTCGCGGAAAAATTTGGACATACTATAATATGGCGGTTTTTTTTGTAAAATTTTACAACATTTCACAAAATGATTTTTGCTCACCATAGAATCATTCTACTTGCTATAATAAGACCGTTTTCATGTTTTTTTTCTACATCAAATAAATTTGACGTTTTCGTCAAAAAATTTCGACATACTATACTATGGCGTTTTATTTTAAAATTTCCAAAATTTTTTCTCATGAATTTTTTCTTAATAAGACCGTTTTCATGTTTTTTTTTAAATCAAATAAATTTGACGTTTTCGTCAAAAAATTTGACATACTATACTATGGCTTTTTTCGTAAAATTTTAGAAAATTTCACAAAATGATTTTTGCTCACCATAGAATCATTCTACATGCCATACTACGACCGTTAACATGGTTTTCTTCAACTTTAAAAAAATTTGACGTTTTCGTCGAAAAATTTCGACATACTATACTATGGCGTTTTTTTGTAAAATTTTACAACATTTCACAAAATGACTTTTGCTCACCATAGAATCATTCTACATGCTATAATAAGACCGTTTTCATGGTTTTTTTCAACATCAAATAAATTTGACGTTTTCGTTGAAAAATTTCGACATACTATACTATGGCGTTTTTTTGTAAAATTTTAGACATTTCACGAAATGACTTTTGCTCACCATAGAATCATTCTACATGCTATAATAAGACCGTTTTCATGGTTTTTTTCAACATCAAAAAAATTTGACGTTTTCGTCGAAAAATTTCGACATACTATACTATGGCATTTTTCTGTAAAATTTGACATTTCACAAAATGATTTTTGCTCACCATAGAATCATTCTACATGCTATAATGCAAACGTTTATATGGTTTTTTTCAATATCAATAAAAATTTGACGTTTTCGTCGAAAAATTTCGACATACTATACTATGGCGTTTTTTTGTAAAATTTTACAACATTTCACAAAATGATTTTTGCTCACCATAGAATCATTCTACATGCTATAATAAGACCGTTTTCATGGTTTTTTTCAACATCAAATAAATTTGACGTTTTCGTCGAAAAATTTCGACATACTATACTATGGCGTTTTTTTGTAAAATTTGACATTTCAGAAAATGATTTTTGCTCACCATAGAATCATTCTACATGCTATAATGCAAACGTTTATATGGTTTTTATCAACATAATAAAAATTTGACGTTTTCACCGAAAAATTTCGACATACTATACTATGGTTTTTTTTTGTAAAATTTTACAACATTTCACGAAATGATTTTTGCTCACCATAGAATCATTCTACATGCTATAATAAGACCGTTTTCATGTTTTTTTCAACATCAAATAAATTTGACGTTTTCGTCGAAAAATTTCGACATACTATACTATGGCGTTTTTTTGTAAAATTTTACAAAATTTCACAAAATGATTTTTGCTCACCATAGAATCATTCTACATGCTATAATAAGACCGTTTTCATGGTTTTTTTCAACATCAAATAAATTTGACGTTTTTGTCGAAAAATTTCGACATACTATACTATGGTTTTTTTTTTGTAAAATTTTACAACATTTCACAAAATGACTTTTGCTCACCATAGAATCATTCTCCATGCTATAATACGACCGTTAACATAGTTTTCTTCAACTTTAAAAAAATTTGACGTTTTCCTCGAAAAATTTCCACATACTATACTATGGCGTTTTTTTGTAAAAATTTACAACATTTCACAAAATGCTTTTTGCTCACCATAGAATCATTCTACATGCTATAATAAGACCGTTTTCATGTTTTTTTCAACATCAAATAAAATTGACATTTTCGTCGAAAAATTTCGACATACTATACTATGGCGTTTTTCTTGTAAAATTTTTCAACATTTCACAAAATGAATTTTGCTCACCATAGAATCATTCTACATACTATAACACAAACGTTTATATGGTTTTTATCAATTTCAAAAAAATTTGACGTTTTCGTCGAAAAATTTCGGCATACTATACTATGGCGTTTTTTTGTAAAATTTTACAACATTTCACAAAATGATTTTTGCTCACCATAGAATCATTCTACATGCCATACTACGACCGTTAACATGGTTTTCTTCAACTTTAAAAAAATTTGACATTTTCGTCGAAAAATTTCAACATACTATACTATGGCTTTTTTTGTAATATTTTACAACATTTCACAAAATGACTTTTGCTCACCATAGAATCATTCTACATCCTGTAATAAGACCGTTTTCATGTTTTTTTTCAATTTTAAAAAAAAATGACATTTTCGTTGAAAAATTTCGACATACTATACTATGGCTTTTTTTGTAAAATTTTACAACATTTCACAAAATGACTTTTGCTCACCATAGAATCATTCTACATGCTATAATACAAACGTTTATATGTTTTTTGTCAATATACTAAAAATTTGACGTTTTCGTCGAAAAATTTCGACATACTATACTATGGCGTTTTTTTTTGTAAAATTTTACAACATTTCGCAAAATGATTTTTGCTCACCATAGAATCATTCTACATGCTATAATAAGACCGTTTTCATGTTTTTTTTCAATTTTAAAAAAATTTGACGTTTTCGTCGAAAAATTTCGACATACTATACTATGGCGTTTTTTGTCTAAAATTTACAACATTTCACAAAATGATTTTTGCTCACCATAGAATCATTCTACTTGCTATAATAAGACCGTTTTCATGTTTTTTTTCTACATCAAATAAATTTGACGTTTTCGTCAAAAAATTTCGACATACTATACTATGGCGTTTTTTTGTAAAATTTTACAACATTTCACAAAATGATTTTTGCTCACCATAGAATCATTCTACATGCTATAATAAGACCATTTTCATGGTTTTTTTCAATTTCAAAAAAATTTGACGTTTTCGTCGAAAAATTTCGACATACTATACTATGGCGTTTTTTTTTGTAAAATTTTACAACATTTCACAAAATGATTTTTGCTCACCATAGAATCATTCTACATGCTGTAATAAGACCGTTTTCATGTTTTTTTTCAATTTTAAAAAAAATTTGACGTTTTCGTTGAAAAATTTCGACATACTATACTATGGCATTTTTTTTTGTAAAAATTTACAACATTTCACAAAATGACTTTTGCTCACCATAGAATCATTCTACATGCTATAATAAGACCGTTTTCATGGTTTTTTTCAACATCAAAAAAATTTGACGTTTTCGTCGAAAAATTTCGACATACTATACTATGGCGTTTTTTTGTAAAATTTTACAACATTTCACAAAATGATTTTTGCTCACCATAGAATCATTCTACATGCTATAATAAGACCGTTTTCATGGTTTTTTTCAATTTTAAAAAAATTTGACGTTTTCGTTGAAAAATTTCGACATACTATACTATGGCGTTTTTTTTTGTAAAATTTTACGACATTTCGCAAAATGATTTTTGCTCACCATAGAATCATTCTACATGCTATAATAAGACCATTTTCATGGTTTTTTTCAATTTCAAAAAAATTTGACGTTTTCCTCGAAAAATTTCGACATACTATACTATGGCTTTTTTTGTAAAAATTTACAACATTTCACAAAATGATTTTTGCTCACCATAGAATCATTCTACTTGCTATAATAAGACCGTTTTCATGTTTTTTTTCTACATCAAATAAATTTGACGTTTTCGTCAAAAAATTTCGACATACTATACTATGGCTTTTTTCGTAAAATTTTAGAAAATTTCACAAAATGATTTTTGCTCACCATAGAATCATTCTACATGCCATACTACGACCGTTAACATGGTTTTCTTCAACTTTAAAAAAATTTGACGTTTTCGTCGAAAAATTTCGACATACTATACTATGGCGTTTTTTTGTAAAATTTTACAACATTTCACAAAATGACTTTTGCTCACCATAGAATCATTCTACATGCTATAATACGACCGTTAACATGGTTTTCTTCAACTTTAAAAAAATTTGACGTTTTCGTCAAAAAATTTCGACATACTATACTATGGCGTTTTTTTTGTAAAATTTTACAACATTTCGCAAAATGATTTTTGCTCACCATAGAATCATTCTACATGCTATAATAAGACCATTTTCATGGTTTTTTTCAATTTCAAAAAAATTTGACGTTTTCGTCGAAAAATTTCGGCATACTATACTATGGCGTTTTTTTGTAAAATTTTACAACATTTCACAAAATGATTTTTGCTCACCATAGAATCATTCTACATTCTATAATGCAAACGTTTATATGGTTTTTTTCAATATTAAAGAAACTTGACGTTTTCGTCGAAAAATTTCGACATACTATACTATGGCGTTTTTTTTGTAAAATTTGACATTTCACAAAATGATTTTTGCTCACCATAGAATCATTCTACATGCTATAATAAGAGTGTTTTCATGGTTTTTTTCAATTTCAAAAAAATTTGACGTTTTCGTCGAAAAATTTCGACATACTATACTATGGCTTTTTTTTGTAAAATTTGACATTTCACGAAATGACTTTTGCTCACCATAGAATCATTCTACATGCTATAATAAGACCGTTTTCATGGTTTTTTTCAACATCAAATAAATTTGACGTTTTCGTTGAAAAATTTCGACATACTATACTATGGCGTTTTTTTGTAAAATTTTACATTTCACAAAATGATTTTTGCTCACCATAGAATCATTCTACATGCTATAATGCAAACGTTTATATATTTTTTTTCAATATTAAAGAAATTTGACGTTTTCGTCGAAAAATTTCGACATACTATACTATGGCGTTTTTTTTGTAAAATTTGACATTTCACAAAATGATTTTTGCTCACCATAGAATCATTCTACATGCTATAATGCAAACGTTTATATGGTTTTTATCAACATAATAAAAATTTGACGTTTTCACCGAAAAATTTCGACATACTACACTATGGCGTTTTTTAGTAAAATTTTACAAAATTTCACGAAATGACTTTTGCTCACCATAGAAACATTCTACATGCTATAATAAGACCGTTTTCATGTTTTTTTCAACATCAAATAAATTTAACGTTTTGGTCGAAAAATTTCGACATACTATACTATGGCTTTTTTTTGTAAAATTTTAGAACATTTCACAAAATGATTTTTTCTCACCATAGAATCATTCTACATGCTATAATAAGACCTTTTTCATGGTTTTTTTCAATTTCAAAAAAATTTGACGTTTTCGTCGGAAAATTTCGACATACTATACTATGGCTTTTTTTGTAAAATTTTACAACATTTCACAAAATCATTTTTGCTCACCATAGAATCATTCTACATGCTATAATACGACCGTTAACATGGTTTTCTTCAACTTTAAAAAAATTTGACGTTTTCGTCAAAAAATTTCGACATACTATACTATGGCGTTTTTTTTTGTAAAATTTTACAACATTTCACAAAATGATTTTTGCTCACCATAGAATCATTCTACATGCTATAATAAGACCATTTTCATGGTTTTTTTCAATTTCAAAAAAATTTGACGTTTTCCTCGAAAAATTTCCACATACTATAGTATGGCATTTTTTGTAAAAATTTACAACATTTCACAAAATGCTTTTTGCTCACCATAGAATCATTCTACTTGCTATAATAAGACCGTTTTCATGTTTTTTTTCTACATCAAATAAATTTGACGTTTTCGTCAAAAAATTTCGACATACTATACTATGGCTTTTTTTGTAAAATTTTAGAAAATTTCACAAAATGATTTTTGCTCACCATAGAATCATTCTACATGCCATACTACGACCGTTAACATGGTTTTCTTCAACTTTAAAAAAATTTGACGTTTACGTCGAAAAATTTCGACATACTATACTATGGCGTTTTTTTGTAAAATTTTACAACATTTCACAAAATGACTTTTGCTCACCATAGAATCTTTCTACATGCTATAATACGACCGTTAACATGGTTTTCTTCAACTTTAAAAAAATTTGACGTTTTCGTCAAAAAATTTCGACATACTATACTATGGCGTTTTTTTTTGTAAAATTTTACAACATTTCACAAATGATTTTTGCTCACCATAGAATCATTCTACATGCCATACTACGACCGTTAACATGGTTTTCTTCAACTTTAAAAAAATTTGACGTTTTCGTCAAAAAATTTCGACATACTATACTATGGCGTTTTTTTTTGTAAAATTTTACAACATTTCGCAAAATGATTTTTGCTCACCATAGAATCATTCTACATGCTATAATAAGACCATTTTCATGGTTTTTTTCAATTTCAAAAAAATTTGACGTTTTCGTCGAAAAATTTCGACATACTATACTATGGCGTTTTTTTTTGTAAAATTTTACAACATTTCACAAATCATTTTTGCTCACCATAGAATCATTCTACATGCCATACTACGACCGTTAACATGGTTTTCTTCAACTTTAAAAAAATTTGACGTTTTCGTCAAAAAATTTCGACATACTATACTATGGCGTTTTTTTTGTAAAATTTGACATTTCACAAAATGATTTTTGCTCACCATAGAATCATTCTACATGCTATAATGCAAACGTTTATATGGTTTTTATCAACATAATAAAAAGTTGACGTTTTCACCGAAAAATTTCGACATACTACACTATGGCGTTTTTTAGTAAAATTTTACAAAATTTCACGAAATGACTTTTGCTCACCATAGAAACATTCTACATGCTATAATAAGACCGTTTTCATGTTTTTTTCAACATCAAATAAATTTAACGTTTTGGTCGAAAAATTTCGACATACTATACTATGGCTTTTTTTTGTAAAATTTTAGAACATTTCACAAAATGATTTTTTCTCACCATAGAATCATTCTACTTGCTATAATAAGACCGTTTTCATGTTTTTTTTCTACATCAAATAAATTTGACGTTTTCGTCAAAAAATTTCGACATACTATACTATGGCTTTTTTCGTAAAATTTTAGAAAATTTCACAAAATGATTTTTGCTCACCATAGAATCATTCTACATGCCATACTACGACCGTTAACATGGTTTTCTTCAACTTTAAAAAAATTTGACGTTTTCGTCGAAAAATTTCGACATACTATACTATGGCGTTTTTTTGTAAAATTTTACAACATTTCACAAAATGACTTTTGCTCACCATAGAATCATTCTACATGCTATAATACGACCGTTAACATGGTTTTCTTCAACTTTAAAAAAATTTGACGTTTTCGTCAAAAAATTTCGACATACTATACTATGGCGTTTTTTTTTGTAAAATTTTACAACATTTCACAAATGATTTTTGCTCACCATAGAATCATTCTACATGCCATACTACGACCGTTAACATGGTTTTCTTCAACTTTAAAAAAATTTGACGTTTTCGTCAAAAAATTTCGACATACTATACTACGGCGTTTTTTTTTGTAAAATTTTACAACATTTCGCAAAATGATTTTTGCTCACCATAGAATCATTCTACATGCTATAATAAGACCATTTTCATGGTTTTTTTCAATTTCAAAAAAATTTGACGTTTTCGTCGAAAAATTTCGACATACTATACTATGGCGTTTTTTTGTAAAATTTTACAACATTTCACAAAATGACTTTTGCTCACCATAGAATATTTCTACATGCTATAATACGACCGTTAACATGGTTTTCTTCAACTTTAAAAAAATTTGACGTTTTCGTCAAAAAATTTCGACATACTATACTATGGCGTTTTTTTTTTGTAAAATTTTACAACATTTCACAAAATCATTTTTGCTCACCATAGAATCATTCTACATGCCATACTACGACCGTTAACATGGTTTTCTTCAACTTTAAAAAAATTTGACGTTTTCGTCAAAAAATTTCGACATACTATACTATGGCGTTTTTTTTGTAAAATTTGACATTTCACAAAATGATTTTTGCTCACCATAGAATCATTCTACATGCTATAATAAGACCATTTTCATGGTTTTTTTCAATTTCAAAAAAATTTGACGTTTTCGTCGAAAAATTTCGGCATACTATACTATGGCGTTTTTTTGTAAAATTTTACAACATTTCACAAAATTATTTTTGCTCACCATAGAATCATTCTACATTCTATAATGCAAACGTTTAAATGGTTTTTTTCAATATTAAAGAAACTTGACGTTTTCGTCGAAAAATTTTGACATACTATACTATGGCGTTTTTTTTGTAAAATTTGACATTTCACAAAATGATTTTTGCTCACCATAGAATCATTCTACATGCTATAATAAGAGTGTTTTCATGGTTTTTTTCAATTTCAAAAAAATTTGACGTTTTCGTCGAAAAATTTCGACATACTATACTATGGCTTTTTTTGTAAAATTTGACATTTCACGAAATGACTTTTGCTCACCATAGAATCATTCTACATGCTATAATAAGACCGTTTTCATGGTTTTTTTCAACATCAAATAAATTTGACGTTTTCGTTGAAAAATTTCGACATACTATACTATGGCGTTTTTTTGTAAAATTTTACATTTCACAAAATGATTTTTGCTCACCATAGAATCATTCTACATGCTATAATGCAAACGTTTATATATTTTTTTTCAATATTAAAGAAATTTGACGTTTTCGTCGAGAAATTTCGACATACTCTACTATGGCATTTTTTTTGTAAAATTTGACATTTCACAAAATGATTTTTGCTCACCATAGAATCATTCTACATGCTATAATGCAAACGTTTATATGGTTTTTATCAACATAATAAAAAGTTGACGTTTTCACCGAAAAATTTCGACATACTACACTATGGCGTTTTTTAGTAAAATTTTACAAAATTTCACGAAATGACTTTTGCTCACCATAGAAACATTCTACATGCTATAATAAGACCGTTTTCATGTTTTTTTCAACATCAAATAAATTTAACGTTTTGGTCGAAAAATTTCGACATACTATACTATGGCTTTTTTTTGTAAAATTTTAGAACATTTCACAAAATGATTTTTTCTCACCATAGAATCATTCTACATGCTATAATAAGACCTTTTTCATGGTTTTTTTCAATTTCAAAAAAATTTGACGTTTTCGTCGGAAAATTTCGACATACTATACTGTGGCGTTTTTTTGTAAAATTTTACAAAATTTCACAAAATGATTTTTGCTCACCATAGAATCATTCTACATGCTATAATAAGACCGTTTTCATGGTTTTTTTCAACATCAAATAATTTTGATGTTTTCGTCGAAAAATTTCGACATACTATACTATGGCGTTTTTTTGTAAAATTTTACAACATTTCACAAAATGATTTTTGCTCACCATAGAATCATTCTACATGCTATAATAAGACCGTTTTCATGGTTTTTTTCAATTTCAAAAAAATTTGACGTTTTCGTCGAAAAATTTCGGCATACTATACTATGGCGTTTTTTTTGTAAAATTTTACAACATTTCACAAAAACATTTTTGCTCACCATAGAATCATTCTACATGCCATACTACGACCGTTAACATGGTTTTCTTCAACTTTAAAAAAATTTGACATTTTCGTCGAAAAATTTCAACATACTATACTATTGCTTTTTTTTTGTAATATTTTACAACATTTCACAAAATGACTTTTGCTAATCATAGAATCATTCTACATCCTGTAATAAGACCGTTTTCATGTTTTTTTTTCAATTTTAAAAAAAATTGACGTTTTCGTTGAAAAATTTCGACATACTATACTATGGCGTTTTTTTGTCTAAAATTTGACATTTCACGAAATGACTTTTGCTCACCATAGAATCATTCTACATGCTATAATAAGACCGTTTTCATGGTTTTTTTCAACATCAAATAATTTTGACGTTTTCGTCGAAAAATTTCGACATACTATACTATGGCTTTTTTTGTAAAATTTTACAACATTTCACAAAATGACTTTTGCTCACCATAGAATCATTCTCCATGCTATAATACGACCGTTAACATAGTTTTCTTCAACTTTAAAAAAATTTGACGTTTTCCTCGAAAAATTTCCACATACTATACTATGGCGTTTTTTTGTAAAAATTTACAACATTTCACAAAATGCTTTTTGCTCACCATAGAATCATTCTACTTGCTATAATAAGACCGTTTTCATGGTTTTTTTCTACATCAAATAAATTTGACGTTTTCGTCAAAAAATTTCGACATACTATACTATGGCTTTTTTTTGTAAAATTTTACAACATTTCACAAAATGATTTTTGCTCACCATAGAATCATTCTACATTGTATAATGCAAACGTTTATATGGTTTTTTTCAATATTAAAGAAATTTGACGTTTTCGTCGAAAAATTTCGACATACTATACTATGGCTTTTCTTGTAAAATTTTACAACATTTCACAAAATGACATTTGCTCACCATAGAATCATTCTACATACTATAACACAAACGTTTATATGGTTTTTATCAATATAATAAAAATTTGACGTTTTCGCCGAAAAATTTCGACATACTATACTATGGCTTTTTTTGTAAAATTTGACATTTCATGAAATGACTTTTGCTCACCATAGAATCATTCTACATGCTATACTACGACCGTTTTCATGTTTTTTTCAACATCAAATAAATTTGACGTTTTCGTCGAAAAATTTCGACATACTATACTATGGCTTTTTTTTGTAAAATTTTAGAACATTTCACAAAATGATTTTTGCTCACCATAGAATCATTCTACATGCCATACTACGACCGTTAACATGGTTTTCTTCAACTTTAAAAAAATTTGACATTTTCGTCGAAAAATTTCGACATACTATACTATGGCTTTTTTTTGTAAAAATTTACAACATTTCACAAAATGATTTTTGCTCACCATAGAATCATTCTACATGCTATAATGCAAACGTTTATATGTTTTTTTCAATATTAAAGAAATTTGACGTTTTCGTCGAAAAATTTCGACATACTATACTATGGCGTTTTTTTTGTAAAATTTTACAACATTTCACAAAATGATTTTTGCTCACCATAGAATCATTCTACATGCTATAATAAGACCATTTTCATGGTTTTTTTCAATTTCAAAAAAATTTGACGTTTTCGTCGGAAAATTTCGACATACTATACTGTGGCGTTTTTTTGTAAAATTTTACAAAATTTCACAAAATGATTTTTGCTCACCATAGAATCATTCTACATGCTATAATAAGACCGTTTTCATGGTTTTTTTCAACATCAAATAAATTTGACGTATTTGTCTAAAAATTTCGACAAACTATACTATGGCTTTTTTTGTAAAATTTTACAACATTTCACAAAATGACTTTTGCTCACCATAGAATCATTCTCCATGCTATAGTACGACCGTTAACATAGTTTTCTTCAACTTTAAAAAAATTTGACGTTTTCCTCGAAAAATTTCCACATACTATACTATGGCGTTTTTTTGTAAAAATTTACAACATTTCACAAATTGCTTTTTGCTCACCATAGAATCCTTCTACATGCTATAATAAGACCGTTTTCATGTTTTTTTCAACATCAAATAAAATTAACATTTTCGTCGAAAAATTTCGACATACTATACTATGGCTTTTTTTGTAAAATTTTTCAACATTTCACAAAATGAATTTTGCTCACCATAGAATCATACTACATGCTATAACACAAACGTTTATATGGTTTTTATCAATATAATAAAAATTTGACGTTTTCGCCGAAAAATTTCGACATACTATACTATGGCTTTTTTTTGTAAAATTTTACATTTCACGAAATGACTTTTGCTCACCATAGAATCATTCTACATGCTATAATACGACAATTTTCATGGTTTTCAACTTCAAAGAAATTTTACATTTTCGTCGAAAAATTTCGACATACTATACTATGGCGTTTTTTTTTTTTTTGTAAAATTTTACATTTCACAAAAGTACTTTTTTTCACCATAGAATCATTCTACATGCTACAATAAGACAGTTTTCATGTTTTTTTTTCAACATCGAAAAAAATTGAAGTTGTCGAAAAATTTCGACATACTATACTATGGCGTTTTTTTTGTAAAATTTTACAACATTTCACAAAAACATTTTTGCTCACCATAGAATCATTCTACATGCCATACTACGACCGTTAACATGGTTTTCTTCAACTTTAAAAAAATTTGACATTTTCGTCGAAAAATTTCAACATACTATACTATTGCTTTTTTTGTAATATTTTACAACATTTCACAAAATGACTTTTGCTAATCATAGAATCATTCTACATCCTGTAATAAGACCGTTTTCATGTTTTTTTTTCAATTTTAAAAAAAATTGACGTTTTCGTTGAAAAATTTCGACATACTATAATATGGCGTTTTTTTGTAAAATTTTACAACATTTCACAAATCATTTTTGCTCACCATAGAATCATTCTACATGCCATACTACGACCGTTAACATGGTTTTCTTCAACTTTAAAAAAATTTGACGTTTTCGTCAAAAAATTTCGACATACTATAGTATGGCTTTTTTTTTGTAAAAATTTACAACATTTCACAAAATGCTTTTTGCTCACCATAGAATCATTCTACATGCTATAATAAGACCATTTTCATGGTTTTTTTCGAATTTCAAAAAAATTTGACGTTTTCCTCGAAAAATTTCCACATACTATAGTATGGCATTTTTTGTAAAAATTTACAACATTTCACAAAATGCTTTTTGCTCACCATAGAATCATTCTACTTGCTATAATAAGACCGTTTTCATGTTTTTTTTCTACATCAAATAAATTTGACGTTTTCGTCAAAAAATTTCGACATACTATACTATGGCTTTTTTCGTAAAATTTTAGAAAATTTCACAAAATGATTTTTGCTCACCATAGAATCATTCTACATGCCTATACTACGACCGTTAACATGGTTTTCTTCAACTTTAAAAAAATTTGACGTTTTCGTCGAAAAATTTCGACATACTATACTATGGCGTTTTTTTGTAAAATTTTACAACATTTCACAAAATGACTTTTGCTCACCATAGAATCATTTCTACATGCTATAATACGACCGTTTAACATGGTTTTCTTCAACTTTAAAAAAATTTGACGTTTTCGTCAAAAAATTTCGACATACTATACTATGGCGTTTTTTTTTGTAAAATTTTACAACATTTCACAAATGATTTTTGCTCACCATAGAATCATTCTACATGCCATACTACGACCGTTAACATGGTTTTCTTCAACTTTAAAAAAATTTGACGTTTTCGTCAAAAAATTTCGACATACTATACTATGGCGTTTTTTTTTGTAAAATTTTACAACATTTCGCAAAATGATTTTTGCTCACCATAGAATCATTCTACATGCTATAATAAGACCATTTTCATGGTTTTTTTCAATTTCAAAAAAATTTGACGTTTTCGTCGAAAAATTTCGACATACTATACTATGGCGTTTTTTTGTAAAATTTTACAACATTTCACAAAATGACTTTTGCTCACCATAGAATAATTCTACATGCTATAATACGACCGTTAACATGGTTTTCTTCAACTTTAAAAAAATTTGATGTTTTCGTCAAAAAATTTCGACATACTATACTATGGCGTTTTTTTTTGTAAAATTTTACAACATTTCACAAATCATTTTTGCTCACCATAGAATCATTCTACATGCCATACTACGACCGTTAACATGGTTTTCTTCAACTTTAAAAAAATTTGACGTTTTCGTCAAAAAATTTCGACATACTATACTATGGCGTTTTTTTTTGTAAAATTTTACAACATTTCACAAAATGATTTTTGCTCACCATAGAATCATTCTACATGCTATAATAAGACCATTTTCATGGTTTTTTTCAATTTCAAAAAAATTTGACGTTTTCCTCGAAAAATTTCGACATACTATACTATGGCGTTTTTTTGTAAAAATTTACAACATTTCACAAAATGCTTTTTGCTCACCATAGAATCATTCTACTTGCTATAATAAGACCGTTTTCATGTTTTTTTTCTACATCAAATAAATTTGACGTTTTCGTCAAAAAATTTCGACATACTATACTATGGCTTTTTTCGTAAAATTTTAGAAAATTTCACAAAATGATTTTTGCTCACCATAGAATCATTCTACATGCTATAATAAGACCATTTTCATGGTTTTTTTCAATTTCAAAAAAATTTGACGTTTTCGTCGAAAAATTTCGACATACTATACTATGGCGTTTTTTTGTAAAATTTTACAACATTTCACAAAATGACTTTTGCTCACCATAGAATCATTCTACATGCTATAATACGACCGTTAACATGGTTTTCTTCAACTTTAAAAAAATTTGACGTTTTCGTCAAAAAATTTCGACATACTATACTATGGCGTTTTTTTTTGTAAAATTTTACAACATTTCACAAAATGATTTTTGCTCACCATAGAATCATTCTACATGCCATAATACGACCGTTAACATGGTTTTCTTCAACTTTAAAAAAATTTGACGTTTTCGTCAAAAAATTTCGACATACTATACTATGGCGTTTTTTTTTGTAAAATTTTACAACATTTCGCAAAATGATTTTTGCTCACCATAGAATCATTCTACATGCTATAATAAGACCGTTTTCATGGTTTTTTTCAATTTCAAAAAAATTTGACGTTTTCGTCGAAAAATTTCGACATACTATACTATGGCGTTTTTTTGTAAAATTTTACAACATTTCACAAAATGACTTTTGCTCACCATAGAATCATTCTACATGCTATAATACGACCGTTTACATGGTTTTCTTCAACATTAAAAAAATTTGACGTTTTCGTCGAAAAATTTCGACATACTATACTATGGCGTTTTTTTTTGTAAAATTTTACAACATTTCACAAAATCATTTTTGCTCACCATAGAATCATTCTACATGCCATACTACGACCGTTAACATGGTTTTCTTCAACTTTAAAAAAATTTGACGTTTTCGTCAAAAAATTTCGACATACTATACTATGGCGTTTTTTTTTGTAAAATTTTACAACATTTCACAAAATGATTTTTGCTCACCATAGAATCATTCTACATGCTATAATAAGACCGTTTTCATGGTTTTTTTCAATTTCAAAAAAATTTGACGTTTTCGTCGAAAAATTTCGACATACTATACTATGGCGTTTTTTTGTAAAATTTTACGACATTTCACAAAATGATTTTTGCTCACCATAGAATCATTCTACATGCTATAATGCAAACGTTTATATGGTTTTTATCAACATAATAAAAATTTGACGTTTTCACCGAAAAATTTCGACATACTACACTATGGCGTTTTTTAGTAAAATTTTACAAAATTTCACGAAATGACTTTTGCTCACCATAGAAACATTCTACATGCTATAATAAGACCGTTTTCATGTTTTTTTCAACATCAAATAAATTTAACGTTTTGGTCGAAAAATTTCGACATACTATACTATGGCTTTTTTTTGTAAAATTTTAGAACATTTCACAAAATGATTTTTTCTCACCATAGAATCATTCTACATGCTATAATAAGACCTTTTTCATGGTTTTTTTCAATTTCAAAAAAATTTGACGTTTTCGTCGGAAAATTTCGACATACTATACTGTGGCGTTTTTTTGTAAAATTTTACAAAATTTCACAAAATGATTTTTGCTCACCATAGAATCATTCTACATGCTATAATAAGACCGTTTTCATGGTTTTTTTCAACATCAAAAAAATTTGATGTTTTCGTCGAAAAATTTCGACATACTATACTATGGCGTTTTTTTGTAAAATTTTACAACATTTCACAAAATGATTTTTGCTCACCATAGAATCATTCTACATGCTATAATAAGACCGTTTTCATGGTTTTTTTCAATTTCAAAAAAATTTGACGTTTTCGTCGAAAAATTTCGACATACTATACTATGGCGTTTTTTTGTAAAATTTTACAACATTTCACAAAAACATTTTTGCTCACCATAGAATCATTCTACATGCCATACTACGACCGTTAACATGGTTTTCTTCAACTTTAAAAAAATTTGACATTTTCGTCGAAAAATTTCAACATACTATACTATTGCTTTTTTTGTAATAATTTACAACATTTCACAAAATGACTTTTGCTAATCATAGAATCATTCTACATCCTGTAATAAGACCGTTTTCATGTTTTTTTTCAATTTTAAAAAAAATTGACGTTTTCGTTGAAAAATTTCGACATACTATACTATGGCGTTTTTTGTCTAAAATTTGACATTTCACGAAATGACTTTTGCTCACCATAGAATCATTCTACATGCTATAATAAGACCGTTTTCATGGTTTTTTTCAACATCAAATAAATTTGACGTTTTCGTCGAAAAATTTCGACATACTATACTATGGCTTTTTTTGTAAAATTTTACAACATTTCACAAAATGACTTTTGCTCACCATAGAATCATTCTCCATGCTATAATACGACCGTTAACATAGTTTTCTTCAACTTTAAAAAAATTTGACGTTTTCCTCGAAAAATTTCCACATACTATACTATGGCGTTTTCTTGTAAAAATTTACAACATTTCACAAAATGCTTTTTGCTCACCATAGAATCATTCTACTTGCTATAATAAGACCGTTTTCATGGTTTTTTTCTACATCAAATAAATTTGACGTTTTCGTCAAAAAATTTCGACATACTATATATACTATGGCTTTTTTTGTAAAATTTTACAACATTTCACAAAATGATTTTTGCTCACCATAGAATCATTCTACATTGTATAATGCAAACGTTTATATGGTTTTTTTCAATATTAAAGAAATTTGACGTTTTCGTCGAAAAATTTCGACATACTATACTATGGCCTTTTCTTGTAAAATTTTACAACATTTCACAAAATGACATTTGCTCACCATAGAATCATTCTACATACTATAACACAAACGTTTATATGGTTTTTATCAATATAATAAAAATTTGACGTTTTCGCTGAAAAATTTCGACATACTATACTATGGCTTTTTTTGTAAAATTTTACAACATTTCACAAAATGACTTTTGCTCACCATAGAATCATTCTACATGCTATAATACGACCGTTAACATGGTTTTCTTCAACTTTAAAAAAATTTGACGTTTTCGTCGAAAAATTTCGACATACTATACTATGGCTTTTTTTTGTAAAATTTTACAACATTTCACAAAATGATTTTTGCTCACCATAGAATCATTCTACATGCTATAATACGAACGTTTATATGTTTTTTTCAATATTAAAAAAATTTGACGTTTTCGTCGAAAAATTTCGACATACTATACTATGGCGTTTTTTTTGTAAAATTTGACATTTCACAAAATGATTTTTGCTCACCATAGAATCATTATACATGCTATAATGCATACGTTTATATGGTTTTTATCAATATAATAAAAATTTGACGTTTTCGCCGAAAAATTTCGACATACTATACTATGGCGTTTTTTTGTAAAATTTTACAAAATTTCACGAAATGACTTTTGCTCACCATAGAATCATTCTACATGCTATAATAAGACAGTTTTCATGTTTTTTTCAACATCAAATAAATTTTACGTTTTCGTCGAAAAATTTCGACATACAATACTATGGCGTTTTTTTCTAAAATTTTACAACATTTCACAAAATGATTTTTGCTCACCATATAATCATTCTACATGCCATACTACGACCGTTAACATGGTTTTCTTCAACTTTAAAAAAATTTGACATTGTCGAAAAATTTCGACATACTATACTATCGCGTTTTTTTTGTAAAATTTGACATTTCACAAAATGATTTTTGCTCACCATAGAATCATTCTACATGCTATAATGCAAACGTTTATATGGTTTTTGTCAATATACTAAAAATTTGACGTTTTCGCTGAAAAATTTCGAAAAATTGACATACTATACTATGGCTTTTTTTGTAAAAATTTACAACATTTCACAAAATGCTTTTTGCTCACCATAGAATCATTCTACTTGCTATAATAAGACCGTTTTCATGTTTTTTTTTCTACATCAAATAAATTTGACGTTTTCGTCGAAAAATTTCGACATACTATACTATGGCTTTTTTTGTAAAATTTTACAACATTTCACAAAATGATTTTTGCTCACCATAGAATCATTCTACATTGTATAATGCAAACGTTTATATGGTTTTTTTCAATATTAAAGAAATTTGACGTTTTCGTAAAAAAATTTCGACATACTATACTATGGCTTTTCTTGTAAAATTTTACAACATTTCACAAAATGACATTTGCTCACCATAGAATCATTCTACATACTATAACACAAACGTTTATATGGTTTTTATCAATATAATAAAAATTTGACGTTTTCGCTGAAAAATTTCGACATACTATACTATGGCTTTTTTTGTAAAATTTGACATTTCACGAAATGACTTTTGCTCACCATAGAATCATTCTACATGCTATAATAAGACCGTTTTCATGGTTTTTTTCAACATCAAATAAATTTGACGTTTTCGTCGAAAAATTTCGACATACTATACTATGGCTTTTTTTGTAAAATTTTACAACATTTCACAAAATGATTTTTGCTCACCATAGAATCATTCTACATGCCATACTACGACCGTTAACATGGTTTTCTTCAACTTTAAAAAAATTTGACATTTTCGTCGAAAAATTTCGACATACTATACTATGGCTTTTTTTTGTAAAAATTTACAACATTTCACAAAATGATTTTTGCTCACCATAGAATCATTCTACATGCTATAATGCATACGTTTATATGGTTTTTATCAATATAATAAAAATTTGACGTTTTCGCCGAAAAATTTCGACATACTATACTATGGCGTTTTTTTGTAAAATTTTACAAAATTTCACGAAATGACTTTTGCTCACCATAGAATCATTCTACATGCTATAATAAGACAGTTTTCATGTTTTTTTCAACATCAAATAAATTTTACGTTTTCGTCGAAAAATTTCGACATACTATACTATGGCGTTTTTTTCTAAAATTTTACGACATTTCACAAAATGATTTTTGCTCACCATATAATCATTCTACATGCCATACTACGACCGTTAACATGGTTTTCTTCAACTTTAAAAAAAATTTGACATTGTCGAAAAATTTCGACATACTATACTATCGCGTTTTTTTTGTAAAATTTGACATTTCACAAAATGATTTTTGCTCACCTGATTTTTTTTCAGCATCAAAAAAAATTTGACATTTTCGTCGAAAAATTTCGACACACTATACTATGGCGTTTTTTTTTGTAAAAATTTACAACATTTCACGAAATGATTTTTGCTCACCCATAGAATCATTCTACATGCTATAATAAGACCGTTTTCATGGTTTTTTTCAATTTCAAAAAAATTTGACGTTTTCCTCGAAAAATTTCGACATACTATACTGTGGTGTTTTTTTGTAAAAATTTACAACATTTCACAAAATGCTTTTTGCTCACCATAGAATCATTCTACATGCTATAATAAGACCGTTTTCATGTTTTTTTCAACATCAAATAAAATTAACGTTTTCGTCGAAAAATTTCGACATACTATACTATGGCGTTTTTTTTGTAAAATTTTAGAAACATTTCACAAAATGATTTTTGCTCACCATAGAATCATTCTACATGCCATAATACGACCGTTAACATGGTTTTTTTCAACTTTAAAAAAATTTGACGTTTTCGTTGAAAAATTTCGACATACTATACTATGGCGTTTTTTTGTAAAATTTTACAACATTTCACAAAATGACTTTTGCTCACCATAGAATCATTTCTACATGCTATAATACGACCGTTAACATGGTTTTCTTCAACTTTAAAAAAATTTGACGTTTTCGTCAAAAAATTTCGACATACTATACTATGGCGTTTTTTTTTGTAAAATTTTACAACATTTCACAAAATGATTTTTGCTCACCATAGAATCATTCTACATGCTATAATACAAACGTTTTATGTTTTTTGTCAATATACTAAAAATTTGACGTTTTCGCCGAAAAATTTCGACATACTATAATATGGCGTTTTTTTTTGTAAAATTTTACAACATTTCGCAAAATGATTTTTGCTCACCATAGAATCATTCTACATGCTATAATAAGACCGTTTTCATGTTTTTTTTCAATTTTAAAAAAAATTGATGTTTTCGTTGAAAAATTTCGACATACTATACTATGGCGTTTTTTGTCTAAAATTTGACATTTCACGAAATGACTTTTGCTCACCATAGAATCATTCTCCATGCTATAATACGACCGTTAACATAGTTTTCTTCAACTTTAAAAAAATTTTTCATGTTTTCCTCGAAAAATTTCGACATACTATACTATGACGTTTTTTTGTAAAATTTTACAACATTTCACAAAATGATTTTTGCTCACCATAGAATCATTCTACATTCTATAATGCAAACGTTTATATGTTTTTTTTTCAATATTAAAAAAATTTGACGTTTTCGTCGAAAAATTTCGACATACTATACTATGGCTTTTCTTGTAAAATTTTTCAACATTTCACAAAATGAATTTTGCTCACCATAGAATCATTCTACATGCTATAACACAAACGTTTATATGGTTTTTATCAATATAATAAAAATTTGACGTTTTCGTCGGAAAATTTCGACATACTATACTGTGGCATTTTTTTGTAAAATTTTACAACATTTCACAAAATGATTTTTGCTCACCATAGAATCATTCTAAATGCTATAATAAGACCGTTTTCATGGTTTTTTTCAACATCAAATAATTTTGACGTTTTCGTCGAAAAATTTCGACATACTATACTATGGCGTTTTTTTGTAAAATTTTACAACATTTCACAAAATGATTTTTGCTCACCATAGAATCATTCTACATGCTATAATAAGACCGTTTTCATGGTTTTTTTCAATTTCAAAAAAATTTGACGTTTTCGTCGAAAAATTTCGGCATACTATACTATGGCGTTTTTTTGTAAAATTTTACAACATTTCACAAAATGACTTTTGCTAATCATAGAATCATTCTACATCCTGTAATAAGACCGTTTTCATGTTTTTTTTCAATTTAAAAAAAAATTGACGTTTTCGTTGAAAAATTTCGACATACTATACTATGGCGTTTTTTGTCTAAAATTTGACATTTCACGAAATGACTTTTGCTCACCATAGAATCATTCTACATGCTATAATAAGACCGTTTTCATGGTTTTTTTCAATATTCAAAAAAATTTGACGTTTTTGTCGAAAAATTTCGACATACTATACTATGGCGTTTTTTTTTGTAAAATTTTACAACATTTCACAAAATGATTTTTGCTCACCATAGAATCATTCTACATGCTATAATACAAACGTTTATATGGTTTTTGTCAATATACTAAAAATTTGACGTTTTCGCCGAAAAATTTCGACATACTATACTATGGCGTTTTTTTTTGTAAAATTTTACAACATTTCGCAAAATGATTTTTGCTCACCATAGAATCATTCTAAATGCTATAATAAAAACGTTTTTATGTTTTTTTTCAGCATCAAAAAAATTTGACATTTTCGTCGAAAAATTTCGACACACTATACTATGGCGTTTTTTTAGTAAAAATTTACAACATTTCACGAAATGATTTTTGCTCACCATAGAATCATTCTACATGCTATAATAATACCGTTTTCATGTTTTTTTCAACATCAAAAAAATTTGACATTTTCTTCGAAAAATTTCGACATACTATACTATGGCGTTTTTTTGCAAAATTTTACAACATTTCACAAATTGCTTTTTGCTCACCATAGAATCATTCTACATGCTATAATAAGACCGTTTTCATGTTTTTTTCAACATCAAATAAAATTAACATTTTCGTCGAAAAATTTCGACATACTATACTATGGCTTTTTTTTGTAAAATTTTAGAAAATTTCACAAAATGATTTTTGCTCACCATAGAATCATTCTACATGCCATACTACGACCATTAACATGGTTTTTTTCAACTTTAAAAAAATTTGACGTTTTCGTCGAAAAATTTCGACATACTATACTATGGCGTTTTTTTTGTAAAATTTTACAACATTTCACAAAATGACTTTTGCTCACCATAGAATATTTCTACATGCTATAATACGACCGTTAACATGGTTTTCTTCAACTTTAAAAAAATTTGACGTTTTCGTCAAAAAATTTCGACATACTATACTATGGCGTTTTTTTGTAAAATTTTACAACATTTCACAAAATGATTTTTGCTCACCATAGAATCATTCTACATACTATAATACAAACGTTTATATGTTTTTTGTCAATATACTAAAAATTTGACGTTTTCGCCGAAAAATTTCGACATACTATAATATGGCGTTTTTTTTGTAAAATTTTACAACATTTCGCAAAATGATTTTTGCTCACCATAGAATCATTCTACATGCTATAATAAGACCGTTTTCATGGTTTTTTTCAATTTTAAAAAAAATTGATGTTTTCGTTGAAAAATTTCGACATACTATACTATGGCGTTTTTTGTCTAAAATTTGACATTTCACGAAATGACTTTTGCTCACCATAGAATCATTCTCCATGCTATAATACGACCGTTAACATAGTTTTCTTCAACTTTAAAAAAATTTTTGACGTTTTCCTCGAAAAATTTCGACATACTATACTATGGCGTTTTTTTGTAAAATTTTACAACATTTCACAAAATGATTTTTGCTCACCATAGAATCATTCTACATGCTATAATAACGACCGTTTTCATGGTTTTTTTCAATTTCAAAAAAATTTGACGTTTTCGTCGAAAAATTTCGACATACTATACTATGGCGTTTTTTTGTAAAATTTTACAACATTTCACAAAATCATTTTTGCTCACCATAGAATCATTCTACATGCCATACTACGACCGTTAACATGGTTTTCTTCAACTTTAAAAAAATTTGACGTTTTCGTCGAAAAATTTCGACATACTATACTATGGCTTTTTTTGTAAAATTTTACAACATTTCACAAAATGACTTTTGCTAATCATAGAATCATTCTACATCCTGTAATAAGACCGTTTTCATGTTTTTTTTTCAATTTTAAAAAAAATTGACGTTTTCGTTGAAAAATTTCGACATACTATACTATGGCTTTTTTTGTAAAATTTTACAACATTTCACAAAATGACTTTTGCTCACCATAGAATCATTCTACATGCTATAATACAAACGTTTATATGGTTTTTTTCAATATAAAAAAAATTTGACGTTTTCGTCGAAAAATTTCGACATACTATACTATGGCTTTTTTTGTAAAAATTTACAACATTTCACAAAATGCTTTTTGCTCACCATAGAATCATTCTACATGCTATAATAAGACCGTTTTCATGGTTTTTTTCAACATCAAATAAATTTGACGTTTTCGTCAAAAAATTTCGACATACTATACTATGGCTTTTTTTGTAAAATTTTACAACATTTCACAAAATGATTTTTGCTCACCATAGAATCATTCTACATTGTATAATGCAAACGTTTATATGGTTTTTTTCAATATTAAAGAAATTTGACGTTTTCGTCGAAAAATTTCGACATACTATACTATGGCGTTTTCTTGTAAAATTTTACAACATTTCACAAAATGACATTTTTGCTCACCATAGAATCATTCTACATTGTATAATGCAAACGTTTATATGGTTTTTTTCAATATTAAAGAAATTTGACGTTTTCGTCGAAAAATTTCGACATACTATACTATGGCTTTTCTTGTAAAATTTTACAACATTTCACAAAATGATTTTTGCTCACCATAGAATCATTCTACATCCTGTAATAAGACCGTTTTCATGTTTTTTTTCAATTTTAAAAAAAATTGACGTTTTCGTTGAAAAATTTCGACATACTATACTATGGCGTTTTTTGTCTAAAATTTGACATTTCACGAAATGACTTTTGCTCACCATAGAATCATTCTACATGCTATAATAAGACCGTTTTCATGGTTTTTTTCAATATGTTAAAAATGTGACGTTTTTGACTAAAAAGTTCGACATACTATACTATGGCATTTTTTTGTAAAAATTTACAACATTTCACAAAATGCTTTTTGCTCACCATAGAATCATTCTACTTGCTATAATAAGACCGTTTTCATGGTTTTTTTCTACATCAAATAAATTTGACGTTTTCGTCAAAAAATTTCGACATACTATACTATGGCTTTTTTTGTAAAATTTTACAACATTTCACAAAATGATTTTTGCTCACCATAGAATCATTCTACATTGTATAATGCAAACGTTTATATGGTTTTTTTCAATATTAAAGAAATTTGACGTTTTCGTCGAAAAATTTCGACATACTATACTATGGCTTTTCTTGTAAAATTTTACAACATTTCACAAAATGACATTTGCTCACCATAGAATCATTCTACATACTATAACACAAACGTTTATATGGTTTTTATCAATATAATAAAAATTTGACGTTTTCGCTGAAAAATTTCGACATACTATACTATGGCGTTTTTTTTTTGTAAAATTTGACATTTCACGAAATGACTTTTGCTCACCATAGAATCATTCTACATGCTATAATGCATACGTTTATATGGTTTTTATCAATATAATAAAAATTTGACGTTTTCGCCGAAAAATTTCGACATACTATACTATGGCGTTTTTTTGTAAAATTTTACAAAATTTCACAAAATGACTTTTGCTCACCATAGAATCATTCTACATGCTATAATAAGACAGTTTTCATGTTTTTTTCAACATCAAATAAATTTTACGTTTTCGTCGAAAAATTTCGACATACTATACTATGGCGTTTTTTTTTTTTTCTAAAATTTTACGACATTTCACAAAATGATTTTTGCTCACCATATAATCATTCTACATGCCATACTACGACCGTTAACATGGTTTTCTTCAACTTTAAAAAAATTTGACATTTGTCGAAAAATTTCGACATACTATACTATCGCGTTTTTTTTGTAAAATTTGACATTTCACAAAATGATTTTTGCTCACCATAGAATCATTCTACATGCTATAATGCAAACGTTTATATGGTTTTTGTCAATATACTAAAAATTTGACGTTTTCGCTGAAAAATTTCGACATACTATACTATGGCTTTTTTTGTAAAATTTTAGAACATTTCACAAAATGATTTTTGCTCACCATAGAATCATTCTACATGCCATACTATGACCGTTAACATGGTTTTCTTCAACTTTAAAAAAATTTGACATTTTCGTCGAAAAATTTCGACATACTATACTATGGCTTTTTTTTGTAAAATTTTAGAACATTTCACAAAATGATTTTTGCTCACCATAGAATCATTCTACATGCTATAATGCAAACGTTTATATGTATTTTTCAATATTAAAGAAATTTGACGTTTTCGTCGAAAAATTTCGACATACTATACTATGGCGTTTTTTTTGTAAAATTTGACATTTCACAAAATGATTTTTGCTCACCATAGAATCATTCTACATGCTATAATGCAGACGTTTATATGGTTTTTTATCAATATAATAAAAATTTGACGTTTTCGCCGAAAAATTTCGACATACTATACTATGGCGTTTTTTTGTAAAATTTTACAAAATTTCACGAAATGATTTTTGCTCACCATAGAATCATTCTACATGCTATAATAAGACAGTTTTCATGTTTTTTTCAACATCAAATAAATTTTACGTTTTCGTCGAAAAATTTCGACATACTATACTATCGCGTTTTTTTTGTAAAATTTGACATTTCACAAAATGATTTTTGCTCACCATAGAATCATTCTACATGCTATAATGCAAACGTTTATATGGTTTTTGTCAATATACTAAAAATTTGACGTTTTCGCTGAAAAATTTCGACATACTATACTATGGCGTTTTTTATTGTAAAATTTTACAACATTTCGCAAAATGATTTTTGCTCACCATAGAATCATTCCACATGCTATAATAAGACCGTTTTCATGGTTTTTTTCAATTTCAAAAAAATTTGACGTTTTCGTCGAAAAATTTCGACATACTATACTATGGCGTTTTTTTTTGTAAAATTTTACAACATTTCACAAAATGACTTTTGCTCACCATAGAATCATTCTACATGCTGTAATAAGACCGTTTTCATGTTTTTTTCAATTTTAAAAAAAATTGACGTTTTCGTTGAAAAATTTCGACATACTATACTATGGCGTTTTTTGTCTAAAATTTGACATTTCACGAAATGACTTTTGCTCACCATAGAATCATTCTACATGCTATAATAAGACCGTTTATCATGGTTTTTTTCAATATGTTAAAAATTTGACGTTTTTGACGAAAAAGTTCGACATACTATACTATGGCGTTTTTTTTTGTAAAATTTTACAACATTTCGCAAAATGATTTTTGCTCACCATAGAATCATTCTACATGCTATAATACAAACGTTTATATGGTTTTTGTCAATATACTAAAAATTTGACGTTTTCGCCGAAAAATTTCGACATACTATACTATGGCGTTTTTTTTTGTAAAATTTTACAACATTTCGCAAAATGATTTTTGCTCACCATAGAATCATTCTACAAAACCGTGTTTTTTTTCAGCATCAAAAAAATTTGACATTTTCGTCGAAAAATTTCGACACACTATACTATGGCGTTTTTTTAGTAAAAATTTACAACATTTCACGAAATGATTTTTGCTCACCATAGAATCATTCTACATGCCATACTACGACCGTTAACACGGTTTTCTTCAACTTTAAAAAAATTTGACATTTTCGTCGAAAAATTTCGACATACTATACTTTTGCTTTTTTTTTCTAAAATTTTAAAACATTTCACAAAATGACTTTTGCTAATCATAGAATCATTCTACATCCTGTAATAAGACCGTTTTCATGTTTTTTTTCAATTTTAAAAAAAATTGACATTTTCGTCGAAAAATTTCGACATACTATACTATGGCGTTTTTTGTCTAAAATTTGACATTTCACGAAATGACTTTTGCTCACCATAGAATCATTCTACATGCTATAATACGACCGTTTACATGGTTTTCTTCAAGTTTAAAAAAATTTGACGTTTTCCTCGAAAAATTTCGACATACTATACTATGGTGTTTTTTTGTAAAATTTTACAACATTTCACAAAATGATTTTTGCTCACCATAGAATCATTCTACATACTATAATACAAACGTTTATATGGTTTTTGTCAATATACTAAAAATTTGACGTTTTCGCCGAAAAATTTCGACATACTATACTATGGCGTTTTTTTTGTAAAATTTTACAAAATTTCGCAAAATGATTTTTGCTCACCATAGAATCATTCTACATGCTATAATAAGACCGTTTTCATGGTTTTTTTCAATTTCAAAAAAATTTGACATTTTCGTCGAAAAATTTCGGCATACTATACTATGGCGTTTTTTTGTAAAATTTTACATTTCACAAAATCATTTTTGCTCACCATAGAATCATTCTACATGCCATACCACGACCGTTAACATGGTTTTCTTCAACTTTAAAAAAATTGGACGTTTTCCTCGAAAAATTTCGACATACTATACTATGGCGTTTTTTTTGTAAAATTTTACAACATTTCACAAAATCATTTTTGCTCACCATAGAATCATTCTACAGCCATACTACGACCGTTAACATGGTTTTCTTCAACTTTAAAAAAATTTGACATTTTCGTCGAAAAATTTCGACATACTATACTATGGCTTTTTTTTGTAAAATTTGACATTTCACGAAATGACTTTTGCTCACCATAGAATCATTCTACATGCTATAATAATACCGTTTTCATGTTTTTTTCAACATCAAAAAAATTTGACATTTTCTTCGAAAAATTTCGACATACTATACTATGGCGTTTTTTTGTAAAATTTTACAACATTTCACAAAATGATTTTTGCTCACCATAGAATCATTCTACATGCTATAATACGAACGTTTTCATGTTTTTTTTCAGCATCAAAAAAATTTGACATTTTCTTCGAAAAATTTCGACACACTATACTATGGCGTTTTTTTAGTAAAAATTTACAACATATCACGAAATGATTTTTGCTCACCATAGAATCATTCTACATCGTGTAATAAGACTGTTTTCATGTTTTTTTTCAATATAATAAAAATTTGACGTTTTCGTCGAAAAATTTCGACATACTACTATGGCGTTTTTTTTTTAAACTTTGACAATTTTTTCAACAATACGAACATTTTCATGTTTTTTTTCAGCATCAAAAAAATTGTGGTTTTTGTCTAAAAATTTCGACATACTATACTATGGCGTTTTTTTTGTAAAATTTTACATGTTACGAAATTACTTTTTTTCACCATAGAATCATTCTACATGCTATAATACAACCGTTTTCATGTTTTTTTTCAACATAAAAAAAATTGACGTTTTCGACGAAAAATTTCGACATACTATAGTATGGAGTTTTTTTTGAAAAATGTTACGACATTTCACAAAATGACTTTTGCTCACCATAGAATCATTCTACATGCTATAATACAAAAGTTTATATGTTTTTTTTCAACTTCAAAAAAATTTGACGTTTTTGCCGAAATATTTCGACATACAATACTGTGGTTGTTTTTTTTGTAAAAGTGTACATTTCCCAAAAGTACTTTTTTTCACCATAGATTCATTCTACATGCCATAATACGACCGTTTCCATGTTTTTTTTCAACTTCAACGAAAAATTTCGACATACTATACTATGACATTTTTGAAATTTTTCAACGTATCATAATATGACTTTTTCATCAGAATGTTGTTTAACATACTATAATATGACTGTTAACACGAAATTTTTCAAGATTCAATAATATGACCTGTTTTTCATGAGATTTGTCAACATACTCTACTATGACTTTTATTTTCATGAAATTTTTCAACATAATATATTTTGATTTTTTGTCATAACATTTTTAAACATACTATAATACGACTGTTAACATGAAATTTTTCAAGATTTAATACTATGACCTGCTTTTCACGAAATTTTTCGACATACTATGACTTTTTTTCATGAAATTTTTGAACGTACTATAATATGACTTTTTTTTATAATAATACCTTTTTACAAACTATAATATGATTGTTAACATGAAATTTTTCAAGATTCAATACTATTACCTGTTTTTCATGAAATTTTTCAACATACTATACTATGAGTTTTTTTCATGAAATTTTTCAACATAATATAATTTGACTTTTTCATCATAATGTTTAACATCCTATAATATGACTGTTAATATAAAATTTTTCGAAATTCAATACTAATACTTGTTTTTCATGAAATTTTTTGACATGCTATACTATGACTTTTTTCATGAAATTTTTCAGCGTACTATAATATGACTTTTTTTTATCATAATTCCTTTTTACAAACTATAATATGATTGCTAACATGAAATTTTTCAAGATTCAATACTATGACCTGCTTTTCATGAAATTTTCAACATATGATACAATTACTTATTTTATCATAAAATCTTTCTAAATACTATAATATGATTGCTAACATGAAATTTGTCACGATTTGATACTATGACCCGTTTTTAATGAAATTTTTCGACACACTATACTGTGACTTTTTGTCATGAAATTTTTCAACATAATATAATTTGACTTTTTTTAATCATAATATTGTTTAACATATTATAATATGACTGTTAACATGCATTTTTTTCCCCAACATGCTAGTTTTTTTTATTTTTTTGGACATACTTTGGGTTTTATTCCAAAATACTATACTATAACTTTTTAAAATGTTTTTCAAATTACTATACAATGACTTTTTATACTATATAGACTATACTACTACTTTATACTATAATTTTGCACAAAATATTTGACATGGTATATTACCATTTCTTTTTTTTTGACGTAGTACAACACACTAACTTATTAAAATGTTTTCAACATACTACAGTATACTATGGCTTTTTTTTTTGACATAGTATCACAGTAATAGAACATCTCTCACCCCAGCCAGAGTCGTTTTTCCTGTTTTTCCCTCAGGCAGGCATGACAGGACTCTCCGTTCCAGGACCAACATACTCAGGAACAGCTTTCTCCCCTCAGCTGACACCTTGATGAACTCTGCACTTTGACGAAAGCAATCATACACACTGTCAATATTGCTCATATTGTGTGTGTGTGTGTGTATAATTCGTACAATTTACCTTATTTATTCCATATACAATAATTATTCAATTCAACATACTATGGAATGACTTGTTTTCTGCATACAATAGTATGACCTTTTTTCGACATACTACACTATGAGTTTTTTTCTACATATTATACAATTACTTTTTTTTGACATACTATACTATGAGCAATTTTTGACATATTATACTACATACAATATTATGACTTTTTAAATATTTTCAACATGCTATATTATGATTTTTTTTGACACTAGACTTTCATTTTTTGGGTTATACTATAGTATGAGCTTTTTCCAACATACTATGACTTTTTTTTGACATACTGTGCTATGAGCTTTTTTGACACACTATAATATGACTGATTTTTTTTTTACTATGACTTTATTTTTTAAAGTAACAGGAAGTTGTAATTTCATAATAGATACAAGTTACAATATGAAAAATAAGGGATAAAATTTGAGTTATTTTTGGCATTTTACATTCCCATCAGGCTCAGTCAACATTAGCATTTAGCATGCTAAACTAAGATTGTAAACATTACATTAAGCATCAGCAGGCTACCATTATTGTTGTTAGCATGTTAGCATGCTGATGTTAGCTTATGTCTACAATTCTCTTAACTGCAAGGTTGGTGAGGTTTGTGGTTAAGTGCAGTAAAAGGTTGAATGCAAGGAGCTTTTTTACAAAAATAACATGACCTGCCCAACCATCTTCATCAGCCTCCATGTTATTTTTATTTTTTACTTCTTCATTGCTCAGGAGAATGCTGATTCACAAACAAAACTTGTTTCTTTCTGTCCTTTCTGTCCTTACAGTCCTCATTCACTTTGATTTGATCTTTCACCTGCACTCGTCATCATGTTGCTGTGTAATCCTCTCAAAAAGCCAATATGAAAACTTCATAATCCTCTGTGGCTCCTAAGTACCTGTTTGGGTTGATTGTAAGAGAGGGAGAAGGAGAGAAAAAAGCTAACTGTGGTCTGCTGCCATACATTCAGATTCAAACCATAACATAACCTAGCAGTTATCTGATGTAAATCTCTGGCCAGTGTGTTTAAATAAGTAATCAGTGGACATCATCTATGACAACAAATCACTTAAGATGCTGATAAACTATGAAAAGAGATTAAGTGTTATTACAGAAAAGTAATATCTTCCACTAATGCATCGGGTTCTTTTTTTTTTTTTAAACTTATTTTATTTATTGCATAATGTTCCTGGAAACTAAAAATCCATTTGCGCTGGCAAATGATCATGTTTGCCCTGCAGCAGTTTAGGAAGTGAGGTCAAAGTAACTCTTCACACCAGATGACAGTCCCATATGTCCGTCAATGTCTGGGGACTTTGATGTTCATGCCATGAAGGGCCTGACGGAAGTTTTATATTGATTATAATGACAATAATCTGCTCAGGACAAACAGGATGAACTAAACACCAACATCCGATTACTGAAAGAATACGGGGATGTGTGTATCTTTTGTTTTTACAGAGACCTGGCTATCTGAGGATTTACATTCATTCTTCAGATAAATGTATTTCTGGTGCTCTTCTGTGCATATTCAAGACAGAATTTGCATGGGACTACTCAGGGAAATTGGGTAGGTGATTGTGACAGCTGTTTATATTATACCGTCAGCTAATACATCCAGGGATTCTCAGACAATCTGTCAGTATATTGAAATTCCTCCCCTGATGCACCCAAGATCATCCTGACGTTTTAACAGCTGCAAACTGGACTCTGTGCTGCTCATATATGAGCAGTAAGTTTCCTATAACACGAGAGGAGAGAGGTAGCTGGACCGGTGTTATGGTAACATCAAAGAGGCCTACAGATCCCTACAGAAACCACCCAGAGGCACCGCAGACCATTTTGCTGTTCAGCTGCTGCCCTCTGGCAGGAGATGTGCCGCCCCTTCTAATTCTAAAACAAATAGGGCAGGACCAGCTCCATCCGCTGCATTAGGCTTCTTAACAAACATAAACCCTTAAAACTCCCTTTCCCCTCTGCACCTGGAACAACTGGACATGTTGTGCCAACATAAACACAGCAGCAACAGGATAATTTTTAATTGTTTTCTGCTATTTTCTTCAATTTATGAATTGTAACTTGTTCTTTTTTATGTTTTTCACTTCTTGGGAGTAGCTTAATTTGATAAAAATACAGGTTAGGCATATATAAGCATTTTACTTCTGCCTGTGCCTATTCAGTCACTACTTAACTGTTGACTTTGTTAATACTGATTGTACTGCTCATACTTGTATTATGTGTGATGACTGAACAAAAATACTACTACTACTACTTGGTCTTTATAATCTCATCACCTGACGCTTTAGTAATATTATCCTTGTTACATTCATGCCAATAAAGCATTGTTTTGAACTGAATTGTAAAGTACATACTTTTTATTAGAAAATTGACTTGTAGTTTACTTGAATATTTCCATTGTATACTTCTCCTCCTCCACATTTTGGAGGCAAGGTTTGAATTTCTACTCCAGTACATTTATTGACCGCTTTGGCAACTAGTTACTTTTCAGATTGAAATTTTGCACAAAAAACATGCTATGTTCATACAACACAACACAATGTTTAAGATTAAACTAGCGACTCCCAACCTTTTTGGCTTGTGGCACCTTACAGAAAAAATGTCTAGTTGGGGTCATGTTTCAGGTATCTCTAAGTATGTTTCCTTAAACCTGAATGAATCTTCAAATTGTTAATTAAAGAGGTGGAAACACCAAAAATAAACGACACATTTTACAGTTACTAAGGTGGAAAAGTTGGTGTCAATAAAAGATAAATGAGAAGACTGCAACCTTCCTCATGTTAATACATAAGCATAGCAGAAATGCCACATTTCCATCTCATTTTGTACATGGTTTTCCATCAAACCTGTGCAAGCAGATTATTGCGACCAACATAGTGGGAAGAGAATTGGTTGGTCTTCTCTTTCTCTCTTCTCTTTATTGATCACGTTATCGGTCTGGCCTACTGTTGACTGAAAAAAGGTCTTCACCAATGTAAATCAACTTTATCCCTTCAACTCAATTTAATATAATCCAGGATTATTTTAAAGGCACTATTGAATATGTTTCCTACAGTAGATTATATATGTGAGCTCCCGTGTTTTTCCTCTCAACTGTTCCTTAATGTCACTTGCATTCATACATAATTATCTTCGGTTAATTATTTAAGCCGTCTGCCTCGCGGTCCTCAAACGCACAGTCTGAATAACATGTTCACAATTTCAAACACAGCCCTTGTTAACACTGCTGATGTTTCCCAGTTAACACCTATCATGGTCGCCATCTTAGTTTATTATGTTAGCAGCATGCAAATCCATTTGTCAGTCCATCTGGTAGACAAGGTTTTTCACCTTACAGTGACTGGTGGTGGTGTTTCATGGACTCATGGTGTTTCATGTTTCATGCAACTGCAACCTGCTTTGCTTTCAAATGTGTAGCTGCACCACAAAACCTTCCCTTGCTGTCATGGATGAGGTCATACAGGACTGGTACGGCAGTTCTGGGGCAAATTCATGAGGCAAACCTGTGCTTTAGCCTGGGGCAAACTGTACATGTATGGGCTGACTCACCACAACTGTAACAAACAACCTGTGCATTGTCGCCTGTCTGAGCTTTGCTCCTAGCAATCTCCTGAAACACTGGTCTGCTTGGTCTAGGTCGACGAGCAGAGAAAGTGACTAGACCAGCCCACTTAATCATTTCCTCAGACTTACCCCTTGCGTGGCACAGTCCAGTGTAGTGGTAGGCCCCTGGATCCTTGTGTGCAGAGACATAGAGGTCAACCAGCTCCGCCGCCTATGCTGCCATCTCAGGATTGTGCTCTCTGACCCAGGTCTTCACCTCTACATAGAGTAAAAAATGATAATGGTGAACTTGCATTTATATTAGGGCTTTACACTACATGTAAGCATTCATTCATTCACACACACAATTATTAAGTGATGGTAGAGGCTGCCAAGCAAGTGCCAACCTGCCCATCAGGATCTAATCTAAATACTCATTCATATAACAATGGCTCAGCCTGCGGGAGTACTTTCTCCAAGATTTCCTCCTTACTGGCAGCGTGAAAGTTTACCCACTTGCAGAACAAGTCCTTGAGGTTGGTATACAGCTCCTGAGGGGACTCGTCTGCTGGCATGTCCAAGGACTGGAAGTGCCAGCTATAAGAGTCAATGTTTATACTGTCATTGTTATTCAAAGCTGCATCATTCAGTCTGTCATAGTCTTGAGCATGAGCTGGGTCCATAGCTACAAAAGCACTTTTTGCTACGAGTCAAAAAGGGAATTTGTCAGATGGACGTGTCCCGTTGGGGCCAGTTGTAAACAGTTTCCTCTTTCAAACGTTGTGAGAAAATGTAAAGTATCACCTGAGTCCTCCAACCTCACACCAGCTTTGGTTCCCCCCCGGCACCCTACTTGAACCAGATGTTGGCAGTTGTGACCTGCCTGCCTCCATGCCCAGTTGGAGCTGAGTGACCTGGTAGTTGAGGATACTGAGCTTCTGCCTTACATTATCCTCCTCCTTCTTTTCCCTCTCCATCTGAAACCACATGAAACTTAAAAACATTTTGGCCAGGTTGGAAAAACTCACCTCCGGGGAAAGTGATCGTGTCCACCATGGGCTGAAAGCATTCCCCCTGTGGCACCCTCTTCCTCTGGACTCACTGCTTGTTGTTGCTGCTGCTGCTGCTGCTGCTGCTGCTGCTGATGATGATGATCATGACAACGACATGTCTGTTGTTTTTCTTTGGAGGCATTCTGGACTGGTCTTTTTCCTCTGACACCACATGTAAGGCTAGCCATGTGGCTTTGGCACACACATGGAGAGAAGAACCCAGTTAGGCAGTCCAGGTGTACTGATTTACTAAAAGAAAAGTAGACAATCTAGTGCTGCAACAGGCCTGGCAGAAAAAAAAACAGAGCAAAACTATTTTTGCAAAAAGAAATAAAAGAATTCACAAATACAAAAACAGAAAAAAAAACATATGGAGATGCAGCTCTATATAGACAATGTCCCTTTAATTAGTGGGCCGTTGCAGCTCTCCACACTGGCTTGTCTCAGTTCAATATCTGATCTCCACTGACCCACAGCCTCCATCTCCATCAAGTGGGTCCTACCAAGACACCCTGATTAGTGATTAATAATCAATTACCCCACAGGAGATTAACATCTGGTCCACCAAAATAACGAAATATTTACAATTGAATTACAAAGCATTCTACAATACATTTTTAGGCAAGGACTTATTCAGATAGCAATCAAGATAACATTGCTTACTGACAGACAACTGTCACCCCTCCACCTCTATCGGATTTGGTGCCTTCCAGTGGAAACACAGGAGCGCAGCTGAAACACGTGACAATCTGTTTTCCTTACGAAACAGTAAATGGAAATATTTCATATCAATAGTTATGCCTGTGTCGTATTTAAAATACATTTGTTGGCTTTGTTATACTTTGACCCACGATAGGAAATAATACTTTGCTGGTGGGCCTCCTGACATTAACTGAAGTATGTAGAATTGGAGCAAATATGATTTAAAAAAAAATCATTTATAAAACTGTCAATATATCCCGACAGTAGTGCATAAACAAGTAAAAAAAAAAATCTCGTACCTCTGTGTCCTCAGGTGCTCCTAATTGATCTGGATCCTGTCGTCTCTGAGCAGCTGTCAGTCACACGCAAACTCGATCTAATGGTCAAACTAGGCAGCGCTGATCAAATATTAATCAATATTCTGTTACTGTAATGACTATTGCTCAGATCAAATAGTTTCAGAAACATCTTGTAGGTACTGTTCAGCTGTAAAATGAGAAAGTTTGTGACCAGACAGCCATGTTGAAATCAAGCACCGCCCACCAGCTGCCACAGCCAATAGAAACTCTCTCTCTCTCTCTCTCTCTCTCTCTCTCTCCTCTCTCTCTCTGAAATGACCTGTGATTGGTCAAAGTCTCTGGTTGGGCTAGACTTATTTAAAGCCTGAAAACAGAGCCATGAGGAGCCAAGTCTAGTTTGAATTACAATATGCTGAAAAGTTTTTATAGACTTAACGTTCTGCCTCCTGCAGGTGTAAAACAACAGGCCGATGTAAAATCTTACTTACTATCATGCATGGGCTAACCCAGAGACACACTGGATATGTGAAAAATTTGATGGTCTGATGGTTGCATTATAGATCAGCCATTAATCTTATGGGACCCAAATCAAATTTTCCATGCCAGTGGCATGGCTAAAAATATTTAATTTGAATTAAAACAACAAAACAGGAAACTGTTCTTCTTAAACTGTATTTTTAACAAACAATTTTGAAACACTTGGATAATAACAAAAAGAGACAAAACATAAAGACGATAAGATGGTGTACCATAGGATTTAATCTTATCTAACAGTGTGGTTTTCCATCTAAAAATGTTATTCTTAATTTGGTTGGTCTAAATAAAAACTAAATAAAAATCATTGACTCCCCAGGTAGATATAGATGCAATTCATATTCTAAACATAACACTGTTTTTATGGATAATTAAAGTTTCCCAGCTTTATCTGTAAACTCTGCATCCGTTTGAGTGTCCTTTTACATCTAAAAAGTATTGATTCTGTATTTCCAATATCTAACCAAAAACCCTCTCTGAGGACTGACAGGTGTGCAATAGATGTGTGCGAAGTACAATGATTATAGAAAGTAAAAATGAAGGTAGCAGGAATAGTAGGGAGGGGTTGGGTTGCATACATGCTCTATATCTGCCTAGTGTTTTTCCTGCAGATGACTGAATTAGCTGGAATAAATGAGAAGGATGCTGATGAGGGGCTGGGTTTGTCTACTGCACGTGTCATTGCTGCATAATTATGCAACAACCCGCTCTGCTGACAGGCTGTCGTCAATTAATCTGCTTAGAAACCAACTGGGTGCTTCTCCTGTATGTTGTAACCTCTGGGTGTTATCGTCATCGTCGTTGCACTGACTGATATCCAGTGGTGGAAAAACACTTCTAAGAGAATACCAAGAGTGTGCGAAGCAGTAATCAGAGCAAAAGGTGGCTACTTTGAAGAAACTAGAATATAAAGCGTATTTTCAGTTGTTTCACACTTTTTTGTTAAGCATATCATTCCACATGTATTAATTCATAGCTTTGATGCCTTCAGTGTGAATCTACAATTTTCATAGTCATGAAAATAAAGAAAACTCTTTGAATGAGAAGGTGTGTCCAAAGTTTATATATATATATATATATATATATATATATATATATATATATATATATATATATAGATATATAGATAGATAGATATAGATATATATAGATAGATAGATAGATAGATAGATAGATATAGATATATATAGATAGATAGATAGATAGATAGATAGATAGATATAGATATAGCTGTAGCTTAATCTATAATGATGCAATGTATTTGATACAATGTCTGTTTACATTATAGACTATAATACCCAGCTGTGTGTATAACTATATATCTATCTCTACATATATCTATATCTATATATGTATCAGTCTTAAATGTCAAGGAAATGTAAATGGAGTTACTCAGTAAAGTACAAATACTTTGTCAATTTTAAAAACTGCACACACATCAGGGTCATTTTAAACTGTCATTAGAAGTATTATCTTCCTTAGTAATGGTGGATAACATGCATCACATTGATCTATGAATAATACAAAAAAGACAGAGTCAAAGAGTCTCAGAGTCCTTTATTAATTGTCCAAGAATTGGTGGATATTTGCCCATAATTAGTTTAGATTAATCACTCTGTGGAGGATCTTTGGACTGACAAAAAAATCTCAATTTATTAAATAAAAAATCAACCGAATGAAGTTGAACTCTACAAAATCTTTATATAACTATATCTAACACTATAATAACTGGTCATTTGGGCTCCTTATATCTGTTGTTCACCACTAACTTATCTTTAAGGATTTCAAAGAACTTCACACTTACATGTAAGCGATTTATCCATTTACAGAGTAGATAAAAAACTAGAATTAAAGTGTGAATGGGCCTGTTTGTGCTTTTGAGGATTTACATTATAATGTCACTCATGAATTATGTGAACGTATCACGATACAGAAAGTGGATCTGCTAAAGTATCCCATAGGTTTAAAAGGTGTCCACCTTCCTTTTCAGATCAACTCAAAGAAATATATTCCACTCTGAAGTCTGGTCAAGTGTGTTATATGATGATAACACTCCTTATTATCCTCACAAACTAAAATCATATGCTACATTAAAACAACTTGGTTTTTGAAACCTACTGTAAGAATATTGATTATATGATAACCAGTATGTTATTGTGTATTGTCTAACACTGTGGTTAGAACTATCAAAGTAGTGCTGTTTTTCAGGTATGCTTTGGGAAACATAATCACATGCAAAAAATATTATTTTTAGAAGTTAAATATAAATTAAATAGTTTGAATTTCAGTCATAAAAGGGGTTTCAATAACAGTAAAGAGCAGCCAAAGCTTCTTAAATTTTAAAGACTAATCTAAACCAGGAATATATATGTTTTAAGCAAATACCAATAATAAATTCTGACTTATTTTATTAATTTAAATGTCACACAGACATCTGCTTTTATCTCAAATGTAAATCTGCATGTCACGTCCAGTTAATCTACAGCTGCCGACTAATCTCTAGCTTGTCGTGGGGGCTGTGTATTGAAGAATGGTGCTCTTGTGTTGAGGATTAGTGCAGTTCTGCTCTGGATACAGAGCTCACTCACAACCACACAGAGCATGACGAGAGTAGCGTGCACACACTTTCACATTTCACTGACAGGTGCAGTTAACAAAGAAGGACGCCATACTGTCCCAGAGAGGTCAAATGTCAAACATCTGTGACATGAATCCAGCTAATATATGTCTATTTGGTTTGAAGCCTCTGACATTACTTTCTTTGTAGGACTGCTTGTATTTTTAAATCAGGAATGACGTCCACTTACAGAAAGCATTTCTAAAAATTAACTTAAAATTGAATACATCCCCTGCTTAATGACAGAAATCACATTCAATGCCCTATTGACCCGAGAAAACCAGAGAAAACCTGAGAAAACCAGAGAAAACCAGAGAAAACCAGAGAAAAGCCGTGTTTGTGACAGAAGTAGCCAAGTCCAGTGTTTTTTTGTTTTTTTTTGTTGCAAGTGTGATACAATAAAATACTGCTTCACTTAGTAGTCGATCCCAAGAGGAATTGTGTTGGACATGCTCAATTTTTCAGCAGCGTTAAAGTTAAAAGTCAATTCCCTTGTCTTTTTTTTTTTTTTTTTACAATATGCCAATTGTTATTTGTGGCTGACAAAGTCCTTCATGAAACACAACTGCAAAAACAAAGGACAACAAATCCAGATATTTACAAGGGACAATGGCTACCACTGTTCAAGACACAACACATGCACGAACGCTCAGAGACAGAAACACCAAGGTGCCTGTGAGAAACCACCATGACAGTAAGTATGTGTAGTTATTGCATGCTTAGTTTATTTGGACTTGTTCTCAATTTGAGGCACATCAATCTTTTCCCCGGTGAGGAACTGCCAGATGCCTCCTCTGTAGTTCTCGTTTCCCAGAGCGTACAGGAAAACATTGAAGGTGGGAGAGGTCTTAGCCAATATGGGAGCCATCTGCAGAGACAGGTGCGAGGCCGACGAGGTTGTTAGTGCTTAAATGAACTCAAGGAGCAGATTATTGTGAAAATGCACTAAAATACAGGTATCAAAAATAACTGCTTGTTCAGCTGATTTATTAAAGGCACTATGTGTAGAATCTTTATATCCAAATTATTCTTCTTGGTAGAAAAACGAGACATGCCTGGTTAAAACTGGTGTTCTGTGTGTGTTGTTTGTGTCTTTTTTGATACTGTGGAGCCAAAGTCAGAAATATTCCACACATAGGGACTTTAACAATTAAGATATTTTACAATATATGTATGTCCAACTCGTGACAGTTTCAAAATATATATACATTAAAATGTTTGAATTATAGTGGAGGGTTTTTGTGTGCATGTATGTGCTGGGTGTCCTCACCATCCTGAGCTTGGGGGAGACCAGGTTGGCATTCTCCACAGCGGCATAGAAAGCCAGAAGGCCATAGGGGCCCCAGCAGAGCAGCATAGTCTTCAGAGGAGTGTTGGGGTTAAACTTCAGAGGGTAGAGATTAGAGAGACAGAGAGGCACAGCAGGATGGATAAACATGAATGATTATTTACCGGAGTGAAGGAGACAAAAATGCCTTGCGTCATGAGGTTCAGTCACACGCCTGGGATAACGTCTGGGAGAATAACAGTGTCTGTGCTGATCACGCTCAGCAGAAACGGGTAAAAGGCAGTTTGCTCTAATCCAGGGGTTAAAGTAAGCATTACTCTGTTTGAGTCTGAGTTCACACATACAGAGTGAAATTTATCCCCTTAACATCCAGTTTCCCCCTTTAAGTAACTTTACTTCAACTCTGCATTGAAGTTATATGATGTTTACACTATGTGAAATATTCAGACACATAACTTTGTTTTTTGGCTGCACTTTCCATGAAATGGAAATATTCTGGATGTCTTGGTCATCATTTTAGACATGTTGACATCTCTGTTTGAACTTAAAATGAAGAAGGTTTGAACAAAGTTTGGCTGCAGAACACGGGTTTGTCCTGACTGAAGGAGTCTTGACAGACATTTGATGATATGTATAAAGCAACATGGGACACGTGGATAATTGTATCCCTCCGGGTTTTTATGGCATACATTGTGACTATACATTACATTACATAATCATATTGCACTGGTGGAGAGCTTGATGTCTCTACTCAACATTCTTTGTGCATGTATGAAAGTGTTTCCAGCCAACTCAGATGGCTGTGAGTAATGTGCTTATGCAACGTATAACCTGATTCAACCTGATTCAGCCTCTGAAGACTCCACTGTACTGAACTCCCCATTCACAGATACATTGTTCTTTTCACCGCACGCCAGCTACTGTCCGCATTCCCAACTGAAGCACCCGGTCTTCCCCCCTGTGGCAATGACCTATATACTGTATGTCACAGCCTGCATGCTCCCCATTCACTGTCTGTTTCGTCACTCTGAATAAGGAGCATGAAAGGAAGTTGTGCTTACACTAGGAAGAGATGAAATAGATGTTGACGCAAGAAGGATTCCTCTGATTTTGTCCAATTGGCAGTGGTGGATAAAGTATTCAGATTCTTTATTTAAGTAAAAGTACTAATATCAGACTGTAAAAATACTCTGTTACAAACCAAAGTCCTGCATGGTTACTTCAGTGAAAGTATTTGATAATAAACATGGAAGTGTACTTAAAGTATCAAAAGTAAAAGTACTCAATGTAGAAATTGAGTACTTTTCCTGCTTTTACATGAATTCATGTAAAAGCAGGACTTTACTATTGTAGGTGGTTGAGGTATAATAATTGTAACTATTTTGTACAAGACTACAACTAATGATTATTCCCATTATGAATTAATCTGATGAATATTTTCTCTATTAATCGGCTGTTTGGTTTGTAAATATTCTGAAAATAGTAAGAAATGCCTTCAAAAGTCCTTATAACTCAAAGTGACATCCTCACAATGCTTGTGTTTACCAACCAACTGTACACAATTTTACATAATTAACATGTATTAAAAATAATTAAAAGTAAAAGGAGCAAATTCCCACATTAACCATGAAATGTTGTTGCATAGAAAATGACTTAAATTATCATAATAGTTGCAAAATCATTTTCTGTCTACTAATTGTTTCAGCTGTGCTTGTAAATACTGTTGGGTAGTTAAATTATAAGAACATTTTATAAGCTCTTTGAATGGTTTGGATGTAAAAATTTTAATTTGTAAAGTAACTAGTAACTAGAGCTGTAAGATAAATGTACTACTGTAAAAAGTGCAATACTTCCCTCTGAAATGTAGTGGAGTAGAAGTAAAAAAGTGGCAAGAAAAAAAAAGAGACTAAAGTAAGTATAATGTGTACTTAAGTCCAGTATTTGAGTAAAAATACTTAGTTGCATTCCTCCACTGCCACAATAGGTAACTTCAAAGACTATTTTATCTGAATTACATATTTGTAATGATTTCAGCATTAGCTAAACTTGCTCTGTTACTTAGAACTGCTTGTTCTTGGATTTGACAGTCATCCCTGAATTACTCTGCATCAAGCATGTGATTAAATATGAGTTTGGGGCAACTGAAAACAGAGCCAGTCTGTCTCTGTGTTGGTGAAGTTGCTATCAGCTTGAATTTGAAATCTGTGTGTATCACTTAATACTCCTTTGTTGTTAGAGTTGATGGATTTAGTTTGATTGTTTTCACTTACCCTGGGGTTGCCAGTCTTCTTGAATTTCTGTGCAATAGACTGGTAAGAGGACATGACAACAAACACCTGGATGGCCATGTTGAAGACGGCCATGGGGATCAAGAAGGACACATAGTTTCTGTGGTGACAAATGCACAAAAGGCATTAGCATAAACATTTCCCAGTGTGCAACACAGAATGCAAAGGCATCTATATCTATCTTGATGGCATTGTGAAGAGTGCATGTGTGTATATTACCTGTCTCCCTTGCTGTAGTCCAGAGTGCAGCAGGTCCTGAGGGGCTCGTAGTCGTATTCTCCCCAGCCAATGAGGGGCATGGCAGACCAGAAGGCAGTGAAGAGCCAGATAAATATAGACAGAGTGATGGCGCTGCTCCACTGCAGCTTTGTCCCTAATGAGAACAGGTTCAACACATTCATCACTGCTATTTCTAACACCTCCAACAAAGGTCACACTACCGCAGAAACGCTTTGCTTTAACGCATTAACACCAGAGTAACTAGCTGTTCCATGAGCACAAAAAATAGTGTGAACTGCACATCAGGTGTTAAGTCTCTTGTGCCGAAAAGCTGATTTTATGTGTCATCATAAAAAAAGAAATGTGTGTCTACTCAACACTCAAGCCTCCCTTGTAAGAGTTTTAACACCATTTGCTCATCTGCTTATAACAATATTTGTTATCTTCACAGGATATTTGGTCATTATTTAGCCGTGGCCACAGTTGGTGGTAAATTTAAGAACAACAAGGCACTTGTTGACACACTGACTTCTTAAGAATAGCAAGAGGTCTTAAGATCAGCTGGAGACCAAGAATGAAAACCTGCTCAGAGTACGCTTGGATGTCATGTGTGCGTGAGCATGTGCCCCACGGGGGGAGGAAAAGCAGAATGCATTTGGTTGTAACTGTGCATAGAGGGCAGTGAGATGTGGACTTACTAGTGCAGTACTGGTGGTATCTGTCCCAGGCAATGGCGGCTATGAAGTGGATGCTGGCGAGAGCTGTCACGAAGCCCTGGAAACCGTGAGTCTGGCATCCTTCAGAGCCATAGGGCCAGTACCTGGAGACAGAGGGTGTGCTCGTATTTGTATTCATATATTCATCTGGAAATAACTACTGAAGCTCATTATAGCAGGATATAATGAAGCAAGCTCTTGACCAACACTAAAATGGAAGGAAACACTGATTTATGTAATCAATTTACAAATTTCAGACTTTAGGTCTAAAAAAAAATCAATAATAGCAATAATAGTAGGCTATTTATAATCCCCTGACTAACAGTCAACAGCATCTCTCATCTCGAAATTACAGCTTGAAAATCCCCTGCACATTATGACACAGGCTTTAGCAGTGTAACCTATTGTGCTCCCCCTCCGCTCCTCCGTGTATAGATTATACAGCGCCCTGTGTAGATTGATCCTCCCGAGGGCGGGTACCCAGGTATCATTTGCTCATTACATTTCATTTGGTCACCCTTTGGTCAGACCTTGATGTCCATTATGAAAAAAGGTCACATGGTTACATCACTCACCTCAGGAAGCTGGAGAAAGCGGCAACGGTGGCGTTCATGGAGATGCCCATATCAGCTAACGCTAAGCTGAACACTAGGAAATTGCTGGGGGTTCTCAGCTCTCGCACTTTGAGGAAAGCAACGACTGTCACCGCGTTTAAAAAGAATCCCAGCAGACCTTTGGTGGAAACAGAAATAAAGGGTCATGAGTGAAGGCGGTGGTCTATGCGGCGATGGATGAACAGCGCGCACGAAGCGGCACCGTGACCTTCCATAAACAGCTCAAACATCGCAGTCGTGTCTTTGTTTACAGACTCATCTGTAGCTTTTCTATTTTAATAAAGAAAAACTATATATCCTGCCTCCCACTGCATACTGTCTGTGACCGCCCGGGTGGCGTCAGGTCCTGTCATGGGTTACTGTTACACAGCGGGTCCAGCCCTCGCTGCATTTCTGGCTGAATTCCAGCATAAAATCACTCACCCTCCACCAGCAGACACGATCCCAGGGAGAACACATCGAACTCGGAGAAGCCCTCCGGTAACGGGTAAGACGAGACCATCCTGAAGTCGATTTAACACAACAAAGTGCAGCTGTCAGACTTTTCACTCCTCCCAATCCGCTCGTTTACGATGTGCCTCAGTGTGGCCGAAGGGAGAGCGCTTTTAAAGGGGCATTTCACGTGAAAAGCATGCACTTTATTATGTAAAGCCCCCACCCGCTCTCCTGCGCCCCAATCCGCGCAGGAATGTCTTAATGAACATAACCACACAAACCACAACCCTTAATGCGTATTTACGCGCCGCAACAGTAAAGCCCTCAATTAGTTACACAACAAGCCTTTGTGTCTCTGGGTGAGGATGCAGCCGCTGCTGCCGGTGTCGGAGGGCGGGGCGCGTTGAGATAGCAGCCCGCAGATCTGCGTCGCTTCAAGGAGACACAACAGGTGTCTGCAGAGCTCCAGCCTCCTGCCAATTAGAACCACACACACATTAAAGAAAACAAAACCCTCCAGCAACAACATCAGAAGACTCCCTAATTAATAACTAAAATAATGTCATTATTCTTAGACTTCCATGTTCTTCCCAAAGGTGACAACCCACAGCTCTGCCTCGCTTCAAGGAGACACAATAGGTGTCTGCAGAGCTCCAGCCTCCTGCCAATTAGAACCACACACACATTAAAGAAAACAAAACCCTCCAGCAACAACATCAGAAGACTTCCTCATTTAACTACAATAATCTCATTATTCTTAGACTTCCACGTTCTTTCCAAATGCTGTGCAGGAGTGCTTGTTAAAAATATACATGTAAAGACACGTGATGTCTTTTCAAACATAAGAGTCAAGGATTTATCGTTTCCACATTTCCAGCATGTCAGTGCTTTGCAGCTTATGCAGTTTATATTAAAATGTGATGTATTTCAATTCATTACAGTAACCCTGCCTATCCGCTGATTAATGGCACAAAGTGATTATTGTGACACTACTACAGAGGCTCCATGTGAGTACTGTTGATCTGTATCTTTATTAATCCTTTGCCCCATATGGCAGGACTCTGTTTTGTTTAGTGGATGTGAATCTAGAGACATCAGCATTTGTTTTGTGGGCATTTTTAAACTTTTGATAGACACAGTGACCTCAAAAGATCAAAAGATTAAACCAATATGACGTCTGCCTGAATTAATAGAGGACAAAATTGTACTTTTGGAACTGCAGACACAACATGTGTCAACAGAAGCTTGATTCAGTCTGGAGGTTCCCGTGTGATGGGAAATACTTGGTGTACAATAAAAGCCTGTGTTCCAATCCAGCTTTAAGAGTTTATCAAGTAGGTAAATAAAGTGAAAACCAGCCATCATTTCCAGCCTTCAATGGGATTCGTCATGTTTCAGTTGCGACATCATTTGCAGCTTTTCATGCCATAGGGATAGAGGGGACACACAAGCCTGACATTGTGTGGCTTAAGTCTCTCTCAGTCTCAGGATTATATTATTATAAGATCACAAATCTTGGGAAATATTGATGTAAATGTGTGAAAAGTGCTTAATCATATGGAATGCAAATGATCAACCAGTATATATGTTTTAATTTTAAGACACTTAACATCCTACTAAAAACAAAAAGCTCCCAACAAATGTATCCATATCCCCGTACCTGTGGTTGACCCCAGCATGAGTTTAAGTGTGCAGTTGTCACATTTTTGCTTCTTGCTTCAGTCCAAATTTGCCATCTCAAAATTGGTCACACTAAAAACTGAAAACACTTTACAGGATTTAACAAATTCGATGTACAATAGTATTTGGATGTTTTGTTGCAGACTTAAAAGTTTAATCTGACAATGAAGGAAGAGGTATAACATGCTTCAAGGGCAATCTTGTATCGAGAGAGACATCGGAGATTTGCTCCACAGTATACTGGACGCCAGATGTGTCTTCATCAGAGTCTTAATTTCACAACTCTTCCTTCATTTTAGCCCAGTTATGATAAAACTCAATTTATTCTACTTTCACTTTGGTATATCTGTTCTTATTAGACTTTCTGCACACTAAGAATGACAATGCACCTCAAATAATGCCCAGTCCTCTGGTTCATACAAATCTAAAGGGGCGGATTTACTGGCTTCAGTAAATGAGATTAACTACTTGCAGTGCAATATGGAATGTTTAAGTTTAAGGGAACATGATTGCTCAACACGTTTAGAGCCTCAGTACAGACCTGCACGGTTGTAAAACCATTGATGCTGAACAACCTTTGACTCAAAGGGATTTTAATACAAAAGGTTAAAGAGTACAGTGGCACTGGGGGAGCGCAGACCTCCCCCTGGGTGCCCAAGTATGATTGCCTCCCCTCTGTTTGGCTTGCGCCATCATCCACACGTCATCAACGCGTCATCAGTTATACTGCGCATGTTACTCAGTAGTGGTCAAAGTGTCATGGATTGTTCATTGTGCCACACCACACCCCTCCACAAAGTTTCATTCAAATCCATCGCAAACTTTTGGAGACAGACAAACAAACAAACCTATGCCAGTGAAAACATAACCAAGGTCAAATGCCTTAGGCCAAGGAGGTAATAAAGGGAAAATATTAAGGATGGAAGAGGGAAGTACAGTCCCCTCCAAAACTATTGGAACAGTGAGGCCAATTCCTTCATTTTTGCTGTACACTGAAAGCATTTGGGTTTGACATCAAAAGATGAATATGAGACGAGAGATCAATATTTCAGCTTTTATTTCCAGGTATTTACATTTAGATCTGTTACGCAACTTAAGAGATAGCATCGTTTGTAATAGGACACCAAAGTTTTAGGTGAGCAAAAGTTAAGGAACAGATAGACTTAAAATAGATTAAAGTGAATAATACTAAATATTTAGGTGCAAATCCTTTACTTGAAATAACTGCATCAAGCCTGTGATCCATTGACATCACCAAATTTTTACATTCTTCTTCTATGATGCTTTTCCAGTCTTTCACCACAACCTCTTTCAGTTGTTGTGTGTTTCTCTAGCAGCTAAAATGCTGCTCAATAGGGTTTAAGTCTGGAGATTGACTTGGCCGGTCTAAAACCTTCCTCGTCTTTCCCCTGATGAACTCCTGGGTTATTCTGACCGTGCGTTTTGGCTCGTTGTCTTGCTGCATGATGAAAGATCTCCTGATAAGTTTGGTTGCGTTTCTTTTTAAATTAGCAGACAAAATGTTTCTGTAGACTTCTGAGTTCATTTTGCTGCTGGCATCATGTGTTACATCATCATTGAAGATCAATGAGCCGTCCCAGAAGAAGCCATACAAGCCCAACATTATCTCCACCATGTTTCACAGATGAGCTTGTGTGTTTGGGATCATGAGCAGAACCTTTCTTTCTCCACACATTAACCTTTTCATTACTTTGATAAAGGTTCATCTTTGTCTCATCAGTCCAGAAAAAATTGTCCCAGAAGTTTTGAGCCTCGTCTCTGTACTTTATGTCTAATTCCAATCTGTCCTTCCTGTTTTTATTGCTAATGAGTGGTTTGCATCTTCTGGTGTTGCCTCTGTAGTTTTGTTCCTGAAGTCGTCTGTGAACGGTGGATTATGATTCCTTCACTCCTCCCTCTGGAGGTTGTTGCTGATGTCACTGACTGTTGTTTTAGGGTTTTTCTTTACAGTGTTTCTGTCATCAACTGCTGATGTTTTCCTTGGTCTACTGGTTCAACGTCCATTGCTCAGTACATCAGTGGTTTCTTTCTTCTTCAGACGTTCCAAATGGTTGTACAATGGCTCTGATTGATTTTCCATCTTCTCTCAGCTTCAAAATTGCTTGCTTTTCTCCCATAGACAGCTCTCTGGTGTCCATGTTGGTTACACCTTTTTAACTGTAAATGCAGTCCTCACAGGCAAAACCCAAAGCTCAAACTGAGAGTAGACATTCAGCGCTATTTATTGTTAAAATAATTAATGTAATAGGCAACATCTGTCAGTCACATGTTCCAATGATTTTGCTCACTTGAAAAATGGGTGGTTGCAAAGAAATGATGCTATCTTCTAAGTTTTTTTTAACAAATCTAGATGTAAATACCTGGAACTAGAAGTTGAAATACTGATCTCTTGTCTCATATTCATCTTTTGATGTCAAATGTTTTCAGTGTACAGCAAAAATAAAGGAACTGGCCTCGATGTTCCAATATTTTTGGAGGGGACTGTACGTGGCATACAACTCATTAACTATTTTTGTCTTTTTAAATCTGTTATTATAAATGTATAGAATTTATTAATCTCTATTTAAGTTCTTGTTAACCTTTGACCTGGCACTGTGGTTAAATGTGAGCCACAGATGTAAAGCGTGTTCTTGCTGCCGGTGTTTCGCCATCTCTTCAGGCCCAGAGTCGGCGCACTTTGCAGTGCCAGCCAAGTGTAACTCTGAACTTCCAGTGTGATGAAATAATACAGGGGAACACATGCAGATGCCAAATAACACATGGATTTACCTACATTGCAGAACAAATTTTCCTCTAGTAGTGTGGGACTCCAAATGGGTTACTGCAGTGATATTTAAAGACCACTGAGTCTCTTTCTCTCACACTAAGGGAAATTATTAAATTCACTGTTGTAAATTTATCATCAGTGGCTGAGGCCCCACAAGCATTGTCACCTTCCTTTCTCTTATTTTGCATGAAAAAGTATAATTAAATAATAACTGAAATAAGTATGTTACAGAATATTACTGTTTAGTTTAAATACAACTTTAAACAGCTTTCTGACTGCTGTGGTATTAGTAGTTTTATGATTTAAAAAATGAAAAGTTCTCAAAAAAAAAAATAAATAAAAAAATAAGATGGCAGGTTAAGAAAATGTTAAGTGAGCATCTGTTGACTGCAAATGTAGGAGCAACAGGCTGTGATATAGGGGCCACCTTGTGGTAAAACGTAGTGCTGTCCACTTACAGATTAACAGTCACGACAGGGCTCAAATGAACAAGCTACATTTGAGGGAAAGAAAAAAAAATCCAAACATCACAGTGGATTATGACCATTTCGGAAGTGTTTTTCTGTGATAATAAATAGGGACGTCTCTGCGCAGCCTATCGGATTCCGGGATGCAATACGCATCCAAATGAAAAGAACGCCAGTCCTTTCGCTAATCCTTGTCTATCCTTTTTATCTCGGGACTCATAGCAGTCGGATCACTATGGGACAGCGAAGCGGTGGGACAAAGCCATGCGGATGATATTCCTGTAAATGACAGAAAAAGGCAAGTCTGATTGACTTCAGTGGGCGCAAACTGGGCGCATGTAGGCAAACCGCGTATGCGTAAAAGTGGGCCAAAATGTTCCTCGTCCTGCTCCTGGGGCTCTACGTGGCCACAGGTGAACTTCTCTCCCCAGTGCGCTCTTGCCCGTCGCAGTGCAGCTGTTTTTACCACAACTTGAGTGATGGATCAAAGGCCAGGTAAGGAAAATGTTCAAATGAAAATGATTTTATATCAAAAACACACTGTAAAGCGCTCTGATTTGTGCGCACAGACGCATCTTTTTAGACGGACACATGAGGACAGATGTTTGCACAGACGTGAACACGTGTACAAAAGATAATTCAGGGAGTGCATGTCCGTCCAATTTTATTTAATGCAGGATTATCTCTCAAAGGCACTTTCAACCTCCTCATCTATGCGTTTTATTCGAGTTTTGGGTGGATTGGGATATTGGTATATTTTCAGAATTATTTTCCACCGCATTTGTGAACTTACTACACATTTTATATAATCTAAACTTCAAAACATTATTTAATCTTAATACTAATTTCTAATTATTATTCTTTTTTTCATTTACTTTGTTAAAATGCCCGTATATGCGTAATTTGTGAAGGATGATTTGGAGGTGAACGCAAACGATGTCTCCCTTTTTAGGAGCGTGATTTGCAATGATCCCGAGATATCTCTTGTGCCTGTCGGGTTTCCTGTTGACACATCCAAGCTGAGGATTGAGAAGACGGCCATCCAGCGGATACCAAGCGAAGCCTTCAACTACCTCTCCAGTCTGGAATTCCTGTGGATGTCTTTCAACACGCTGTCCGCCTTGAGCCCGGACAGCTTCCGTGGGCTGCTCAACCTGGAGGAGCTTCGTCTGGACGGGAACGCCCTCACCGCCTTTCCCTGGGAATCTCTCATGGATATGCCCAGTCTCAGACTTCTCGATTTGCACAACAACCAGCTCACCTCGCTGCCAGCGGAGGCCACCACTTACATCAAGAACCTCACGTACCTGGATCTGTCCAGCAACAGCCTGCTGACCCTGCCGGCAGAGGTGCTGTCCACCTGGCTGGCGGCAAAACCCGTGCAAGGGCCTGAGAGCTCCAAAATGATACTTGGTAAGGACTTCACCCAAACTTAAGTCGACTTCACTTCAATAGCAAAAGTGTGCTGTTAAACAATGTGCGTAAAGGAAAGCGAGTTAATTTATTTTTGCGAAAAGCAACATTCTTGAAGAGCAGATGGACAAAACAGTTGCGAAGCAACACACCATTTGATGTATGATATGGGATGGTAGTAGTCAATAAAAACTGCCCCATGAATATTAGAAAACATTGTGTGTTTTGGAAAACGATGTGACGATGAGACCAAATGTAATGTAATAGCATCAAATATGTCTTCTATCTATCTATCTATCTATCTATCTATCTATCTATCTATCTATCCTTGTACTCAGAACAGTGGGCAGTTGTTCCAGGATCAGCTCTAAAGGCTGATGCTTTGGTTATGGACAGGAGGGTGAAATGACCTGACCTTGATCACTAGACCATCACCTTCATCATCACCACTACCATCGTCATCATCACCGCCACTGCCGTCATCACCATCATCACCATCATCACCATCATCATTGCCGTAGTCATGGTCATGATGTAGTTTATGAATTAAATGTTAATCCTCTTACAGGATTAACATCCAAACATCCACACCGGCCATCTGCAGGCTGGTCTATCACTTTGCACACAGCTGGATGTCCGTCTACCCCCTGTAGACTCATTTGTATCCTCACCCTCAGGTCTCCATGACAACCCCTGGGTGTGCGACTGTCGGCTGTATGACCTTGTCCAGTTCCAGAAGTCTCCGACCCTTTCAGTGGCATTCATTGACACGAGGCTCCGATGTTCAGCTCCAGAGAGCGTGTCGGGGGTCTTGTTCAGTGACGCAGAGCTGCGGCGCTGTCAGCTCCCACGCATCCACACAGCTGTGGCACGAGTCCGGAGCGCTGTTGGGAACAATGTGCTGCTCCGCTGTGGGACTATCGGAGTCCCCATCCCAGACCTGACGTGGCGCAAGGCGGATGGGAGGCTCCTTAATGGAACAGGTGAGTCAGCAGATCTTTGTATATCAGGGTGTCTCTCTGTGTTGCTACTGAGATAAGATGTGTTTGTCTGCACTGTAGTGCTGCTGTTAATTAAACTGAAAGCTACCAGTGGCGATAGCAAGGTTGTAAGTCTGACTGACAGCTGTGGTTACAACAGTGAGTTACGCAACACTGCTGATGATCATTGCAACATTGTGTAATCACCTGCTTGGCATCTCTTTGCACATCAATGAAAGGGATATCTCACAGATGCCACATCAAATTTTAATTTTCTTTTTCATATGTTTATGTAACAATTGTTAAATGACCACATTCTCCCCTCTCTGCCACCACAGTCCAGCAGGAAACCTCAAAGGAGGGAATCACCTGGTCCATCCTCAGCGTTCCAGCTGTGTCCTTTCGGGATTCAGGGAAATACATCTGCAAGGCCACTAACTATGCGGGGAATGCTGAAGCCGTCATTTCCCTTATTGTCTCTAACTCACCAAAACCAGAGGGGAACCAAACCAGCAATGACAAGAAAATCAAAGTCAAGAAACCCAACCAGATGGGCAAAGCTGCCTACCAGGAGAAACTGGTGGCCAGATATGTGGTTCCAACCTCCACCCCTTCATCTCTGCCTGCCCTGGATCCAGGCCTTCCACCTGATCTTGGTCCTGATCCTGGACTAGCCAGTTACAGCCTGGCTGACAGAGCCACTCAGGGGCCTGCAACCTCCTCCAACCCAGATGCACTGCTGGATCTGGAGAAGACTAATCTGAGCAACCTGGCAGCTAACGTGTCATCGCTGCAGCAGGACCCGGACAGGGTGGTCCGCTCAGTAAAGGTAGTGGGGGACACAGACAACACAATTTCTTTGAACTGGAGGGCCCCTAAGGCGAAGAACACAACAGCATTTAGTGTGCTGTATGCTGTGTTTGGAGAGAGGGACATGAGGAAGATCAACGTCGGGGCGGGGCAGAACCGTGTAACCATCGAAGGCCTGGTGCCCAGGACCAAGTACATTGCCTGTGTGTGTGTGAGGGGACTGATTCCCAAGAAGGAGCAGTGTGTCATATTTTCCACTGATGAAGCAGCCAGTGCCACCGGGACCCAGAGGCTGATTAATGTGATTGTGATCACAGTGGCCTGTATCATCGCAGTCCCGCTCACCGTCATAGTGTGCTGTGGGGCTCTGAAGAGACGAATTCAGAAGTACTGGGGAAAGAAATCAAAGGACATCCAAGATTCATACGTGACCTTTGAGACACTGTCACCTGGAACAAAGGCCAAAGGGCTCGAGGGAGAGTATTTGAACAGACTGAACCCAGAGGAGTCCAACAGGCTGCTGTCAGCCCGCTCCAGCCTGGACTCTGAGGCCACGGCTAAGATAGAAGGACAGCCTAACGAGTACTTCTGCTGACGTCATGCTCCAGCTCCGGCTCCACGCCATCTTCCTCACACTCACCCGCATCCATGTACAACCTCTAACGCCCATTCACATCCCCATCACCACCCCCATCTCCAGCCGCATCCGTATCTCCATCACTGGTCACACTCTCACCCTCAGCAACATCCTGACGTCAGTCCCCCTCCCACGCGCTCCCGCACGCCCACGCCATGGGATTCCCCCCCACCTGTCCCTCCTCGCTGGATCACGCCACCAACTCCACCGCCACAGAGATCCAACTTCTATCAAAGGACTTTTGCACGCTGCACGATCATGGAAATATCAGTGTAGAGGGATATATAACATTTTAACTTGTTTTTTTTCCAGATATTTGTAGAATATTTCATGTTTCTTACAGACTTCACCATAATACATATTTCCAGGAATTAATAGGAAGACAACATTCAAACACACTCATGCTTTCACGTCTGAAAGAATGTTTTGATCACTAAGCCTGTAAGAGAAAACATGTCAAAAACTGAAAGATCACAACAAACTATGTTTCATCTCACTTGCATGGCCCAGCGAAGAAACCTCTACAGCCTGATCTGACTTAAAGGGAACTCATCGGTTGATACTTCATTGTTTATATCATATATATGCATGTGTATGATATGTATATACTTCGCTGGATGATGTACACTTACATATACAGTTAAGTCTGTGCCTCTGTATATATCTGTCATACGTTCTCCGAGAAGATATACACATAGGCATGGTTCAACACTCTGATGTACAGAGAGAAGCTGGAGCTGGAGAGAAGTACAGAAAGGACTGAACTATGACACAATGTAAATAGGGTGGAAAATGATGCAAAATGAAATGTTAAATGATTTCTATTCCCAGCAATGAGACACTTACTGAAATATCTTTATGTACCTGTTTTGTGCCACCTAGAGGCATCATTACCCCATTTAATGTAGATCTACTCATTCCGATGATATTATTTGAATATAGTTGAATAAACTTTTATATATACATCCAGTTAGCAGAACTGTGTGTTCTTATATCTCTACTTTTCACCTCACCGTGTTGAGCAAATTCCAAAGTGGGTTTCTATACAGACATAGATTATACTGTTTATTTTATTCATGTGGCTGGTTTGATCAAACTTATTTCCAGGAATGATTTCAGGATTTGCCAACTCTTGACTATCGGTGTCTCAGGTGGTCTAAGACAGTGATTCACAACCCCTTTTTTTGTGTCAAGGAACCATTAATTGATACACAGTAGGTCACAAATCCCCATTTGATAAGATTTCACTTTCGGGACCTCCATCTGTAAAGATTTTGGTCGTTAGATGTGATTAAGACCAGAATTATACTCACTTCTATAGTTAATTAAATAGTGCAAATAAACTATTCTCCATGTTTCCGGGGACCCCCTGTAACTCCCTCAAGGACCCCAGGTTGAGAAGCACTGGCCTGAGACTTAAAGGTTGTTATAAGTCCCCCTAAATGGGTTCTAAGTTGTAATAGCTTTATCAATGTTAAAAAATTATTTACTAATGGCTTTTCAGTTATAAGCCACTCATAAAATGGGTTGTCGACTTGTGAAAAAAATCCTCCAGATGTTCCAGCAGGACATTTCTCCTTATGGCTCAGTAAGACCCTCTTGACCCTCTTATGGACCAGTTATTTTCTGGGAAAACATGCAGAGAATGTTGACTAAAATGAATTCATTAACAACTAACTAACTAACTAACTTAACTATTAACTGCAAACTTTAGGGCTGATTAAAGAGTATAACTTACAATATTTATTAATGGATGGCCAACTGCATTATTAGTACATAGGATATCAGAGAGATTTTTTTTCCCAAAATGGCAATTCAAAAACTTGTTCTTATTAATGACATATATGATCTATTAATAAATGATTACTTACATTATTTATGCTACGCACCCTTCATTAAAAAGTACTTATCAGAACCGACTTTATAGTGTGTCAGACCTGCTGACACTAGTGTTAATCATGCGTGTCTCTTACCCTAGAATTAGATGCCACGGTGCTTCAGGGATTACGCTTAATAGGCTTCACTCGTCTGCCGCACTCGACATGTCTTGAGCACGAATGTAGTCCTCAATTTTATGATTTTTCGCGGACTATGGACATAATTTGTTACCTGCTAGTTATAGCTTTGTTTAACATCCAGGCGCATGGAACTTATTCTCAGTGTTTACGCGGGTGCAGCTGTGTAGAGGACCGCCATGGAAGGTAAGACCTGATTCATGTAGTCCAAGAGGTATTTTTAACCCAACTGCATTGCATGTGGGTTACGGTAGACGAATCAAGGACATGGTTACATAAATAGTGCATTTCTGACATTGTCTTGAAAATTTCACACAGTAATCAAATGTTCATTTAAATTCTCCCCTTTAATCAAAGGTCGCTCATATGTATGGAGGACAGCGCGTTTGGGGCCATACCAGAGAATCTTCCAGGCGATATGGCCAAAATACGAATAGAAAAATCTCATTTCACTGAAATACCCAGAGGGGCATTCTCACAAACGCCTTCCTTGGAGAACCTGTGGCTGAACTTCAATGATATCACAGTGATCAACTCAAAGGGTCTGGAGGGTTTGAGGAACTTAACCGAGCTCCGTCTGCAGGGCAACAAGCTCCGGTCAGTACCATGGACAGCGTTCGAAGACACGCCGGCCCTGAAGATCCTGGACCTAAAGCACAACCAGCTGGACGTCTTGCCGGAGTACGCGTTAAAATTTTTGACAAATCTGACCTACTTAGACTTGTCCTTCAATCGGCTTACAGTCATATCGAAGGAGGTCTTCCAAAACTGGCCTCTCTACCAAAAAGTGCAGAGCGCAGAGGAGCAAGAGGGGACCAATTTCGGGCCGAACGTCGTGCTGGCGCTCCACGACAACGCGTGGCTCTGCGACTGCCGCCTAAAGGGCTTCGTGGAGTTCATCAAGTCCCTGAGCCCCCCGATCATACTGATGAACTCCTACTTGACCTGCTCAGGTCCGGACTATAAGGCGGGCAAATTTTTCCACGAGGTAGAGCTGCAGGCGTGCGTAAAACCCGTCGTCACCACCCCGCTCTCCAACGTCAGCTTGCCGCAGGGCGCAAACCTCACCCTGCGCTGCCTCGCCATGGCCAGGCCGGACCCCGCGGTGTGGTGGACATATGGTCTGAAGATAATCAGGGGATTTCATGGTAAGAGTGTGACATGTCCACGATATGTCAACCACACACCCAGAGGGATATATCTTGTGGTAAATTAGATACTTAAACACATATTAATCGCAGACCTTATAACCCCTCCTTAAGATGAGGAGAGGTAAATCTGGATATTGGCCCCCCGCGGTGTAATCACCACTGATGCTCTCAATCTGCACAACACCATCAGTGTTGATTAAGAGCGCTGGAGATTATGCGCTGTGGCCTACCTAATGTCAGCCGCTGGGCTATACTGTGCAATGAAGTAAAAGTCTGCGTCATTAGACTTAACCTTCAGAGTGGAGTGCTTACTGCAGATCATGACTGCAACTAACCAGTCCATCATAAACAAACAGCAACAAGGCTGCTGCTGTCACTGGTGTCCCTGCTACTGCCACTGTCACCAACTCTGTTGCTAAAGGTCATCCATTAAAAAAATGTTGGGTACAACGGCTGTAACTACTGAGTAAAACTAAAAACAAAAAGTCTGACAGGAAATCTCCCTTAACATAATCAATAAAAATCATTAATAAAGAGTAATGTGTCTGCCTTTTTAATAGGCCACCAAGTCTGCATTTGGAAGTAAGTAATAAATAAAGCATCTAATAAGCCAACAGCAAAAGATGGTCTATTATTTGTAATTGTAAATGTTATTAAGTCATAAATAAAGGATTTGTAAAGTAATCCATGAAACGTGCACTTTAAAATGGAGCTGCAACAGATAATCGATTAGTTGTCAACTATTAAAAATCGCCAACTTTTCTGATAGTCAATTAATCGGTTACAGTCATTTTTTTAAGAAAAAAAAAAGTCTAATTCTCTGATCCCAGCTTCTTAAATGTGATTATTTTCTGTTTTCTTTGCTCCTCTGTGACAGTAAACTGAATACCTTTGAGTTGTGGACAAAACTCTAATCTTGGTCTTTAAAAGCATTGATTTTCACCATTTTCTGATATTTTATATACCAATCAACAAATCGATCAATCAAGAAAATAATCAACAGATAAATTGACATTGAAAATAATTGTTATTTGCAGCCCTACCTTTGAATATTAAGTTGTAATAAATGCATTTGGTCTGGATACTCTGGACAAATGGTCCATTGAGCTTCATGTAACAGACTTCTTATCTTATTAATTGCTTATAACTGATCTGAAAAGCTTTGAGTTGATCTTTATTTGGGTCTTCAAGTTACAATTTTTGACCATAATAAACCCATTAGTTCATGAGGAAAAGCACACTGCCATTTGTTCCCATTTCTTTTGTTCCACGTGGACATGACCTGATACCGTTTTGAACACACACCTTCTAGATAATTAGTAATTTTTAAAAAAAGGACAATATTTCCAGCCTTCATTAAGAGTGATCACAAATGTTCCATATAAATATTATACCAGCATTAAATTAACTACAACAGTAAGTAAACATGTTTATGCTCTTGGTGCATAATATTATATGCATGCCATGTAATTATTATTATCCTAAAAAGTATCATGCTGGAATGTCCTATTACTTTGAGGTAATTCATTAAATATATACATATTTATTAGATCTTAAATAGGTGGCCACAATTGTGACAATCGATTTGTCATTTATTTGTCTATCTATTTATTTGAAAAAGTTACCTGAATCTGGTGAAATAAATTGTGTTCAACATGATACGTGGAAAAATGTCTTAAGATAATTAACAAAATGAGCTTCTCTATATTGAGTGGTTCTGTCTAAACTTAAATGTCCTTTAAAATAACATCTACATACCTGTTTTCCTCCCAGAGTCTCAGGAACGAGTGGATGAAGACACTGTCAAATCCATCCTGGTGATCCCCTCCCTCCATACAGCTGACCGTGGCGTCTACACCTGCACTGCCGTAAACTTCATTGGAAACTCGTCTGCCAGCGTCCTCCTGGACGTCTTCTCTCCGAACAGCTCCCAGTCATCACTCCTGCCTGGCAACCCGGCTCCACCTGATGTTGCGGATGAAAACGTCTACATTGACATCCGCATTGTTAAACAGACAGTTCGTGGTATTGCCATTGAGTGGTATGCTGTCTTGGACCACCCTGCTGAAACCTGGTTCACCATCCACTTTGGCCAAGCAGGCACTGATAAGAAAGAAATGATCTACATTGGACCTGGGATTTACTCTTACTCCGTCTCTGATCTGATGGCTGCTACCAAATATGAAATATGTGTATCCCTCAAGAACCAGGTGCTACGTCCTGGCCAGTGCATTGTGTTTGTAACAGGAAGTGACGTTATTGAGATGGAACAGAGGGAAAAGCTGATTCATATAGTGTTTATAGTTTTAGCCATGGTGCTGGCTGTGCCTATAGGTATGTATGCCTGCACCACTGACAATAAGTTTGCCTGTCTGGAGGGTATCATGGAGTGCTGGAAGAACCGGCAGAGAGAAAGAGACCCGCCTGTGATGGAGCGGGAAAGGCAGGGCACCTTCGACAGCTTGCAGGCCGCCAGCGACGAAGGCCTGGTTAATAAAGACTCCAGTGACGACAGGAAGGTGAGGAGGAGGTCAGATGACAGACCGTATAAAGGCAAAGCCGAAAACAGCAGACTCACAGCTGAACTATATTAAATTTGTAAAGCTAACAAGGGACAACATGAAACTGACCTTGTAATAGACCAAAGTCCCGCTCTCTTTCTGTTTGTTTTGTAAAACTAGGATAGAATAGATCTGCTGTATGACACTGATTTTAACACTCATAGAAATACAACAGTCAGAAGAATGACCATGTTGTCTACCTTGGTTTTAATCTCATTGCTCCTCCCTGTTCTACGCCAGAGAGGTTGTTGCAAAGATGCAAATGATGACCGTTTTGTCAAGAGTGTAATTCAACGATTTGCACCACTGTTGTCTTGTTATCATATGTTTAAATGTCAATTATCACACAATTTAAATTGCTGCTATATACGAAGCCTTTGGGATTGTTTTAAATGAAGGCGGGCTCAAAATGACTTATGATGAGTACATTTTTGAAAAGTCTCAGTAATTGGTGTATACTTTGTCTTTATGCAATTCTAGATAAATACATAAAACAATATTAAAGTGCCATTCATCTATGGCATCAAAATAGGGTCAAAATTACTGTAGCCGTGTATCATCTTATCTGCATGTGCAAATACATCCAAAACATCTGAACTAATGGGTTAAATATCTGAATTGGAAAGGTCTTTGACTGTGCATGGCAATGAAAAAGATTAGCACAAATGTGAGTGCATAAAGAAGATTTGCATCAATATTTTTAGTTACCAAAAGGTTTTCAGGTGATTTTCACTTGAAAAGGTATCAGGGTAAAAACACAGTAGCTCTTAAATCGTAGATATGTATTTGGATCTTGACTCAACAACATTCAGTGACTTTATTTCAGCGATTTCCACAAGTGTAGTAAATTTAAACGGTCACTGAAATTCTGTTAAAACGCGTTCAGACTACTACGTAGCCTATTTCTCAAGCCTATACTCACTCAGAAATATTAACATATAATCTCCAATATCTAGGTGGCTGATCCAAGTGATAAAAGAGAGAAGACATTTTTTTTCCTCTACCTACAAGCATAGGTGCCTGTAATGTCTGTTGACATATTACAATTACTGTCAATAAACAATGAATGTTGAGAAGTAAGTCTGGTGTTTCTTAAATCACTGTAGTTTTGCAAAGTAACGAGATACGGATTAATAAAACAACGTTCAGGCAGATGTTCTTTCATGGTCAGTAACCTTTACCAAAATTCACTCCCTCATCGCTCATCGTCAGCCTCTTATCCAGGGTCAGGTTGCAGGGCAACAGCTCCAGCAGGGGACCCCAAACTTCCCCTTCCTGGGCCACATTATCCAGCTCTGACTGCGGGATCCCGAGGCATTCCCAGGCCAGTGTGGAGATATAATCTCTCCACCTAGTCCTGAGTCTTGGGTCTTCCTTGGGACCTCCTCCCAGCTGGTCTTGCCTGGAACACCTCCCTAGGGAGGCACCCAGGGGGTATCCTTACCAGATGCCCAAACCACCTCAACTGGCTCCTTTCAACACAAAGGAGCAGCGGCTCTACTCCAAAGTCCAATAACAAAATTCAGTGCAATCAGTTTTGACCAAAGCTGACACTTGCAGGTTATGCTGAAATGGCTTTATTTTACCTCATCAAAACAAGTTAGTGAGTCACAACAAACTATCCGATATGTAACACACAACATGAATAGCATATAGTGGATCAGTATACTTTGCCTGTAGGATTTAGCATATTGGCAAACATTTGACGCTGGTACAGGTGAGTTGGTGCACAGGGTTATGATACTAATTAACATAAAAGATAGAGAACAACATGTCAAGGTGTGTTTAAGGCTGACATTATTGATTATTTTCAATATAAATAAATCTCATTACTGTTATTAAAGAAGATGACAGAAGTGAAAATGTCCATCACAAGATGCTAAAAGTCAAAGGGATATCTTAGAAATGTCTTGTTTTGTCTGACTAACCATCTAAAACCAAACCTAGGTTACAGTCATTGTCATATCCAAAAACTAATCAACTAACTGTTTCAGCTCAGTGTGTCTACTTCTGTACAGTGTTATGGGAAACTACTGCACATCCTCAGACTTCTACTATTTTTGACCAGAGGTCTGGTAATTGGAGAGGAGACAGTAAGTGATTGATGCTCCCTGAGATTAAGATGGTTTATATTCCTCAACCCGTCTAATTAACCTCTCCACATGGACTCTCAAACAAGCAGTGGCCTGGCTAACAACAACATGATGAGCTGACATTTTGTTTCCTTTGGACAGAAAGGCAGGCTGGTGACATTTTCCAGGGTCAGGATACTGTAATATTATCTTGTCTGCTAAAGACATAGAAGCAATATGACAACTGAATTTAAGAGTCTTTGAATGTTTAAGCTATAATAATAATAATAATAAATGTTCACAAACAGCATTAAGAAGACTATTTCCAGGTGGCTATTTTCAAAATGTATTTGACATATTAAAGACAGACGTAATCTGCACACATTAAAGTGAGAATATTTTCAGTCTCTGGTTGAAAAAATGGCATTTGTGGCAGTTTGCTGAGTTAAATGCATCATTGAACAATTCTGAAACGGTTATTGTAGTGAGCTGGATTATCTGTCTGCACAGATTCAGCTCCTCTGTCTTACCTGGTGTAAAATCAAATGTCTTCTGGTGATCCAGTGAACTGCTGCAACCCACAGAGGTACCACCTCCTCTTCTGTTTGCTGGAAAAGGCCTGCAGGCTCATCCGGGTCAAACTGGGCTGGCAGTGTGCTCACACACTACACTGCGTCTCGGCCTGATTGGATACTGAGAAAACAAATACAACACTATTTCATTACAAATGCACATAATGTCCACCCTGTCCTTCAGTCTAGCTAACACTATGAGGAAAAACAAAAAGTTTGACGTTACAGACATCAAGCTAGGCTACAAGCTATATGCTTAATTACTCATCCTTGTAATTGTGGACATAACTTAATATGTACAACTTGAAACTTTTCTCCTACTTGCTGGTGGGTGCCGGTATAGTGTACGGGGTCACACAGGGCCTGGCCGGGACAGCTGGCATTATAAGGATGAACTCCGTCTGTGTTATCTATTTTTTTTTTTTTTTTTTGATAAATAAACATTAAACTTTTGAGTCCTGTCTGTTCTGCAGTTAATTTTAAAATGCTTAGTTTGTAATAGCAATTGTTTATCTCACATGGATCTCAACAACAAATAGAGAAACACTGCTGTTGCATAAATCAACAAACCAGAAACTGGTATGACTAATGGCGATCATGTTTGGTTGCAGTTGCAGCTACTGGCCCTGTGACTGGATTTTGAAATGACATGTTAACTTGAGGATCCCCATTTGCTATTTAGGAGGAAGCATCAAAATACGGTAAAAATACTTATACTGTGGGTTTGATTTTTAAATTTTCACTTAATTAAAGATGATATCATGTATACAACATCGACATACAACATGCCCTGTCTGACAGGCCACATAACCAAGGACAACAAGCAAGACAGATTAGGAAAGAAAGGTCTAGAACTGTTGACTTTGCATTTGTGGATGTGGTATCTAGATTAAAACTAAAAGATTCATTATATCAGTATTCAAAATTTCCCTTTATTTCACAAAAGAAAACACCTCCAAAACAAAAAACCCAAAATCTGTTATGAAAAATGTTCAGATGAACTCCAGAGTCTGACCAACATTTCTCTGTATGAGAACAAGTCCAAAAGAAATAAACACTTTCACCTGAATTTAAAAAAGAATGTCAGAGTCAATGTCCCGTTTATATCTCTAAAGGAAAGATTTTGCAGGGCAGAACCTGTATGAATACACAGGTACAGCTGTGCTTTCTGCTCTCTCTTTTCTCTTGACACACACCGCTATTTATCTTTTAATAAAAATCAAAAATGTTATGCTCTCCATATTGTGTCATTTTTTTCCCCATGGAATCCAAAATGGCATTGAATATCAATATTTTTAAAGTATTGGATCATAATTAGAAATTCCTGTATCGTGACAGCCCGAGTTCCAAATGTGTCCCAGTTTATTTCCTGTTGCAGCATATGTGAATGACATAAGCTGACAGGAAGTAAACACAGGGCCCAAGCTGTCGCCGTCCTACTGTAAAGTTTCATTAACATATGTTAAATCCTCTGCGTCACTGTACGTGTACGTCACAGTTCCCCGTCCCCCACTTCCACGAACACAACACGGCAGCCATGCATCACACATGATCTGCGCCGACCCAACCCGGACAGATGGCACGTCGGATATGCCTCGGCCAATGGCATTGTTCATTTGACAATAATACCCAAACACTGGCATCCTCTCCAATACACATGTGCTGTCTGTTGTGATGCAAGCAGTTCATCCCTTGTGGGACCCGCTACTGCAGGGTTTAAAACCACTGACTGAGATTGGCAGCTCTCATTTTCCAAAGAACAGACACATCTGTTTTCTTGCTTGTTCAGGCGTGTTTATATGATTTGCGGGTGGTGGATTGATGATGCTTTTTGTTGTAATCCTTATACACTGACACAAGACAATGTGGATTCTCTAGACACTCAGTTTCAGCACAGATCATGAATTATCTTTAATTTATCATATTTTATTTTTTCTCTTTACATCTCCTATTTTTACAGCATATTATTTATTTATCAACGTTCAAAGATCAGGAGTTACTGTAAAACTGTACGTTTTTCATTGTTTTCTTATCCAGAAAATCTAATATTTAATTTACCTTTTAAAATCTCTCTTGCTTCAAACACATAGTGGGGTTTTTGAATCCTGTGCATAGCTTTCTTTCATTCTAAAGCATCAATGCTCTTTGCAACTTCTAACTGTGTAATCCTCTATCAAATAGCCCAGTAATCCCGGCTGCCTCTTACATGGCATAATGCATGATCATTTGGGCTGCTCCTCATATTCCCTCATTTCATTTCAGAGCATTAACAGCTTGCAACACTGAAAACTTTTTTGTGTTTATGTGTGTGACAATTTTGACCAAAAATTTGGGTTTGGTTCCTCAAGAATCTTTGGGATCTGTACTGTCCTGAAGCAGCAGCACGTCATACATGTGTACGTATAATCTGACTGAGTTTAGGCTTTTACGTTGTCAAATAAAAACAAAAAATCCAGAGCCCGCTCTGCGTCATCATAACCATGCAAGGCTGCATAACGTTCAAAGCCAGTCACACACATATCTTGTCTGTCCAAACTAAATCAGGGCAGATGGACTTTTGGTTCCTCGCCAACGATGCAATATTGTACAAAGATGAACAAGTTGGTCCTTGGATTAGAGAGGGTAATCTGCAAATTCCATGTTTTATGTAACTTTGAAATAGTGTGCATGTTTGCTCATGATGTCTACACAAATACCCAGCGAGTGGTTCGGTGTAACTTCATAATTGGTAGTGCTCACATTGATAGCAGAGCTAAGGGGATCATAAGGGCTTGTATCGGGATAATATAGTACATATTTTCAGAACATCTGGTGAGGTTTTTCCAAAAAACAGTGAATATAATGTTGTGTTAGGCCTTCTTTATACACCTTAATCTAACCCATCATATGCATAATTCTGTTGATACACATGACTACAATTGGATACACTGCTTTGTTCATATTGCTCTTTTTTTTTTTTTTTTTTTTTTTTTAAACAATAACTTCAGCAGTGGGAAACTCCAGGGTCTGAAAAGTGAAGTCAATGCTGAAGTGCCTTAAACTTCATTCATTCTGCATTCTTTCTAACAGCCAGCAGGGGGCGACTCCTCTGGTTGCAAAGACATCTGATTGTATAGTATATGTATTCTCACTTGATTTATTAACTCAGTGAACATTGTAAACATGAGTTTATGGTCTCAATCAGTTTCAGTTCTTCTTCAATACAGCGTGATGTTCATTTAGTAAATTATGGTCCCATTTAGAGTCAAATAGACCATAAAGCAGGGGATGATTTAGGGTGTGGCTACCTTGTGATTGACAGGTCGCTACCACACTGTTGTCCGGTGTGAAAGCTGTCTTTGCCTTACAACTTTAACCCTTTCACAGTGTGTTTCGGTTCATGAATATTAATTATAACCTTTTTGGTCTCCTGAAATGCTTTATTCAGCATTACATTATACTTAGCTCCAACCTCACTTCAGGTTGCAAAAAACCAAGATGGCAACGGCCAAAAACCGAGATGGGGACGGTCAAATCACCAAACTTCGGGGCATCAAAACAGCAGTCCACAAACCAGCGGGTGACAATGCCCAGTCCTTATATACAGTCTATGAACTTGACACATGCTGCACCAATAAGTAGGGAGGAACAACAGGATCCAGCAAAACCTCCCTCAAGGCCTTGAAAGCTACAGTTTTCAGGAAGTGATCTCAAATCTTTTTCTCATACCCTCGTCAAGCAGCTTCTCCTCAGTCCCCAGAAGGGGGCAGTAGAGTATATTTGCAGGCTCATTAAGATGGTGTTAGTCTTAAACTACAGTAATAGCAACAAAGCTGCCTCTGTGAGTGTTTCACAGAGCCTTCAAGGCTACAGTCTAATGATCTGGATGCAGTAATCCAGGACAGTTGTAGCTGGTTGTGACCAGAGCAGCCAAACTGGCCCTCTGACTGCCTGAACTCCTGCAACTGAGTGAGTTAGTGCCTAAACGTGTATATAACATAGTAAATATGAACTTCCCCTCCAACTACAACATTAAAGGACTGCTTCAGCTATTACACCAGTAATTGTTATTTACAATGTAATAAAATAACACTGACAGTAATGACAACTTCTCCTTTTGACACTTGCTTCTGACACTTGTGTGCTTTTACCAAAGCTAAAGTGCTTGTACTTGAGTATTTTCAGTGTGGTATTGCTTCTTTTTCTCGAGTACAATGAGCTAAATATTTCATACTGTCAATACTTTACTTAATGCTATCACCACTGTTGAAATTATAAATGAAGATCTTTATTGGTAGTAAAGTCCTGGTGTAATCTGGTCTTTTGACAGCAAAAAAGACACCAAATGAAACAAATAAACCACCACATACAGTCGTAAACAAATGAGGCGCAGTCTTTAAAATCAGAAAGTAAACATACCAGAACTGCTTCAGGACAGGGGTCTAAACAGTGCTTTACACCTGCGCAGAAGGATTAAGTCTTCTTTACGTGATCACTTTGGTTTCCTTCCTTCGGGCTGATCTCTTTAGTCAGTTCAAGTGTCAAGAAATCTCTTGTAAGGAGCTTGGTTGGATCCCAAATAAACAGTCTTGCTTGTTGGAATCTGAATGACTTCATTCCCGACAAGGGATCAGAGGTTTAAGCCACTAGTGTGTCAATAAATGGTTCAAAAGGTGGAATTGATCTGTTACAGAATGACACAGGAACAAGAAACAAACAATGAACGGTCAAGAACTGAAAATCTGAATGATACACACGAGGGGCATTTTTTTTTTCCATCACAAGGAATTAAGCTTTGTCAGTGTATTTAGTCTTTCTGAGAACCCACACACACACACACACACACACACACACACGCACACACACACACACACACACACACACACACACACACACACACACGGTCAGTTTAGCAGCTATTCTGGAGCTTTTGATCAGAGCACATGATCTTCATCAACTACAAATGAAGTCTGCACACTTGTTGGATATGTACATGATTAAAATTGCATTTTAATTTTACGGTATACATGGATGAAGAGACCTTAAATGTCTATATTTCCTTTTGCTGATAAAGATCCTGAAAGCTCCAGGACGGCTACTAAATCGACTTCGAGGTGAGATTGTTTTGTCCAACACTATTAGTGTTTCAGCATCCTCTTCTGCTCCAGCCTCATCTTGAGCTCTGAGACCAGCGCTAAGTTCACAGTGTCCTGTCTGTTCATCCCTGGTTTCTTTCTAGGTTTGGGTGCCACTGTCGCTGAGACGGTGGGTACCGCCCAATGCCTCTCCCCTGGGATGTAGGCGGGTGGTGGAGGGGGAAGAGATGGGGCACTGGGTGGTGGAGGCCAGTGTCTCACAACGTTGGTCACATTGTTGTTGTAGTTGACATTGTCCACGATGACCTCCGGCTCTGGCTCTTCCTCTTCTACTCTGAATTTCTCTCCGGGGTTTTCTGGCGTCTTGAAGGGGTTTCTGAAGTTCCAGGGGTTCTTTTTGCGGGGTCTCCTCCTCACACGGCGGTTAGGCAGGATCCGGTTGGATTTTTTGTTGCGTATGAATGTTGCAGTGGAGATGATGACTGTGACTATGACCATGATACTAATGACACCAGCGAGCATGCCTAGGATTTGCAAAGGCTTGTTTCTACTCTGCATCAAAAATGATTCCAAAGGCCCCCCATTGAGTTGGGTCTGTAAAAGAGCACAGGGAGAGTTCACATCCATGGGACTGAAGTTACACACAAAGATTAACTTCTAAATATTGTCCCGTGTATGAACTGTAGTACTGCATGTATTCATCATTTGGCTAAAAATATCATGTGAGGTGCAAAATACAGAACTGTAAACTTACTGCAAATGTACTGCCATAATACTGTTTGTATAAAAACAAAATGTGTTTGTGTTTCCTGCTGAATGTCTTGCAAATTAAGAATACTACACATGATAATTAATTCATTGTTCTACTGTTTTCTGTTTTGTCAAGACAAGATCAGAGAGGTTGACTGGGAAACCTATAACTGAGACCATCCAACATCTGAGAATTAATATATGAATTGATGTGAAAATGAAAACTAATTTGGTTGTAGGTGTGGTGTCATAATGTGCGTAGTATATTCCCCCGTCAAATAAGGGAAAATGAGAAAAGTGTGCTCCTGTACTCTTTTACAGACAGCCTTTTTCTACTACAAAATCCTGTGAAAATAATTTGCTCCAAATTCTTGGTACCGTGGGGTAAAAGCAGCAGTACTGCTGTGCTGATGATCTCAAGGCAAGCTTCATTTTACGGCACAGGCCTCCTCATAATCTTTCTGATCTTGCCCTGAGCTTGTACGCGGGACTTTTTCACAGAGTTCCAGTACATAAGAGTCGAAATGAAGATTGTCAATGAAATGGCGAAGGTGACAGCGGTCAAACAAATCCCAAACACAGCCCCCGGACGTTTCCTTAGGCCCAAGAAGTATGAGACAAATCTGGATTTGACCTGAAAACATGACAATTGCATTTGTGTGAGATTCAGATTTTTTTTTTTTTGACTACAAATTTTTAATTGCTACTTAAAGGTACAGTGTGTAGGATCTGGCAGCATCAAACTGTGTGGTTGCAGATTGCAACCAAGTGAGTACCTCTCCGCTCACTTCTCTCTTTCCAAGACTGCGGTAATATGAGCTGCCAAATGCAAAACCAAAAGTGGTTTGCCTAACAGAGGCCATCCTTACCATAATAACACTACCTCAGGTCAGTCAGACGCCAGCTGGTGGTACCACTGTTTTACACTCTGTGTCTCACATTACTGCAGTTTGACAAGCGTGTCGTAGAACTACAATGACCTCCAGATAACATAAAAACCCAAAAGGCTCTCTCTAGAGTCAGTGTTTGCTTTGTCTGTTCTGGCCTGCTGTAGAAACATGGTGGCGCAACATGGCGGACTCCGTGAAGAACACCCGCTCCCTAAGTAAATATGAAGGGCTCATTCTGAGCTAACGAGAACATACCGATTCTTGTTTCAGGTGATTATACATTAATGAAAACATAGTTATGTATATTATATTCCATTTCTGCTAATAGATCCCCTGAAATGTTGCACACTGTTCCTTTAAGCAAACAACGGATGAACCTGACATACTGGGCTGTGATGAAAATGAGTTCTGCAAAAAAGCTGCACCTCCACAGGAAAGACAAAAGGTCATTTCTCACTGTGACTGTAGAGGGAGCGAGCAGTCACAATGCTTACACGTTATTTTTCATGCATTTGAATTGTAAAGATTTATAATCCATCATAATATATCACAGATGTGGCCCCTTATATGGGTTTGACTGACATATTGCTACTTACAGCTTCAGTGATATCGATCTTGATGACCGCAGTGGTGCTGAAGGATGGCTGGCCTCTGTCCCGGGCCTGCACCACCAGCGACCAGGTGCAGTCTCTCTGCTTGGTGATGTTCTGAATGATGGCCATTGACTTGATGTAGGACTTGAGCATGATCTCCCCCGTGTCGGCGTTAATGTCAAAGATGTTGTTGTCCGGCTCGGCTTTCATGATGGCATACTCGATGACATTGTTGGGTACTTCTGCATCATCGTCTACAGCCTGTGTAGGTGTAGATGAATTTCATTAAAAAACATAATGGTATTGACTTTGTCCTTGAGTTTCACTTTATTTGACAGTAAATCATGAAATAGTGTACCTCTATTTTCACTGGTGCTCCAATCACCATAGTTGTCTCTAGAAAGTTGTCATTGAATGCAGGCGGGTGGTCGTTCAGGTCTAACACAGTCACAAAGACCTCGGCCAGGCTGTATTTCCCCTCTGTGTCCTCTGCCTTCACATAGAAGTTATACTTGGACCTTACCTCCGCGTCCAGGCTCGCCCACGGCTGGGTGTAGATGATTCCAGATGTAGGCTGGATCAGGAACCTGGAAATTTGATGAGATTTTTAAATTCAATTCAGATTTACCAAATGCATGTGCGGGCCATGTTTTTCATGTCCTCACCTAAATACAATGGGTAAAACCTTAAGACACTTTAAGAGAGACAATTAGGGGTGTGCAATGTTACCTATTTCTAGCTGAGGAAACAGAAAATCGATTATATTGCTCCTAGATGTTATTAATTTTCTTGAAAGTTCATGACAGTTTATACGTATACAGTGTATACGCTGCATTGAAACTTTAAAGGTGCTAAACCATGCTTGGCCAGCCCGGCTATGTTAACAAAGCACAAAGAAGCTCTGATTACAGAGTGACTTCATTCTCTGCTCAGGTAGACATTACTCCTCTTTATCTTTACATAGACAATAGTTGTTTGCTGCTGCATTAAAAGGTCCAGTGGGCAGGAGCTGGCAGTGAGGTGAGGAGATTGCAACTGAAGCCTTTCCCATGTGCCACGTGTGTTAGAGAGCTACAACGGCCGACGCGAAATACAAATGGCCCTGTATAGAGCCTTCGGGAGGTGAGTCAATGTGTAGAGTACATGTGTATGTGGGAAGTGAGTGGTGAAGCAGGAGAGAGAGAGTGGCAGCGACAGCAGTTTGTAACATTATCGACTCCGGTCCAAGCAGGATAAGTTACCAGTGTTTGGTTTATCCATTCTGGGCTGCCGTAGAAACATGGCGGTGCAACATGGCGGACTACGTGAAGAGGACCCGCTCCCTATGCAAATATAAACCTCTCTTTCTAAGATAACGAAAACACAAAAATTGTTATTATCAGGTGATTATACACTAAAGAAAACATACTTACAGTATTTATATTATATTCCCTTTCTGCCAATAGATCTCCCTAATTGTTACACACTGTTCCTTTAATGCTCTGAATATTGAATTTAGCACCTTCAAACAGTTCATGGCGATACCACTGCCAATTAACATTAGTCATGACAGACTGAACTGTTAATATATAGAGCAACAGTGCAATTAGACTGTTTCACTGACTGACTTGTTTAATTATCCTACAGTGACTTTGTCACAGTCATAAGCAAAGAACAGTCTATTTTCTCCTCCAATCCCATTAGAGGATTAACAAAGACAGAGGGCAAGCAGGCAAAGATCACGACTGCATGGCCCTGTGTATACTGAGGTATTCTACAACATACTGTAAAGAAGGCATAAACATGCATAATTTTTAAATATTGCTTCATGACAAATTTCAAAGAGGCATTTTGGAGTAATGTGAAGTGACCGAACAAGCACGCACTACGATAGAAGTGTCACAGGTTCATGTTTGCTTTACTGTTTCCAAATCCAGCTCTTTTGGTTCTCTAGGTCATGCAGAAAGAAATGTGATTAAAACTAACTTTGTACAAAGTGCAGGTGACCTTGAGGACTATACAGTATCTGTAGTGATGTGAAGGGAAAGGTAAGCTGTGGGTATACTGAGTGTTATTAAGAGAAAACAGAGAGCCTTTTTCTCAGGAGGTTAGACGTCTAACTGGAAATCTAATAAATATCGAGTTGAGAGAAAATACCAGCAAATCCTCTGAGGGACTCCAGCATATAGGTGCAATAAACAGAACCAAGTTCTAATACAAAAACAAGTCTGCTGTGATATTTCTGTGTGTCTTTCAGGCAGATGTGTTTTTGCTGGAGGTGATCTTCATATACACTAGTACAGTGGTCTTCATGATATTGATTCATTTAATTAAACTTATTTCCAGAAAAACGTGCCTTGGATGCTTTTTGTAAGAACACTGTTTTTCAACTGTTGACAAACATGCAGCATATCAAATACTAACAATGTTATATGAATGTTTGTGATTTTGCAGTTATGTGTATGCTTTCATTCTCATATGCTGTCACCACCTGATTATCCGGTCTGTTCTCAGTCCCAGGGTGTCAAATACCGAGGCTTTGTCACGGCCGCCGGAATGTGATACTACTGCACAAGACAATGTTTTCAGTTGATTTTTACTGTACAAACATGCTAGTTTCAAAGCCAAACATACATTTTTTTCTAAACTTTTCTAAGTGTTATTTTTGCCTAAACCTAAAGTAATACCAGGGCAACTATAGTGGTTTTGATGCCAAAAATTAAGTGATAATAAGGGGCGTGACAAATCGTCCGTATGTGATGTGCTGGGATGAGAATATGTTGGATTTTCTCCACAAACAGTCATTTAATGTGTGGAGGTGTACTGGCATTGTGGTTGAGATATTAGAGCTATATCTAGATAGATTAGTAGCGTTATGAGTATGAGAGGAATTTGAGGAGGTGCTGAGTCACCTCCTGTGATAAGAGCCCATTTCTGTATGTTTCAGTTGCATTCTTCTACTCACAAGTCGGCCCCTGATCCGTAGATGGAGTACTTCACTTCACCCCAAGGTCCTGAGTCTGGGTCTGTTGCCTGCAGATAAACAGAAAAGACAGATTATAGAGCAGACGAAAAAAAATATGTTATGAGTTTGGTTGTGGCACTTGCATAAATTAGGTCAGTTCAACATAACTTTCCCAGCAGTCAGGGTAATCTGCAATTCCTCTTTAGTGAGTTTTAGTGCAATATGTGGCTCAGTAAGCTAAGGCATATCCCACTTACTTTCTACGTCACAACTCTGATAAAGCTCAAAACATTGATGTTAGATTTGTTTGTACCTCTTTGTAAAAGCAGAAATGAGAAAAACCGTCTGCCAGCATGGACTAAACTGAATGAATCTGTGATGGATTGAGAGATGATGCTGCAGGGGTCAGCTATAAAAAGACTGGTTTTTGATGTCATAGGAACATCATCGGCATCGGCTAATCTGTCTGTCACCACAGGGATGCCTGTTCGCTGTCTCCCTGTGTCCAAGGTCACTTGTTGGCTGTTCTTTTATCTGATTGAAATTGCCCAGGATCAAGGAAATGAGCCTCTGTGGTGTTCATGCAAGGGCGGGATTTATCAGCGAGCCCCCTGTTGCTTTGAGCCTGTTCAGGGCTGATATGAACTGACAAGTGTGAAGGTTAAGACAGTCCAAAAAAATCATTATCCATCGATCTATCTATCATTTTAAACTCAATGGCCTTGAAACACATTGCTAAAAGTATTCATGTTATTCCTGCACACATTTTTGTGCTGCAGCTGCATGTGCTTCTAAGCATTAGGGGGGAAAAAAATCTGGGAATTTGGTGTTACACAACAAAATGAAAGTGATAGCCATCTGGCAGCTTACCTCGCCTAGCTTTTATCTACATGTTTTCACATGTTATCCCAACCCCTTGCTGCTCAAAAAGTCTACATTTAGAGAATTAACAGCCCTCTTGGGCATTTTGTTAAAATCAGTATTGCTCTTTAGCTCAAGAGTGACGTACATTAGTGCTGGCATGTGTTTTTAGACAGCTAGGATGAAGACTCTCTCTCACCGTGACCGACACCACATTGGAACCGCCGGGTGAGTTTTCGGGAATTCTGGCGATGTAGTAATCGGAGGAGAATTTGGGAGCGTTGTCGTTCGTGTCCAAGAGGTGAATGACAATGTCTGCTGTGGCGCTGAATCTCTCAGGCGTATCGATCTCAACTGCAAGTAGCTAAAAGTGGAGAAAGATAGTGAATAAATGGCACAAGAAAACAGATGCAGGTGATATAACACTGCCAGTTGTTGAGGAATATACTGTGGTGCAACCTTGTATGTGAGAAAGTGGTGTTTCTCATAGTCCATAGCGGCAGAGTCTTCTACTAAGATTGTGACCTGGGCCTCATTGAGTACAGTCTGAGGGACGACCCGCAGCATCCTCCCTGGTCCGATCAGTCTAAGATTGAATTTAGCATTCGCACCCTGCGAGAGCACAACACACATCATCACATTAGTCAGAATGTCTCATTAGAGAAAATGACAGTTATGTTATACAACCACGACTCTATTTATAGTAATCTTCATTTGTTACAAAGCTATATCGCATACAAACATAATCTATGCAGTATACAGTCCATTCAATCAATATAAAAGCTTTTCATTATTACAGTAATGTATGAGAGATCAATAGGATATCAGTGGCAGCAGTAATACGCTAGGTGAAACATAATATCGCCGACCCTGATGTTGTAACAGTATTATCAGAGAACACATTTGGTGAACACCAGCCATTTGGAGGAGGTTTACACAAGGAGCTGGAAACACAGAGAGACTTGCATAAGCTGACAAATGGCACAGCTACTGCAGAGAGCTCCGTTTAATTTGTGCTGGCTTACTCTCAAATTTGTGCAATTTTAAAGGGATTGTCTGTGATAATGGCAAGCTTAAAGTCAGTTCATACACAGAGAGGCACAACATTGGAATGTTGATTAAATCAGTTTCTTATTAGATAATGTAATTTGGTGGTGGAAATGAGTGTTATTACATAATCACTACAGCAACTGCTGCTCCTCTCTCCTGGTTAACTGAGGCAGCTTTCAAAGGCAATAACAGCTAAAGATGATACCATTTTCATACTAATCAGTCAGTGTGTGAGAAAATATGGAAGACAATAATGGTCTCCTCACCTGATCGGAGTCGTTGACTGTAATTTTCAGTCCTCTGAGGATCTCTCCCTCCGGTGGATGCTCATACATGGTCAACTCAAACATGTTCTGTGGGCCGTTCTCGCCATAGAAGGTAGGTGGATTATTGTTCAGGTCCACCACGCGGATCACTACAGTGGTCACCCCATAGTCCAGGAGTCTGCCTTCAGGACTTACTTCTGATGCCTGGACACAGAGGGTAAAGGTCATGCAGGTTGTATTTACAGTAATCTGCGAGTTTCACCAGATCAGTTGTACTTTGTGAACGGCAACTTACCTTGACTATAATGTTAAAGATTTCTCTCTTCAGATACATGGGGAGAGTCAGCAGAGTGATACAACCAGTGGTTTTGTTAATGCTAAAAACACCATCGTCACCTGAAGAGACAAACAACAGACAGACTGACGGTATGAGCTTTTTTGCTTTATTTCAAAATCATTCTAATCGTCATTGCGTGAATGCTTACCAGACTGAAAAGAATAACGGATTGGGTTTGGGTTTCCCAAATCGCCATCTTTGGCTGTAACAGTGAATATTTCAGATCCCTGCATGAGGAAAAGATTGAAAGATTGATAATTAGTGGTTTAAGATAACTAGAACTAAAAACATTAGTAAAATATTAATCAAGTTTTTCCAGTAACTGACTGATATATTTAAATTGACATTCAACTGAGTCAACCTGTGGCTTGTGCAGAGCTATTCAAAGCATACCGCGATAATCTGCACCCGAGTCTTCAGATGTTCATTAAAATGTCATGACCCTAATTATTCGCTTTAGGATGAAAGTCAGAACATATAATGACTGCAGTGACATTTTGTGACTGAGGAGATACGGTGGCTTTCACCTGCTGTGAGAAAAGCTATGAAGAAGGCAGTGTGGACATTACTGGAAATGTCAGCAATTAAAGCTGTGCGATACGAGATAATGCTGTCTGTCTTGTGGTGTGGGCTCTTCTGCTAATTTAAACTGTGAATGCAGAAATAAATTATAATAAACTAAATATTTAAAGAGCTTTACAAAATGTTTAAAGACTAACGAATAGTTATACAAACTGAAACGTTTTTAGTTAAAGGGTGCAGTCGAAGCAGAACGTCACTGAAAGTTGTTTTCATACTCACTGGCACTGAGATTTCATAAACGTAGCCAAAATATGGCGTCCCAATAAAGGCTGGCGGAGTGTCCTGTGCATCGATCACATTGATCGTCAGGGTAGCAGAGGACGACATGAACTGCTCTTTGCCATTAAAGTTACCACCACCATCCTGGAACAAAAGAAATGTGCAGCTTATATCTACATTTTAAGAAAGGCATAATGTCCAATGAAGAGTATACAGGAGTGTCATTTTGTAAGATATTTTTGTCTGAAGTCAAGTTTTGTAATGTTTATAATTTTCTAATGAGGGCACTTTATATAAATCATACTGATAAATCACATCTGTTTTGAGACAGAACTTAAAGGAACATTGTATAAACATTTAGGAGGATCAACTGGCAGAAACTGAACATAATATCAATGAGTATGTTTTCCTTAATGTATAATCACTTGAAAATAAGAATCGTTGTGTTTTGTTACACATTTATATGTCATATTTATATTAGCCATTTATATGTATATACATATTGTACATATTGAGCAAATTTTCTTCATGTTTCCACAGCAGCCCAGTACGGACAAACCAAACACTGGCTCTACATAAGGCCATTCGCGTCTACCATCGTAGTTCTCCTACATGCTTGGCACACAGGAAGTTTCAACTGGTTGCAATCTGCAACCTCACTGCAAGATGGTGCCAAATCCTACACACTGCCCTTTAAAAGGTGCCTTGTAAAGTTTTCTTTTAAACAAACAAGTTTATGTTTACATTCTGTGTTTCTAAACCAAAAGCATTTTGTGTGTGCTTGAGGACTACACAATGTGTTGAACATATTTCCTTATAAAACATTTGCGAGGCTGACATTTAAAGGAGCAGTGTGTAGGATTTAGAGGCTAAAACAGTGAGGTTCCAGACTGCAACCAACTGAATAACCCTCTCTCTTACTCTAACCCTTACTGGTCCCTCTCCACACGTGTCGGAGAAATACGCCGGCCTTCACATAACGTAAAAACCTGAAAGGCTCTCTCTCTCGAGCCAGTGTTTGGTTTGTCTGTTCTGGGCTACTGTAGAAACAGGACGGAGCAACATGGCGGACTCTGTGAAGAGGACCCACTCCCTATATGTTGTAGATATGAATGGCTCATTCTAAGCTTACATTCATGTGATTATACACTAATGAAAACATAGTTATGAATGTTTCATTCCATTTGTGCTAATAGATTCCCCAAAATCCTACACACTGGACAGTTAAAGTATTATTGAAACCTACATTGTTTACATCCATGCATACAAGCCATGTCTTGGAGCATGATAACCGCTAAAACCTCCACTACTTGTTTTTGAACTGAAAATGAAAGTACACTATTGCACATCTATGTGCATCTATTACCTTTGCAATGACAGTGACAAAGTGTGTCTTGGCTTTCTCATAGTCCAACATTTGTCCAGATTTGACACGAAGGACACCACTATGTCTGTCCATGGCAAACAAAGTGGACTGAGGATTCTGGAACAGAGAACAGGACAAAAGCAGGATTTTAAAAGCACGCACACGGGGGGCACACACACACACACACACACACACACACACACACACACACACACACACACACACACACACACACACACACACACACACACACACACACACTTTCAGGTCACATGAGTAAAAGCCTGTCACTGAAACCCCCTAAACCCCATTTACAACCACTCACGTGAGATATCATGAAAAGTGGTCAGATGGCTGCATTAAAAACACTCAGTAGCCACTTGCATTAGGCCACATCATGTATAAAATCTCTTTGTATATCTGGATGTAAAGAGCCCATATGCTCAAGGACAGGGCAGGCAGGTGAAAGCTGCTGTGTCCAGATGTGCCTCACTCGTCCCTCCAGGCCAGCTGGTCTTTGGTTCTAATAGTCCAAAGTGCAAACTAACAGTCTCTGCCACCCTCCTGCCAAAGCAGCCCTCTAAGCCTCCAATACCTGACACAAATGTGATTGTGATTTAATCCCCATCCTCATAACTACACCAGCATATTCAGGCACATGCACAGACACAAGCAAAATCCAAATGATGTTAACCTCGTTATCGGTGCATCTATACATTATTTCCGTGACAAGCAGATTAACATTAGAACTGGCCAGTTTCAGCTGGTATTTCATATTAGGAGCGTTTTAAAAAAAATGTTTTGTTCGTACTTATTTCTATTCTGTATTCATTTATTGCCATATACCAGAGTGGATGTGGTGTGAGTGGGCCAAATGATACCTGGAGGAAGTAGGTGACTGATCCCCCTGAGCCTGTGTCTTTGTCTACTGCCTCAACTTTGTAGATGCTGCTGCCAGACTCAGTTGTCTAAAACACAGAAAATAATTCAGGTCACAAGACATAGGGCCTAAAAATAAACAATGCAACACATTTAATTTCATATTTTTAAAGCAGGAGAGGCCGAGACTTCATAAAGCATGAAGTTTTGGTTTAACTTACTTCCAGGACATCAATGATTGCTGGCATGTTTTGGAATTCAGGTTTTTCATCGTTCGCATCCATTATGAATATTGTGACTCTTTCCACAACCTAACAAGAAGAAGAAACAAAAAACAAATGAAACAAGTTTATTTTAGTTTGATTCATTGTAAGGGATGGCACTAAACAGGCATAATCACACATTGAACCAGATGTTGATACCTTGCTTCGCCCATCTGTGATGCTGACAAGAACGTCAATAGAGTCTTGTTTCTGAGCAGAGATGGGAAACAAGTTGATATGAAGAAATACATGATGGAAAAAAATATCATCTTAATTCTTAAAGATGTTAAAGTTCACATAAAATGTGAAATTTATCTTTTGTACTTCTTCATTTATCATACTGTCCTCTGGGGCCTATGTTAAATTTACCTCTCTGTCCAGCTGTTCTACCAATGTGATGTTTCCAGATGTTGGGTCGACCCTGAAGTATTCTTTGGACCCTGGATCAAAGGAAAGGCCATATCTCACCTCCTGGCCCTCAGGGTCTGTGCCATTGAGACAATAGATCTGTGTACCTAAAAGAAGACCATAAAATATTATCATAATTTTAGTCAAATTAGCTTCAGCTGCTGACTGGTTCAAACAGATTTGGAGGAGTCAAAAAGTGTTTGTACATTCCTATACCAATTTCTAAATTTAAAAATAAAAAATCACTTGAAAAAAACTGGCTCTAAATGCAAAATAAACCAACCTCTAAGGAGTATAGTTAAGCCATTGTTTGGGCCAAACTAGGCGGAGATGCAGAAGCCAGCAGTGTAATAATAAGACTGGTGGAAGGTGCAGAGATACAGCTGCACTACATTCACAGCCAGAAAACTGTCTCTCACATCAGGTGGCACCAGCAGATGAGCATGTTCATGCAAGTATGTACACGCCACACGACACCTGTTCATCTGTCACAGACTATTTAACATCCGGGACTCCCAGATATTGGCAGCCAAAACATGCCATTGTGATGACTGGTTGTTCCACCAGCCTATTACTGTAGCTGTTCATGCTGAATTTCAAGTTCTGTATGTCCGAGGTTGATCTCACCGACAGCCGTATCCTCTGAGAGGCTGAAGAGCGCCAGGTTCCCATTGTAGATGTAGGGCCCGTTGTCGTAGAAGTAGGGGGCAAAGTCTGCTTGTGCTGAGGACAGTCACATAAACGCACCATTAAAAGCTTGAAAGAGTTTCATGAAATTCAGACTATAACATTTAAAAGAAGAAATAACAAAATCTTCCTCTTACAAATTAAAAGTTGAACTCATAAGTTATAAAACACACCTTTAGTCAATTTAGCACTACCAGTAGCTTATGATGGCTAATGTTTGCTACTGTTAGCAGACTTATTTCTCTTTTGTTTGTGTCACTGGTGGTCACAATGGTCACCGAATATCAAAGTTACATATAATCTTGAAACTAGACTGACATAAACCAAGCTGACTATATTGCTGCTTTGACTGGGATTACAGGTGGGTTACGTCAACCTCCTACGATGCCTGTTCTATACATAGACCTGGGATCTATGGTGGCAGAAATAACGCTGTTTTTATTTGATGTTTTATCCACACACACACACACACACACACACACACACACACACACACACACACACACACACACACACACACACACACAATATAATACTAACAAATCAATCAATATGATAATCAGAGTATAAACACACATGCACATACTGTATATTTGAATGAATTGAAAACAGACTATAATTCAATCCTAAATTTACAATCATCAAGTCCGAGGTTGTTAAATACACCAGAACAGCATTACTCTGATCTACATGTCGACTACAAGCAGAGAATTAAGGAATGAAACTCACCAAAGCAGGTGTGCACATACACAAAAAGCAGTGGCAAATGTAAAATCTTCACATTCTTCATCCTAAAGAATGAAGTCGTGAAACCGCACCATGAAGACGGCTCCGTCGAGACTCCCGTACATGAGACGCAGCTCTCAAAGGTGTTTGTGTGCGACTGGAGGAGGCTAAAGGCAGATGCTCGCATGCTAATCCCATGACACATCTTAAGAGTTACTCCTGGGCCGCCTCAGTCCAACTGGGCTTCTTCAACCACCAAGAAGATGGCTCTATCAAAACAAGGATATACCACAACTTTGCAGATAATGGACAGCTGTATTTTTCAGTTTTTTTCATTTTTGGTGTGGATCATCAGCTTTCATTTACTACAAATAATAAATAAACATATGTGCAATTTTCATGTCCAAATGTAATTTAAAAATATACAGAATAATAACAATGAAGAGATGCTTGTATCTGAAGGTAAGAAAGGTAAACTGTCAAAGATTATGACTAATATAAAAATGTCAAATTCAACTCTATTCTACAGTCTAATAAAGATTGTATTTGCAATAAATGCTGTCATTAGATTGACATCCTTGCTATCAGGATGTAAACTTTCTACATCTTTGATTTATCAACTGTTTTGAGCAATCACAACCTCAGTTATTGTACGAGTTTACTTGTGATATTTGGATGATGTTGCTGTATTTACAGTCTATACTGAACTGTAACTAATAGAAAGTGTGTTAGTCCTCTGTGAATGAGATTTCTGTTTTAAATGTAACTTCTGTGATCTGCCCTTGAATTATTTTAGTGCTGTGAGTGACCTCTGCCATGGACAAAATAGAGGGATTAAAATTATGTAGAGTCTATATAGTCAGTGTTTTACCCACACTGTATACAGTACCATCTGCTATGCACTCTACAGCCATCTGTTGCATTGGGGAGAAGAAAAAAAAAATGCCACAATTCACTCAATTACTAGAATAATTACAAAACAGAGGATGACAGCAGTGAATGATCTGATGAGATTATAATTCCTGTCTGACTCCTGTCCTGTCTGGTACAGATCACAAAGTGAATGTGTGGCAGCTTATAACATAAACTGAGAAATCTAAATAAATGATAATGGTTTGCATCTCTCGTATTTCATTCATTTCTTTCTTTATTTCCATGTTTACTATGTCAACTGTGTGCCGAGTCTCTTTAATTAAAAAACAAACAAACAAAAAACAATCAACTTAATGTCTTTCTGGGACTTTTTGAATGGTATTTTGGGCACTGAAGATGGCTAATCTTCTTGTCTGATAATCTTCTTGTTTTAAATCTAAAGCCACTTAGAGGTAAACTCTCATAAACAAATATTGTATAATATTAAAGGTGCTAAATATCGGATTGGGAGCCTTTCCATTGCCTTCACATGGCTCTTAACATGGTAACGGCTGCAGCGCTAACAGTGCTGATAGGGCAAAAAAAGGCAAAAGTGCTGACAGAGATAACAGTGTTTACCTGAGGAGGAACCCGTGGGTGCTTTGTCAAAATTATTATTATTTTTTTTTTTTACAGTGTTTGAAAATGTCTTGAGATCTGCAATCAAGGAAACAAAAGAAACTACAGGCATTCTTACATTTCTACAGATGCTGTAGAATTAAATTAAAAAATCATTACAGTTGTAATATTTTGCCATTTCTATAGAAAATAATACCAAGTCAGCAACTGTATGGTGCCTGTGCACACCATTAAAACATGCTGCGTGCAAGAGGATTTACACACATGCATAAACCTACAGTCCATTCTCATGCTGAAATTAAATCTACTTTATAATCTGAGTGGTGCTGGTAGAATGTACAATATGTAGAATGAGCTCAAAGGTTGCTTGCTGCACGAATTGTGCTTTCAGAAAACTGGAAGTTGGCACACAGTCACAGGGAGGAAATGAGCGGCACACATACAGAATAAAAAACACCAACATTCATGTTGTTCCTTCATGTTTAGCAACATCAGTGTATGAGTGAAGATCAGTGACCTTCGGCAGCAGGCGACTGCCCTGCGTATACAGTGAGACCTATCAGAAACATAATGTGTCTAGATGCCAAAGTACTTAAAGGCACAGCAAATGATTTTTATGCCTTTTGAAGCAGAATATGCATTACTTTCACTAGAAAAGATCACCTGTCAGGTTAGCTCTGTATGTTGGTGGTCAAGGCCGTGGCTTCAGGTTTAATTCTCATGGTCCTGGCAGATGGCAGGCCTAAAGATTAACCCACTGTGCTTTAATCTCTCCTCATCTTGTAATGCACAGAGCCTGTCTGTGGTCATACAGGCTCCATCAGACATAAATGTAAAGCACAATTAGCACACACAAACAGCATCGACTGGTGGACATGTTGCATACTGTATAATGTGCAACATTATGGGAGTTCACATGATCTTTTTTTATCATCTGTCACACTGAACGTGAAATTTGTTAAACATGTTTAAAGGTGTGCGCCAGTGTACACATTCTACAATAAAAACCTGCCACCGAAGCTTAAATGTGCAAGTGTCTTTGCAAGGATCACTGCAAAAAAATCATACGGATAAAAGCTCACTGCTCATCTGTAGTCATCTTCTTAGTTTCTAATCCTTGTGCCTTCAATCACAGCGGCACATGCTGACCTCTTTGTTCCCGTCAGAGACAGAGCCACAAGGCTACCCATGGGGAAATTTCAGGGAGATGCTCATCACTTCAGCTTGCTGCTGCATGGGCATCATTTCATCTGGATTACTGTCATCAATAGACAAAACTGCATCTATATAGGCTCAGTGTATCCTGAAATATATCAGTATAAATCTGCCACTGACACAAAAGCACAATATCTCAAATCATGTTGTTCCCTTGACCAGAAATCACCCTTAAAGGGTTTAGTATCTGCATGAAAACAGCAGCAGCAGAGGGTGAAATACAGCAGTTATGTTTCCTTCTTTGCTGCATTATAAGACAATTTAAGAAAAAAACAGAGGTCATCTTTCTCTGCAGGACTAAAACACATCAAGGAAGTTGTGCTACAACATCAACCAGCTCGTCCTCACAGGTTAGCCGGCACCGGTCTGCTGATTGTTCCTAGAATTAAACCCAAACATGGTGAACCTGCTTTTAGCTGCAGTGCTGTAAATACCTGGGACACACTTCTAGGAGAGCTCACACTTTTTTAAGCATGGACTACCTACAAATGCAAGCAGTCTGCCAATTGTCTGCCATCGCTTTTAATTACACACTATGTAATCTGGACTGTAAATTTTATTATTTTACCTATTCAATTTTTTTTAATCCTTTTTCATTATATTTTGATTTTAGTTTGCCGTTTTACCATCCCATCCCCCCGTTTATTGTTTATCTCAGTGACTTCCATAAAGCGCTTTGCATCATCCTGTGTATGAAATGGTCCGTACTGTATAAATAAAGTTACCTGTCCTTGCCTTTTGTGCAAGTAGTGATTTAAAGTACAGGGAAGGAAAAAAAATGTATGTAAAAAAACTAATTAAGGTACTCAAGTGGAAGGAAGATAAAAAACCTTAATTAATTAACATGGTCTCGTACATTATAAAAACTAAAACTAAAAATACTAGAGTGATTTTAAAGGTACCACTGATAACATTCTGATAACAACTAGATATTGCATTCTCCTTCCCCTGTTCCATTGCATTTACTTCACAACAAGGCGTTGCCAGGCACTTACTGTCAGTTTCAGCCATTTATCTAATTTTTTCACACTGATTGACATCCAGAGATACCACCTGATAACAATGTTGTTTTACTTTTGGCTAACAAGCCTTGGTAAAAGTGGAAACTAAATGTCAGATATCTTCCACAGAGATAAACAAAGTATTAATTTTGGACCTGTCAAACAAAAAATGAGATCAATTTACAATCATCATTTTTTCAGGAAAAGCCATACTTTTATACAACACCTTTCTAAAGGCTCTGTGGTTGTATTATTATTTTTTTTAAATATCCATCTATCTAAGGTTATCAATAAGACCTTTAAATTAACCAAAAAACTGTTGTGTACCATACATGCTCAGTTATTTTATCATAATTAAATAATAGCCAAAGCATTTAAAATGTTTATCTCTGAACGACATGCAATCATTATGCAAGAAAATGTTTCCCTCTGCAACATTTGGCTTTGCTGTGTATGATTACATTATGAGGTTGAAGTTCAGGGCACGTTTTTGGCCGCTCTTCAAGGAGCGATGTTGACAGAGTGAGCTGGAATTAGTTTGGCTCCAGTCCTGTTCATGTCCCTGAAACGTGAGGGTCCCTAAAAATGTCAAATGAACATGTAGACCAAATAACAGTTTTTCAGTACGACATCAAGAACATTTTGGATTACAAGAATCATATTATACCAAAACATACACTCATCATATACATGAAAAGCAGCATTTATCAATCATATCGCTCCATTCCAAATAACCAATGTTTTCTCCAGTAGTTTTCATAGTGTACACTATTGGTAAAAGTATTAGTTAAAATATATGTTTGGAATATTAAAAACAAAATACCGCCTTGGTAAATCCTTGAGTTTTTCCTGCTTTTTATAAAACACAGAAAAATAAAACAGAAAGACAAACTTTGAGTAATTTTTAGGCTGCTTGTGTCACTATAGGATCACTCTGTCTGTCAGAGCACCTGTTGTCAAGATACCCAATTCAGCTCTACCATTTTGGATTATTATTGATAATCTCTAGTGCAGTTTGCCAAGGGCAGAGGTTCGCTTTTAGTCCTGGTCCACTCTAAAACTAGGTCACTCCTTTAATCTCTCCATGTAGAGTATACTGTAGGTTAATTCATTTCATAAACCTCGCAGAGTGCTAGCAGAGAGAATCATGAATCATGCAAAATTGTGAAAGATGTGACACACTACTTCTGCACTGAAAAGACCACGAGCAGCTGTCCACTGAGGTGGTACGATCATTTATGAACACATGAGCTCTGTATTATGGGTCTTACTAAGATTTCAACCAAACTTTGAGGCCTTAACGCAAAAAAAAGTGTGCAGCAATAAAATAAATGTATGAAAATCAAGTAAGTAATCTTAAGTGATGTTAAAATGTTTGCATGAAACCAAATCTAAGAAGTGATTTTGTACTTCATAGAAATATGTTTAATGTGTTGGGCAATGCAGCATATTTTTTGTAGGTGACATGATGCTGACGTACATCATGTTGACCTCTGGTGCTAAAACTAAGCCTGTGCTCTCTGGCTGACAGCCTCGCTCTGATTCGCTGCTCCAGTCTCCTACAGTCTTTTACACTGCTGCCCTCAAGTGGTGAAACACTGCTGGTAAGTGCTGTATGTTTGGAAATATTTAGAAAATGAATGTATTTATCTGGAATTGTAAGTAGTAAGGACATGAGGACTATGTATGTATGTACATGATAAAAACACTGAACCACATTTGAGCACTTCAAGGTTCTTAGTGAGCAACACATTTTTGGAAATGTTGCATGTTTGTGTGCAGTGTGAGGCAGGTCAAAACCGTCCTTCAAATTCTTCTGATCCAAGTGGTTTATTTGTACGGACTAATTTCCCAGTAATAAGTTATGGAGAATGACAGTAAACTGAAAGCACAGCAAGTAGAGGGTGAGTCTAGACCGAGATTTTATGTGATATTTTTATATTTGTGTGCATCTGTTTTGTTTTTGTCTTTTATTGGTGCATTTATGTGTGAAACTTTTACGCTGCCATGTCAAAAGACATTTCAAATCTCAATGGACTATCCTAGGGTAAAGAAATAGAAATAAATTAAACAAGCTCAATACATGAATATATTTCCAACTTAAAGAAAAGCTCTGCGTTTCGTTGTTTGTATTCTTATTAACAGGGGTGTAAATCACAAGCTTCATCACAATATGATACAATATCGAGCCTCAACAATACAATATCTGCTGCCACAATACAATTTCGATTCAGGCGCCTCGCGATCGATATGAAACACTAACATATGTCCATTTAACAGGATCAGTTACATTTATATTAGCTCACAAAAAGCAGCTAAAATATGATTCAACAATTTTATTACTGAGCTCTTTCAGACTATCTGTTCTTTTAAATGAAAGACTAAATATTAAGTGAGAATTTCAAAATAAAGGTGCATCTTATATATTAGATATTTTCATTTGCATTGATGATGAGACAGAAAACGAATGCGCTCGGGGAAAGCCTCTGTGGAAACAGAGCAGCCGTAGTGAACAGTCAATAAAATCCAGTAAATAGTGAAGCTGTCTGTTTCACTATTTCACAGTCACGTAATAAATGTCAGTCAGGTGGCAATCTGTAGGGCTGTCCTCGACCAAACAAATTCTTAGCTGGCAAACACTCATACGATTTTGTCAACTCACCGATTAGTTGATTTAATCGACAGATCTGTAAAACTGAGCTTCTCTACAGAGAATCACACAAAATCACCACTTTAAATCTTGTGTTTACCCGACGTGCTCACAAGTTTCTTTTAAATAAATAATTCAGCATGAAAAAACATAAAAAGAAGAAAAATTTTTGTAGTTTGAGAACAAAAACACCCAATTTGTCGACTAGTTGACAAAGAGGGGGCAGCCCTTGTAATCTGCCTGAGAAATAAAGAGCAAGACAAAATATTTTGGTTACAATAATTATCCACTTATAGTAATCAGTTTGAGTCGTGATCACTATAAAACTACCAAGCTCTGACATCAGCATCAATGATGACTTGCCTGCCGACATATTGAGGCTTGTGCCTTAACGGTTACTTCACAACGTGGGCAAACATTTGATTCCCAGGAAATTACAATTAGAAATGTACCTGTGCGGCAGAGCAACAGACTCACTTCTTGAGGACTCTTGAGGACTTGGCTCAGAGGGTAGAGCAGGTCGTCCACCATTTGGAAAGTAGGTGATACGATTCCCTGGATGCTCCGGTCACATGTCAATGCGTCCTTGAGCAAGACACTTAACCCCAAATTTCTCCTGAAGGTTCAGCCACCGGTGTGTGAATGACTATTTAGATTACATCAGAATCAGGATCAGATCATTATGTTATTAATCCCAAGGGGAAATTCATTTTCGATGCAACAGCTCCTACTCAAAGTGTACACACATCTTCAAAAATAAAAATACACAAATATTTTAAAATATGTACAGTAAGTAAATATATATATATGTAGGTTAAGTGAACCATGAGTCATTGCACTAGATGCACCTTGCATCAGTGTATGAATGTGTGTAAATGCTGACATGTCGTGTAAAGTGCTTTGAATGGTTGGAAGACAAGAAAAGCGTTATATAAATGTCCATTTACCACTTAAAGTGAGGTATGATATTGATATATCATTTAATCAGTGCCGATCCTGATCAATGTATCATTACAGCAATACTTATTAATGCTTTAATCATCTACATGTATACATTTATGTAGCCTATATAGCCTATAAGTTTATTCATGTCTTCATGCCAACAAAACTAGCCTGTGTTACAATTAAACTGGACAATAATTTGCACAGTAGGAAGCTTAATTGTACTTCTGAAGATGTCTTAGTATATCTGAAGCAGATTTCATGTCATCTTCTGGGCTGCACAGTAGGCAGTGGTAAGCAATGTCGCCTCACAGCAAGAGGGTCGCAGGTTCGAATCCGGCTTCTGTGTGGAGTTTGCATGTTACGGTGCGTTTTGCTCTGTTTTTTTCCCACAGTGCAAAGACATGCAGGTAAACTGATGGCTCTAAATCGCAGGTGTGAATGTGAGCGCGTCTGGTTGTCTGACTGTGTGTCAGCTCTGCGACAGACTGGCGACCTGTCCAGGGTGCACCCCGCCTTCACCCACTGCCAGCTGGGATGGGCTCCAGCATCCCTGCGACCCTTAATGGGACAAGTAGATGCAGATGGATAAACGGATGGATGTCATCTTCTGACAGTAGTTCCTTAAATGAACAGGACAGCTATTTATCTGTTAAACTATCAAACATTTTAGGTTGCAATGTTCACAACATGCAATTAAATGTGATTTAAATGATTAAAACAGTGTAGAAAGTGTGATGGACTCCATGTTCTGGGGGCACTTCCTCAAACAAGGGGGGTCTTTATACATAGCCTAGGGGGTTGTGTGTTTGGGATCACGTGACCTCACCCTCATACAGGATATCCCACACAGTGGGAGCAGTGACGTGAAGCCACAGTCGGCTCCCTCGCGCAGTGCCAGTGGCATCCAGCACGTGGGGAAAGTTGGAGAAAAGTTTCGAAGCGATGAAACAAAAATAATTTAAAGGCAAATTAGTGCTTCAATCTGTCGGGTTGTCGGTGTGATTATACAATTACCTCTGAGGCACAGAGTTTGTTTTTTAACTCAATAATTTATCCAAAATTGAAAGGAACAAATAACGCGGTCGGCTTCGCTCTCGATGTCCCTACAAGACGTCCGCGCCTCCGCGCTGCTTCTCATTCATCCGGCGGAGGAGAGGAGCCCGCGTCCGAGGACACAATGAAGCAGTGTGTCCATGTCCGACACAATGCAGCAAGATGCTCCGACGGACGACGACACCGTTTCTCTCAAGATCGGGACTGCAGAGGGACATCAGCGAAAGGTTTGTACCATCCGACACCCGAACATCACTGCGTTTTATATTTATAATGACAGGAAATGACTCAAAGCTTTTTTAAAAAAACAACCTACAGATCCACCGGTACACGGTAGAGCTTGTAAACATGCCGCTGCCATGCGCAAAAAACGCAATCGGTGATGAATAATGATAAAGTCTACCACTGTTCCCACTGCTGTCAAACCACATAACCCGTGTGATGTGTTTCCTTATGTGATACAGGCATAAATGATGATCGGGGCTGCCGTGTAGTCCACTATGATCAATAATTCTGTCTATTACAGATGTGACTTGCTCATATCACCATTTTTCCTGATTTTATTTTGAACATTTGAAAGCAACATCTCAGAGTATCAGATATTTTAGTGCGCAGAGGTATTCATCAGTGTGTATTCATTCTGGTTTAGGGGTGGGGGTGTTGGAAATGCTCTTGAATTGAATGCCCCCTCCCCCCTAATGACTATGCTATAGGAGCACCCACACACACACACACACACACACACACACACACTCATTCACATATATAGGGGGGGTAGTTTTCTTTTTTACAAATGACATCCAAACTAAAACCAATCAATCACATGGACAGGATAAACAGCACCTACACAGATTCTAATTGTTTTTCAGTATTTGCCTATAACAGTTAATTGTTTACACTAACACCCCTGGATGAACAGCAAAGCATTCAGTTGAGAATTTAGCTTCCAGCGTCTCCATGAGATGCTGCTTCAAGGCTCTGACGGCAGCCATTAATGTAATTTGTAGTGAGATGATAAACAGAGTGATGTGTGTTTCTGCTCGAGCAGATTTTGCCAAACGCTCCAGTGACTCTTGAATATGTAAAAGTGCTCAGCTGAAGTGCTTCAGCCTGACAGTTTGACGGCTCTGGCGTATTAAGCTCAGATAATTGGGTGATATTTACTAACAGAGCGCAAGATCACTCCACAAAACTGTGTCTTTTTTTCCCAGTAATGATAATGCTTTGTAGAAATTATTCACTGTCTTGACAGGCCCAAACCAGGGGGGGTGTGTGTGTGTGTGTGTGTGTGTGTGTGTGTGTGTGTGTGTGTGTGTGTGTCTAAGTTTCTTTTTCATTAAGACGAAAAAGGAGTCAAAGGACAGTTTATTCTGATCTAAGAAACTTGTTGTAGTGAATCATTTCAAATATCAACATAGTTAATTTGTTCAGAAGTCGTTCAGAGGAACAACGTGACACCAGCTGGTACGGACTGGCCTGGTACGGCTATGTGGGTTGTCTTCCAAACTGATTTGCCACAGTATTCATGCGTTCAGGTTGCCTGGAGAGCCTTTAAACGTGGCAAAGTAAAGCTATACTCCCATCACTAAATAAACGCTGTTTAAATAATTTCCCTATAGTGATCAAGCAGTCCGCTTACAGTGTTCATTTTCTTTTCATATATGACAAAATATGGAAAAATGTTAATACAACACCAATTAATTTTATTTATGTATTTATTTATTTACTTTACTCCCATGATACTTAGCCTCAACTTAATTCAGCCCGTTCTCATTTCCAGGGCCTCAAATATCGACGCTTTGTCATGGCTGTCTGCGTTCAAAACTGCCACACAAGGTACCCTTTCATGAGGCAGGAGACGCATCGGGCTTTCCATTAACTACAATGTCAAAACCATCTGCGACAACAATAAATGCTCAGGGAAAGTGCTGTGGTGACGTATTATAAAGAGCAAAAGAGACCCACTAAGGGCGAGTGGGAGGGGAGGTGGATTTGGACTGTAACCTGTGGTTGGAGCTGCATTTGAAACAAAACAGCTGTACTGTATCTTGAAACTGTCAATAAAATCCAGTTAATTGCGAAGCTGCCCGTTTCATTGCTTTATAATCATGTAATAAGTGCCAATTAGATGTAATCTCTCGGGCTGTCCCCGACCACAGAAAGTCGACTGACACTCGTACGATTTTGTCGATTTATCGATCAGTTGATTTAATCCACAGATCTTTTTTTGGAGTTTCTCCACAAAGAATCACACAAAAGCACCACTTTACATCTTGTGTTTATCAGAGATGTCCTCATAAGCAAAAAACAACTTGACTAAAGAAATCTTAGCCCACTAAGACCAAATAGTCAACTAATACCTCTTTCACACCAATGACAAGGGTTGGACCAGGGTTATCTAACCCTCCTTTTCTCAGTTCAAACCAAGCCAGTCGTCCCAGGTTCAATCCTGGTCAGGACAATGTGGTTATAACAATAATCTGCTTGTAATGATCAATTTGACCCGGCAGACAGACGTGCCCGCTATAAAAGCTCTGACTTCCCCTACATCTCTCTGCTAAATCAACTATGAACGTCAGCATCAATGATCGCTTGCCTGTCGACATGTTGAGGCTTGTGCCTGAAAGGTTATTTTCACTATGCGGGGAAACTTTTGATTCCCAGAAATGACGCTCATGAATGTACCTGTGCGATGGTGCAACAGACTCACTTCTTGAGAAAGTGGCTTCAGGTGAAAGAGACAGGGGTGCTTGAATCACACAGCGCTGGAATCAAAACGTGGCGTGACTCGGCGCCATGTGGAAGAGTTCCACTGTGTTTGCTCTGAGTGAAAACCAGCCCTGTTTAAACGAACGCCCTCTCATCAGTCTTCGTCTTCATCACTGACCACAGCTCGACCGTAAAAGCAACGCTGTCTTTTTCTGAGGTTCTAAGAAACGAGGCAAACAAGTTTTAAAAAGCTGTGTATTGTACATTCCTCTGGTTTCAGATCAATGCAGCTGTTGTTGATATATATAACACTGGGTGACTAGGTTCGTCTCTAAGCTGGTTTCATGGTAGTGTTAGGCACTGATTTTTACTGACATCTTATTCAGCTTTAAACTGTATTTACCCATGAAAGTGATCCTAAGACCACAATTTGTAGGATTATAAAATATATTTAGTGTCATAAACCAGAAATCCCATCTATTTGCATACCGTCTTTACTGAAGTGTCTTTCTTATTGCAGAATGAAGCTCTAGCCTCTGCATGACAAGCTATGACCAGCACACAGAGTAGACTCTAGACGTCCAGTTACAAGCCAGGACTCAAGAATGAAGACCAAATATGCAATTGTCTTCATCTGTATCGTGGCTCTGGTCATCATCGAAAAGGAAAGCAACATCCTATCAAGGTAAGAGAATAAAAAAAAGTCTGTAAGTGGACTTTCCTGAAGAAAGGTACAAAGATAACTTTATTCTTTTGGATGTAATCATAACTTCTAGGAGTGCATCTGGGCTGGGCCCTGTATCTTGCATACTGTGTCCTGTCTCAATATCTACATAACACTTGCAAATGTGAAGAAAGTTAGTGGTCTAAGGAGATTGGGTGAAAGTGTAGCCTAGTGACTAGAGCCCCCCTTGTAACTTTAAAGCAGTAACATTTCAGTAAACATGCTCATTCACTTTCTTGCCAAGAGTTAGATGAGAAGATTGATACCACTCTCTCATTGTACCCTAAATATGAAGCTACAGGAAGCAGTCAGAAACAAGGGGAAGCAGGTAGCTTGACTCTGTCCAAAGGTTATACAGTTAGCCTACTAGCACCTCTACAGCTCACTGATTAACATGTTACAGCTCCCTTGTTTAAAGGGATAGATATTTTTTTCAATACAAAATCTCTCAAAAACTTTATTTTGAAACCCCTCCATGTACAAGGCCTATGAAAAGAGGCATCCATGGCCTTGGTCACGTAGCTGCAGCTACATAGTAGGACGGTAGTACGTAGCGGAGGTAGCTGAATAAACATGAAGGCTTCAAAAACACTGCAATTGTGACTCCAAGTGGGAACTATTAGGAACAGAAGTGCAGATCAGGAGGAGAATATTTCCAGCAGCCCTGTAGAAACTGAAGTGGACGACAGTGAGCTCAAGTGCTAGCAGCTGCTTTAACAGAGCATGTGAAGTCTCCACGGCACCTGTTAGCTGCAAATGGCATAAATCAAAGAAATATGACTTGAGTTACCTCAAATTTTGATTCAGTTGCATCGGGATGAAGGAAGAGCCCAGGCCACAGTGTGTGGTTTGCAGTGAAGTTCTTAGCAATAATTGCATGAAACCATCACATCTCAAATGGCATCTTACAACCAAACACACAATGCTGAAAGACAGACCAGTTGTTTTTGTTTCTAAGAAAGCCTGATGAACTGAAGCAGTCCATATCTGCAAATCAATCCTGTTTTGCATCCGTGGCCTAGGCTCAGGAAGCTTCGTACCGTGCCAGCCTCCCTCTGCATAGCGAAAGCTGGTAAGCCACACACAGTTGGTCAACAACTGTGTCTACCATTAGCCAAAGAGATAACACACGTCGTGTGGTGAGGAGGTTGCCAAACAGTTAAACTTGGTGCCACTTTCAAATGACAAATGGGGCTACTTGGAGAGCCAAATATTTTCTGAGGTGGTACTTGGTGTAAAAAGTTTGAGAACCACTGAGTTAAAGTGTACGCGATGTTCAGAATATTTTCCAACAGCCAACTGAAAGTGAATATATATAAAATAATAAATATATATATATATATATATATATATATATATATATATATGTGTAGATATATTTATTTTTTTTTTGGTTGCTAAAATTCGTTTTTCTGCCGTCTTCATCCACAGCACTGTATTGCTTTGCTTCGGTGTCAGTAACGCTCATCTGTTTCTCCAAGCTAGAGCTCAGTACCTCATAAAACCTCAATTCAAAACATCCAAACTATCCCTATAATCCATTCAAAGGCCAAAATGTGAAAACAACAACTTGTGGTGTTACTGGGTTTTGTGTCAGACTATTTCCTAAATGGGAGCAGTGGATTTCAATATCTTTGGACAGAGCCAGCCAGTCCTCCCCCTGTTTTCAGTCTTTATGCTAAGCTAACTGACTGCTGGCTGTAGCTTCCTGTATAACGCACAGATAGCATTGTCGAGCTTCTCATATAACATAGCAAGAAAGCGATTAAATGTATTTCCCATAATATCAAACTATTTTTTTTGAGGAATTTAGACCAATACTGTGACCTTCTGGATCTGTCGTTACGCAAACATACAGAAACCCATGTACAAGTGTCAGTTAAATGTAGACCCATCTTAGTGTTTATGCTACTAATCAAGCCTCTCTGTCTCATCAGGGTCTCTGATAAACTGATCCAGAGGCAGATTCCACAGCAGACCCCACAGACTCCACTGGATTACAACAACACAACACAAAATGGCTCTCTGACAATGCTCAAAATGCTGCTCTATAAACTCACTGGTACAAAAGGTAATTACTCAAGTCTCTCCGATGAGCAGGAGGAGGACGAACTCGATGACTTTGGCACGTACAGCTTCAGCGCCGGCCGTAAGCACATACTACTCCTGGCCACCACACGAACAGGTTCCTCATTTGTGGGGGAATTTTTCAACCAGCACGGGGAGAACATGTTCTACCTGTTTGAGCCTTTGTGGCACGTCGAGCGCATGCTGACCATGGCCTCGGAGGCCAACAACGGCACAGTGTTGTCAGGAATCTACCGGGATGTACTCCAGGGTCTCTTCCTGTGTGATTTCTCGCCCCTCGAGAAGTTCATCTCTCCCCTACCTCAGGACCATGTCACCGCCGCTCTGTTCCGCAGAGAGTCTAGTTTATCACTCTGTGAAGAATCTGTCTGCAGTCCTGTAATCAAAGAGGTTTTTGAAAGGTTTGTAAATTCTCGAGATATTCACTGTTTACAATGTTGGCTGAGTCTGAGTCCGTTGCAAAAAACAATAAATCTAACCTGCATGTCTTTGGACTGTGGGAGGAGAAAACTCACACTAACATGGGGAGAACATGCAAACTCCACATAGAAGAGCCCCAAGCCGGGTTTGAACCTGCGGCCCTTTTACTGTGAGGCGACAGTGCTAACCACTCCTCTTTTTATGAGGATATCCTCAATGTACTTCAACACAGATATACAGAAGTCGCTGGATAATTTGACAATACTATAGGTTCATGTTATGTTAACCCAAGCTTTGAATAGACTACTATGTATGACCTGAGAGCCTCAACTCACAGCTGCTAGTTGCAGAGCTGTAGCTCATTCAGAACGCTATGTCATTGCAATCAGGAACAAAATATTACACCATAGTTGCAAAATTTATCAAATACTGATTTATAATTCAAATAAGCTTCTACAAATTAGTTTTATGTACATTTAGCTTATACTGCTTGCAGAACGAGGCATTTGAAAATGTCACCTTAGATTTTAGGAAATTTTGGCAGGCATTTCTTTCCATTTTCTGAATTTTATAAAACCCACAAAATAACTGTTAGATTAATTGATCATGAAAAATTATTAGTCTCAGCCCTATAAGCAACAAAATCTTTGCTGATAAGATGTTGCTTAAAATGTGCTTTAGGAGTCATAGTTAACTTCATCCCTTCAATTCATAGTTTGTGTGTCTGGAGGAGGGGTTTTAAGAGGTATTTATCTGTAGTCTGTATGTGTATTCCCTACAGCAGATACAATTGATGTACTGCTGTAGATGGGCCTACCTAAAAGAAAGGCTCATCTAAGAAAAGAAAAAAAACAGTATCAGCTATAGTTTACGCTATATTTAGAATATTTTTGCCGGGTTACCTTGCTGTCGACAGCCCTTTCCAACAAGGTGAAGCGGTTGTACTCATCTATTTTCTCGTCAAAGCCACCAGACTCCAGTGAAAAAAACTGTAATTTTACCTCCCAGAACACGGGGTTGCTGGTCTCCCACTGCCATGATCGGGTTGTTTGTGCCATTGTATGACTCTGGTGAATCCAAACTAACCAAACACACAATAATCAACCACTCCCATGATCTGCGAGTTGAAATTATAGTTTTTGTCTATGTCTGGTTGCTTTGGTAAAAGCGTACACAACGGCTTCAGTTCTCCATCGGAAACATAGACTGTATAGCTGTCTCACTGCAAGACAAACTGACGAAAATATTCCAAATGCAGCATACGCTTAAATTGATAATGATGTTTTAAGCAAATCTTTCTTTTTAGTGGCTAAAACACATTTTGCTGCCAGACTCGTCCATAGCAGTGCAATGTTTTGGTTCCATGTGGTAGGATAAGTACTTCCTACAACCCTGCTTCAAAACACCCAAACTACACCCAAATTATCCCTTTCCCTAACTCCTCCCTTTCTCCACAGTCGTGTACATTTGATCTTATTTCACAGAATCGCTGGGCACCATTTGTTCTGATGATTCAGCTAAGAGAGTTTAATACCCATACAAGTTTTGTAAGTGCACTGTTTCAACAGTTACATATTACAATTGCATTGCTACATTGCTCTTGTTTTAGGTATCACTGTAAGACTCGTCGCTGCGGGCCGCTGAACTTGACCCTTGCATCTGAATCCTGCCTTTCCAAGCAACACCACGCCATCAAGACTGTCCGTGTGCGTCAGCTGGACACGTTGCAGCCTATGGTGGAGGATCCTCGCCTGGACGTGAGAGTGATCCAGCTTGTCCGAGATCCACGGGCCATCTTGGCATCCCGCATGGTAGCTTTCTCTTCCAAGTACCAGACGTGGAAGGCCTGGGCACAGGACGGTCAGGTGCCCGAAGATGACGAGGAGGTGAAGAGGCTCAAAGGGAACTGCGACCAGATTAGGATGTCCGCAGAGGTGGGACTAAGCCAACCTCGCTGGCTGAGGAGACGCTACATGTTGGTGCGTTACGAGGATATCGCCCGCTACCCCATGCAGAAGGCGGAGGAGATGTACAGGTTCACAGGGATACCGTTTAGTCCCCAAGCAAGGGAATGGATTCTGAGGAACACCCAGACCACACGGGAAGCTAGCGGGATTTACTCCACCCAGAAGAACTCATCAGAGCAGGCAGAGAAATGGAGATTTAGCATTCCCTTCACACTGGCTCAGGTAGTGCAGAGAGTGTGCGGACCTACCATGAAGCTGTTTGGGTACAGACTCGTGGAAGATGAAAAGACACTGATCAATAAGTCCATCAGTTTGCTCGAAGAGAAACTATTTTATTAATTGAGGCCAGAAATGTAGCTGTGAATCTGCAAAATGCTGCATGCAAAGGATTGGAGCCAGGAGAAGCCATTATTGCACAGACCAAAACGAGTACGCAACAGTGTCATAAAAGACACAGAATGTTTTACTGGTGACAGTAAGATTTAGGCCATACAGTAATACCCATACCCACCAATGATGTGCCTCATTATGGCAAATGAAGAGCCACTTGAGAAAGAGAAATATTTATTTGCATTCTGCATTCATGGAGAAGCCTGGCATTTCAGCTTTATGTGGCGCTTTGTATTTCATTTAAAATGAACTAAGCATAGATGTAAAGCCTGACTTGAGACTTGAGGAGAGATTCCTATGTAAGATTTTATTGATAACTGATCATTTTTAGAAATTCAGGGATAAACTACAGTGAAAGTGATGTGTGTTTTGTTTGTCTGTGTGTGTTTATGGAAGAGAAGATGTTTGTGTTCATAGGGTTTATGACGCTAGTGCTCAATTCGGCCTAATTCAACCTGTATTTTGACAGATCTGTACTCAACTGGATAACCGATAGATTAGACCTGTGTGCTTTTCATAGGGCTAAGGGATGCTAATTTTGAAAACTGATAACCGACCGTCGTTAACCGATTATTAACCGTTAGCCAACGAGATTAGTTCCTCGCATGCAGTGGTGCGCCAGCTGCAGTATATGAGCACAACAGACAACTGAGTCCCAAGTTCACCGTCAGGAGAGATACTGTAGCAGCCACGGTGCTGCGTGTAGTGTCGCATTACCGGTGGCTTAGTGCCCACTGTAGCATAACTACAGCGAGTTTCTGTCAGACCGTGTGTGTGGTGGTGGTGAGTGTGGGCTTGTTGGTGGGGTTATAGCTCTGAAAGTAGCTGTAGCAGACAGTGTGTGTATAGTTCATTTGTCGGTGAATAAATGCTACGAGGCTACAAGCTACAGCTCCTCAGCTGGAAGTCCAGAGCCGACTTCCTGTATCTGCGCCGGCCTCTCTTAAGGTGGACCAGCTTTTCTCCATATAGTGACGAGTTGCTCTTCTACATTTTCTCAGCTTTTTAATTAATTATTAATATTTCATTTGACCGTTTAAACTGATAGCATTAATTGGTTAAAATGCTTAATGTCAGTTATCGGTTAAACGGTTAATTATTAACATCCCTAATAAGGCTTTACGTATCCAGCTCAGGTGATGTGAATGTGGCATTGCAATTTATGGCATCTTCATGAGGAGTATTCATATCTCCACAAAAGCAGACTGTGTGAAAATTCAGACTTATCTTTGATGAATTTAATCAAATGCCATTTAGAGCAATTCTCAATATACCTTAAAGACAATGGAGTGCTGCAGGGATGACATATTTTTGTAAGTCAACCCGGAAGTTAGTGTCGCCCTGGTTCTCTTGACAATAAGCCAATGGGATCTTTCCATTGGCAAACAAGCATACTTACTGTGGCTCAGTAAGATAATCTCTACAAATGATGATAAATGAACTTTAGGCTATAAACAAACAACACCATGGTCGCATGAACGCGAGTACACACAAAAAGGTTATAAAGGCGGACGAGTCGGCGTGATGACGTTTTGTCGTCTCATTTAGCCACTTGTTAGCAACTGCCTTTTTTAAAGACACAAATGCTTCAAAGTTTACAAATATTTATCAATTCATTCAATTTATCTAACAAAATCCAATGAAAAAACCCATCGACTTCAAGGCAGGGAAGAGGAAGTGCTAAAATGCTTACTCATTTCTGGGTTTTAGGACTCGTTCCTGCAGCACTCTATCAAGATAGATATATAACATTCATGAGTTTATGTAACATGAGTAGCTATAAAACAATTAGATTTTACTTCAGATACCTCCATGTGTCTTCAGCATACAAGTGTTTCTTTTCCCAATAGCCAGCAGCCAATGCGCTGCCTCCTCACCTCTAATGAAACGGGTAGTTTGGGTGTTATTTTACATAAATCACTAGAAATATTAAGAAAATTGTAAATACTCGCCCTTTAAGAGCTATTAGTCGTGGGATTTGTGTATGGTGATGGTTTTGGTGACAACTAATGTAGAAGATGTATGTATGTAGCTGTATTAATGTGGCCACTGGTTTCACTTTAAGTAAAACCCAGGTGCTGTTGCATTAACTGTCACTCTTGATGGTATATAAAGGTATCCACTGTGGCTCTAGTTCAATGGCAGCATTGTGTTCAGCTTGGCGGAGTCACAGCTGAGGCTGCTGCGCTGCTCATGGAAAGGGATATGCGTTAGAGGTACATATAGTAGGGGGCTTATACTTAGTGTTTAAAGCATAAATATGACTACATTATGACTAGCAGGCCTTGCGTTGCCCAGATTCACTACTGAAGTATTTAAGCCAAAAAAAGGGAATACTGTGAAATACCAAGTGCAGCAGAGAGAATGGGTGTAGTCAGTTTATGCATTCATTCAACTCAACTCAGTTCAGATACCCACAGTGGCGATAAAGTTCATAATATGTATTTGCCTATAAAGAGTTGGTGGTTCAACCTTCATAGAGAACTAATGTTTGGTCAACTTGAATTACATGTTTTCATCATCAGTAGTAGAGCTGCTTTAATGTATTTTGTCAAAGCGAGTCTCAACTCAAGTCTCAGTTTCTTCTTCACAACGCTTCACCAGCTAATGCAAGTTAGTTTCAAGTCCTTCAGGTTTCTGGAGCAATTTAAGTGCCACGGTATTTAAACCTTTTTCTTCCAAAGCTCTTTAAATAGTGATTTTTTTTTTTTTTTTTTTTTTTACAAAGCTAACTGAGAGACCAAGTCCTATCAATGCATAGTCTATTCAACTGGTGTGGCTATGCAAGGCTGATTTTACCAAGTCAAAACCTGAGACATTAATATTTTGCCTTGAAGTCGTCAGGGAGTAAAGTCTCAAGTCCTAATTTTTGTGACTTAAATCTGACTTGAGTAAGTCTACAGCTCTGGTAAACAGAAGTGGTTTCATTGGTTGTCAATGTTATGAGTTTCTTCAATAATTTGCTGTATTACAACTGAGTTAGTGTCGTATTCTTGTTACTCTTGCAGAAGAAAACCAAGGGTCAAAGCACAGATTAAATACTCAAGCAACTAGAAATGTATCACACACAAGTAAATGTTAGAGTTTCTTCTACTGAAATAATTAAAATTATTTTATTGATCTAAAATGGTGGTTTGAAGCCATCAGTATTTTCTTTAATGTGTATATGCTACATGATGATTTCTTTTCAGCAGTTCAAGGATCCAAAATAAAACAGTTAATTCCTCAAGTGTTTCTATGGGCCCAATGGATGGGGAAGATCGCCAGATGATTCAGGTACTTTATCATGTTGGCAGGGGTGGAAGTAAATTTTCATTTTCTCTCATAACTGCAGGATAACAGTGTTGTTTTTTGTGTGAAACATACATGTTTTGTTACAAGAAAACACACATTACAAACAAAAGCCGCATTAAAAAGTCATGATAAATTGAGAGAGGAACAAAAGAAAGATGTTAAATCAGCAGCTGCAGCGACTATATTCTAGCACCCTTTTCATTCCCAGATTGTTGGGTGAAGACTTCAGTCGAAACTTTTACTCCAGATAACACACTCCTCCTCAAACCTCCTCCACAGATTCCTCAGCAAACACTTTGCTTTCTTATCAATGTATTGTTGTACACACTGGAATGCGTAGAGACTGAGAGCAAAATTGGATGACATGAGGATTAATGTGGGATGTTTACTCAGTTGCATTCTCTCAGTCTAGCTCCACATCTAAATGCATCCATGTTGCCAGGGATCCCCAGAAGGCTGAGCTGGAATAACTAGAGAAAGAAGGCAGAGACAGGCAGCCCATTGAAATCTGCATTCACGCCCCAGCTGAGAGAAAACACTTCAGAGTTCACAGCTGCTGGTCAAGCTGATTCTATCCCTGGTTGTTTCCTTGATGCTGAATATTCCCACGGCAACATAGCAGATGTTGCCATGCTGCCAAAGAGGAAAAGTGTTGGTGATATAAGCCACTTGAGAAGCCAGGTCTCAAATTTCCTTAAGTGGACGTTGTTTGAAAGTTTCTAAATGATGACGACTGATTTACTCAGTAAGCTTCCACTGGCAATACTGTCATAGATCCAGGAGCAGACAACAGGAACTGGGCGTACCTCATCATGGCCCAATGGCTTTCAGACCAAAAAATACAAATACACATTAAAATCAGCAGACGTGGGAACTGGGATCTTCATGACCTGCTACTCTTGGGTGATTTACTCAAGTTCACACACTGACAGTGAAAAGAAAAATAAGATAAACCAAGAGAGACAAAGAAAAAATATATTTTTATAGAAAAAACTTCTGTTTGAAGTATAACTGAAGTATAAAGAAACACTGTCTGATAAATTAATTTTCTTTTCTGATTCTCCCTCAGTTGCCGTCTTTCCTCACTAGATGAACTAGTCAGCTCTGACTTAGTTCTTCAGGTTCAATCTTCATAACGTACCAGTTATGAATTATAAATCTAATGATCTGGCAGATGCAGTCACATACAGATGTAATCACTTCAAACATCCTCTCTCTGAACAGAAAATCCCTATTTGTACATTTGTTTCCTGGAAAAAATGTATTATTTATTTGAAGCAAAAGTAAGTGATAGCAAAAAAGCGGTAAATTCGAATTTTCCTGACTAGGCAGAAAGAGGAAATGCTTTATATGAATATCAGACAGATGAACTGTATTGTTAAACACTGACAGAGAGACAGACAACCAGTTTAAAGTTTAAGTGGTGTCTGTAGCTAAAAGTATGCGGATGCTGTAGTATTTCAAAGTGGAGCAAGTTTTAGAGGATTTGAAGATTTTCTCCATTGGATTACTTTGTAAAAATATCTGAAAAAAGCTTAATATTTTCAAAAGTATAAACAGTTGAAACATGAAAAGTCTACACAGAAAAGTAACACTCATGTGTTTAACAAGCTGAATACTTTGATAGTTGAACAGTCTCTGTAGCTTAAAGTGTGCAGGAGTAGTTAAAGTCGAAAAAATGTACAGAAGAAATAGTTGAAGTTGATTAAAGATTCAAAGAGCAATACTGTGAATGCTGTTCAACAGTTGTTGTATTGCAATTGTTAGTTGCAGCCCTACACATTAATACTGGAGGCCCTCCTCTCTCTGTTCATTACTGTGTGAGCTCACTGATTTGACTCACTTGCCTTATACTAAATATGTCACCCAGATCTTTACATACCTTTACATAGATGACTAGCTCACTTTATTTTAAAGGTACAATTTGGTACCGCTTGCTCCAAGGGTGGCACTGGTTTAGACCGTCATGCCATTAAACTACCAGCTACTGCACCAACAGATGCACAGTGTCCATGTGTGCACACATAGATTCAATGACTCTACTTGTGCTATGGAAGGGAAGGGAAAGAAGGGAGGAGGCTAAGGAAACAGGAAGCCCACTCCCCCTTATCGAGCTTTTCTGGCTCTCATCCATGTTCGTCCTCTCCTAAACATCCCCTGTCTCACCTCAGTCTTCTCGCAGTAGGTGGTTCGGACAGGTAATGATTGTTTTTGAAAAAGTTTATTGATTGCCGTCCACCCGAAATGGAAGGTTTTTTGTGTATATTTTGGGTGTGTGTCTGCCTTGTCACTCCTTTTTTTCTGGGATTGTGACATCCACTTTCTATCTTAAGTTATCCAGTGTCCCAGTCACTCTGCTACAGCCCAGCTCTCCACCCCTCAAACAAACACACACTCTGCACCCCTACCTTTCTCTAAGCACAGTCCATCTCCTCTTACTGGCATGCCCCTCGCTGGAGGGTAAATAAATCCTGTGGTCAGGGTGGAACACTGAGTGCCCTCATATGCCTCTGGAGTCGCTCTGCCTGAAAGAAGCCTTGTGTTTGCCTCTGTAAGGGGCTCCACTCAGCCACAAGCTGGCCATGCACAGACGGGCCGCTCTGTTGAAGACCCACAAAAAGGATTCAGCCCTAAAAAGCACAGTTTAAAACTAAAACCATACACTTTATCTTATGCATTAAAACCTACTGTACTGTAGTGACATTATCAGGATGAATATTGTACAAGAAAAAGCTAGGACATGATTGCCATTCTGTGAGAGGCTGTCTATTTCCTGTTTGTCCTGCAGAGGGCAGCAGAACCTACAGGATCATCCAGAGTCGTGTGTGTGTGTGTGTGTGTGTGTGTGTGTGTGTGTGTGTGTGTGTGTGTGTGGGTGTGTAGAACATATGACTGTGTACACTGGCATGCAGAAAACCATATACCGTATATGTATGTTCTGTATACATAGGTGCATTTGCATGTGCGTGGGGCCTCTCTCAGATGATTGCTCATATGTGCAGCAGTAATTGTTGGGAGTGACGTTTTGTCTTCCTCATTAGGCCTTCAGGAAGTTTTCCCGCAGTTCAAGACAAAAGCAGAAAATGACTCCTGCTTATTCCGGTTCTTCTTAAATCCGTTGTTCTCTCTGTTCCCCTCACCGTGTCCCTAGAGCTCAATGGGACGGAAGTGTGAAAGATGTCCACGTGAAAGAGGGTGCAGGCCAGCACTAATCCGCAAATAATGACAGGCAGGCAGGGCTGGACTTAACACATGTAGCCTTACTTACTAATCTTGGACAGTATAGAGCAATCCCTCATGAGGATCAATGTACAACATAACACCTGCACGGCAGATAAATGCGAGTTTGAATTGTCACGGGACTCTTGGATGCATAGGCGGATTATGTGACAATGGGCATCTGAGCCCTGACGCGTAAAAGCATATTAGCATACATTCACCTGCATCTTAACAGGATTTACAGCACAGGAACTCTCAACAGCACAAAAACTAGAATCAAATTCACCTGTATCTCAACAGGATTTAGAGTACACATTTAATGCCACCAGAATAGGATATTAACTAATACATACATTAAGTTACACTCACCTGCATCTCAGCAGGATTTACAACATACATACGCACAATTAACGCCACCAGAACATTAATGAAAACATATTCACCTGCATCACAACAGGATTTACAGGACAGGAACACTCAAAGCTAGCAGCACAAAAACTAGAAATAAATTCACCTGTTTCTCAGCAGAATTTACACCGTATACGCACAATTAGTGCCACTAGGATATTAATTAAGACATACATTCACCGACAGCTCAACAGGATTTACAGCACAGGGACACAGTGATACTCAAAGCCAACAACTCAAGAGCTACAAATAAATTCACCTGAATCTCAAGATTTACAGGTACACCTGCCCACAGCTGGTACATTAATAAAATACACCACTCTCAACCACAAATGAGATTAAGCCACCAACAAAGCCTAAAAACTATTGATAGTAGGGCAGTGTACCCAATAGTTTGAAGCTTCATTCATGATGTTGTAATTATTATTAATAACTTACAGAAACAGTCCAAAAGACTAAATATATTGAAAAAAGATCGATGTAATCATTTCCAAAATTCACAACATGTTTTCATCTAATGAAATATTCTGCTTCAATCTATATTTGTTGTTATTTAGCCTTTCAAAAACAGCATTTTCACAGCTGTCAAAAAACAGTTTGCTCTCTGGCTTTGCCATACACAAAGGGAGGCCCCCAGGCGGTCTAGCAGCAATCAAACAGCAACATAAATTTGTTCATGTAACCACAACAACACAAAAATCATATTTTCACATTTTTAAGACATTCAAAGTTTCAGTTGAAAACCTCAGTAGAAGCTTCAATTGTACAGTCTGACAGCCAGCTATGGTGTCACAAATAGCAGACACAGGAAGACTTTATGAGTTAATGAGAAAAGAGTCTTACCTTATCCAATGCATTTCTTTCCTGGCTCTGCTTCTTGTAAAATCCTCCAAGATATCATCAAAGTTCAATGTATTGGTCAGTTCACCATGAGAGAATGGGCCTTTTGCATCATCTTAGTCCTCCATTCATTTAAAATCCTGGACAGGAGAGAGAATGACAATTACTGATGGGCAGAGTCAGCAATTTAGATTGCAGGCTATAATCCAGATTTTATCAGAGCAGCCATTTTGGGTTCGTATCATCTTCAGGCTTAATAAATGATCTGAACTGAATTAGTTCATCACCTAAACTGCCATCTGGGTCAGATGGGTATGCGAATGCAAGATCTTTGGCCTTCTCAATTACTGAGGCACTGGATTCAGATTTTGCACAGAAAAGCACACTGAACAAAGAGTAAAGGTGTCTCCAGGCCTCCTCATCCCCCCCTCTGACAAACCTGGAAAAGCTAGAAACGTGATGTATAAGATCTGTTTCCCTTGTTCCTTTATCTTTTCTTAGTATTCTTTTAGCCGCGGTGCTCCATTTTGCATGATGTGCAGTTGTCAATCATGTACAGATTGACCTTAACGTGACCTCACATGTGACCTGTCTCAAATGCACACACTCTAAAAGCAGCGCCCTCTATCGACCAGGTTGGCTACACAGATAATCCCACACAAGCTTCTCTTTCTTGAAAAATGACAATAACAGGTTTAACAAGATTATATATGCAAGAAATATGGCAACCCCTGATTTTGGAAGAAGGTGGGCCCCTATAAACAATTCAAACTCACAAAAAACATTTTTCATGTTTATGTAAAGAGATTAGATTAGATTATAACAACATTATGGGGTATTCATGAGCCACGACTTGCAAATGCAAAGCGCGATGCAAACAGCAACCGTTTGGTAATCGACTCATGCTCATGCTCAGATAGGTCTAAAGACATCTTAATGTTTAACATCCTATGTTTCATTATGAGTAAGAAGAGTGTGAAGAACACTAGACGAGTTTGCTTCAGTCCAAAAGCTGATTCTGACCAGAGAAGTGGACACCCTCTAGTGGAGAAACACTCAGTGTTTATACACCGGTATTAATAGCTGCACATATAGAATAGACACACACACACACACACACACACACACACACACACACACACACACACACACACACACACACACACACACACACACACACACACACACACACACACACACACACACACACACACACAGTTTAACTGACAGGTGGGCAGCCCTTGAGGGAAAATTCCTCCAGACTCACCTGTACCATTGTTTCGTGTGCTCTTCCTGTGTGAGGAGCCTGTGTTGTTTGAATACAATGGGGTCAGAGAAATCACAGCGCCTGTCAGACAGACACTCCATCATTGTGACAGAGACCGGAGTGACAACAAAGGCTCACTACCGACCGTTTTGTGTTTACTCACCGCTTTTATGCCGGTGCCATTAAACAGCGATTTATGTATGGACCTCGAATCGCAGAGTAAATGTCCTGGATAAGTTTGTTATTTTAGTCTTTATTTTGCATGACTATGTGGCACTGCCGCCGTATACTAATGGCATTATAGATTATTGTACCAAAACATCATCTCCTTAGCTTTTCTTTGTCTTAGATGTACTATGACAAATAAAGTGTATAATTGGGTTATGAGTCACACACACATTAAAATAATAATGACTAAAATTCCTGATATAGTTTACTACAGTTTTATTTCGTCAAACCTGAAATGTAAAGAGCTATTAATGTTAAGTCTATCTGTCAGTCCAAATACGAAAAATGCATGAAATATTGTCTCTACAAGACAAGGGATTAAAACCTGATCAAACTTTACACAAACTCAAATAAAGGGCATATAATAGATTAGAAAGATAAAACAAGATTTAAATATTAGGGCTGCAATAGTCACGTGTTAATGCAAATTCATTTTAACGCCACTAATTTCTTCAATGCATTAATGTAATCGATCCTTGGGAGGTTGTAGTGGGCTCAGTTTTAAAGCTAGAACATAGGAAAAACTGTCATGGCCCTTTTCAAAGGGGTCTCTTGACCTCTGACCTCAAGATCTGTGAATGTAAATGGGTTCTATGGGTACCCACAAGCCTCTCCTTTACAGACATGCCCACTTTATGACAATCACATGCAGTTTTGGGGGCAAGTCATAGTCAAGTCAGCACACTAACAAGCTGTTGTTGCCTGTTGGGCTTCAGTTTGTCATGTTATGATTTGGGCACATTCTTTATGCTAAATGTAGTACCTGTGAGGGTTTCTGGACAATATTAGTCATTGTTCTCTGTTGGTTGTTGATTTCCAATAATGAATATATACATACATTTGAATAAAGCAAACATTGCCCACTACTACTACTATAATACTACAAATACTTGACAAATCTTCTTCAAGGTATATTCTGAGCAGATAAAAAAAAAAAGTGTGATTAATCCTTATTAACTAAAGACAATAATTCAATTAATCTGATTGAATATTCTAATCGACTGACAGCCTTAATGAATATTTCATATAAACATTTATACACATAGTGTATGTAGCCCACAGGTGATTTTAATTGAAATGAAATAAAACAAATCATAATATACTAGCAGGACGTAGTTTAACTAGGAACACATACAGTATCTTGAATTTGCACACGGTATCCGTTTCTGTAACATGAATGCATTAAATGTAATTAAGAAGTCCAGCCAAATTCAGGTTTGTTTTCTGTGTCGATGTAGATTTAATTTGTTCCAGATTTTGGGTTAGCATGAGTTGCTACATAGATTTGGTGTTTTTTATTTAGATTCTATAAAACAGTACTTGGATGTTGTACTTGTCAGAGAGCATCATCATTGTACTCCAACATGTAAAAGGCTGCAAAGAACACGTAACTGATATTGCAAAACTGATAGCAGCAGCATCCTTTAACAGAAATTGATATCATATGATATTGTGCCATCCACTAAGTAATACTAAGCCCTCCTATTCACTCCCTTAATCTCCAAGTGAACTTCACACAGGCAGCCAGGTTATGTTCGACTGCCATGAAACAAAAGGTAACAGTGTGCAGCTGAATGTCTTCCAGACGCCAAACCCTGTAGGAAAAGGTCTATCTGAAGAGCCAGAGCTGGGGATTAAAGCTCACTGTGGGAATGTCAGCTTTGTCAGACAACACAATCCCATCACTGCTGCTGCTGCCACCGCCGTCTTCATTAAGATTTTATCATGCCGCCTCCAAAACTGTGGCTTTTATCCAGCTATTGCGGCCTTATCATGACATAATTTGGGAAATGATTATTAAGTGTCACGCTTAGCAATCAAGTTTCATAAAGTCGCCTGTGGTACTGATAATCCATCTGTCCAAAAGTCAATGGAATCTGTGTTCGAATACAAGAAAATAACGACAGCATGATGTCACTTTTTCCTCTTCTAGTGCCAGTGCTCTTCAGTACCTGAGTGATGGGTGTACCCCATCAAGGTCAGCCCACAGCGAGTCCCCACCGAAGACTCTATAGACATCAGTGTTACCTTATACTGTGTCGTCTCCTCTGCACCCCGCTGTCAATCAGTCTGCCGGTCCAACCTTCTCGAGTTGCACGAGCTATGATTAGCAATTTCTACCATTATGTATTCTCCCTGCATAATTCATGCCTTTCGTTCTTTTTCTCTGTCCCCTGGAGAGAACACAAGAGGGGAATCCCACCCTGCTCCGGCAAAGTCCCAGAGGGCTTGTCTTGGGGTGGGAGTGAAAAAAAATAACGTTGCATTTTTAATCGTCCAAACATTGGATGCTTTATAATTGATGAGGGGATAATCGGAGGTGCAGGTTTGCCCCTCCGCCGTCAAGGAAATGAAATGGTGCGGAAAGTGTTGGGTCATTAGGCCGTCAGGGATCGGGTACTCTCCTGATCCGGAGACCGAGTATGACAAAGCGGCAGGGAGGAGACCCCATACACTGACCAAAGTGGAGCAAGCATTTTCCCTTCCCTCAGTGGAGTCCACTATTGTCCGGCTGTGTTATTCTGCTAAGAGACGACCAGGTTTGTCATTGGAGAAGCCTGCTCTGGTTCACCGTGGGACGGGTTAAAATGACAATTTGTTTGGGTAAAATAATAAAGGGGGAATTGTCCAACAAGGAAGAGCTACTGTCTTTGGATGGTTAGAATTATGTTTACCAAACATCACTTACCTTGGCAGCATTTACATACCACTTTAAAGGGCCAGTGTAACATTTTGGAGGCTCTATTACCAGAAATGTAATATAATAATCAAAATTATGTTTTCATTAGTGTATAATCACCTGAAACTAAGAATCATTGTGGTTTCAAAAGCTTAGAATGAGCCCTTCATATCACCAAAGGGATTGGGTCCTCTTTACAAAGTCCGCCATGTTGGTTTGCCATGATTCTACAGTAACGCAGGATGGACAAAGCAAACACTGGCTCTACAGAGAGTCTTTCACGTTTTTACTTTACCTGAGCACCACCATAGTCCTCCGACACACTTGTGAACGTCAGTAACGTGAGCCTCAAAGTGCAAAATTGTGGTACCACCAGCCGGCAGCTGACTTCCGTTGCTCCTAAAAGTAGTGTTATAGAGTGCTACGGGAATATTCCTAAAACCTGGAAATGACTTAGCATTTCAGCACTTCTGGCTCCCTTGTGTGGAAGTCAATGTTTTTTTTAATGGATTTTTAGTTAGATGCCTGAAATAAGGTCTGTAGTTAAGACAAGCTTTAGAGATTTTTGTTCTATGATATAAAATACACCAGTAAATAGCAAACGGCGTTACCATGGTTTTGCACTTTGTGGCTAACGTTACCACCCGTTTTGGAAAGGGAGGAGTGAGCAGAGGGGTACTCGAGATGCTGCCAAATCTTACACACTGTACCTTTAATGAATATTATTTCAGAGATAAACTGCAAATAAAAGCTGACAAAGGAATCTAAAATACTTCCTGTCTTTCAAGGCACACGGTTATGGGGAGGCAGTTTAGAAACGGTCATGTTTTCCCCCAAGTAATTCTTAATCGCTGTGTTTTCATCTCCAAGCTGCTGGACAGAAATGACCAATTCTGAGTGACTGACCATGGGAATGAGCACAGCTTAAATCCTCTGATTCCTATACTAACACACACACACACACACACACACACACACACACACACACACACACACACACACACACACACACACACACACACACACTCTCAGGGTTACAGAGTTGAGTCTGCTTTATGGCGTAGCCACCCTTTGATTCACCGCTCAATGAAACTTGTGACTGTTTTAATTAAGGGGAAAAATACACTGACAGTGTAGCACACGGAAATCCGCCGCCATGCACATAAAGGCCGCTAATGCTTTTCTTCCTGTCAACGCAAGGCTGGCCCCCTTTTGTCAAACTGACCATTCACTTCTCAGACATTTTCTTTCCCTTTCTTTTCTTCTTGTTCTTAAGTACGGCGTTGCATGAGGTCTGAAGCTAATGACAGGAAAAAACATATTCAGGGCCCAGCCAGGTGAGAAAGCTTCATGTGACCAGTTGGGATTGATGTTTTTGTAGAAGACACACACATTTCTTACTTTGTTTTCTGGTCTGATTGTGACAGTAGACTGCCAGAGGGGATTCTGTCCGGCAACAGGGAACGCTTCAACTTCTTCTGTTGTTTGGTGTGCCTTAGGGAAGGAGGAGTTCACCGCTATCCTATGGGAAACAAACAATAAATAATTGTCTCTTTCTCTCGTCTGATTCTTTAGTTTTTAACATACCTTCCTACAATCGGCAAGAATTTCGGGGTCAGTTTGTGTACTATTTAAACTTTTCACTCTTAGTTAAGTAATGGGAAAGGAATTGTACTCTCTGGTCATCAACCAGCATCCAAAACAGCTGACAGCTGTCTGCGGGTTCCCATGTTAGTCACAGAGGTACAGTTCTCTGTCGTCGTGCTATTTTGACAGATGTTTTGCCGAGGTTTGTGTATGCTGGCGTGTGACAAGTCCTCCCTTCCTCTGGGGATCAATGTCTGTCCTGTTCTCCCGCCAATCTGATGTTTATCTGCTGGTGATCAATCACACCGTTGACAGCCTGCGGGCTAGTGTTACCATCCCCACTGCCTCTGAGTGGGCGTCTGTAGACTGAACACAAAGGACAGGTGATAACTAATAAGGATGCATATATTAATTAAATATATGCCAATATGTATGTGTTACATCAGGTTTTAATTGTGCAGTATGAGCATGAATGTGGGAAAAAAATATCTTTAAACAAAAAAGTGCTTTGTTTTCACATTTTGATGGAACGTGAGTATATTTCTTTTAGTTTGTCCTTCACTTGCCTTTATAAATGAATCTCTATAAATGTACTAGGGCTATCAAAGTTAATGTGTCTTTAATGTGTTTCTTTAACGCATTAACGCTACTTGCAATTTTTAGGTTATGACAGGCTGTTTTACGGCTAGACTGAAGATACCAACCAGGTCGTACTAGCTTGTCATATGCTCCAAACTTACAAAACATTTTAGCGAGAAAAAACTGGCATGGCCATTTTCAAAGGGGTCCCTTGACCTTTGACCTCCAGATATGTGAATGAAAATGGGTTCTATGGATACCCACCAGTCTCCCCTTTACAGAGATGTCCACTTTATGATAATCACATGCAGTTTGGGGCAAGTCATCAAGTCAGTACACATCAGTTTGCCATATTATGAGCCGAGCATATTTTTTATGCTAAATGCAGTACCTGTGAGAGTTTCAGGATAATTGCCATTCTTTTGTGTTGGGTTCTTTTGTGTTCATTGATTACCAGTAATAAATACATTCATACATTTGCAAAAAGCAAATATGCTTGCTTTATGCAATAATATGATACTACTTTTTGACAAATCTCAGGTAACAGATAAAAATTGTGTGATTAACTTGCGACTAATTGCGATGAACAATTGACAATCATTGTGATTAAACATTTTAATTGATTTACAGCCCTAGTGTACATTTAGTTTAGATTTTAAGCCTTCTGCTATAAGAACAACTATAGTATAATAACTATAGTAACTACAGTGATATGTTTAATGCTCAATACATTGGTTCAGAGAAAGATGAAACTTCAGTGTTTAGATAACAGATGGGATTCTGTCACAACTGTTTACTTGAAAAAGAGAAAAGCCATTTAATACTGTAAAGGCCAAGTTTCTTGTATCCCTAAATAAAGCCTCCACACACTTAAAAGAAATGATTGATGATGACTCCCCGCTCACAGCAAATGGGCCCAAGTCAGGATTTTCGTTCCTAATGCAGGTGTCAGTAATCCTCCTTTGCCTCTTCAACTGATGTTTTTAGCCTGAGGAAATGCTTGACCAGATTCCTCCCTTACCGCGTAGAAAACAGTGTAATCTCTCAATCCTTGACACAGCAAATAAACACTGCACAGAAAGAGAGCCCGGCAACTTTATCTCTCACTTCCTTCCGCATTGTCTCGTTGACAAGTTTCAGGGGGAACCTCATGGAGGAGAGAAAAGAGGAGACATATTTCTTAGGTAACAAGCCCAAAGGGGCTGTGGCCGGGGATTGAAGGTTAAGTGCATGTACTAATACTCACAAAAAGGACCTTAACACCTTAGGATATAATGGCACTGCATACACTTCCTCTAGGCCTCTCTCTCTTCCTTAAGAGAGGGAAACGGCAATGTTATCTTGTTACACAATATGGGAGGATAAGATTCTGAAATAAGAAAATATGAATAGGATTAGTGCTGCAACTAAATTAGTTTCATTGTAAATTAATGTGTTGATTTTTTTCTTGATTAATCAATTAGTTGTCTAGTCTGTAAAATGCCAGAAAATGGTGTCGTTCAGTGTTTCCCCAAAGAAACCAGAACATAATCACATTTAAGAAGCAGGATTTAGAGTTGTTTTTCTTAAAAAAATATTCAAACAAATTTATCGATTAACAAAATATTTGCTGATTAAATGAATAACTGACAATGAATCGATTAATAATTGTTTCAGTGCGAGTGGCGATTATACATTTTAGTGTAATTTCTGTCAAAGTTGCACATCTACTTTGTTATTGTAATAAATAATAGTCAAATTAAAAACAAGGGTCATATTTTTCTTCCTCTTCTGTATCCATGATGTCTATCACATTGCTGTAGGAACCACAGCACCTAACTTGAGGTTAACGTCTTTCAAAGATGTAAAACTTGGTGGTGAGCTTTTTCCTGATTCATACAACATAATATAGAAAAACCACCACACTCGTGATTATCTGAGATGTTGAAGATAGTTGAAACAAGCTTTTCCATAATTATCACAAGGACCAAATATTTCTTTGGTGATAGGCCTTCATAAAGGCTGAGCAGCTGATATTTCCATATACTCATTCAAGACGTCATTTTAAATCAGTCCAAACCAGATTGTTATCAGTTTACCTGTTCTCATGTTTTCTAAAGGTCCTATTGATAACATTTTATGTAGGCTAAATTTTTATTTCAATAATACTACAGAGCTTTTAGAAATCAAATGTTCTGTTTATCTCTGTGGAAGATATCAGACGTTTGGCTCCCACCTCTAACAAGAGTTGTGAGCCAATAGTAAAACAGCGTTGGTATCATGTGGCATCTCTAAGGTCATCACTTAATGTGGAAAAAAAGCATAAATGGCTGAGATTGACAGTAAGCGCCTGGCAACGACTTGTTCTGAAGTGAATGTAATGAACCAGGGAGGGAAAATGTGACATCTAGTGGCTGAATGTTATCAATAGCACCTTTAATTTGGACAATTAAAGTGCAAATATGTGGTTACTATGCACAGATTGTCTTCAGATGTGGAAGGCCCCCTCGGTTAGTTGTTACCAAAATGAGGACTAAATTCGCATTTGTATGAAACCACATCAATTCACTATTGTGTATGCACATTTCTTGGGGGACATTTTACACTTTTCTTGATGAGACTCTCTCATCCACTGAGATAAAAAAAAAAAAATGGCAATATATAGCAGCAACCAGACAGATAATAATGAATATTGGCACTTCGACCCAGCACCTCTTGTGTCACACAACTCAGCTGGTTGGACTGTTATCAGGTCATTAAGTGGGAGGTATAACACAGTTGTGGGTCAGTGGGGGCCTGCTACACCCTCTAATAGGTCTTATCGTCGATTCTCATGAGCGATATTAGAGAGAAGGAATAAAAGAAGACGACAGCGACCTCTAGCAACCGTAGTAATTACGACAGGAGCAAAAGAGGAAGTAAGACGCTGTAGTATAGATAGAGTGAAACTCCAAATGAGGTGGAGGTCGCAGTGGATGGTACACAAAGCACAGGGCCGGGGTTTGCATCCTGTGTGAAACCAACAATATGTAGCTGTCTCTCTGTTCACAAGCTTTAAGTTTCACTTTTCAAATGTATTTGTTTTAAGCCAAACACTAACTTTTCCCGTAAACTTAACTTAAAGTGGTTTTGTTAGAAGAAGAAGAAGATATTCCTTTATTAGTCCCACAGTGGGGAAATTCAGTTTTACACTCTGTTGTTCACACAGTACATATACATGTCAATGGAGAGATGTCAGAGTGAGGGGGCTGCTCCTGACAAGCACCCAGAGCAGTTGGGGGTTCGGTGCCTTGCTCAGGGGCACCTCGGCAGTGCCCAAGAGGTAAACTGGCACCTCTCCAGCAACCAGTTGGTCTTGGTCCATGGGGGACTTGAACCGGCGTCCTCCGCGTCCTAACCCAAGTCCTTACAGACTGAGCTACTGCCGCTCAAAACTACGGTTTTAATACATGCTAGATTGTGTTGCTTTTAAGTTTCACTTTGTCTTTTACAGTGTGTCGGAAAGGTGTCAAACATATCGCCGGAGGGCAAGATCCGCCCACCAAAGGGTCTAATCCGGCCCAATGGATGACTTAACAAAGTGTAAAAATTGCAGCAAATTATGAGATTTTAATTTTTCAAGGCTCAATTCTGAAATTTTTTTTATCACATTTATGACTCAACAAAATTATGTCCAAATTTAAGTTAAACTAAGTCAGAATTTTGACATAAAAATCCAAAATGATGAGATATTAAGTCAAATTTATTAGTTGTTATCACAGAAAGTCATAATTAAGAGAATTAAGTTAAACTTTTGACTTTTGACTTAAACTTGGGTAGTCAAACTTAAAAGATACGAAAACTGTGATTTTCATTTTTCAAGGTTCAATTTTGAGATATTTTGTCACATTTATGACTTCTTGTGGAAGTTAGGTCCAGATTTAAAGTAAATAATGTCCAAATTTTAACATAGTAAGCCAAAGTTATGAGATATTAAGTCTCATTCTGACTTACAGACTTATTATCGGAGGTGTTGTTATTTATCGGTTACTATTGTAGTGGTTTTACTGTCCCACCGGACATCAAACTGGACTGGATGTGGCCCCAGAACTAAATGAGTTTGACACCCCTGATGTAGCGGGTGTAGCTGGCCTCTACTGACCCACATCTTTGAGGCTTACTATGACTGATAACGCACATTTGATGAGCTGATAACAATCAAATCAGGTGCAGCACAATTAGAGAGAGCACTCCATCAATGAGTTATGCCACTGTTTTGATCATAAATGATTATTTGCTCAGCCTCCTAAACAAAAGATTTACATTCCTCGTGCCACGAACCAGTTTACAGCATCTATAGTATGTCTGACCTGAGGTGACAGGTTTTGCACCAAACACTGACTTGGTCCTGTGCAGCTTTGAAACACCTCGTCTACGCTGCAACATTTCCTCTTCTACTTCCAAAGGGTCCTTAATATTTCCGCCTTTCATCTCATTTTATTTAATGTGGCACCATACTGAGATTTTGTACCTCTGGAAAATTCTCAGGTAATTTATTCAAGTTTTAACAGCACATTTTCAGTATTTCTAATGAAATTCATTAATGCAAAGATGACATTAACGGCAAAGATGCTGGATTTAAAATGTATTTCAAGTTAATTATAATTGCATTAATTTAAAAGGAGATTATCTCACAATTAGGTTGTATTGCTTTGTTCATTAAATTCTGGATTTATTTTATTAATAGAAGTGTATTATTCTTAACAATTGCAGTATTGACATTTAATTTCAGGTAAGCATGAACACAATTCAAATGACCATGATGCAATATTTAAAAAAGTGACAAAGGGGGAAATATTAAGTCTCTTTCTGATGCCCAGGGGGCAGTATTGGCTGTACATAATCCAACTAAACTGCAACACTGTATATTAACCTTTGTAGTTGTACGGGTATAATGCTTGAATATTTCCTCAAGAGTCACATAAAAGCAGCTTGGTGTCGACTAAAACACAAATTGAACTGTGAAAGGAGGCGTGTAACAAGCCCGAGGAGATTTTTGCTTTGGTCTTTTTTATGTACAACCTGTAAACAAGATTGTTTACTTCTGCTGCTAAGGCGAACAGATTGTAGTTCAACAGACAAAAGCAGGTTTGATAGAGACACGACCGATCCTGAGGCCCGGGATCAGCAGCGCTAATGGGATTAGGTCTGCCACGCACACACCGAACCCCGTGCAGGCTGGGAGCTCAAAACCAGCACTTTCACTCAAATTCACAATAATCCACCTTTTTTTTTTTAAACTTTAACTTTGTTTAATTATTTCAAAATCCATCACTGTGACATAATCAGAATTAATTAACGTTTCAATTTTAATTGGAAACAGTATAAAAATAGATATTATTGATAATATATTGCTGAGAGACTTTTCAAATTCTACCCCTAAGGGGCAGCAGAGGCCTGCTTTTACAAGAGGCAGGTCATCTTTGAGCAATGACTCAAGTGGGACCTTTTCGTCTCCACGACCAAGAAAACAGCAGTAAGAAACGAAGGGCCAAAGTTCAACAGACACGCCAGCTAAAAATCTAAATACACCTCTATTATCTGTTTTAGTAGGGACATGTTTTTGTCTTTATATTTTCTCGTTTTTGTTGATTAACTGAATAGTTTTCACTGCAGCAAATTAAGTTTTACAGGAGGAGCAAAAAAAAGGTAAGTTTTAAGTGAGAAACAAATCCTCTTTCTCTCTGATGAACACACACCTGCACACACACACTTCAGTCGGTGAGCTTTCCTTCTTTCAGCAAACAGGTTGATACGGTGAGACCGAGCTGCTGGGTGGGCTCCACTGTGGGAGCTGAGGGCCCTCAGTTCAAGGCTATCAAGTGAAGTGTTCTTTGATAACAAGAAAAAAAAGGAAAATGAAATGAGCTAAAAATTTTCAGTGATAAGTGAAAAACGTGGCCGGGGCGGTTCTCTGGGTCGAGCTGTGGGATGCGACAGAGATTAATAAAGAGAGCAGGGCTGAGGAGGGAGAGGGTGACGCTGAGGTTAGCTGGAGGGCCAGACAGCGCCAGATGAAAGTGGGAACTCTCTCCCACAGCTGTCAGCAGCTTTTAATGCAAACTTTGCTATTGATTGCAGAGCCGGCCAGGTTCTACCACCAAACTTTTCTCCAGCGTTGGACGGATTGTGCAGTATGAAGAGTCCAGTATCAGGTTTGTCATCTTGAGAAACTGAAACCGGAGTTACGTCTTTGCTTATCAAAATCTATTGTATCATTACTCTTTATTTTTTTTCTCAACTGCGCCATGTATTTTTCATTTTTGTAGCCATGAAATAGGAGTTTACTGTAATATAAGCTTCCCAAGGCTCCACAAAGCGAGCCTGAGCTCTATTAACCTGTTTCAATCCATTTCAAGTGTGTGAAATCAGCACCCATATTTACCTCAGATATGTACAAGCGAGGGTCCATGTTGGATACAGTAATCTTTAGCCTTTACACAGCACTGTAATTGAATCAAGCCATGATCTTTCATCCCTGTAGTTATTTTAAGACATGAATGACACAACAAAAATTGAAATGTACCCCTCCCCCCGTTTCCCATTTCAACAAAAGGTCAGAAATTCAATCACCACCGCTGCTATTGCTATAATAATATATGTATGGGAAACAGCCACAGTTACTGACCGCCAAATTCTTTGGCTGCCTTTGGTCATTTTGTCTTGCCTAAGAACAGAGGCGTCTCTCACTGGAGTTATCCATTAATCCCAGCAGGCAAGAGTACGGGCGTACACCACAAACACTCTTAAATCTGTTTGGTTCATTTAAATCCTCCTTGTAAGCACTGGACATTAGTCCTTTTCAGATATTCGCATTTATTTGGACTATCTAATTACTATTTATGTTATATATTTTCTTATTATCATGATATTGATACAAATTATATATTATTCTGTGTTTTATTTCTGGAATTAAAAGGGCCTTTAAGTTTCATTCAAGCATTATGTGCAGTATTTCCTTAAGGATTAGTCAGGTTTTTAAAGTAAGGTGTTCATTATATATCCTAGATAACCACATATATGACAGATATTAATTTTTTGGATGTAAAGATGCATCGATGGTCATTTGCTTTTAGTCCCAGTCAGGAATACATTGTTACTGCACCCACTGTACATCAGATAAATAGTTGAACACATAAACGAACAACAGTCTAATTTCATCGCCTTGCTCCGCGTCATATTTTCATCGGCAACACTGTCTCATGTTAAAGAATCTGGCATTTGTAAGAGCCAGTAAATGAAAAAAAACTATTTCAGAGAAGTGCGAGATAAGAGAGTAAAGGAGTGGGAGTAACGTTAACAGCATGATACAGAGCACACGAGAGAATGGGGGAGAAGAAATGTGGATCGGGAGAACAAAGTGAGGGAGGTGAACAGAGGAAGTGGAGTTGAGCTGAAATAAGCAGCCTCATTAATGCACCGTCACAGCTTTCATTAGCCTCCGAGAACAAGCTGCACCGATACAAGTCAGACAGAAAGAGACGTGGAAAAAAAAATTCCAACAAACTAACCAAAAGACAATCAACAGATTAGACTAAACTGAATCCCTGGATTATTTTGCGTGTGTGTTTTACTACGTGAGTGGCAGTGAATTAGGTCGAAGTGAATCTTTGAAGAACTTGTCACAGATATACTGAACTGCCTCCTCTCCAACGCCACATACGCAGCAATCGTCACTAAATAATTGTCTGTTTCTACTTTTAGGTCAAACGTGCACATTTTTAGAGTTACCTCCTCATAAATAGTGAAAAATAAGTGGGAAAATTCACAGACTAGTGAGCAAAAGGATAAAAAAAAAAAAACATGCATAAATAAATTTTGGCCTTTTACAGAAACTATTGCTAATAGACAGTTTTCCTGTGGCGAAGAAGAGACAAATATTTCCTATTGTGTTTTTCTTTTTTTTTTTTTTTTTGCCAGTGTGCTTGCTGTTTCTTGCAGCAGGCATTTTTAAACCCTTGCATCTATTACCTTTCACCGGGTAAATACCTAATGCTGGAAACATTTGTCAATGTATGCAGCTGGCTGAACAGAATAGATTATTAGGAAGTGAGGGGAAAAACACACACACTGCTTCCCCTAACAGCACAAAGCTCGCCATACAAAGTGTGTTTCTCTACCTCAGACATAAAATGGCAGTAGTGGCCATTTACAGACATTAATTGTAGTTGATTTTCACTAACAAGAATATCAAACATACAGTTATCATAATAAACGTAGACCTGCAGCGTATTAGTTAATTATTTACATCTTTTAAAGAGAGCGCACAGAAAACACTGTGATCACAGACAATAAACAAGAAACTCGTCTTGCACAGAAGCTTTTGGACCAGAGATTGTGTTTGTGTTTTTTGAGTGCACACGTACGTGTGTGTGTGTGTGTGTGTGTGCGTGTGTGTGTGTGTGCAAAGGTGCAAGTGTTGTGTGAGGAATTTATGTGGTTTGTATTGTGGTGTTTACATCAAGCCTCATTAGGGATTTATAGCTGACGCACTGCAGCTCATTCATTCACACATGCTGGGGTCAACACGGTGGAAAGGCATGAAACACTTATTGTAAATAATTGAAGGAGAGTGCAAAAATACAAATTACTGAATACAAAATGGGCTCCATATCTGATGAGAGAAGTTTTATGGCACAATATAAAACGAACAGCTACTTCATATTGGGCTGCAACTAACAATTATTTTCATTGTCACTTAATGTGTTGATTATTTTCTCGATTAATCGATTCGTTGTTTGGTCTATAAAATGGTGAAAAATGGCGATCGGTGTTGCCCACAGCCCAAGATGGCATCCACAAATTTCTTGTTTTGTCCACAACCCAAAGATATTCAAGAGAGGAGGAAAGAAACCAGAAAACATTCACATTTAGGAAGCTACAAATTTTGACTCTTTTTTCTTAAATAATATACTCAAATTGATTAATATATTATCAAAATAGATGGCAATTAATCTAATAGTTGACAACTAATAGATTAATCGATGGAGCTCTAAAAAGTAATCTGGATATTCTAGAGATTTTCCCGAAATATGCTTTTATATCATCTGAGAAAGCAGTGGAGCTGTAAAACAGAATGAGAGAGCAGAAATAACGTTTAAAATACAGGAGCACCACATGACGCAGCGATATTCTTTGCTGGGTTTCAAATCATCTAAAATATCCACAATGGTTCAGGCACCAGTGGTAATCCTCTATAGTATAGCAGTCTTCTTACAACTCGAGTGTGCTCGGGAAGTGGTAAAGAAAAACTAAAAAACATCAATAGTACAGCGGCCTCCTGTTGGGTCCTGTGGCCAGTGTTGTGCAAACAGCAGAAAGTTGCGGCGTGTGAAGGGTAATGGGACATCCAATGCCAGGGGACAGCAGGCGGCAGAGTCACACACCGCTGCCGAGAGAAAGATGAAGTAATCTCAGGAAACAAGTAGACACACTCCACTTCGAATTTCGCCCCAAACAAGATTAAAGTGACATTATTCTATGAGAGTGTGGCAAGAGTATTAATCTTACACATAGAGGCAGAGGCTAGACAAACACAGGCCGGCTGCAAGACTACGGGAGCACATTCTTTATTTTGTCAGTATGTGGTGAGGTTCACAAGTGGCCTACAGAGCACCATCATCTCATTCTGTCCCCTCCTTTTTAAACCATTTTGATCGTGTCTTGTAAGTTAATGTTACGTAATGAATCAATTTTTTATGCATATTTTCCGAATGTTATATATTCCATTCGGTCTTTCAGCTTGAGTTGGTTTTCTCCACTAACAAATATCCTAACCAGCATCAGGCCATAAACTGATAATCCATGTGAGTGGACTGCATGTTGTTAATGCTGGACTATTTCTATAGTAGTTTTATTTAACAGGGACAATACCAGGAATGTACCAATTTGACTTTTTCAGTCCCAATACTGATACCTGAGCACTGGAGTATCAGCCGATACCAGTAAGTTGTATGCCTCACTGTGTGGAAGTGATGCTTGACTTGAACATTGCTTTCCTAACTTTGTAAGACAAAATATAGCAAATAAATACAACTTTTAAATTTACTAAATTGTTTTTCATTAATAAAATAATAAATCACGCATCAGCAACTTAGTAAAAAAATCTTCAAAATTAAGAGAAATTTCAATTCAAGTGTAAACCTTTTTAATGCAGCAACAAATTGGTTAAAACTATGAAGTGTATATAATATATATAATACATAAACATAGAACTGAACTGAACAGATCAGCTCCATTGTCACCGAAACCTGATGCAGCTATTTGAGTCAGTATCAGCCCGATATCTGATCAGGTATCAGTATATCCATAGACAATACAGACAAACATTATTATTAAGGCTGTCAAATTAATCACACTTGTTCAAAATGTACCTTAAAGGAAGATTAGTCAAATCACTCTTAACAACATGGGAGTGGACAAATATGTTGCTTTATGCAAATGTACGTACATACTGTATTTGAAATCAATTAACAACACAGAACAATGACAAATACTGTCCAGAAACCCTCACAGGGTAAAAATATGCATAAAAATATGCTCAAATCATAAAATGGCAAACAGGCAGCAACAGCTGTCAGTGTGTCAGTGCACTGACTTGACCATGACTTGCCTCAAACTGCATGTGATTATCACAAAGTGGACATGTCTGTAAAGGGGAGACTTGTGGGTACCCAGAGAACCCATTTTCAGGTCAAGGGACCCCTTTGAAAATGGACATTTTTTTTTCTTGCCAAAATTTACCATAAGTTTGGAGCGTTATTTAATCTCCGTCAAAAATCTGAGCCCACTACAACCTAAAAACCACATTAATGTGTTAAATGAATGCCGTTAAAACAAATTTGCATTATCACGCATTATTGTCATTTATTACTCCGACAGCCCTAATTCTTAGCCTACATAAGAAGAGGTCATGCAACACATTACCAAAGCTAATTTCTCTGGTTAGGCTTTTAAATTCAGCAACAAAACAAATAAATGTGCTGAGTAAATACAGTAGTTATGTGTACAAGTAAGTTTGGCCTGAGCACCCAAGAATCCCCACCCAAGCCATTTAAGAATTCATCAGTTTCACATCTACTAAATGAGCGTTACATTGAGGTTTTGTTTAGAACCTGTTGCATAAATAAGCCGGTCCCTAAGACCCCACTGAGAGAGACAGAGCTTTAATGAGTGGGGTTTAAGCCTCTCCACCCATCTACTCCTCTGCTCTCAGCTTGGTCTCCTAATGAGCCATCATCATGCAAAACTGCCAGCTTGATACACATTAATTGGATTTTCACTTTTTCACCAATTAATTGACCAGCATTGTCATGTTGGCCAGCCTCCGAGGGGCTTCTAAGAAAAACGGGGAAGCTTCCCCCTTTTTACTCTCACTGACTCTAATAGCCGCTGACTGGAGAGGGGAAGCATTTTCCTTTTCTTTTCTTCTTTAGCACAGAGATCAGCTATCTCATTATAGGCTTATGACATTTGTTGGAGCCAGTCCCTTTGTGGAGAGCAAACAGTTTGTGTGCTGCTCAGTTGAAGCCTTTTACAGTTTGTTAACCTGCCTCTGCCAGTGCCAGGGCCCCCGGGGTGGAGGAGTGGGTGGGTGGGGTGTGGTGGGGGGGAAGCCTGATGTGCAGTGAGTGACTCAGATTCCTCGCACCCTAGAGGACAGACCACAGGGTGAGGGAGAGCAATCCCACGCCGTCGTGTTCAGCAAGCACCAAGACAAGGAGCGACCGCGGCCACGGCATTTCACAACTGTTCTATGATATGTTGACACGTCGGTGGTGTTTCCGATTCTGCCAGAGGGCAGAGCCGTTCGCAGGAAATACAGTCGGAGAAGGTGCGAGTGAGCTCAAATTGTTTGCTGGATTTCAAAATAAGAAAAAAAGTGTGGCAAACATGACCTTTAGTTAATCATCCACCCAAACTGATCTTTGCTAGTTACCTTGTTGCGTTTGTGTCATGACTTTGGTTGTTTAAATATTAACAGAGTCTTAATGCTGTTTACAGTTGGGCCCCATGGTGATGGCAACGAGAGTGGAAAAGAAAAGGATCACCGCGGCAGTGGCTGTTTATCCTAATTATAAGCAATCGCTTTGTGTTTTCGTAGGGCTGTCAATGTCAACACAATTATAACGCGTTAAGGTAGATTTCTTGATACTGGAATTATGAAAATAGAAAACCTAGAAAACCTTATGAATCCATTGTACCAACTAACCATACCAGCTTGTCAACAGGGAATGGTAAATTTTGGCGAGGAAAAACTGTCATTGACATTTTCAAAGGGGTCCCTTGACCTCTGACCTTAAGATATGTGAATGAAAATGGGTTCTATGGGTACCCACGAGTCTCCCCTTTACAGACATGCCCACTATATGATAATTATATACAGTTTGGGGCAAGTCAGCACACTGACACACTGACAGCTGTTGTTGCCTGTTGGGCTGCAGTTTTTTATGATCTGAGCATATTTTTTATGCTAAATACCTACCAGTACCTCCGGATAATATTTGTCATTGTTTTGTGTTAATTGATTTCCAATAATAAATATATACATACATTTGCATAAAGCAGCATATTTGCCCACTCCCATGTTAATAAGAATATTAGATACTTTAAAAATCTCCCTTTAAGGTACATTTTCAACAGATAAAAATGTTCAGTTATTCACAATTACTGGTCATCATGGATAGCAAATACTTCAATCGATTGACAGCCTTAGTTTTAAATTTTGATCCATTTAACCTGAACATCACCGACAAACCGACAGCAAAGTGCAGCAGATTTGTGAATACATCCGGAGCTACTGCAACCGCGAGAGGTTAAACTCAGCGGAATGAACAGTAAAGAGCAGACCGCTGTTAATCGGATCAGTGTGTTGCCACGAACAGGACATCCTGAGGCTGACCATAGTTTGACCACACTATAGCAGCTCATTACGCCTGCATTGTTGCTCTGCTCCACTGACTGGTGAGCGGCTTCAGGTCAGAATGACGCAAACCATCGATTGGTGCGTTTTGCTGATGCATTGCTTATTTATATAAACACTGTAATTGCATTTGCAAACGCTGCATGCTTAATTTGTCACAAAAGGAGAAAGATCCTCCATCATAATGAGAAAAAGTGAAATAAATGCTATTTTGATAGAGTGAAATTACTATAAAGCAACAAAAATTTCTGTCAAATGAATCAAATCACATGCACTCACATACAGGAAAATAGTGGATTAATCCATTTGTTGTACTGAAGGTTAAAACAGGGTGTTATTGTGTCTGAATTACAGGATGGGTAACTTTTGCACCAGTAGTTTTCAGAGAACAGTGAGCGTTATTGATCCCTCACTTCATTTTGACAATTATTTAATGTAATAGTTGTCTAAATGGGTGCAACTTGATGTTTGGACCTGAAGTGCACAAAAATAATAGCTACAACAACAGCTCCCCGGGGTCAATGAAAGGACACTTTGTCAGCTACTGTTTTTTTTTAAAGGTAACAACAACCTTTCCAGTACAGCTGAAAATAAACTATTCCCCTAAATCAATATCCTTCCAGTCAGAGAAGGTTGAAGGTTAGAGGGCGAACCCGGATGAAACATTTGATTGGATAATCAAGGGCAATAGCCTTAATTAATTGATTGGGGGTTCAGGAGGAGGAGGAGTGGTTTATAACATATAATGTGTTGGTTTCCGTAACCATGAAGGATTCCATTATTTATGTAAGAGAGTCCATTATGTCACATTGGGGAGAAAAAATAGGCGTTTTTAATGGCATCACCATTTAATCAAGCAGAACTTCATTAATCCACATAATTAATTGAGCAGGCTTTGCTATGTTCCTTTTGCTACCTTTACTTTCTGGTCGGACGGACATGTTTCACCATTATTGTTGTCCCATCCCTCCAAGGGTTGTGAGTTAATCTGCATGACCCAGCACCTGTCACATACTAATAAACACAGAACTAATTGACTTTGTTGCCCCACTTATCAGCTGCCTCGCCAGTCAAAGCAACCTCTGAGATTTTTTTGTTTGTTTACAGCGGGACTACCAGGTGTGTCTCATCAAGCAAGAAAAATATAGTTTATTATATTAGTGTTATGGGGTCATTATAGTGGAGAACAATGTGTCAGAAATTAGCTTAAATAAAACAGTATAATGACGCCAGGACAAGGAAACAGCACACTGATAAAAAGATTACAAGGAAATGATGTGAAGGTTCAGATTCAGATCACTATGTAAATAGATCCATACACATTTTTTTAAAATATAATTTCTAAGTAGTTATTAGAAGAAAAAATAAAATCCGTTTAAAATACATGTTTTTTATAATAACTTGTTTCATTAGAAATTAATAATTTAATACTCAGAATTATCTTAAATCCCTGATGATGTAAAAATTATCCAGCATTTCACAATAGAAAAGCAAAGATCAGTGAAAATTCAAAGAAACATGATAGTAAATGCATGGCAGACACCTCAGATGTATCTTGTGACCCCTTGGAGGATCCCCGACCCACAGGTTGAGTACCACTGGTCTGAAGTCATCGCTTGTTGTGTGAGTGACAACAGCACGATGGTTCCTGTTTCATACTGGCTTTACTGGCATGACGATAACTAATAATAATAATTCATTATGTGAGAAAAAAATGAATGGCTTGTAAATTACTACACTATTATGTAGTATATTATTACAAGGCTTCGTTGAATACTCCTGATTGGTCAACACTGGCAATCTACGGTCTGTTATTTCAAGTTGTATTTTTTTAATACAGCTACATTTGTTGCAAACTAAGCACACAGATTTACTGCCAACCTCTGCGAAAAAATACTCTATAATAAGTCTATGACTTATTATAGATGTGCTGCCTCAGCAGGTGACACTACTTCAAATCACTCACGTCAATTTACGTCAACGTCAAGTGTGACAGGAAGAAAACACTACAATACACGAGCATTTCAAAACAAAAGCTATTTTCTTTACTGTTTTTTAGCTTCCTAAGTAAAATTGTGTGGTTTGTCTGAGACCTCGCAGGTCGGGCAGAACCATCACGAGGGCCGTATAATGCCCAGGTCTGCTCTAGCGGCATCGGGAATAGAGAGGAGGTTGGGAAACATGGATGGGTCAACAAAATGATGCACTTTAACACAGGATGCTGCTGATCATTTCCTGTTTCCAACTGCCAGTCAACATTGATTTCTTTTATCCATGTTTCCACGTTTCTTGACCTTGTGCTTATTATAACAACCAGGACAATGAACGTCCCAAAGCAGTTATTGAAAACAAATCAGAATTTTTCCCTGACCCAGTTGCCTAAACCTAACCATAAACGTAAACCATTGCAACTTAAGATCAGAAAACAACTGCTGACAGCGGCGTCAGATCACTTAATGCTTATACTGTATGTGATGTCCAACAACGCATGAAATAAAATAAGCATAAAATAACAGATACAGAGTTTGTCATTTGGGGTCATAAGTTTGTCATCCAGCTGTAAAGACAGTGGTGTCCTCTATCAGAGAGACACACTAGCAACTAAGACAAGAGCTGACCATGTAACATTAAGTGCCCTACTTATCCAGCAGTACAGCAGCAGGAGAATGTGCCCGCTATACGGAGCGACCACATGCCATACTGTGTTCGCTCTATACACTCTATACTCTCTCTCTCTCTCTCTCGTTGTCTCTTCCCTTTACACACTTACATGCACACATGCACACGCACACACAATGGCTGTGCAAAGTTTTTCCAGGGTATTTCTCAGTTAATTAACAGATTAGTGGTGTGGGGCAGCTCTGAAGTTCACAGGTCAAGACTAAACCCTCTAACTGGGAGGATAATCAGTGGCAGGTGGGTCCACACTTCTCCTGTTGCCCCTCACAAACCCCTCCCCTCTTGACTTGACTTGTGGCAAAATAAGCCCCCAACCCCGTATAGGCTACCAGCGCTCTTGACTCTGGACGCTGTTAATGCACCTGAAGAGAGAGAGAGAGAGAGAGAGAGAGAGAGAGAGAGAGAGAGAGAGAGGTGGTGCGAGGGAGAGAGTAATCGGGGTGAGGAGGGGATGGAACAATATTTGAAAGAGCAGGAGAGGCCTGCACTGGATAACTTCTGGAAATGTGCCATCCTTTCATACGCGCTGCCAGGACCCATATTTACAAAACTGACCAGTGGGATTCTCTGAACACAGTTTCACTGAATGGAACGTGGACTATAGGACCACGGGCCTGGGGCTAATGCTGTAAAATAGAAATACAATAAGAGAGACGGCTGCAAGGAGAATGAGGGCTCGAGTCTCTCTCTCTCTTTTCTTCACCCTGTCTCCATTCACTCCTCCCATATTCCATTCCAGGTTCTGCTTGGTGGAGAACTCCATTGTGAGCTTGTGAATGGGAGACTTTGGGAGTGTCTCTCCTTCTATTAATTAGGACTGGCCAGCGTTTCCGCTCCCCTGTGAGCCCCTTCATTATTATTTCTTCACATTCTTTTGCAAAAAAGTTAACCCCATTCCTTCGCTCACACTTCAAAGACCTCTGACAAAGATGCAGTCTCTGTAAAAAAAAAAAAAAAAAAAAAAAATGGTGGAAATTTAAGCCCCAGTTTCAAGAGCATCCGAAACTATTTCCTTTAAAAGCAAATATACTGCATATATTCTGAACAATAACAAAAAATAATCCACTAACCCAGTAAAAACATGACTTAAATAATGCATTAAACAACTGACAAACTAACAAATAAGGATTATTTAATACAGGGTTAAAATACAAAAGGATGCATCATTATTAATAATGCAATAAAATAATACTGTAATGCAACACACCTTCTGGGGCCTTTTCTGCATAATGAATACTTCTGATGCTTTAAATACACTGTATTACCAATTCTGGATTTTTGCCAAGTAAAAATAAGATTTAAAGTAGTATTTTATATTGTATTGCTACATAAGTACAGGATTTGAGTACTTCCTGCACGACTGCTTTAAGAGCTGCAATTAATGAGAATTTTCATTGTGGGTAAATTTGTCACTTATTTTCTTGATTAATTGATTAGTTGTTATATATGTCAGAAAATGGGGAAAAACCTCAAAGATTTCCCAAAGCCTAAGATGAGGTCCAGAAATGTCTTGTTTTGCACACAACTCAAAGACATTCAGTTTACTGTCATAGAGGAGTAAATAAACCAGAAACCGATTAATCGATTATCATAATAGCTGCCAAATAATTTAATAGTTGATAACTAAGCAATTAATCATCGCAGCTCTACTGGCTTTGTCCCCTAAATATACCCAGCAAGTCAGATGTGATGATTTAGGCAGCAGCTTTTTATGCTTTATAATATTCACAAAATGATGACCACTAATGTAGGAGAGCTTGACAAATACACGTTTTTGAGGTACAGTGACTCATGGAGGCACTTATTGAAATGCCAACCTAAAATACACCTCCCCTATGTCCGTGGTGAACATCAGCGAGCAAAGAAGTCCCGGGGTGCATTCTACCGCTGCCCAGCGGGCATCCATTTGCTAGAAAAAAAATCACTTTGCCTCATTAGCTACACACACTCTTAGTTTGTCACAATGACTTTGCTTGAGTCCTGCTAACAGAGCCCCCCCCCCTCTTCTCTTTCTCTAGGTGGAGACTTCAGGGGCCAGAGGCACAGTTTGGGTGAGTGAGGCCTTTTCTTTCTACCCCTCTCCTAGCTGGTTTAAGGGTTGTAATTATCTTTTGCTGGGGGAGGCTGTAAATTGGATTAAAGTGGAGGGTCTCGGCTGAGTGGATCACCCCCCCCCCACCCCACCCCCCCCATCAGCCCTCCACTTCCCCCGCCATCTCGCCACTTGGTGGGCCGCACGCTGATAAAGTGCGGAAAACCGGATTTGGATTCAGCCTCAGCATTCATGGCTTCCTGCCGGAAAAAATGAAATTTTCCAACAGAAGGGGCCAGTGTGCCTATGGTATCTGTCCGTGTGGTGTATTTCATCTGGCCTCACTCTTCCAGAAACACCATTACCTACGTTATCAGTGTGAACCGACTCAGCCTGCCTGGACCAGGAAGCCTGGCCAACTACTATCCACACAGTCTCTGACCGTCTCAGTATTGTAGCTCTCTTAAGTACTGGCAAGCTAAATTACACTTTATTTAATCTAATTGGCAGCAATTTATTCAGGATAAATTCAGATATATTGAACGTTTATTGATACCATTAAGACATTGAAAAATAGTGACTTTAAGGCTCACAATTTATTCCATAAAAAAATGATGTTTGAAGGTGAATGTACAGGCAGTTAACATCAAAATTTGGGGGACAAAGTAAGAAAAGCAGATAGGGAGGTGATGACTTTTGGGGGTGAAGTCGTTTTCCTGGCGATCGTAAAATTCTAATCCTGTCGAGGAATGTCTCCTGGTCTTTACGGATTGCTGGGATACTGGTGCGTGAAATGGCAAGTCTACCTTTCCAAATGATGTGAACCCTGTTTTCACTGAAATTGCAAAAGCTTTTACAACTCGTGGCAGGTGCTGCATTTGCATTGAATGGACTTGTCTATGGAGAGATTGGTGGCCATGACTACATCTGAATCCTACGTGATTAGAGAAACCTTGCCTTGCAGATAACCGAACTGTTAAAAAAACACTATTATGGAGGTGATATTGCACGTTTTTCCTCCAAAATATCAGGAATATAATGCAGTCTAACACAGCAACAACACAATTTATATCACAAGAAACGACACATTTTCAAAACAGACTTATAAAAATGTGCTTTATAAAATTCAGAAAGGTAGCTTTTGTTGCAAGGCATTGTGTTGGATGCATTATATTTTTAAGGAGAAAGCAGTTATGAAGTAATTTACGATTTTGAGGTAGTTTAGAAGTAGAAGTATTTCCAATTTACATCCTTTTTAGACAAAAATGTCCTACATTTATCTTTACATACAAAACATATAATGGGATTATACAATAAGATCTATTATTATAGATTAACTACGAAACATTACTGTATCTAGAGTAGGGCTGGTCAATATGGAAGAAAATAAATATCACAATATTTTTAACTAAATACCTTGATATCAATATTGCAGGGTTTGACTATTGGTGCATTCACTAAATATTTAAACAATGGGATTTTTTTTATAAATAATCATCAGTACTGTCAATATAATGACCTGAACAGAAAATTATATCACTTTACTGTAATGCCTTTAAAATCAGAAGACAACACTTACACCATATCATGATATGCAAAACCTAGGACAATATCTAATATCATATCGTGATAGCGATATAATATTGATATATTTTACAGCCCTAGAGTAGATAAAATAAGATCCACCTCAACCAGCTGTAATATCAATATGCTGGTTAAATGTTAATGCATCATTATTTATAATGTAATGATATATTGCTGTAATAAAACACACCTTCTGGGGCTTTTTCTGCATAATGAATACTACTTCTGTACTTTAACTTACGTAGGATTTAAAGTAGTATTTTTTACATTGTGTTATTGCTACATAAGTAAAGGATCTGAGTACTTCTTGCACCACCGACTGTTTAAGGGCTGCAACTAACGATTATTTTCATTGTTGGTTAATATGTTGATTATTTTCTTGATTGGTTGTTTGGTCTGTAAAACGTCAGAAAACGGCGAAAAATGTCAATCAGTGTTTCCCAAAGCCAAAGATGACGTCCTCAAATGTCCTGTTTTGTCCACAACTCAAAGATACTCAGTTTACTGTTATAGAGGAGGAAAGAAACCAGAAAATATTCACATTTAAGAGGCTGGAATCAGAGAATTCAGACTTTTTTCTTAAAGAATGGCTTAATCAATTATCAAAATAGTGATTATATTAATAGTTGACAACTCATCGATTACTCATTGCAGCTCTAGTTGCTTTGTCCCCTAAATATATCCAGTAACTCACCAGTGTTGCAGAGAATGAGTTTTATGCTATTATTCAATATGAATATTTGGGAAACAAACGTGTTGCAGAATGTACTGTAATTGATGCATTCATGCGAGTCAGACATTGATCAGACATTATCTTTCATAAAGTCAAGCTAGAAAAAAAAACAATCAATGATGTTTACACCAGACAAACACCATAATCTTTCTTCTGGTGAAAGGTTTATATCTCTCACTTCCAAAACCAAATTTGTGAATGGAGTAAGTGAAGTAGCGGAAGGGTTTTCTCAGAGGTAATACCAAACTAGGTTGAGTGGTCCCCTATTGCGGGTATAATGACCTGAAACCTGAAGAGCAATGAAAGGGAGTCTATTGAGGAGGGTTTTTCCATTCACGCAAAATGTCAATGCATTTTCCAACAGACACTTACAAGGGATCAGTGGACCCTCAAGTGTTCATGAAGAAAATAACCTTTCAGTACTACACAGGGATGCTGCTCGCCTGAGCCATTCTACGACCATAACACCTCTAATGATTTAACCAAATAGCTTTGGCATTTTAGGAAGATAGCAAAAAAAATAAATAAAACAAAGACAAAAAATAAAAACATGAGAAAATATCAGCGGCCGTTGGAGGTTTACTTATGCCTTCAAGCAATCTGCATGAAATGATGGAGCAAAAGGCCACACAGAGTGCAATCGAGTAAGCTATCTTGGGTTTTAGTTACCAGCGTGGAGGTGTTTTCTCATAAGGGCTAGAAAAACAGAGCTATCGGGGATGCTCTTCTTTTGATGTTCCCTCAGCCTCCCAGCCTTTTCCCTGCTCTCCGCCACTGAGATAAATGGGTGGGAGTGCTGCTGGTAGGAGATTCCTCAACACGGTGGGAGCTCAGGGCCGTCACTACGAGTGTTTGTCTAAGATATGGACTGTTTGTAGTACTCCCCACTACTAATTCATTTATTATTACACACAAGAAATATGGCCGGGAAAACAAAAAGAGTGTTTTTTCCTTTTCATTGTACATAGCGACACCACCTCCCTTTTATTTCAAGTACGGCTGTCAAAAGACTAAAATATTTAATCACAATTAATCGCAAATTAATCGCACATTTTCCATCTGTTCAAAATGTACCTTAAAGGTAGATTTTTTTCAATTATTTAATACTTTTATCAACATGGGAGTAGGCAAATATGCTGCTTTATGCAAATCTATGTCTATATTTATTATTGTAATTCAATTAACAACACAAAAAATGAAACCCTGACAGGTACTGCATTTAGCATAAAGCTATATGTACTAATCATAACATGGCAAACTGAAGCCCAACAGGCAACAACATTTGTCAGTGTGTCAGTGTGCTGACTTGACTATGACTTCCTCCAAACTGCATGTGATTATCATAAAGTGGGCATGTCTGTAAAGGGGAGACTTGTGGGTACCCATAGAAGCCGTTTTCATTCACATATATTGAGGTCAGAGGTCAAGGGACCCCTTTGAACACAGTCATGCCAGTTTTTCCTCAGTAAAATTTAGTACAACTTCAGAGTGTTATTTAGTCTCCTTCGTGATGAGCTAGTATGACCTGGTTGTTACCAAGTGATTCCTTAGGTTTTATAATTTCATGCCAGTATCCTCACCTTTAAAACTGAGCCTACTACAACCTAAAGATCCCAAGTTGCATAAATGCGTTAAAGAAATTAGCGGTGTTCAGTGTTATCATGTTAACTTTGACAGCCCTAGTTTCAAGTACTGGAATTAGTTATATGTATATAGATAGATTTTTATTCAAATCATTTTATCTCCTAAGTATGCTCATAGTGATGAATTAAACACAGCCACTGTACCTAATGACTATGAAAAAGACCATTTAGCGTGCACTATTATGAAAACACATCGGCAATGAGTTAGAAAAACAATAAATGTTCATAAACGCAGCTTTTAATTTGTAACTTTTAATGGATTTGAAAACAAATAAAGTTGTACCGACTTGAGTGAGCGTTCTGAAAGTTGACGATGCTCTTTTGAGGACACCGTGTCCAAAAGGGCTTTGCTAATCCAGGTCTGTGTGTGGACGGATCACCCACAGATCCTACACGTTCAGACCGGATATGCGGCAGCAAATGAGGGCATTCTGTCTCTGTGTTTATTAGACAGTAGTCAGAACCTCCTTTCAGCTTTAATTTCCTGCCGTGCCATCTGAAGACAAAGATCAAACAGGGGACAAAGTGACCCTCCACGCTCCAGACTCCTCTGAGGAGACAGTGAAGAACCCCCACCGTTTCCTCGCCCTGACCCTATCTCTCTCCACTTCCTCTCCACACAACCCTCCTCCACCAGACCAGCCCTTAAAAGGTAAAACTTATCAAAGCTATTTGTCCGCAATGAGTCTGTTCACCCTGCGTTACTGATTAGTGATTGACTCGGGAACCATTTGTACACTCGCAACTTGATTCTGTCATTGACTGATACCGCGTCACTCCCCGGGATTTAATGTTCCGTACAAGCGACCGTGAATCTGTCACGTTGACTTAATCTGCTTTTAATTTGCATTTCGACTTCTTCTGTATCTCCTTGGTGTTCACCCTCGGAAATGGCCATTCGGTGAGCCTCTCCTTTCTCATCAGAAAAACTTTGATTGCCAATCTGCGCGATCCGTGTCAATCAAACATCTGTTCGGCGTTTTTGTCCACCGCCGCACCTGCTGACCTCCAAGTGACCTGCAGAATAAGCAGCGAGGCAGGAAACCGCAGGAAGCAATTTACTCTCCCAAAGCTACCTTGGAATGGGAGAGCCAATCGGGGCTCTGCGCAGTGTCCATTTTTTTGATTAAACGTACTCCAGACCGGGCTTCTTATGTTTGATTTTCTTTCTCTTTTAATGGCACCCACAGTGTTACATATAGGCAAAGGGGAGGTGAAATTTCTCCCTTCCAAATGGATTGCAATTTCCCCCCATTTAGCACCTGAAGGTAATTAGCTTGAAGAGATTGCAGAGTGAGAAACACGTTCATGGAACATTAACTCTCGCACATTCTCCAGTTGCAGGGAATTAATAGGAAAGATTAAAGTTTAAAGAGAGCAAATGCCATTAGCTCACAAACCCCTTCTCTAGGGCTGCAACCAAACCATGCTAAACCAATGCTGCTTTCAAAATAGCCCCCCCCCCCCCCCCCTCCCATGAATTTCCTCATGTTACATGCAAAGTTGCATAGGTGTAGATGCAGCATTATATTGTCCTCTTTATTGAGTTCTCTCATCTGCCCCTGCATTACGCTAATGACCAGCTTGGCACATGCTAAATGTAGCTGCTAGCACACATAGAATAACCATCAATGCACATTTTGATGCACTTTGTTTCTCTTGTCCTCTTTGCTGTGCCTTCTGGGATTTTTTAAAGTCTCCCTATGTGTATCTAATCATTTATTTTCATCATACATTGAGTTTTCGTCCGGATCTACTTTTCTTCACTTATTTGCCCATTTAGCCATTCATCCATCAATCTATCTACCTTAAGGGGATAGAGGAGGAGACGGCAATTGGCAATGAATTTTTAGAGGCCATCCCACTCACAGATTCCATCATGGCCTGGAAAATTCTGCGAGGTAAAAAAAAAAAATAATAAAAAAAAAAAATGAAATTGAGACATGGTAGAATTTATTGCCCAGAAAATTCCATCCTACTATCTGATTTGAAAAGTCCAGTCCTCCTAGCTTCAGAAAATCTATTTCCCCCACATTTTAATACCCCGCGTAGCAGTCCTCATAATTCATTCAAGTGTGTTAAGCTCAGTTTTATTAGATCTGAAACAAATTTTGGTGGGGATCTTATAGGTCATTAACCATGGAGTAATTTTATCCTTGTTTCCCTAATGATGCCATAATGGTGAGTGAATTTCTTAACTAAAGACCAAAGAACATTGTGAAGGTCAGCTTCATCTGCAGGCTCCTTCAAGCGCTTCTCGGAGAGATTGGAAAAGTCGCACATTTTTGAGGAGTCATTAATAACCTTAAAGCTGAGAGCCTATTTGCGTTCTCGCTCTCTACCTTTTAATTTCCCTGCTTTTTCATTCTCTCTCTCTCTATATCTCTCTCTCTCCTGCTCTCTGTCTTTTTTTCTGCTCTTTGATTGCCCTCATGCAGAAAGAAAGGAATGCTGTGTGAACGGGTTGGTGAGAGTCAGAGAAAAAGAGAGGGAGAGCGGGAATGGTAGTGTAGTGACATACAGATCCCAGATGTGATGCTGCTATAATTTGAATTTTATGCCTTTGTTATCGCTTTAATCATTTTCTTTATTCGTTTTGTTTCAGTGGTCTGGGAGAGACACCTGATAGGGTAAACCACCGAGGGACCCATTTTTATTTGGAATGTGGTGCAAGGTCTAATTAGAATTTGAATTTTGCTGAGCCTTGAAATGGCTGGTACTTTATCCTGATCGCCTTAGATATTGTTCCAAGTCAATCATTTGTCATCGCAAAGCATGCCGGGACGGCTCCGCTAATGAAGCCCTGGGTTTGTTCGCCATTTTTTTGCTGCCCTGGCATTTTTGTCCATTTAGGCAGCCTGATGTAGGGACGACGGTGGTTATATATCCACGTTACGACACCAGCAGGGGCTCACTGTGGTTGGACTGCTGGTGTCACATCCATCTGAGGTCTGTCACCACTCAGTGTCTACACACTGTACAGGATCTGAGACTCTTTCTGTATGCCTTTTCTTTTATCACAGAAAGCAGTCAAAGTTAGCTCTTCATTTATAATCTCCATACAGTGGTAGAGAGTAACACACAATAAGATAAGATGAACCTTTATAATCAATACTGAAATAATGTAGTTTTGAAATACCTCTCTTTAAGCATTTTCATCAACTACTCTATTTTCTTACTCCAACATATGTAAGGGTTCTTTTCACAACTATAGTCACCTTTTTATTGAAAATATATCATTTACAAAACATGATGCTAGATTAAACTCAGTGGTGGAAAGTACTTAAGTACTGTATCTAACAGCAATTTTGAGGTACTTCCACATACTTTATACTATTACATTTCTCTACAGGACAACATTGTACTTTTTAATCCACTACATTTATTTGTAGTTACTCTACATTAATTTTTGAAAATACATTTTTAGAGATTAAACTATCCAGTAGTATGTGAAGCAGTTAAAATTAACTCCACTTCAACTAACTACAACATTAAAGGTACTCTTACATGTTGAAGCATCATCAGTAATGATCCAATGATATAATAATATAATACTCGCAGGCGACATCCTCTTCACTGCATACTTTTATTTCAGATACTTTCAGCTAAGAGGTCTGTATTTTACTTGAGTAAACTTTTGAATGCAGGACTTTTACCTGTAATGCAGTATTTTTATGCTGTAGTATTCCTACTTTTCGAACTGCCACTAATAATGGATTAGTTTTCAACTATTAGATTAATCACCAAAGTCGACAGTTAATCGGTTTGAGCAAGAAAAGTCAAAATTCTCTGATTCAAGCTTGTTAAATGTGAATATTTTCCAGTTTCTTTTCTCCGCTATGACAGTAAACTGAATATCTTTGAATTGTGGACAAACAAAGGACATTTGAGTGTCCAAGACGTAATTTTGGACACTGATCAACATTTTTCACCATTTTCTAGATCAAACTACAAATCGATTAACTGAGAAAACAACAGACAGATTAATCAACAATGACAATAATTATTAGCTGCAGCCCTACCTTGTCTTTATCTAAACCACTTCTTAACTATCCAACATAGTTTCAACTTACCCATCTACATAAATCCACTGGTAGTAATGATCCGATAAAAAAAACATTTTATGAACGCATAATGTACATTTTTACTTTTTATACTTTGTGATTAATACTTAAAACTTTTTTTTTATATGTTAAATGCAGGACTTACTTGTAATGGAGTATTCTTAATCTACTTCTACTACTTGTACTTCTAATAAATAATAGCAGCTTAACTGAAAGACCAACGAATCTGAGTTAAATATATCAGTAGATGTTTTCTTTACAGATTATAGTCCCGCCAGTTCATTATAGAAACGAAAAACTCCTCTAAATTTGCATCCGTTGTTCAAAGACTATTGTGCACAGTGTGAGAAGACACTGCATGTGTGTGTGTCTCATTTAGAGTGATTCCTCCCAGGGACAGGGGACCACTAGCTGTCCTGTACGTCGCTGTGTGAACAGGAAAAGGTAATGGTGTTTTGTCACAGCCTATCTAGGTTAACGTGTGTCCTCCTCTCAGGTCCCCTCCGATGCGTTTTATTTCCCGAGCGCCTCCTTTGGAGAGATTGGAGTTGACAGGCGTTAACATTTAGAAATGTACCAATAAATGGCATTCATGGGTGCTGATGTGCAGTTTGCTGGAGGTATATATAAAGGGTAGTACAGCTGCTACGTGTGCAACACAGGAATATTAACTTCAAAGTATCTATTAATTATGATATAGTTGCATTGTGTTGGAGGATAATGCATGCTGTAGAAGGGGTTCCTTTATCATTTATGCAGAATGTTTGTTATTCAGTTGTATTATAAAGCGTTCTCCCTCAGATCTGCTTGAGCGGGCAGGTATCTCTCGACCATACACTCGGGACTAGACTTTTCTGTTAATTCTGTTTAAATCTAATTGGAACTGAAGTAAAAAAAAAAAAAAAAAAAAAAAAAGTGTGGAAAGCCTGCTTTGAACTCCTTTGAAAATAAAATAAAATTCTTCTGACAAGATGATGGATCACCTGTAAGTCTACCTGACACTGAAATTAGGGTTTTTAATGACATGCTGCCTCCTCCTAGATGTGAAATTCAAATTCCCTCCCTGGTCTCCCTCCCTGTCGTCACCTGTCCCTTTGACTCGCGTACGCCAAACACAGGCACTTTGTCTTTGTCACTGGGAGCAGGACAATGTTTTTCACCAGCAAGCTTTTGTATTAACCAATCTCATATGGAACTGAGGACATAGCTCATTGAGCAGCGTGTTGTTGTTACGCGAGCGCATTTTTCCTTTCATAGGGACCAGCCACAGATTTCTTGTACCGCTCATTTTATCCCCGCTGTAGAGGCCTCCTTATTGTTCTATACATCATCAGAACTGAACAATTTATAGATCAGATAAAGAAATTAAAATATATGCAGTTTTTTTCTGTTAAAAGCATATTTCATAGAAGAAATCCTAATATTCACTGGAGACACATTAGATTAAACTTGAACTGAACAAGGATTTGATCTTGATATTTGAGCTCTCCTGGCACAGCGGATGACGTCTGGTACGGTGTCACCTGTAATCAGGTGTGGCACCTCTCATGAACACCCGCATCGGCTCCCTTGTCACCCCCACGATGCTCTGTTTCAACAGGGGCCACATTAATCCATCCTGAAGCATGAGGGAAAGGCCCCGGCTGGCTCTGGGACTGGGGGCAGTGAGAGGCAAATGAAAAATCAATGCCACTGTGACACATTAACTTATCCCCCAATTTCATAACTGGCATTAGGTGTCAGGAGAAATCTGCAGTGTGGAGGTGGCTGGTTGGGCCTTATTGGCTTTCACGGCCGCCGTGCGCTCTCGGCTGGCGGAGGAAGTGGGCGAAGGCGGGGAGTTACAGAAAAATAATAAAAGACAATGAAAACTCCAAGACTTCATCAGTTGTAGCTGCTGGGCTCACAGTGAGCAACAAGCAGTGCAGGCTGTCCTTCAGGCTCAGCTCAGCATATGAAGCCATGTAGCAGTTTCCTTGTGCATCAACGTACACATGTGATTTGGTACTGTTAGGGCTGGGCGATATGGCCAAAGTCTTCTATCACAGTTTAGGTAATTTCATATCTCCATAACAATATACTGTA